>JAZGTN010000157.1:672761-1345523 GCA_037783415.1 Leptasterias polaris | reverse complement strand
TCCTAGAGCTGCAAAAGAACAACAAATTGCTAAGCAACACACAATTTTGCTTACCAGAATAAGGTTACCAGCCAAAATTCCATTCTACGTGCACTACAGCCTATTTTGACTGGTTTCCAGCTTATTTCTGCTTACACACCGCAGCTCTATGAAATTGGGCCCAGGTTAACGCCACAAGCTCTTCGCAAGCAAATATAACATAACCCTCTAAGAGTTGTCTGAGACATTCAAAGCCATCGTTAATGATTTAAAAGCTGAGAAGATCTGTCCCGGATTTGGTCATAAAGAGGATCACCTTCTCGACAACACCCCCCCCCCCCCCCACCCCTGGACAAGAGAGAGAGAGAGAGAGAGGGAGAGAGACTGACTGAATATAGGACCCAGTGTACAACAACTTCCCCCATCTTAGCCACTTTTATTCTTTCTTGCCACCGGGCATAACAAAATGACAACAATTGAGCTAGATTATCCCAGCTTCTCCCCAAATTGCTCCTCTGGATTTGTTTACAGAGCCCCGGGATGTAAGTCTTGGGAAGAAATACTGCCAAGTAGGGGTCTGTGAATGATCTTTCTGAGAAAAAAGAAGGGATGACCGGGATGGCAAAGATAGGATTTTCTTCTTAAGGGAGGTGCGGAACTTTGGGTTTTGTTCTTTTTTTTCAACAGGGACTCTTAGGTTTGTCAAATCCTCCCGGTGACAAAATTACTTTGTTTCATGGTTCACTGCACTAGCCTGCATGGCTCAAACTAATCACAGGACCAATGGCCTGAGTCTAGTCATTTTAGCTCTTAGCCGGTTAGCCCTACAATCAAACAAGTCCTGTAGTCTAGTGTTTTTTCCTCATACTTTTAAAGTTTCACCAATAAAATGAGAAAGAAATTTTCTATAACGTTTCTTTTTCTTAAGGTCTTTTGTAAACAAAAATTCAAAGTCTGGCATGTCTGGTGGAGATTATCACACAAAAATCTGCACTTTTGAATTTCGAACGGCAAAGAACAATGTCAGATATTATTGAGTCCTCTCTGATCATTCGGAAATACATGTTATTTTATCATCTTTCATCATATGGATCATACAATGAGCAGTCATGGAGGATGGAGGCAATTTGCCTCTTGTTGGTCATTGCCTTGGTGCCCGTTGAAATGTTCTAGTACCAAAGTATACACACTTTCCTCAAAGACTAGACTTAGTTCCAAGTCTGTGATCAATGTTTTTGTCTGTCTGATAGTACAGTATTGCCTGAAATAGCACCCTCTTGTATGACGTTACATTTCAAACTTGGAATCAAGTCTACTCAAAGGCATGCCCTCTACTAATAAGGAAAACCTGCCTTCCCTTACAAGAACAAAGTATTAGGCCCATGTGCATGTTCTGTATTTAAAGTTTGGAAGTGTAACTGTACAATGTACTATATCACTGAAGTTTCCTTCACAAGTGATAATTGTTGACACCATTTTAACGAGAGTTTAGAGACTTGTAATATTGTTTACCCACTTTATAGTGGAAAGTGAGTGCATCACAGAATTCAATTTGACCTTGGAACCCCTCTTAAAGACCTCACTATGGATTTTCTTTTGGTGGTGAACATGAAGTCTGTGGTGATTACCACAGGGACAGTCTACTGTCTTGTTTTCCATGGTGACCTCTGAGAGCATCCTTTCTCATCATACTTTTTCTAACAAGAATGAAATACAAGAATATTCAAAGTTATTAAAATCAGACTCTCGTAATGTATTGTAACAAAACTTGTTATTATTTTGTAAGTAATATAATAATAATAATAATAATGGACATTTGTAGTGCGCCATATCTGTCAGAAAGACACTCCTGGCGCATAGAAAAAGAACTCTGCTAATGACGGTATTTAGAGCTTCAAGTGAGTTTTCAAGTTAGTTTTGAAGCTGGAGAGAGTGTCTACTAGTCTGAGGTTCAGTGGAAGAGCATTCCAAAGAGATGGTCCAGCATGTGAAAAGGAACGGTCTCCCCAGGTATGTTTAGAACGAGGAATGTTGAGGAGCATGGTGTTTGTAGAGGGGAAGCTGTCTTGTAGAAACGCTTAGCTGTATTGAATCCTGGATGTATCTAGGAGATGTGCCATGTATTGAATGATAGATGAGGAGTAGAACCTTGAAATGGATGCGTTCATGAACCGGGAGCCAATGAAGAGCTTGTAAGATCGGAGAGATGTGTGACATGCGTCTAGTAAGTGTAACCAGTCTGGCAGCTGAGTTTTGCAGTCGTTGAAGGCGATTTATTTGGTTGTCTGGAAGGTTGATAAGGAGAGCATTACAGAAATCCAAACGTGAAGAGATGAGTGCGTGAACCAGTATTTGTCAGGGATTTGCGAATATAGGACAAGTTACGAAGCTGATATCTGATAGATCTTGATATTGCAGATATATGTTGATTAAGGCTCAAATTTGAGTCTATGACGACACCAAGATCTCGACATTTCCGGGATGGTTCAATTTGTGACCCCCCCGATTGAGATTGGATGTGTTGATATTCTACTCAGTTTTCCTTTAGATCCAAGGAGTATGAATTCAGACTTCTGTTCATTTAGTTTGAGATTGTTCTGTGCCATCCATAGCTGAATAACAGTGATGCAGTTCTCCATGCGTGTTATGGTGGTAACTAGGTTGTCGTCGGTTGGGTGGAAGGAGAGATATAATTGAATGTCATCAGCGTATGAGTGATATCCCACGTTGTGATTTTGATTGAGCTGACCGAGTGGTTGAACATATATCGAGAACAAAAGTGGACCACCAACAGATCCCTGTGGTACACCAAAGGAAAGCAATGTGGATTGTGACTTTGTGCCATCAATTGATATGCATTGAGAGCGATTACCCAGATATGATGCAAACCATTTAAGTGCAAGCGATGTAACACCAAATGACTGAAGGCGACCAATCAATATGGAGTGCTTGATTGTATCAAAAGCGGATGATACATCCAAAAGAATCAGATGTGATGTTAAAAGCATTCAGAAAGACCTGTTTATTTAACGAGGTCAGACATACTGTTTTAAATATGAACACCAACAAGGTGTCCACCACATGAGGACACTTGTTACTTAGTAGTTCATGGCCATTGTAGTAGGGGGCCATGAAACATTCCTTGCAGTGTAATCCAATTGTGCACCATAATTATTCTGTCACTTATCTGACAACTAGATCTGTCTAAATCATCCCCCTCTATGGATAGATTATCCCTAGATTATCGTGTCAACATCTTCACCATGTTTAATCCACTTGAAAGTCTCCATGTGTTACCGTTCTCTACTGTATAAAAAGGGTGAAAAATGAAGAAGCAACCAGGCATATCCCGGCTGTGCATTTGGGCATCTTTTGATGCCTTGTGGATTGTTTTAATTTGTAGGCCTCCGACGTAAATTTCATCAGTTTTCAAGTACAGTATCAGATAGGCAAGGTTTCAGCTAGGATTTGGTAAAGGGTGTCCAAATTTGCTGGAAATTTAAAAACCGGTTGTCCAAATTGTTCACTTACAATTAAATGTAAATGACAGATAAAACCGGGTGTCCAAATTTAAAACAGGGTGTCCAAAAGACACCCAAAACACCCCTCTGGCTAATACTATGCAGATAGGAGGAAATAACAACTTGTAAATCGGAATAGTGGCTGACACCCAGACCTTTACTCCCTTAAAAAGACAAAAATAACATTTGCAAAATACAATCATTGACAAAAAATCAATTCATCACTTCTTCTCTTTTTATGTAATATTGATCACTGGAATTAATGGAGAGAACTGGTTGAACCTAAGCAAAATTGCATAAAACATATATATGTAACAAGCAGACTTTTTCTGCTGACAGAACACCCTTGAGCAGAACCTCTCTATTTCATAACCACTGTTTATTGTCAGCAAAGCGAGAAACACGTTAACTTGCCATTTCGGCTCTCGGAAGCAGATGAGCGACGTAACATTGAAAGTCCATTGTGAATGCACTGACGCACTGTCAGATCTTCCTGATCATTTGTACAACCTATGTATGTATTCCCTGCACTGCACAACAAGCAGGAGATACAAGCTCTCTCTGGTCCAAGAATCTGCAACTCCATTTCACAATCAGTCCGATTCCTCCACCTGAATACACATGTTTAAAACCCACTCTCAAAACCTACTTGTTCGCTTAATTCATGCATGTTCATTCTTGTTTTTGTTTTTTCCAACTGTCGGAGTGAAGTCTTGATGCGCTTTGTAACCTTTGGAAAAGGCGTGTTGATTATTATTTTTACTATTTATTGATACATGGTATGCTTACGCACAATTTTCTGCAAAAATAAGCACCAAAATTTGCTTACCTTTATGAAATTGCACCTTGATAATTTTTTAAGTGCAAAAAACGGGGCCAGTATTCTGTATAAATATAAAAAAATTGCCCCCATTTCTTATTCTTCAGCAACCCACCCTTGCTCCTGGTCCTTGAATATGATGCCAGGCACGTATCTGTATATAATTTTCCATGATGACCCTCAATAAATAAGAAATAGATTATAATCATATCAAAAGATGTCAGAGCCAGTCTTAATAAGTGGGTCAGTTTTGGACTGTGTTGACACAACTTTCGCATGGGAAGAGTTTTCCAAGATGGCCTCATAGCCTTTAGATGTGGGAAAACATTGGCTGCTATTCAAAGGACCTTGGGTTGTTTAATTTCAGATTATGCCCCGACAGTGATATTCATTATTACAGTGCTAGGCAGTGGTCAGTGGCTATTGACCGATATAGGGAAGAATAACCTATAAGATATCATAGGAAACCATTCTGTGGGCCTGTACATGTATGTAATCACAAGTTTGTTTTCTTTAGGGGATCAGGCTAGCTCAGTGGTTTCTTTCCCTGCCTTTCATCTACATGATACATGTATGTACCCCGGTTCTAATCCCACCCCAGACCAGAGAGCCTTGCATGTGGATTGGGTTTTCAGTACCGACCTGATTTTTCCCATTGGGGGTTTTCTTCCTACATACCATGTACATCTCAAACTGAACTTTTCTTCTTGTTTCCTATTCATCCTAATGTTGGCGCTAATTGTGCTGTTAGTGTTAGATGTTTAATCACTTTGCATCCATCACAGAGCAGTTTTTCCAATGGTTGTAAATTTGTTAATTATCTGAAACTATCCTAAAAATCCAAAAAGCATTCTATGACGTTCGATGACATTTGAAATATATGGTCTAGATACAATTTTGTTTGGAGAATGTTTAGTTCATTCCTGAATTTTGATGATATTCAATCAAAATTTGAATTTGACCTTTTGACTGGCACAAAAAATTCCTCTTTGGAATGTACAGACCCATTTGGTGTTCAGTGATATCACGTATCAAATTTCGTTCTGAAAGAGTATCAGGTAAAACAATACTATTACTGTTTTAATCTGAGGTTAAGTTAGAGACTTGTAATTGTTTCCTGACTTTCATGAGGACTCTTATCTCTTGAAAAATGAGTGCGTCAAAAAACTTAATTTGACATTGTTGAAGATCCTCTTTAACTTTGAGACTGAAATGTATGCAGCGTTAGGGAAGGGTTTTTCCAGCAAGTTTGCATTGCAAAATGTGTACACTGACTGAGCATGTGTTAAAGGCAAAGTATACCTTTGGTTTCGGAATCATGCGATTGTTTTATTCCCAGATAAATGTATCAATAAAACTAACCTGTGAAAATGTTGTTTCAAAAGGTAGTAGCGTTTTTGAGATATCGCCGAAAATCTTGAGCGTTTTTTTGTCCAAGCTGGAAGAATAATCCGTAATTGGAATACACAATCTGAGAAATGTTTCATTCAGAAAGGTTTCTCAGATTGAAATGTTTTTGGAATCCCTCTCTCTAAAAACCACATTCCTTTGAAGAGAATTATTTCTCAAAATGAAGACAACATTATCAACATCTGCATTGCTTCCCAAGTAAGTTTTTATGATCATTAACTTTTGGAGTAATAACAAAAGGTATACATGTACGTACCTCCCTTTAAGAACACTGAATATCTGTTAGCAAATGATGATTTTTGAGTAGCAACTGATACACTTAGCGCTGCTACACAAGGGAGATCAATCACCGAGTGTGTTAGCTAGAGAGGAGGGAGGTTATGGCAACCTCACTTTCAACTCACCCATGTAAAAATAAGGGGAATACAAAATTCCTCGTTTAAAAGCACTTCAGATTTTGGAAGAAAACAAAATGTTTTAACTGTTTAAAAGCACTTCAGATTTTGGAAGAAAACAAAATGTTTTAACTGTTTAAAAGCACTTCAGATTTTGGAAGAAAACAAAATGTTTTAACTGTGTAGTGGAATTTGGCAATAATATCTTTCTTTAATTTCATGCAAGAGTGAATTCAGGAAAAAGTATAATAATAACGTAATTTTATGCAACATTGAGCATGTCAAGTTCTGTTTGGCAAATTCTCATTGTAATCGGTATTCGCTGGAACTTACTACACACAGTAAAAAGAGAGAAAATTTAAGGAATTTGCTTTTACAGAAATCACATTTGTAAATTCTGCAAGGGAATCGTAGTCGGTTAAAGATCACAGAGCCCAGTCCCAGCAACTTCCTGTACACTATTAGTTTTCATCTAACAATCAATGAATATCACAGGTCATTTTTACACTCATCCATGGCCCTGCATAGCAATGTCAAGTACATAATTATGTATGATATGATTTGCATTGAGTGATTTTATTATGTGGGTCTCTAGCATGCAAGCCATTACAGCAGTAGACCTTGTGAGCCTTTAAAGGGGCACTTTGCCTTCACATTGGGCAATCTGGGTTATAAAAGTGTTTGTTATACACAAATATCCCTCACACAACTCAAAGTGGTGTGGTTTTCCTTTTACTTTGTGAATTAACACGGTCCACTGGCCATTTTGTAGATTCCTCAAAATTATTGACCTTGGTTCATGAAGTAAAAGGAAAATCACACAATTGCGAGTGATATTTGTGTGGATCATTATTCTACTTTTAAAACATCTTTCCAACCATGTTCATTCATAACAAACTCTTTTTATCGCCCAAAGCACCCAAACCAAAAGCAATGTGTCCCTTTAAAGCAACAGACCCTTATCAAGCTGCCACCATCCCTGTCATGTTTCCAATGTGCAGTTAGCAGTAGCGGATAGCGATTCCTGCTGCATGCAAAAGGAGCCTGACTAATTCAGCCTCTGTTTGGTATCCATTTTTGGGAATTCGGCTTTGGCTCTGGCTTTGGTACTGTCCACCTGTTTGAAGATCTCTACAGAAAGTGTGTGTTTCAAAATGTACGACAGAGCCCCAGAGCCAAAGCCATTGTTTCAAAAAGACCATTGACATTAAATGGAAGGGTAACTCTTGTGTAGCTTGTTATGACTCTAAGCGCCATCTCCAACTGTCTAAATTAACAACTTGACAGTTTCTACGGCCAGTTCGCTGGAAATGCCTGTTCTTCAATGTTATCACTTCAGCCATGAAAGCGTTTGATTCGGAATCGGCCATATTGTTACAGCTATCTCTGTTCATTACATCCATAAAGCAACTTTGCCTCTTGCTTATTATGAGACAATATACACGTAATGTGCTATGTACTGTACAAAAATAGATGGTCATTTGCATTCTGGTATGTATAGATTATAATTAATCCTGATCAATTATTTAGTCAGTTTTTGTACATGTGGCAGCTCATCCTTATGTAAGTAATGGGATTAACTATTGATGTGCATAATGTACATGTACATGTAATTCCTAAAAGAAAGGCCATAAATGTTAAAGGTTGCAAAGGACATCATTGTGTTTAGGAAGAGTGAATTATTTACGTACTTTATGTACTTTACCAGTTTTCAATAAATACACCATAAAACTGAATTGTGAAATCTCTTATCCAATGCAGTTGTAAATTACGGGCTATATTTTGTCAGGAAATTTGTGCATGTTCAATTTGGGCTTATTTGAGTTGTGGCTATCAGAATAAGCAATGGTGATTAGTGAGTTCATTAAATGCTACACCATGTGTTTCCTCGACATAGAATATCTCAGATGGAAATTTCTCCCTGGAAATTTTTTACCGGTATGAACATTGTAATCAGTCAGCTTCTACATTGAAAACGCCTGAACACTGTGAATCAATTAATCGTTTTTGAAATTAACAATTATGTACGAGTTTACTAATTTGTTTGAGATACATTTATGAAGTTAAGTACAAATATGCTGTACATTAAAACATTTGTAAAGGACATTCATATAGGATGGACCCCCTTAAATTGATTTGACAACTGACAAATGCACAACTACTGTTTGAGTATCTTTAACATTGGGCAAAGTAATAACCACATACCCCAGATTGTCATGGGGTTTATTTTTTTAAGAGGAGGATGAGGGCCTTTTATTATTATTTTTTATCATCATTATATTTTTTGATTTGAAGAACTTATAAGTATAAAATGTTGGTAAATTAAATCAATCGTTGATAGAATGGTGCCAAGATGAAGCGAGAATATGTGGAAAATTGTGTCTTCTGGGGACAAAGTGTGTATAATATATTGTTTTTATACATAAAACGACGATGGCAAGGGGCAGTCTTATTTCACTTGACAGTACATCAAGTACATGTAAGGGAAGTTTTACATGCACATTGTACTACTGGCTGGTTTTATGTAGAATGCTATGTGTCTCATCTTTAAACCAGCCCATCATAGATGTAATATTTTATTCAGGCCTTGAATTTTGTTGAGGTAGGAGGTGGATAATTTTTCATCAGTGCTGAAGGTAAAATGGACATTGTAATTTGCTTAATGAAGGACACCGTGGGTCCAACTTCACATGACTCTTCTTACTGTGGGATTCTGCGCTCACAGCACCTTGTAAAGCACATAGTTCTCAGAATTTCTGGTAAGCAGAGTCATGAATTGGACCCAGGTGAGACCCAGTCCTCATTCATTACTTATAAATGTCAATTTCAAGACACTTAATGATTTTTTATTTTTTTTTACAGCAAGTGGGTGTTTCAAAGCACTTATCATTATTTTTTTCCAGACGGGTTTTCTGAAGTTTTTGAATTATGAGACCCATTTATGTAACACTGAGTAAGTGTTAGAAAGGTGCTGCGGCGCATTCAGCAGCCAGAAACAAACCCCTTCTCTTAGCGATAAGTGTAACTTGATTCTTTTACGTGCATTACATTAAAACACACATGACCTACAGCTTTACATCCCATCTGAAGGATGAAGCAATAATGTTAAAGTGTCTTGCGTAAGGACACAAGTGTGAAGACCGGGACTTGAACTTACACTCTGCTGATCAGAAACACCAGAGCTTGAGTCCAGTGCACTTGACCGCTCGGCCACGACACGTCAACTACATCCTGCAGAACCATTTCAGATTTACAACGCTAATAAAAGAAACATTCAACCTAACGTCTCCAGAATGTTTTCTTGTGCAGAATTTTATTTGGCAAAATAAAAACCATTGTGTTTTCACATTAATTTCATCTGCATGTTCATCATGTACACCATGTTCTCTCTATAAAAACCAACCAACAAACAAGATGGAATGTTAAAAAGAATTTTGACCAACTTTATTAAAACCAAAATGCATGCACTGCCAGTGTTGTAGGAAACATGTGAAGTTCTCCACATGCGATTAACAAGGGAAAAACTCATAGCAGTGAAGCAGATAGGGGAAAATGTTTGGGGGATTTGTGCCTTTGATGATACAAGCATTGAAATTGGCACACAGTCAGTCATGAGAAATTTATTTGGCTATTGACCCTTTGCACTAACGCCACATGCGGCGGCCACTGTCTGTAAGTAAACAATTGATGCACGACTAACTGCACACACATCGCTTGAAATGTAGTATGTGGGAAATCTGACTTCCGAAATGGCTCAAGTAAAATTTATCATGGATGACGTCTGGTGAAATTGGTTTTATTTTTGTTTTTCAAAATTCAAATCTAGATGGTCTATAGTGTTTCTGATTAGCAGAGTGAGGGTTCGAGTCTCGGCATGGCACTTGTGTCCTAAAGCAAGATATCTAACAACTATTGTTATGTCCTTCAGATGAGACTTAAAGCTGTAGGTCCGGTATGTTGTGTAATGTATGTAAAAGAACCCAGTGCACTTACCGTAAAGAGAAGGGGTTTGCCCCGGTATTCCTGGTTTGATTGGCTGCATCTTGCACCACAGAAAACTGAAGTGACTTACTTTGAAGTGAAATGATTCTCAAAATGCAATAAAAACTTCCTTGGTTAGAAGTACAGCAGCTTTTGATATTATAAACATATATATTGTACCTTCCCTTTTAAGTGAACTATAAATCTCATCTATAAGGGATACCCCCTGATTGTCCCATGACAAAGACTACCCCCTGCTTTAATGACAAGCCTCTCTACAGGTAACAACAATAAGGATCTAGAATGTATTGTTGTGAATCAACCCTCCAGAGACTCAATGTTTTCCAAGCAAATCCTGAATGTTTGTTTTCCTTCTTCAGTTTTCAAGGGGTAAGAGGCTTACAGTTCAGGGCAAGAGGGTGCTGGAGGAACACTCCCTCCTCTTTCTGGAGGCCGGCTGGTAAAAAGTTCGCCATAAAAGGAAAAACCAATAATGAAAAATGGCTTATAGCCTTCTGCAGTGTTTATGAAGTGCCACTGTAGCAATATTATTTTGTAAGGGTTGGAGTGTTGGTCAATACAGTGTACATTGAATTTAGGCAAGGACCTTGTGGTCTGCGACTGAGAGTACATTTAGGTGGGTTTCAAATATCTGCCAGAATGTGTGGAAACATGTCAATCTCAGGCCCTGTCAAACATGTCAATCTCGGCCCCCGTCGATATTTTCTCGGCTACTGTTCTTTGATGCCTTCTGTGATTTTGGGAGATCTGTACTAATGTAAAAGAGCTGATCGACCCATTGATTGTTTTTTAGATGGATCAAAGCCAGATCTATATCGCAACAGAACTCTGACCTTTCTGATTCCAAGTTGACACAGCACTCGTCCCCGTGGAATCATTTTACATAAGAAGCCAAAGCAGCCAGTTTGTCAGTGAAATCAATGTAAATATTGATCTACTGCTGTGGTGCAGTGATCATCAGCAGATTGTACCCACTGCTGCATGATGATGGTTTGATTTTGACACTGATGGATTGTGAACAGGACTTTAGGCAGAGTGGTCAATTGATAAAATCCTAAGCCCTGGTCAATTGGGAGATATTGACAGCTGATTCTGTCCAGGGTGTTAAGCATGTTACTTGTATATCACTTTAGTTTGGTGACACATCAAGGCTGCTCTAGGTGATTCCTTATTGAAAAGCCTAGATGGCTTTGTGGATGTAACTGTTGTGTGTAACCCATTTAGGGTCTTCTTTGATCTGATGAGCGAAAGGGCGTTTCATCTGATGTTTTTTTAGTAGTTCAAGGATTTGCTCAATTGTACTCATGAGTTGTGAAAAGTCGATGTTCTCGTGGGTACCAACCGAATCTCTGGCTGTAGCAATTGGGAATGAACACTAACCCTCAGAAATAGTTTCTCAGATTCAAATGCGTTTTGGGTGAAAAATGATCCAAACCATATTTACTTCAAAGGGAATCCTCTCTGAATAATAATAATAATAATAATAATAGTGCGCCAATTCCAGCCAAGACTGTTCAAAGGCGGTTGACAATGTACAATAGAAAAATAAGTAAAACCACTGAAAATTACAAATAGAAGATTAAAAATACAGCAAAAAGATATTTACCGAAGCAATGAAGGAGCATTAACATTTTTACCATCTTTAAACATTTTTAACATCTTTAAACATTTTTTTAAAACAATTCTTAGCACATACATGTGTACAAGAAAAATTGAAAAAGATATATAACCAAAAATTTAAAACTCTAAAAACTTTTAAAAAATAGTGCTTCTCACCAAGTAAGTTTTTATGGTCATTAATTTTTGGAGTATTTACCAATCTGTGACCCTACCTTTAAACTTGAAAGCCTCCTACTAGTCCAACAATCTTGTCTCAACACCTAATGAAGGATCACAATGTGTAGTTTTGGCAGCATGCCGCAATCCTTGAGGGTGGCAGTATTCTTGCCAGGGGCTCGTCATTTGAGCAGATATTTGTAAGGTACATTTGTGTACTTGCCATGTTTGTGCAACTACAAACATTTTCCCTAGATATCCTGTTTCTTAGTATCAACTAACTTGCGCAGTTTCAAAACTAACAAGGGGGGAAAAAAACAGTTCAACTTTTCTGAAAAAACAACTTCTAGTTACAGGAAACGTCCATAGGATTTGCAGATGTTTACGTTAAGTTTTGCGGTCTGTGGCCCTTTCTGCTGAGGCTGAAATATTATCTGAGGCAGTTTCTGAAGGGGAATAATTAGACAACTAATGTTTGTTTGTTTGGCGTTTTTTTGTTTAAATGCAGTTTATAAGTAGGTTATTCTGCTCTCACTTTACAGCCCTCTGGTTTTCATGTGACATTAGAATGTCAATATATTAAAGGGAGAGTATACCTTTGGTGATTACTCCAAAAATTAATGGCTATAAAAATTTACTTAGTAAGAAGCACTGTGAAACGTTTCTCAGATTGTGCAGATTCCAATTACAGATTATTCTTTCTGCAAGGGCATAACCGCTCCCAGACATTCGGCGATATATCAAAAACGCTACCACCTTTTGAAATGAAACTTTCACAGGTTATTTTTATTGTACATGTATATAAATATGTCTACATTTATACAACATTAAAACAATCAAACTGTTCCAAAAAAACGAACTGTTCCAAAAAAAAACAAATGTATACTTTGCCTTAAAGGTATTATACAGGATTGGTAGAGCTGACAAAATAGTCGCACACAGTGTTCATGTTTTGTGTGATCAACCATATACATGAAATGACAAACCTGTGAAAGTTTGAGCTCAATTGGTCATCGAGGTCACGAGAAAATAGTGAAAAGAGACCTTATGTGTTTTCTGTTTTTCAAACATCGAGTTAATTATCACGCGTGATAAAAACTATTGTTTTACTCATTTCTCAGAAACGATAGCATTTCAGGCAGAAATATTTTAAGGAACCCTTTCTACCATTACTTACTTTAAATCATGTAAGTTATGTGTGAATCTGTGAACATTTGTGTTTTCGATCTTACCAATAGTGTACAGTTACAGGGCCTTTAAAAGGTTTTTGAATAGAAATGCATTGTAAGTGTTTCATGCACAACATTTTAAGAGAAAAATACATCAACAGCTTTTTTGATTTAAAGAAAAGTAAATAAAACAGAAACAAGCTGAATGTTTCTGTCCTGCCCAACTCAGCAGATGTCATTATAACAGTAATCTTGCTGGCGTAATTTTGAGAGTCAATGACCCTGTTTGTTGTACAGTGTATTACAAATTTTAGGTGACCCAGAGCTTGTTGACTGCCAGAGGGGGTGGCACAGTTGCTGCATGTGCTGTGCCTGTAAGGGGTCAGTTTTCTTTAACGGGTTTGTATACATTTGGTAATGACTTTGAAAATTAATGGCAATAAAAACTGACATGGTAAGAAGTACAGCAGCTTTCGATAGTATAAAGCATTTTGAGAATCATTTCACATCGAAGTAATGTGGTTATGGAAAAGATATCAGGTTTTATGCCCCCAAAATTTTGTGTGGACATATTCGCTCTGGTTTTTCGGCGATATCTCAAAACGCGACCACCTTTTAAAGTGAAATTTTCACAGGTTAGTTTTATTGTATCTACATACATATGATTAAAACAATCGAATGGTTCCAAAAACCAAAGTTATACTTTGCCTTTAAGTCTTTTGTAACTTTTTTTTTCTTTGCCATGTTTTTCTTTCTTTTATGGTATTTCTATGCATTTTAATGTTTTGTTAAACCTTAAGTTTAATTCCCTTTGGGTTTTGTTATTTGTTTAGTTTCCTCTTAAAGTTTTATACGTCTACCTTGTATTATTTTAGAAATGTTCATGAAGTGACATATATAGGGTGCTCTACAGCCAAAGTCCTGTGTTTGGAGAAAATCAGAGTTGAAAAATTGAAAGTCGAACTGCTGTTTCGGTCTGCTTACATGTAGGCCTACATTCTTTGTAGTATCAAAATTAATGTCTTCTTCATTTGTAGATATTATAAGTAACTGTCAAATTGTTTTCAATCTTGCAATTTTTGATAAAATGTTCATTCCTAAACACACACACCGCTTATTTTTTCCCGCCTAATTTAGAAGTTGTTTCTATTTTCTGTTTGATGAAATTCTTTCCTAGTGAAATGATTGAGGCAAGGTTTGCCCTTAACTTTTATAGTGACTGGTCAGCAGAGTTAGTCCACTAGCTCTTTCACTTGTCCATTATTTGAAATGAAATACATGTAGGGATGCTTTTCAACTCTGAACTAGCCAGCCAGACCACTTTGACTTGTCCTCATGTGTTTTAACTGGCATAATTGGCAAGCGGACCACTGTTAAGGGAGAATGCTGGGAGGACAGTCTGTCATGGCTCTTTGCGAAGTCCGGCTTTGTCTTCAGTTCCGGCTTAGCATCTGTCAGTTACTTTAAAAAACACTTGCTTTAAAAACACTTGCTTTCAGTATGCGCACCTTCTGTACATGGCTTCATACCGGCAGATGGAGCCTAAGCCAGAGCCAAAACCAAAGCTATGTTTTCGAAAAGACTCGGTCTCATTCAACAGGAAGGAAATCCGGTCAATTTTTGACAACGCCAAGTATGTGTTCAACTATTGGCCCCAGGTTCAGGAAGCTGTCCTGGGATTTAGTAACATCACACTGGTTATAGAATACCGTGGGAAATCCTCTCCAATGATGGTACCCGTCCATCCGTCCTCGTCCATCCATCCTCGTCAACTCCCAATGAATAAATTCCGTCCTGACATCTCATTAACCCTATTGGTCAGTGATGAAACATAACTCTTAATTCATGTAATTGGATTGCTGGACGATTCCAAGGATGCACAGAGGAATGGATGATATGTCAATGTCAGACTATGGTCAGACCACCCGCCTACCACCTGTGCTGGACCTCTATTAAAGGGAAGTTACAAATTGTACACACCACACTTAAACCTAGGGTCATAGATCAGTAAATACTACACAAATTTATTACCATAAAAACCATGGAGGAAGGAATAAAAACTTACTTGGTAAAAGCTCTGCAGCTGTTGATAGTATAAACTATTTTGAGAAAGGATTCCCTGTAAAGTAATATGATTTGGATTATTTTTCATCTCATAACATTTGAATCTGAGAAACATTTCAAATATTAATTGTTTCTTAGATTTCTGAGGGTTGGTGTCTGTTCGCCAATGCTGTGGCCAGAGATACAGTTGGTACCCGCAAACATAAAACGCAAACATAACCCGCAAACATATCACTAAACATGGATGGATGTGACGTTTTTGTGAAAATACCTTGAAAGTTGTTTGCGATTTTCGCAGCAAGTGGACACTGTATTTAGCTGAAACTTTCACAAGTCACTTATTTTGTTTCTTTCTTTGTAATTTTGCCTGTAAATAAGCATAACATCGACAAAAACCAATATATGACCCTTCCTTTAAAGGCCCTGTACACTATTGGTAAGATCGAAAAACACAAATGTTCACAGATTCACACATAACTTACATGATTTAAAGTAAGTAATGGTAGAAAGGGTTCCTTAGAATATTGCTGCCTAAAATGCTATCGTTTCTGAGAAATGAGTAAAACAATAGTTTTTATCACGCGTGATAATAAACTCGATCCATTAGATCGATCCATTAACCCCCGCCTCCTTACGAGTTGACCAATCACAGCCGCGAAACCTGATCACCATTAGTGCAAAGATCACCAAACGGCTCAAATGGTGATCAGATTTGGCGGTTGTGATTGGTCAATGAGAAATGGGCGTGGCTTAATGGATCGGTGTATTGAGCTCAAACTTTCACAGGTTTGTTTGTTCATGCATGTTGAATCACACAAAATGTGGACACTGATTTTGAGCTGTTACCAAAAGTATACAATACCTTTAAGTCAGACTGACCCCAGTTATGGCGTGTGATTTCTCTGGTTTTTACCTGATTTCAGGATATTCTCAAAAATTCCTTGAGCCTTCAAGTTTTCTTGGAAGAGGTAAAGCATTCACCAAGGGGAGAAAGAAATTGTCCACATTGTTTCCAAACCTGTAGTTTTGTTTTTCTGGTGATGCACAGAGTCTGTAAACCTCCTGAATTGTAACCTCTGGGAAGTTCCATTGCTAGAACAAGGGGCTGCTGATTACAGTCTCTTTTCAGGATCCCTTGTTTTTATTACCAGAAAGATTTAAAATTCAAAAAGATAAACAAATCTGTCAGATGTAAATATTTCACTGGGGAATTGGTACTGTATGAACTTTTTAATCAGTTTTGGTTTGAACATTGAAAAATTGAATAGAGCGGGATTTGAACCTGCGACCTCCAATTTAATATGTCCGCGCTCTACCAGCGAGCCCTAATGTTGGCGGTCTCCCTTTTTAACAATACATATTTTCAGGGGTGCCAGTCAGAAACCATCCAACCTTAAACTGTGGGATAGCCAGGGATCATACCCAAGTTCACGATACAACCTGGGAAGCGGCAGGAGAGGAATAACCTTAAAAGGGGATGTACATTTTTATTTCAATTATCAAGCAATAAACCACAAGGGACCAGTCAGTTTTCAAAATGGCTAACCCCCTGTTATACAACCCGTCCCCCAAATACCCCCCCCCCCCCCCAAGGCCGAGCAGTCTAGTTCACTGGACCAAAGCCCAGGTGTTGTCAGCAGCAGAGTGTGGGTCCAACTTCTGGTCATGACACTTGCACCCTTGAAAAAGGCACTTAACCATAATTACTTCGTAAAAAGTTGGGAAGGTAGAGCATTTTTCTCTACCAGCCAGGCTCCTAGTGGATGATACACGGACTGTGAAGGGGGTAACCCTGTTTCGGCCCCAGGAGTAGGTGGCAACGTGCTCCTGGTGACAGTTGATTTGGGTTGACAGCGCAAATCAGTTAAGTTTAGCCCTCATCCTCACCTTGAAGTGGCCATCCAGCCTTGTGATGTATAAGGCGATATCTCAGAATAAAAAAGTAAGAAATAAATAAATGTTTGAGCCAACAGCCAAATACATATTTCCAATTTAGATCTCTAAAGTGCATAGCCCTTGGGTCTTCCAATTATAAAATCAGCACCACCTCATTGTCCTTCTGACCAGCAGCGACGTTAATTGTTAAATAATCACAACCAACTAAAGAAAGCTTTTACGAAGTGTTCCATTCGTTTAATTAGATCCTTAATAAATGGCCTTCAGGCTAAGTGCATCTTTTAAACGCATTTTGATTGAGTTGACAGTTGGATAAATTGCGTGCAGAAACAGCCCAGTGGGTTGTTACAGTCGTCATACAATGCAAACAGATACGGTATTGAACGAATGCACTTAAAAGGGCCGGAGTCTAGCCGTGAATGTACATGTACTGTAGTTTGTGTAGTGCATGTGTACATGAGCAGGGCCCAATTTCATGGCTCTGCTTACCGTAAGGAAAGAATCGGCGCTTACAAAAGCAGAGAATTCTGCGCTTACGTTGAGTAGATTTTACAGGTTAGCAGGGAATTTCTGCTTGTGGGTGTGCATAATCCACGTTACTAGGCATTCTTCGCTAACACAGCTAGCGCAGAAATTGGGAGCTTGCACAGTAAGCGGAAAACGGTGACCCTAAGCAGAATTCAGTGGTAAGCAAAGCCATGAAATTGGGCATTGGTCTACATGTACATGTACATGAACCTGTCAAAACAAACACGCTAGCTAGCTGGCCAAGCTAACTGTGGATTTCACAGTGACTAGAATAAGTATACAGCTGCAGTTGTGCTCGTAAAGTTGTGCAATAGCTGGCCTTGTCGTAATTGATTACTTTCTTAAAGAGGTGGAATTGTAATCAAATTTCCTAGAAAATGATGACATCGGGAGAAGTAATCATTCAAGATGTTTGGAACTCTTGCAATTTTTTGTGTGATTGGGCCTAAAGAGTGATGTTCGTCTGAAAGTTGATGCATTAGAGACTTTTGGGGACACTAGGTGGCAGCAGACTCACCAGGTAAATCCATTCTTCTGGGAAATGTGCGCATGCTCAGAAATACGCAAACAATGGTCAATTAACTGGTATGTCTGCTGCCCTCTAGCATCACAAAGTCCATTACTTTTAGTCTGGATGCTCTTGATCAACTTGATTGAGTGCTTCATTTGCTGTATGTAAAAAAAGTTTTTGGAATGCAAGTCCAAAAAACTAATTTTTACACTTAAGTTTTCAAAGAGCTTCTGGTAATCATTGGAGCCAGTTTGTGTGAAGTGGATGTGGCTTACCACGGAGCTACGTCACACGTACTAACAGGATAGACCTTTATCATGCTAACACCTTCTTGGTCAAGTGCCCAAGGTGCTATATTAGTAATGCATATACTGACTCAAATCTACACAAAATGGACCAGACTAATTGCCCATCCAGCCTCACTTTGGTTACACTGATTCCAATGGTAGTAAAAATGGATGCCCTGTGATAAAGGTCTTTACCCCTAAGCTGTTTGAGTCCCGGCTGAGAATAATCAACAAGGATTTGAGTCAAAGGGGGGGGTGGGGGGGACTTAACCCTGACCTTCTGTTTTCTAGAGCAGATGTCTTAATTGCTAGACCAACAAGCTTGTGGTCTTTTCTTATCAATGTAAATGAAAACTGAGAAACCTTGGTCTTGAAACTCATCTGTTGGCCTTTACATTTGATGCATTTCTTATAAACAAGACACATAAAGTATTTCCGATGAGCGACCTTTTTACTGTGACGCTTTTCCTTTAATCTGAGACATTACCTTGTTCTTGGTTGAACTTTGGCAGCTCCTTGTCTACCGTCACTTCTTAATCATACCCAGGTCATGTTGGCAACGGATATCAGTCACTTCCTGTCAACTCAGATCCACGTAGAGGAGGGGTAACATGGGGGACCCAGGGTAGCCAATCAGTGGTAGACTTGTCAGTGTCCACTGAGCAGATCAATCCCCCTGCTGGGATTGAACACTGTGCAGGGGCTTGAGTTACATGGTAGATTTGTACTTGCGGAGTTGGAATTCCTGCCACCCACTCTCAATCGAGTTACATGTGATCTTACCCTGAGGATGTAGTTAATGTGTTTAACTCCCAGTGGGCTCGACTCATCTCATTTTACAAACCCTACTCCGTATTTATTTACTCAGAAATTCTTATTACATTTCACAACTCCAGTTTCATAATACCAAATCATAAACTAAATATTACTGGCCACAATGTCTAATCTTGCGCATCTTTTGTTGTGATTGTTGTTCCAAGAGCCTGGTTTGGTATTTAGATTTAGATGGAATTGTTGAATCACACATCCCAATCATTCATAAAATAAGAAATCACTTTTTTCTTACTGTGTGTTTTGGCATAAAGACCAGGGGCCAATTTCATAGAGCTGCTTAAGCAGAAAATATTGCTTTTTAACTTGCTACTAAGCACAAATTTGCAGGATACCAGTCACAAACTGTACATGTGACATGGTATTTTGGCTGGTAACCTTAGTCTGGTAAGTGTAATTTTGTTGTACTTGGCTACTTTTTGTGCTTAAGTATCTCTAAAATGAGCCTTGGTGGGAAGTGTGAGGATGGTATTTCCAATGTGAACAGTTCAATGTTTGCAAACTATGTGTGTTTATTTCCCCTTTTAGAGATATATAGATAAATGTCACCAATTGACTTCACAAGGAACCTTTTCTTCATGCCGTTTAAAAACTCATCATCCAGCAGTGAATCATTGAGGGTTTGTCATGCCTGCTGAAGAAGCTCCCTCGCATGAGCGTATAACGAATCAACGATCAGATTATACGGTACTCATTTCGTATATCCCTTCTTAACTCTCCTTGTTTGGGGTCATGCGCATCTGGAGCTTATTGCTGTATCCTGGTGCTTTACACTTGGAGTAAGCTGTATCGTGTTAGGACTTAGTAAGCAAGTCTAATTTAAGCCACTTGCGCTTTGTGAAATTGAGCGAAACTAAAGTGGGAAAAGTTCAACGAAGCGATCTGTGAGAAGCATGATGTCTTCCAGTGTGTAGCCCTGGAAAGTAAAACTTTACCTGCTGAAGTGTTTAGAGTACAGAGAGTAACAAGCCTCTATTGAAGGGATGCATGGGGTGCTGAGCTGTTTTTAAAGAAGTATGACACAAGGACTGGATAACGAGTCAGCCAACCCGAAGGTCAACTTTTGTGACGTTGTGGTTACTCCCCACAGTCACCTGCAAGCGAATTAACCAATCAACTGATCAAGGACAATCGCTAACTCGTGCCCTTCGGCCGAAAGAAAAAGTTTCCTGGCTTTTCAAGTTCATTGCGCCTGGAAGTTTTGTGTTGTTTAGAGGGATTTGTACTGTAGTGTTGCAAATAAGGCTGATTGAGGTTGACAATGAACTTGGGGATAAATAATTATCCAGCCAGCAAGTAGTCCAGACTAGGGGCCTACAATGACAAACCTGTATTGATCCGGTGAGGCAGCACAGCAGAATTTACATTCTTGTCAAGGATTTCTGTGGTTTGTTCTAATCCCTTGTTAAGGAAGTCTATCAAGAATTGTCGAAACAAGTATTTGCAGTTTCTGTTAAAAGTGCTTCAAGGTACAAGTTAACAAAAAAAGTCTGCCAACAGTTGTGGGAACACTTGCATGGCCCTTTGAGGAAGGAACAAGAAAATTGGTCTGTGAAGCTGTGTGATGTTTCAGCCTGTCACGCTGCCAATAAGTCAGCGTCACAGAGGGGCGTCCGGTGTCGACAAGTTTGACTCATAAAGCCATTGCAGTGCAACATCATAAGTTTTTGAGGAGTGCCTGTGTCATGTTGTGGAGAGCAGGGAAACATACTGTAACCCCTTTCGCTGAGGATAAGTGAAAGCCGCAGTCTTCACTGTCAATTTGTGCTGCAAAATATTCAAGTGCTGGTGTCCGATGCGTGAGTAATGTTTTCATGTGGTGGCTCATTGAGAATTCTTCAAGTGAGTTCTTTGCAGCAAAGACTTGTGCCAGTCCATGTCTCTGTAAAGCAATGCACCGTGACCATCTACTGGTGTGTTTGTGAAGGTTAATCAGGTTGTACGTGTGTTAAATCTTTTCAAAAAACTACACAGATACTACAAGGATTACTGCTGTCAGGAATTTGACGCTGACTCTTGGATTCCATGCTTCTGATTCCTTTGCTGTTGTGATTGAGTAACAGGTACAGTGCTGTGTACGATTTGTGTCCGAAACCGCCTCTTAAAAAAGAAAAATTTGAAAAGTTTTGAAGTACAATTGGTGTGGAACAGACTACTTTCTGCTTGGGAAAACTTAAATTGGTCAACAACCCACACTTGGTTTGGAATTTACAGTTTGTGAAAAATTGACCACATCTAAGTGTAGTTAATGAAACCTACACATTGAGACCTATTTGCAATTGGTAAATTTTTCTTCGGATGGTCTGGAATTCATCTGAAAAGAAAGTACATTGTCTATTATGACCTTTATGTATAACCACATTGGGAATCTGCAGTGACTTGGAATTGGTCGCATACAGACAATCTGGTATTTGTCTTGGAGATATTCAAATGGAAAGGTACTCCTGACCTTCTGAGAATTGAACTTATCGCATCCAAGGATTCTCTGCAAACGTTATCATTGATATCTAAATACAGTATCAAACTATAGCGACTCTTCAGTGGTCGTCCGGTAGAAGCCTTAGCCTCTCATTGATGTCATCAGTCATGGGAGATTCACGTACCACCAGCATGATTGGAAGACGGTCATCCTCATCTTCCGCCAGGGAGCTGGTCTCCAGTATGAAGCAGAATGACCTCTGGAGCACTCAGTCTGAGATGATTTATGTAAGTGATCACTAGCTAACCCCCTTAATGGTGTGAATGTCTCTTAGTGCTGGCCTGGTCGTCCATGTCCCCCCCCCCTTCCTACTCTAGAGACATAAACACAAATGTATTTTCAGAATGTTTAATACACAGGCATATTTTGAATTGGAATCAGCATGTACTGAATCCACTGTGTGTAATAATGAGTATTGTGTACAAGTTAGAGATTCCTGCTCTCAGAAAAAAAGAGAAAACAAAATATATGAAGAATTAGAAACCTCCAGTCAAGTTATAATCAAGACTAATTTTTCATATTGAACAGTGTGGTTACAAATGCAGAATACAATGTAGATGTACATGTTCTATTATTTACATAAGGGGGTGTCTACACCCTTGAATTGGAGGACTTTAACAAAAGGGATCTGGGTGTTTTGGTGGAGCGAGGATGCTTGATGGTTTAGTGGTTAGACATCTGCTCTAGAGAGTGGCGAAGGCTGTGGGGTTTGAATCCCACCCGAGATGGCTGTGTTGGGGGTTTTTTCCACAGGGCTCAGGGAAAATACTGAGTATACAGGACTTAATACCAAGTTACCTGTGAAAATTGCCTCATGTGGCAAGGCCATGTTTGTATACATACAGTAATATACATTCTCATATGCTTGATGTTGAGATTATTTTCACTGGAAATCTCAATGAGAAAAACAAAAAGTTATGATGAGACAAGGGCCTTTTCCAAAACCTTGGCTTGGGCTCCCGCGCTGGATTGGTCTCCGTCATCAGTTTTAGAGCAGTGTACATTTTGTACAGAGTTTCCAACATCAACTGAAGGCTGGAGATGAAGCCTAAGCCGATGATTGGAAAAAGCCCTGGATAACACTAGATATCTAGGAGGAGCCTTGTTTATGAAGTGCAGTCATGGACAAAGTGGAAACAAGTGTGTTTTGAGTTTAGATTTAAAGCAATTCAGAGAGTCAGCTACTCCTAGTGAGGATGGTGGGATGTACAAATATTTAAGTACTCATTGTACATGTATATTTACAAGTATGCTGTACACTGCACTTGCCTCTTTTACTGAGTGCTTGTTTTGTACTTACTGTACTTCAGGCTGATATTTCCTAGAGGTAGTGGAGGCAACTACCTCCTTGCCCCTGTCCATTGCCTTGATGCCCCTTGACATGTTCCAGTACATATTTTACTGTCCCTCATGGATACATGTTAAATAGATGTGCCTTTTGCTAAGGAACTGCCTTGCCCCTACAACAATGAAGTCTAACATCAACCTGTACCTTGGGCCAAATTTCATAGAGCTTCTTAAGCACAGAAAGCAGCTAAGCACAGAACAACTTTGCTCACCAGAATACGGTTACCGGCCAAAATACCATGCCACATGTACTGTCTTTGCCTGGTTTCCTGCTATTTTGGTTTTTTTGCTTAGCAGAAAATTGTGAAGCGAAATTTGCTGCTTTAGCAGCTCTATGAAATTGAGCCCAGAGCAAGGACACCACACTCTATGCATTGTTCCTTATTGACACCACACTCTATGCACTGTTCCTTATTGACACCACACTCTATGCACTGTTCCTTATTGACACCACACTCTATGCACTGTTCCTTATTGACACCACACTCTATGCACTGTTCCTTATTGACACCACACTCTATGCACTGTTCCTTATTGACACCACACTCTATGCACTGTTCCTTATTGACACCACACTCTATGCACTGTTCCTTATTGACACCACACTCTATGCACTGTTCCTTATTGACACCACACTCTATGCACTGTTCCTTATTGACACCACACTCTATGCACTGTTCCTTATTGACACCACACTCTATGCACTGTTCCTTATTGACACCACACTCTATGCACTGTTCCTTATTGACACCACACTCTATGCACTGTTCCTTATTGACACCACACTCTATGCACTGTTCCTTATTGACACCACACTCTATGCACTGTTCCTTATTGACACCACACTCTATGCACTGTTCCTTATTGACACCACACTCTATGCACTGTTCCTTATTGACACCACACTCTATGCACTGTTCCTTATTGACACCACACTCTATGCACTGTTCCTTATTGACACCACACTCTATGCACTGTTCCTTATTGACACCACACTCTATGCACTGTTCCTTATTGACACCACACTCTATGCACTGTTCCTTATTGACACCACACTCTATGCACTGTTCCTTATTGACACCACACTCTATGCACTGTTCCTTATTGACACCACACTCTATGCACTGTTCCTTATTGACACCACACTCTATGCACTGTTCCTTATTGACACCACACTCTATGCACTGTTCCTTATTGACACCACACTCTATGCACTGTTCCTTATTGACACCACACTCTATGCACTGTTCCTTATTGACACCACACTCTATGCACTGTTCCTTATTGACACCACACTCTATGCACTGTTCCTTATTGACACCACACTCTATGCACTGTTCCTTATTGACACCACACTCTATGCACTGTTCCTTATTGACACCACACTCTATGCACTGTTCCTTATTGACACCACACTCTATGCACTGTTCCTTATTGACACCACACTCTATGCACTGTTCCTTATTGACACCACACTCTATGCACTGTTCCTTATTGACACCACACTCTATGCACTGTTCCTTATTGACACCACACTCTATGCACTGTTCCTTATTGACACCACACTCTATGCACTGTTCCTTATTGACACCACACTCTATGCACTGTTCCTTATTGACACCACACTCTATGCACTGTTCCTTATTGACACCACACTCTATGCACTGTTCCTTATTGACACCACACTCTATGCACTGTTCCTTATTGACACCACACTCTATGCACTGTTCCTTATTGACACCACACTCTATGCACTGTTCCTTATTGACACCACACTCTATGCACTGTTCCTTATTGACACCACACTCTATGCACTGTTCCTTATTGACACCACACTCTATGCACTGTTCCTTATTGACACCACACTCTATGCACTGTTCCTTATTGACACCACACTCTATGCACTGTTCCTTATTGACTCTCCCCCTTCTCAAATGTTTGGTTGTGTCTGAATTGACAGCTTGGGTAGTGGCTATGGCTTGATTGCCAACAAGTCCTATTCTTCAACGCTGTCATTGCAGCCAATAGCCACAGCCATAGTCAAAGTCACTTGATTCGAACCATGCTGTAGATAGCTTGAGGATTGAAATTGTAGAAGCATGGAGGAGGTTACAGAAGAGTGGTGACCTTTTCTCCGCACAGATTAAGGTTTGATAAAAGTGAATAACAACTCAGAGGGAATATCTGTTATACATGTAGAGACAAATATATTTTAAAACGGCCTTTACAAAGGTGGTAGGAAAAATCTGTAAGTTGCAAATGAGAAATCAACAAAATGGGTTCGACTCATCAATGTTTGGAGGTCAAGTGTAAAAGGTCGCAGGAAGCTTGCTTTATTGAAACTTTCTGGGTCAGGTTAGCCCAAATCTTCAAGTTGACAACTTTCCAGAAAAAGAATTAAAATAAAAAATGTATCAGCAGGAAAGCGTTATAAGATTGACTGAGTCATGACGGGCCAGCCGGACCGTGAGGGATACGCTGAACAAATCTTGAATAGCACTAACTGATCAGCGGGAAAACTTCTGCTGTTCTACATGTGAGAAACAGTTTCATTGCCATCGTTCTTGATAAGTGTTTTTCTGTGTCAGACGCTGATTTGTTGCCCGAGGCAGCGCTGTGCGTTTGGAGGGCCGGTGGGAGCTGGGTATTTTGTTGGTTAGAAAGTGATCTAGATAGGATCGATGCACTCATGTGCTGAGCATACGTACGTTTTTTTTCTTTACAGATTCATATCATGGTGGTATTGATTTTAACCCCCACGCTGCTCCCTAAATGCCAATTATTTATACCCCGCATTCCTTAGAAGCAGTTTGTCAACAGTGCTTGTCATAAGTAAAACAACAGTACATACAAAATTGCATAAAATTGCCATATTTTGGTCAACCATGGTATTTAACTTTAGGCCTGACACTTCATTCTCAGATTTTCCTTAATAGTAAAAAGTACCTCAATGAGAGAACTGTAAATTTAAACTGGAACATGTTTAAGGGGCACCAAGGCATTGTGGCAATTGCCTGCGTGAGATATCTGGCATGCAAATTGTTAGTTGTCAGAGGCCTGGAATTTTAAGAACTGAGTTAAAAGATTTCTCTGTTCTCCCTGAGAACAGAAAGTTGCAACAGACATCAATAAAATAGTATAAAAACATGTACATAAAAACCCCCCAGTAAAACAGACAAAATAGTAAGAACCACACAATGAGAACCCAAATAAAAGATGGAGGGATGATATTGAAGCTGGCTGGGATAACAGGGCTTGATTTCACAAAGCACTAAGATTCATCTTAAGATGAGTTGTCAGTATTACTGTGATTTGTATTGTGACATCACACTTTGCTTTCAGTTAGGATTGATAGACAGCTTGAAAGGTAACGTATACCTTTGGTTTTTGGAGCCGTTCGATTGTTTTAATCCTCTATAAATGAAGATTCTTACAATGAAACTTAAGCCCCTTTCACACGAGAGCAATTTAGCAAGGGTCCCTTGCTTAATTGTAGCATGGTTGTAAAATTTTACAAAATGTACCTCGTGTGAAAGGACAAACATTTTTACATTGACCAGGGTCCCTTGTAAAATCTTGTCCAACATTGCTACATTTTGTCGGAGGTCCGGACCTACGACAAAATCTTACACTAGCGGAAGTTTTGACCAAGGACGTACGCTAAATCATCGTGTGAAGGGAACCTTTGTTTATTGAACGACGTCCTGTGAGAAGTCTCCCACACTGCGCATGCGTGACAATTTTTGTGTGAACTTTTGCTGTCAAGGGGCTGTACCCAATCACGCTAGTGCATCTTTTTTGCTTGTTACCTGCTGTGTGTACTGCATAACACTTTCCTATTGGCTGAATTCCTACATAATGTAGCAATTCAGCCAATAGGAACATTCGTTTTGAGCTACATGTACATGTAGGAATTCAGCTTACACGTTGTTTTATCAACACTGCAATCGGTAAGTCATGCTTCTCAAATACCAAAAACCTTTCCTGGCAAAAAATCTTAAAACCTTTTCCTGGCTTTTCGGAGCCTGGTTTTGCCCCAAGAAAACTTGCAACGACAATACTACTGGTAGTATTATCTATTTCACAGATTTACGAGTAGATGGCTGGTTACCAGTGGTGTGTGCACTTTCATAGCCCACAATGGTTGTTAGTTTTTTACTTTATCCGTGTGAAAGCTTGCTAAATCAGTCACGCACGATGACAACAAATAAACAATCAGCGCTCGTAAAATTCGTAGCAAGGGACCATGGTCATTTTTTTGTCGTGTGAAAAGGGCTTTATCTGTGAAAATTTCATTTCAAAATGAGATATTGCTGGAAATCTGGAGCGGTTATGTCCACCCAGGAAGAATAATTCGTAATTGAAATACACAATGTGAGAAACGTTTCATGCAGAATTGTTTCACAGATTGAATTGTTTTAGAATCCCTCTCTCTAAAACAAATCCCTCGAAGGGAATCATTTCTCAAAATTTTACACATTATCATCAGCTGCAGTGCTTCTTCCTTACCAAGTAAGTTATGGTCTTAAATTGTTGGAGTAACTACCAAAGAAATACCCCCCCCCTTTAAGATCAATCTTAGCACTTTGTAATCAACCCCTGGACAATGTCAAAAGAAAGAACAGTATGGATGAGTCTGACAGAGGGGTGCATCTTGTAGTGGATGGACAATGACAATTTCCACATTCCTCAAACCTCATCCCTACTCTTTGGTCACAGACCATGCAGCTTTAGACTAAAGTTCTCCATATTTCCATTAAGGTACGTATTGATTGAATTCTCCTTCCCAAAACACACATAAGTAACAGAAGGTGCCTTTTTAACTTCTTAAAGAGCAAGCCTCTCAACAGCCAACATTTGGTAACAACTTTTTTTCCACCAGAAGTTCATGTCCGGTTAATCATTATGGGTAATTACCTATGGGCATGCTCCCTTGACCGTTAAATAGGAATGAGTCACAAGATGGGCCAAGTTCCCAGTGATGTTCATTTATTTTATTCATTGCTTATTCCCATTTTGCTGCCTTAAGGGGAAATTCTCCGCCGGCTCGATCCGAAAACGTGACCAGATGCTCTTACCTTCGCCGAGCATATCCATTTTAATTAGAAATTAAAATGCCATTACATCGCTGGCGTGGAAGCTATGCCATAGGCTGTAGTATTGTATTGCACTGTCTGCTCCTTCTATGCGGAATAAGATAGGGAGGGGGGAGGGGCTAAGCAGTATAGGAGCGAGTAGATGAGGGGGGCAGATGGTTCCACTTTTTTCGGGGATAAACACAAATTACTTCTTCCTCCCAATTGTGTGTGAATTTCCTGAAGAGAAAGGTTGAATGTTGTTTAAGAATCATTTACACATGGAGTTGGCATCTTAAAAAATATACACAAAGCAGAGGGTAATAGTTTGCATGCAGCTAGCGGAGATCTGGGCCAGTATTCACGAAACTTAACTTAGTGGAGTACTTAAGTTTTCACTTAAGTCTTAAGCACCCCGCTAACTTAAGTCGGGCGCTTAAGTAGCTATTCACAAAACATCTAAGCACCCCACTTATCTTAGTACCCCACTTAAATCTTAAAAAGTTAAGTTGTTCAGATCAAGTTAATGCACATGCGCACAAAACATACGTCATCAATGGTTACTTAGAAAAAAGATGACTCAGACGCAATCAATCAATTATTGTCAAACCCTAATGGTAACACAATTTCGCCCAGTGCCAAAATGTAATTGATGGAGTTTTTAATAATTATAAATTTATTAATGTTTCAAACAATTTTTTGTTGCGCGTTGACCCTACTTTATATAACGTACGCGCGCGTTCCACGCACACACGTATATAAAAGCAATGCGTTTTAAACCTCTACATTGATGTTAGACACGCGCATTTTTACAGCAGTCCTGTGTTCAGTTTAAACAATAATAGTATCAGATTGTTATACAATAATAGTATCAGATTGTTATACAATAATAGTATCAGATTGTTATACATAATAGTATCAGATTGTTATACAATAATAGTATCAGATTGTTATACAATAATGGTATCAGATTGTTATACAATAATAGTATCAGATTGTTATACAATAATAGTATCAGATTGTTATACAATAATGGCCATTAAAGAGAAGCTGAGCTGTTCTGAGAAGGAGAAGTTGCTTCTCGTAACTGAACGGGAAAAGAGAAGACATTCTACGTCCAAAGTTTTCGTCCAAGATTACTTCACAAGCCAAACATGAAGCATTGAGGCGCATTGCTGATGCCTTAAATGCGCGATTTTCATCGGAATAGAACTGCAGTGCAATGAGGTCGTTTATTTCATTTTTCATCAGAAACAGCGCGGCCACTTGCAGTCGGTGAGTCGATTTCTTCTCTTATCAGCTGTTATAAATAAAACACCGTTTCTATCAAACCTATAACGTGAGTAAAGTTCACCGTCAGTAAATTCTGCCAACGGATTGCTCCTTTCGCGAAATACTCTCTCCCTGCGAAGAGTTCTTTCGTAAAAATTTCTGCGGTGCTCGACCCGTAAAAAAGCAGCCATGACACCCTAGTGCCCCACTTAAGTCAGGTCGGACCACACTTAAATTTAAGACGCGAAAGTAAGCAGGGCACTTAGCGCAAATGCTTTGTGAATGCCACTTACTCAGTAAGATTCGTCTAAGTTCGGTATTTAAGTGGAGTACTTATTATTTTGTGACTTAAGTAGTTTCGTGAATACGGCCCCTGGGCCCAATTTCATAGAGCTGCTTAAACATAAAATTTTGCTTAACAATTGTCTGCTAAGCAGAAATGAGCAGGATACCAGTCACAAATTGTACATGAGACAAAGTAGTTTGGCTGGTAACTTTGTTCTGGTAAGCAAAATTTTGTTGTGCTTAGCTACTTTTTGTGCTTAAGCAGCTCTATGAAATTGGGCCCTGGGCCAACTTCTGTGAACTGCTTTAAGCAGAAAAAAAAGCAGTGTTTGAATTAGCGACTTTGACTCTGGCTTGATATTCACATGAACAAGTGTTGAAGCATAGGAAGCCCATAGCAACACCCTTAGCAACAGCCGCAGCCTTAGCCGCATCGGACACGGCCAAATTCTTTTAAAATTGCTTTTTGAAGGAAAAAATAAGGAGGTACATGTAACCAGTCTCAACATGATGCTGTATTTTTGGCTGGTAACCGTTTTTAATGTGAGCAAAATTGAATGCACTAAATATTATTTTCAGTATTTATGCCTGCATGTTCGTTCACATTTGAAACACTTTTCGGGTGGTTTCAGGTATTTCAACAAAATTACAACCATTGGAAAAACTGCTATTATGGCAAAGTGATCCCCTTTATATGGTGTTTCTTGTCTTGTAATTGATTGTATTCAGTTCAATTGCATTTTGGTTTTTTTAATAAAACAACACATCAACGAAAACAAGTCTCACAACTTAAGACATTCTAATCAAGACTTCAACTTTTTGTTCTTCGGGGATCACATCTGGATTGGGATAGACTGAAAGACAAATAGCCTTTCTTGGCCGGATGCTTAATTGCATTAGCTTTGAAGTCTCGGTCTATACACATTGGTTTACCGAGTCGAGCTGAAAATATCCCCGTCGGCAATGCCAGTCCTTACAAAAGCAATTCAATATTTGGGTTACATAAAGTAGTTTTTTTTCCCCCTCACTTGCCTTCCTTGACCACAAAATAGAAAAAAATTAATAAATCCCGATGCCATTTTTAAAGATTATAAGACTCCTTGGGTGTTTTGTTTTGATAAGATTTAAAGATTTGCTTCGGTTGAAGTTTGTACTAAAATATGAAAAGGGAGATGAGGTTGGGTAAAGGCAATACACGTTTCGCAGACAGCAAACACTCATTCAGTTTATTGGCTTTTTAAAGATGTATTACTGCAGAGAAAATGGATAAAATTGTTATTTTTTTACAGAGCGAATGGAGTTTATATATAATTTGTTTTTACCCTTAGTAAAGCGATGTGTATTGAGCGCTGTATAGATAGTTCCCAGTAGACGCCATCTTTACGGGCAAATCGCATTTTGGCTTGCAGGCGCGTCAAGCGCTCAAATTATTAACGCAGCCGCGTCATTCACTAACCAATCATACAATGAGTTTTGTGAAATGTGCGCGTGATGCACGCCGTTCTCACGCGCAACGCATGACTGTGTGTTCCAGATGGCCGACTTACGTCATACTGCAACCTATCTATACTTAGTACTTTTTAGAGTTCTGTGAAAACAAAACCACAGGTAAATCACTCGGGTGGGATTCAAACCCAGAACCTTTGCATTGCTATAGAGCAGATGTCTTACAACTAGAACACTGAGCTCACCCGGTGGCTAGAGGCAGTACTGAGTATACATTGTTTAATATCAGTGTAACTGTAAAAACAAATTCTATTTTTTATCCATCCCCGATAAAAAAAATTAACATCTTCGAGAATGAAATTGCCTGTTAATTTAACTGTTCTACAAACAGAGAGTAAGTTAAAATATTTAAAAAATACATCAGTTGTACATGTTGGTATGGTAGTATGTTATGGTACACGTAAAGTGTACTTATTGTTCTCGAAATAAAATTGAAATTTCTTATTTTAAATATCTAAATATCTATCTTTTTCATATTAACTTAATGTCACCTGTAGTGATTGCTTGCTTCTATATCTAATTACTGTAATTAAATTTGTTTGTTTTGTTGTAATATTGCTACATTTCAGAGTTGTGGCTGCCTGTTATATTAGAGATCAATAAACCATATTATGTACTGCACACACAGAAACTTGTGATTTGATTGGTGGAAGACTCGTCATGTGTCATCCTTTATTTTGCCAGGTATAGGTTCAACATTTAGTGTAGGAGTCCTATATGGATAATTATAGGACACTTCAGTTCAGACACTTCTCAACGTCGTCGTTCCAAAAATAAGTGTTCTTAGTTTTCTGTTGTTGTAATGTAGAGAGTCTGTATCTAAAATGTAACACATTGTGAATTCAGGGGGTGTCAAAGTTGTGATTATTATTATTAATTATATCTTTCTGGTAATGAAACCACTTCCTCAAAAGTGACTTGCACTGTAACCCATAGGCCTGAAGATATCTGTGTAGAGAAGATGAAATGTCTGTTTGAGATGTGGGAGGAAAACCTCAAATAGGGAAAACCAAGCAATCAGGTAGGGGCTGAAAACACAATCCATATGCAAGGCTCTGTTCTGAGAATTTGAACCGGGGTCCACAGTTTATATGAAAGGCAGGAAAGAAACCGCCAAACCAAAAGAAGACAATTAGGCCCTACCCATTTTGCAGATTTTTTATTTAAAGCGTCCAATATTAACCCTCACTGTTTCCACACAATTGTGTGTGCTGTACTCTGCTCCACAGTGGCTGGATGAAGTTTTGTTTCCCTTGTTTTAAACAAATTAATTAACTCAGCATGACCATAATAAAGTTTTTTTAAGTCTTTTTCTGTGTGGGTTTTAAAAGTTCTTCTCTGACAGCGCCAGCCTCTCTTCAATTTCATTGGACCCACAGATCTAACCAAGGTGAAAATTGAGGTCAAATTACAGAGTCTGCAGACAGCGTTGATTAATACGCTCTCTTAATTTTTGTCTCCACAGTATATCGGCACGCTTGATGTCCCCCGACCCAGCAGTCGAATGGAAATTGTTACCGCCATGCGGAGAATAAGGGTAAGTTTTTTTAGTTTTTTAGTTTTTTAAATTCATCCTAGGAGCGTTGACTGAGACAGCTAAAGTGTAATTGAGTTGGAGGTCCAAAAGGATATGCCGAGCTGGGGCACTACTCACAAATTCCACACAGGAGTTGCTCTCCTGGTGGGAGCTCCAAACTGTGCCTGGAATAAGAAGTCGGTCGTCGGCTGTTTGTTTAAGGCAAACAGCCGATTTTTTCGGAATTGGGTTATACCTATCTTGAGGGATCGAGCTCCATCACGGAGATTGTCTTTACTCTAACTCTGACCAGTTGAATGTGCTTTGGGTTAAAATACATCCATGCACAGTGAGTCTACACACGGTATTCAAAATCGTGAAGAAGGTTTAGAATTTGAGCTGCATTAGTAACAGCCAATCCAACTATGAATGGTGTTGAGGTGAGGTGAACAATGTTGGTTTTGTCAAGCTGACAATGTTCTGAAGGGACTTGAAGCAGAGCTGCCGCAAACTTTCTCTGATTGTGAAGAAAGTATTCTGAAAATAAAGCAATCTTTCCATGTTCTGATGAACAAATTTGAAAATCTCTCTGATTGTGGAAATTGTTTCCCGATTATAAATTTTGCCCTGATTGTTGGAGAAAATCTTCCGGATTGCAAGGTGCAAATGCTGGCAGCTCTGGACTAAGGAAACTTCTTGGTAAAATAATTTCCAGTGATTAAGGCCCTTTTTGCATCCCTGGCTTTGGGTTGGGCACTGGCTTCGTCTCCGGCTTCGTCTCCATCCACCTGTTTTAAGCCCTGTACAGAAAGCACATGTTTCCAAAATAACTGATGGACGCTAAGACGGAGCCTAGCCAAAGCCATAGTTTCAAAAAGTTCAAAAGAAGTTTTTTGAGAGTGTACAAAGGTTAAAGGTTAGGAATGTTCTCAAACACACAAGTTCTTCACAAGACTCTTTCTATGACAAACATAATTAATTTTCATTTTTCATTTTGGGTCGGACAAAGACAAATTGATTTGAGCGGGACTTGGACCTGCTACCTGCGGATTAATAATGCCAGACTGCCGGCACTCTACCACTGGAGCTATCTAGTGGCAGTCTCCTCTATTTTATAATGGTAGATCATTTCTCGTTAGCATTTTTAAGGAAGAAATTACTTGCAAACAAACAATTTATCGCAAATCAACAAACCAACGAATAAGCACAGACGCTACTTAAGACTATTCATCAGTTTTCCAGATTTGCAATGAATTCTTCTTCTTCATACTGTAACTTAATTTGGCAGAAAATTCTAAAATAGAAGCAATTATTTTAAAAACCTTACTCATTTGCATGTGAGAGACACTAATTCAGGAAAAAGAAAACTGAACTAATTAACAGCCCGCCAGAATTGTGACACAAACAAGAATCTTTTCATCCTCAAATGTTTCCCTATATCATCCATCTCATGGTTAACGCCCACTAAATGACAACAGCTGTCAGTGAGCTAAAAATACCACACTTGTTCTGATCAGAGATAAGACAAATAATCTCAGCAGCTGCTATGAGGTGTGAGCACTGAGTGTGAAATCTGCTGTAAATTGTAACATGAATGTTACTTTCACATTGTGGGTGACTCATTGTCATGTGCTGATGTACACGGAAAGGTGGACCTTGATGCAGGAAAGCCTCAAGGCATATTACTTTGGGTCTGCCAAGGTGTTCGCCTCAGTTGACCTTTTGGCTGTGAAGATTTCTGTCAGGCAGGGATGCGATTTGTCCGGATTTTGGGGGGATTTTTACAAAAGCTTATTGTGTCTTACAACTGTACATATTTCTGTCGCCTATACTTTTCACCCAAAATTTTCTTAAAATTGTTTGACAAGTTTGCTAGACTTTATGTGCCCGCCATCGTTCACTCAAACACAAAACCTAATAGTGCTGCGTTTATAACACGTCGGCCCAATTTCATTGCTCTGATTGCCATAAGCAAGGAATCGGCGCTTACAGAAGCAGGGAATTTCGCGTTTACGTCAAGTGTATTTCACAAGTTAGCAGGGAATGTTTGCTTGTGCGCATGCTTACTCCACGTTACTAGGCATTCTACACTTACACAGCTAGCGCAGAAATTCAGCGCTTGCCGTGTAAGCGAAGAATGGTGATCACAAGTGCAGAATTTAGCGGTAAGCAGAGCCATGAATAGGGCCCTGGTGTACACGATGTGTTGTGATGTGCACTCGGTGCACATATGCAGGACATCTACAGCAGGTCAAAGTTCAGGTTAACCAAGAATAAACACGCTGCGATTTGCTTTTGAGAAATATCCACATTCATAAGAAAGATTCTAGACTCTTACTCAGTGCACGTTCATGAGCCAAGTAAAACCATAGAACTGCACAGTGAACTCGGGACTACTGTTGAAAAATACTTGAAAATTCTACCTGTATGCTCGGGACACTCTCTGGGTTAGCCCTGTCAACTCTAGCCTTTCTGTGGCCATTATCTCACAGTCGTTAAACACTCAGAAGGTGAATGCCTACTTTTGGCATTGGGCCACACACTTTTAATGTCATTGCATTTCATGATGTAAGCTGAACTTTTGGAAAGAGTGCTGTGTCCAGCCACGACCACTTTTTCAGTCATTATGATAAAAGAAATAACCTAACCCTAACCCTAAGACCTTGATTTTTTATTTTGTTTTACCTGTTAAGTAGCATTTGATCTCCTTTCTTAATGGTCTGTTATACATAGAAAATTATTGTGCAAACATTTTATAAATTTATAAAACCGTGCAGTTTACACGAAGCCCAGCCTGCAAAATTTGGACAGTCTATACATTGCACAGACGCAAACCAAAATCATTCATGAAAATTTGTGTCAATTACTTTGCAACTCGGGGCAAAATTGTGAAGACAAATTTACATTAATATTTGCAACTTGGGGCAAAGCATGACATTTTGTATGCTGTCCAATTGTATGCTGTTTTTGTTTAGATTTTTTTTCTTGTTAGTTCTTATAGACTCAAATCAAAGGGGTATGTTGCCACCTACATGTACATACATGTACTTCTGGGGCTGGCACAGGGTTAACCCCTTCACAGTCTGTATGGATGTAGGCATGGGTATCATCCACTAGGAGCATGGCTGGTAGAGCAGAATGCACTAACTTCCCAACTTTTTACGAAGCAATTATGTTTAAGTGCCTTAAAGGGCACAAGTGTCATGACCGGGATTCAAACCCACACTCTGCTGCTGACAACACCAGAACTTGGGTCCGTTAAACTAGACCACTCGGCCACGACATGCCACAGTTACATCTGTCAGGCATGCAACTTTTCCTCTTTTCCGCTGATTTCCTCTTTTTTATTCTCAGTTATACTGTACAAAATCATTGAAATTTTGTAATTGTAAGTTACAGTTGCATGCCTGATCTGTACGTAACCACACTCTTCACCTTTTATGTAGAATGTGTGTACTGTGTGCCAAGTTCCATCATGTCACAACATCAGCACATTGATATTGATCAATGTAAGTTATTGATTCCAACTTGCCGACGAGCTTTAAGGCAAAGTATTATACCTTTGGTTTTTAGAATCCTTCTGTGGTTTTAATCCTATGTAGATATATATACAATAAAACTAACCGTGAAAATTTAATTCCAAAAGGTGGCAAAGTTTTTGAGACATCGCCGAAAAACAGGAGCGGGAGCAGGAAGAACAATTGGAATACACAATCTGAGAAACGTTTCATGCAGAAACGTTTCTCAGATTGAAATGTTTTTGAATCCCTCTCTCTAAAAACCATATTCCTTTGAAGGAGATTGTTTCTCAAAATGTGTACAGTCGCAGTGCTTCTTGCCAAGTGAGTTTTTATGGTCATAAATATTTGGAGTAATTACCAAAGGTACATGTATACATGTACCTTCCCTAAGGTATATTACATCATTAATTTCAAGAAGAGTGGACTTATTTCCACCATCTAGTCTTCAATTAACACACCATCCAGTAGATTGCTTTTGGAGGCAGTGATGTGGTCATACGTAGTTAAAGGTACATTACGTCATTTACATGTAGTGGGGCAGACAGGCGAAATATTTGGAGGAATTGTGTAATTGATGATACAAGCATGGACTTTGGCACATAGTCATAAGACAGGGACAATTTAGCTATTTATAAGGTGAGTGCAGATTTGAATTTTGAAAAAATATAGGGTACTTGTACACTAGGCAACCAATTTTCAAACTTCAAAATGGCTGCCATTGTTTGTTATACAACCTATATTTTGTCAACGGACAAATCTGCGATGGCACTTTAGCCAAATATCTTTCTCTGCGTCATCAAAGGTACGAGTTCCATCACCCTGCGTACCCGCTGTACTAATTGGTTTTTGGAAGAGTCAATTCATGCCCGTGGTCTTGTTTTCAATAAACAAAAAACGCAGCCCAATTGATGGTTTTTTGGAGGAGAACATGTGAGCAAATCTAAGGGTGTTTTATGATTGGATTTTGGAATCATTAAATTATTTTTCTCTAGTTTTCAGTAAACCCATCGGGTGAAATAATCCCCTGGAAGATTGGTACTGGTATGAACTTTATAATCAGTCAGCTTTTAGCTCAATCGGTGATGGGAGTCACAAGAAAATATGGAAAACCCCATCACCAATTTCAAAAATATGCTTTCGGGCTCGCGAGACCAAAATAAATTTAAAAACAATCTCATTTCTCAAAAAGCATTGCCTAAATCAAAGCATGTTTTTCACTGTGGCCATGTTTTTGTGCCACGTGTGCAAATCTGTGATCGTATATATACACCATATGTGTGAATCTGTGAACGTTTATATTTTTTTTCTTACCAATGTTCTGCACAGCCAATTGTGACATTTCTGAATGCAAGAAATTGACAGACAAGATTAAGCGTTCGCAAATAATGCCTAACAATTATCATTTTCCGAGCCACTTGTCATAATCCTTCTTTCATTACTGCTCCCTTTACATGACTGCCACTTTCAATTAGCTCCGCTATCTCAAAGGCAGACAGTCTGTATGCATGGGGGGGGGGGTATCCGAAAATCATTGGAGCTGTGGGGAGAGGAAAAAAAAAACTACCGGAAATTTCCGCTATCATCCATCGATGCACGCCAAATGCCATCCTTGGCCCTCAAGGCTTCTGCGAGATATTATCTGTTTGCTATGCGAAACTGACAATATTCCCCAAAATAATCAGGAGCTCTGAACTGCCTGGCGGTACAGAGTGTGGCTGGAATGCATTTCAACCCAATCAGCTATGCTGAAAATTTAGTGGAAATTCAATATTCACTTAGTCGAATACCATGGGCCCAATTTCATAGAGTTGCTTAAGCAGACAATTTTGCGTAAAATGTTCTGCTAAGCAGGAGGGTACCAGTCATAGATTGTACATGTTAAATGGGATTTTGGCTGGTAACCTTATTCTGGTAAACATATTTTTGCTTACAATTTTCTGGTGAGCAAAAATATGCAGGGTAACGGTCACAGATTGTACATGTGATATGGTAATTTAGCTGGTAACCTTATTCTGGTAAGCATACTTTTGTTGTGCTTAGCTACTCTTTGTGCTTTAGCAGCTCAATGAAATACATGTAAGAGCCTACCCGGGCCCAGTGATAGAGCTTTTTAAGCAGCAAACATAGCCTAACAGTTTTCTGCTGAGCAAAAAATAGCAGGATACCAAACAGAGATTCTCCATGTAAGATATGGTATTTTGGCTGGTAACCTTATTCTGGTAAGAATAATTGTTTTGTGCTAAGCTAGTTTTTGTGCTTTAGCAGCTCTGTCAAGTTGGGCCCACATGTTCGGACTCTCAAAGACCGTAGTAGTACGGTACCTGTACATACACACACACACAAACAAAAGTACACGTCATTGTATTATTAATGATGTAATTTTCCGACCATAATTTGCTCGCAATACTTTTCTGTCATTGTGTACAGTTTTGTTTATTAATTATGTAACACTGTGACATTACATATTACAAACAGAAAAGCCATGGACATCCTGCAGGCACAATTTGTACACAGCTTAAAGGGATTAGGTACTTTGTGCTATAAAATGCATTAAATTGTTACTATAAAACACAGTCTGCCATTTTGTCGACTCCACAAAATGGCAGACTGTGTCAGTGGTTTTTATCTACTTTTGAATTGAAGCAAGGGTGGACATCTCAAAACTTGTTCAGCTGTAATTTTTCACAGCTCTTGGATAATTTTGTGGCAATTTTGATACAATAAGAACACTTACTCATATGCCCAGCGCGGTATCTTGCCTGCCACAAAAAGCCCAAAATAAGATAACCTGGCCTATCCTACACATAACCAAATGTAGTATTTTCTTTACATGTTTTGACCACTTGTGTGTTTTATTTTTATTTATTTTTTCATTGTAATAATAAACAAATATCATATTCACTTTTGTAAGGTCCACACTCACTTTCAATAATTTCATTTTTGTCCACACACTGAACTGTTCTATGTATCGGTACACATGTAATGTCTGTACAATACAAGTGGGTGATTGTGATCCCCGATGTGTGCATAATATTAGGTTAGAAAATACAAAAAATAGTTTTTATTTGGAATTTATCTTTATGCAAACAATGGGGAGTTATTTTTATATCATCATATTTTGATTCAAAGGTCAAGTTCTGTTGATGATAGGAAAAAGTACACATGGCGGCATGCTTTTCAATTGGGTGTAAGGTGTATCTTGCTTTTTAGAACCACCACAACTCATGATTCATGTACAAGGGGGAAACAAGGTGTTAACGCAAACCTGTTACTCTGTCGTACAAAATGTCAAATCCAACCAGAATAACATGTCCTGGATTTTGAAATGGCAAACCCATGCACTCGGGTAAGGACTGAAAAGCAGGGGAAAAAACAGTAAAGGCAACTTGAATGCCAAACACAACACACAACACTACACTCAAACCAACAGCTCAGTGTCCAATCCAAAAGATAAAAGCAATTTTGGTTTTTAAAAGTGTCATGTTTAAGGACACAAGTGCCATGACCAGGACCTGAACCCACACTTTCAGAACTAAAGTCCAGTGCACTAGACTGCTCAGCCCTGACATGACCAATTATTTTATAGCTGGATACCAGTTCTTGCTAAACAGTTTTGACTATGCTTAGTAAAACTACAACCTAAACCAAAACCAACACTCTGACAACACCAGAGCTTAATCCCAGTGTAAAAGACGGCTCGGCCGTTACACGTCCTATAAGTACACCAGCTGTGATTAATGAGCAGTACACTCATTTTAATGAGAGGAAAACTAAATAAAAGAATAATTTTAACAAATCTATCTGTTTCAAAGTAAAAAACAACCATTAATAAATTCCCCCTCCATGAAAAGTAAGATAGTTTTTTCAGAGAGGAAACAGATCAATATATATTTTTTGGACTGCTGAATTATGTTTTTATTTATTTATTTATTTATTTGTGTATAATTATGAGATATTGCCTAACATCACAAGGCTGGACGGCCACTTCAAGGTGAGGGCTACACTGACCAAATCAAAGTTGCTTGGCCATGCATTTTAAAATAGAAGCAATTAAACACTGTTTGTTTAAACCGGTAGCACTGTAGATGAACTTATTTCTCTGAATTGCTGGTATACCAGTACAAACAAGATACCAAGTAATTTTTGTATGGCAATAATTTGAGGAAAACCTACTGTTCAGAAAGGTGTATGAACTTCGAACATAGATTTTCCTTAGGAGGTTGGTTTTGTACCGACATCACCCTTTAATAATACGCTTTAAAAAGTATAATCAGTTTACTTGTGCAGTCTTCAGTCCAACAGAATCAAACAAAATATACATTTGGATTTTGATGGGTTGAAGTGTTTAGGGGCAGCGCTAACTCCTCTGAATGTTTCACTATGATGTTTCCTCAGTCTAACAAAATCCAACACCATATGGTAACTCAACACACAAACTGTTGTAGTGTGATTATTGTGGTATGCCTGATCCTATGTATATAATGTAAAGTATAATCAGTTTATGTGCAGTCCCCAGTCCAACAGAATCAAACAAAATATGCATTTTGACCGGTTGGAGTGGTTAGGGTCAGCAATAACTCACTGTGTTTTACGAGGATCCTTCCTCAATCTAACAAAATCCAGCACCATACGGTAACTCAACACATAGACTCTGATTATGGTGGTATGCCTGATCCATGTCAAGCATTTAATCAGATTACTAGTGCAGTCCTCATTCTAACAGACATCAAACAAAACATGCTGTTGGATTTTGATGGGTTGAGGGTTTTCCTTCGGGCTAGGGTGTTTTACTAGGGTCTCTCCTCACTGTAACAAAATCTAACACCATACGGTAACGCAACACACAAACTGTTGGACTCTGATGATGGTACATGTATGCATGATTCATTTTAAAGCATAGTCAGTTTTTTATACTGTTCTCAATCCGACACAATCAAACAAAACATGCTGTTGGATTTTGATGGATTTGGGTTTAAAGGAACACAGCTGCTGGTTGGCACACCCTGAAATGGCTGAACAGTCTACAATTCTATAATTATAATACAACAGTTGTCATCTTTTGTGAAGAGAAAACGGTCAATAAGGTATCCTGACTTTTGGGGACAGGTTAGCCTGAGAAGTAGGGTTAGTCTACGCAAGCTGTTCAAACTAGATTTCCATCATTCAGTGGAATGAAAATCCCCCAAACCTCTGTTTTCTTAGTGAAGTCTTTTCACTTTTCCCTCTCAAGAATGTCAGTACTTTTTTCTTGAAGACCCCAAATCGATGGTTTTCTTCATGCACCAGCGCTTTCCCAGGGATGTCTCAGACCAAACACAATCACTGTCTGCCTCTGTCTCCCCCCCCCTCTCTCTCCCTCTCTCGCTCTCAAACAACCTGAGGGTTGTCCCCAGTACTTTTGCCCAGACATAATCATGCACAAAAATCATGTTTATTTTGTTAAATTAAGTAGTAATTCAATTCACATGAAGTTTAAAAAATATTTTTTTTATGTAGTTCTTTTTTTCAAAAAGCAAATATTGCCTGTGGGAAAAACTATTAAGGGTTACGAGAGAAAATATTGGTTAATTTAATTTACAAACCAGACAAGGCGTCAACATTGTAAACTTACTCTCGGGCTGATATGCAAAACACTCTTCTCCCTGACTCGGTCACCATCTTAGATAACCTCGTTCTCACCCCTCCCATGTCAGGGATTTCCACCCTCCCCCAACCCCGACAGAACCTTCATCTTCAATTCAAATCAAGCTCTTACGAAGTTGACCTTGGGAGCCAACACTAATATTGATACAAAAATATAGATTGTTTTTTTTATGTAGTGATGTTGCTATGGTACATGTGTAGGTACAGCTCTTGACGTCTAAGTCTGTGCATGTAGCTTGAAGTACTAATTAATTGTACAGTAAGATTCATTACGTTGGAGAGCGAGTCTGACCATTGTAGCAAACAGTATTTATGGTTATTAGATTTATTTCAATTGGCTTTCAAATTTAATTGAGTTGAAAAAATTGATGGCAGAGCGATAGAGATAAACCTTTTGTACAGAACGTTTATCACTGTGATGCCCCATGCCAAAATCAGACAGTTCGTGGAATGGCATTAAAAGTGAAGATAAGCAAATTATCGGCCATTATATCAATGTAATGTGATGTCTCAAACTTCACCTGGGCCCAATTTCACATGGCTCTACTTACCTCCGAATTCTGTGCTTATGATCACCAATCTCCGCTTACTGTGCAGGCGCCGAATTTATGCGAAGAATGCCTAGTAACGTTGAGTAACACACGCACAAGCAAACATTCCCTGCTAACTCATGAAATACGCTTGACGTAAGTGCATAATTCCTTGCTTCGGTAAGCGCAGATTCTTTGCTTAAAATGTTAAGCAGAGCCATGAAATTGGGCCCCAATGTCATCACCACAACAAGTCTTGGTTGATCTATTTTGGGAGGCAAATTTCCTGTGTGTTACTGCAAAGTGCGTATTTTAGGCAACATGCGTATCTTTGTGTGTAATTTGACTACCATGGGCAAACAGTAGCCACAGGTGACATCAGTGCGAGGGATCTATATGCCCAAATTAGGTGGTATTTGAAAGCTGTTATTCTCGTCTATCTGATGTGAAAATAAAGCCAGTTTTGAGTTTGATCTTGCATGGGGAATTGAAAAGATGTTGGTCATACACGAGTGTCAAAGATGTGGAACTGCTGAAATGTGAAATGTGGGCTGGACGCCATTCAGCAAGCAACTCTTTTGATGCAACAATTGATCAGTACAGACAATGACCGTTGCTATCAATGATATTTATAACAAAACCAAGCCTGGAATTACACTGAGGCCAAGGAGGCTATGGCCTCTGTTGCCCCTGGTCTTGGCCTTGGTGCCCCTGCAAAAGTTTTCTGATAGACTTTAAGATTTTCCAATAGAAGAGCCCTTTGCAAAATGAAAATGGCCTTGTTGCCCTCTCAAAGATGAAATTCCAGGCCTGCAAAACATCTGCTTGCTGAAATGGTGCCCATGTGTATTTCACGTTTCAACAGAAGATAGAGCTCCAGTTCCTCATCTTGCACATTTGACACTCTGTAGTGGTCTCAGAAGTTTTAATACATGCAAATTTTTATTTATTTAATACACATCCAACTGCACACAAGAAATGTTCAGTTTTAGACGTTGGAGGAAAATGCCAAATGGGGAAAACCCAAGCAATCAGATCGGGACTGAAAACCCAATCCACCATGCAAGGCTTCAGTCTGGGGTGGGATTCGAACCGGGGTCCACAGAGGTGAAAGTCGGGGAAAGAAACCACTGAGCCAACCTGATCACTTGCACAGTCTATACATGTTCTTCGAGTACTCAAGCTGCAAGTCAGAGACCTTCTGAGCACTTTGACCTTGTTCCACTACCCTCCTCCACATTCAAAAACAGAGTCCAAATCCTACATGAAGTCACAGAGAGCCAAGAGTAAAAGTGCCGGCTTATCGGGAGTATTTTCCAAGTAGAGTTGTCTTTGTTTAGAAGCGTGACTCAGTAGAGACATGTGCACGTATACAAACCTGCCAACAAATTGGAATTTCCTCATATTGTATGTGGCCATATATGGCAGCTCTATGAAATTGGGCCATGTAGTATAAATGTAAAAAGTGGGAATGATTTGACCCTGGCAGAGTCATTCTCAAAGGCTACAATCATATTGCATGAATACAAGATTGTTGGTCTTTAAAAGTAACCAAAGAATATCCTAGTTTAAGTTATAAAGAGCTGTTTAGAGAAGTGAATCAAAGGCAGGGTGTACTTTTGGTAATTGTCAAAGACCAGTTTTCTCACTTGGTGTATCCCAAAATATGCATAAAATAACAAACCTGTGAAAATTTTGGCTCAATTGGTCATCGAAGTTGCAAGAAAATAATGAAAAAATTGTTTGCTTTCAGATGCCTGTAAAAGGCTTCATGCCTGATGCCTTTTTCAGATTCAAACTTTTTGTTTTGGTAATAACTTACCTCTTTCTCTAAATCTACATTACTTCAAAGGGGGTCGTCCAAGTTAGATTTATGGTAATTAATTTGTGGATTAATTACCATACCTTCCCTTTAATACACAAATAAATACACATTATTTCAATCGTAACAATTCTTAGAATAAATGCATGAACCCATAAGCCCCTATGCTTCTTTTGATCAGATTCCTGCGCATTTAATTAATATTATTCCCCCCGTCTACTTTTTAATAATAAGTTCATTTTCTCCGGTTCCATAAAACTCAGCAATATGTTAACCATGAAATTGCATTTCACGCAGCCTTAAGTATGAGGAGGGTGCTTGATGAATATTAGTCTGATGCCCGGCCGTTGAGCACATACGTGAACACGGACATCATTCCTCAAAATACCCCATCGTTAAATTTGAGCGTTCAAGTTATTTGGCAAATCCACTTACGGAGAGAGTTCATAATGCGTTCTCATTATGTCTTGTCTGATAAACAGGTTTTTCTTTGGGGGGGGGGGGGGAGTGCCTCTCCTTTTTTCTTCTTCACCGTAGTCGTCTAGGGACGTGTAGAGATGTGAGATGTATGTATACAGAGCATATTTCACCCAAATGGAATTCAGTGTGACATTTAACATTGTTGATCGTATTGATGCTCTACATCCTGTACAAGCGTTCATGAAAAGGAAAAAAACAAAAAAACACAACTTGCAGGTGCCCAGGACTTGATGGGCAATCGTTTGTGGCGATAATTTGCAGTATTATGGGCCTGCTGGAGAGGGCTTGTGTGAACCAAATTTACGTGATGTTAATTAAAGGCAAAGTGGACCCGTTCAATTGTTTTAATCCTATATAAATGTAGATATGTGCAAAAAAAATAGCCTGTGAAAATTGAGCGGGAGCGGGAAGAATACTCTGTAATTGCAATACAAATCTGAGAAACATAAATGTTTGGGGGGGGGGGGGGGGGAGAATCACAAGACTGTGGGCTTGCTGCTCAAAATGTTCACTGGCACAGAATTTCTTTTTACAAAATCAGAATCAAAAGGAAAACAATCTTCCTGATGTGGTTAACATGCATTTAAAAGGAGGGTACACCTTTGGTAATGACTACAAAAATACATGGTTAGGAGCAGTGCAGCTCTGATAATGTATAACATTTTGAGAATTCCCTTGTAAGGAATGTGATTTTAGAGAAAGGGATTCAAAAACATTTCAATCTGAGAAACGTTTTTGCATGAAACCTTTCTTAGATTGTGTATTCCAATTACGGATGATTCTTCTTACATGTATGTATGTGGAGATAAAACTGCTTCTGATTTTCGGTGAAATCTGAATAACACTACCACCTTTCGAAATGAAATTTTCACAGGTTAGTTTTTTTGTACATAATGTATGTACACTTTTATATAGGATTAAAACAGTCTAACGGTTCCATAAACCAAAGGTATGCTTTGCCTTTAACTGTTTTTGTTTGAAGATTTATCTCATTTGTCTTTATAGTTATTAAGTAGGCCCTATACTTCATTACTCATTAGAATTGGATTGGATTTATCAGACTCAAAGTCAACATATGAACATAATTTGTTTCTGTTCGGCTATTACAGTGTGGTATTGTTATTCAATTGAAGACACAAGACTGTAGTCTGGTCATGAGTTTACTGGCCTGTGGTCAAGTGTAAACTTTGAGCTCTGTTGTTGCCCTGTTGTGGTTCACTCACCTCGGCCAACAGAAAGACAAAGACAAGCCAGAGTCTGCTACAGCCCTGAAATACCCCCCCCCCCCCCCCCCCCCCACCCCGCACTGCTAGGTTTCTAATATACTGGGACAGGGGATCAGAAACTTTGTTCACACTCTACTCATACCCTCCAGCTTTCCTCTGAACAGTCTTGCAGGTGATTCAAAGTCTACCCTCATTTGTCATGCTAACCACTTTGTGGCAGCCCAGGGATTTCCCTGAGGGGGGGACCACCTATTGACCATGGTAACCTGATGAGGACAAGAATGTTCATGTGTGTACACCATGCTGAGCAATTGACCCACAAATTCCACTGGGGTTGTTTACACACAGGTTGTGATTTGTGGTGGTTGGAAAGAAAATTGTTATTTTTCGGGGTGTTTTGGGTACTACAATTTCAGGTTAAGCTGTGGTCTTGACATTGTAGTGTGGGCAGGTGCCCCGTGTAGATTTCGGTGTTGGTACAGGTAGATTGTTTGGGGTTTTTCTTTCTTGCAGTGGAAAAACATTCATTTGAAACGCCTCCTGTAGTATTCATAAAAAACAGAACATTTGATTATGAAAAAAAAGAGAGAAAAACCTGAAAAACCTTTAACGTCACTCTATTCAGGAAAGTGTAGAATGTTTTAACGATTCTATATTGTACATAAATAACAGTAGATTCATTTTGAATTTACTCTTTGCTGCAGTGCAGATCATTCATTATAAGTCTACTGTTTGCTGTATAATAGTTACTTGACTGTCGATTTGTAAAAATTTCAAAGTTTAAGAAAAATAAAAAATTATAGCAGTTCAAGCAAAACTATTTCAAGGGAAGTTTCCCACCATGACAATTTTATACCATGTAAGTTATGTGCAAATCTGTGAACACATATATTTTCAATCTTAGCAATGTTGTACACACCCTTTTTAAACTGAAGTTAACACTTTATATAAAACTGAAGGTTAGGGCCTATACTTTATACAAAAATACAGTCAGATTTGTTTGTTTTAGAATGAGGGGAAATTGTAAGCACATCTAAAACTTAAACTTGTCTTTTCTCCATGGGATTCTTGGCTAGTATAGTGATTAAGTTTGCTTTTCAACATATTTCCCCAGAATGTTTCTTACGGGGACATTTTGATAAATGTTTGGTTTTGTTTTTAGAAGCAACAATTCTATGTTTAATTGGGAAACTTGGGAAAATATCTTCTTGTGTTTTAGGTATGGTAGGTACATGTTTATAAGTGTGACTATTTATTGTTACTTGTAATTATTTTGTGTACATCTCATTGTTTTTATCTTGTAAACATTGTAGAAATTCCCTCCCACCCCACCCCCCAAATGCATTGTTTACAAACCATAAAAATAATATCAATTTAGGACATTATTCATTACCTTGAATTTAATGTTTGTGGTTGAGTAGAAGTAGGTCAAGGCATGTCAAACCCTGCTCCCTTTGTGGCTGCTATTGGCATTTTGGTACAAGCCAATTGCGGCTGCTTATGGTCTCTAGAGGACAGGTTACCAGGTCTGTGGTATGTGGTTCTGAGCATGCGCACATTATCAAGAACAAGGTTTCACCCCTCTAAATAGACTCCCATAGCAAACAATGCTAAATGCTAAATATTCAAAAATTCTCAAAAAATAGTTAAAAGTCTCTCAGCCTCTTGAAAACCAATCAAATATATTTTCAGACCACTAAACTTCAGATTTCTTTTCAATTTTTGGCAGGTCAGCCGTTTGGAATTTTTGCTAATTACCCCAGAAAAAAACACCCCCGAAAATGTGTTTTTTCCCAAACCGACTTGCCGCCAGTTTTCATGAGGCACTCCTCCAATTCCCAAGCTAAATAGGACCAACTTTAAAGCCCAAATTTATCAAATCTCCTCAAAACTTGAAACCCAGAACCCCCAGGTTGTGATAAGTTCTTATAATTACACACTCTATTAGTTGCATGACCCCCAAAACGTTATAATTAAAAATAAGTTGTGGGTTTACAAATTATGATAAGTAGCTTGGCGCATGAATTTTTGGTCGATTTAGAGTAGTGCACCCACAATGGATTTACCTGGTAAGTCTGCTGCCACCTAGTGCCCCAAAGTCACCCATTATGGCTGCTTATGGTCTCTAAAGGGTTAAAGGTTACCAGGTCTGTGATATGTCCGTTTTTTCTGACTTCAGGATTTTTCATTGACCTTCACTGGCCTTCAGATTTTTTTCAAGAAGGCGAACTTGCCCTCACAGAGATAAAATACTTGCTCCTTTTTAAAATTTTGATTTGTGATGATGTAAAAAGTCTATAAACCTCTGAAATGTACAAATAAAAGATTCCTTTTCAGGGCATTGTCGCAGAATATTTGAATATTTCACAAGGTGAAATTCCATTTCATGACATGTGTGAAGCCAAGCTGAGTAAAATCAAAAAGCCAGATTTTACTGAGTGGGGAAACGAACGAATGAAACGCATTCAATATTTGATTTATACATAACTCACACTGTCATTAAAATTATTTTTCACAATAAACACAAAATAGATTCAGGAAGAGAAAAACTCCATGAGACGCCAACCTTGTCCGCCCGTAACACGACCTTGCTTCTTTTTGGAATGATTATTATGGAAATGACGCTGCGAACTTGCGAAGTATTAAATACTCATCCATATTTGACCCCAGTATTACTAGTTTTTAGCATGGCAGCAGTATGCAAGGCAAAGTACAGGATGACATGTGACGTGTATCCCACCAATGAAATGACAAGGATCTATGTGTGTGGTATATAAAACATCTGATTTCTTCAGGGAGCTTCAACTCCAGACCAAGAGGACATTGTTATCCAGTTTTCAGGATCTTTCATTTTTGTACGATCTCACCCATGGCAGACCTTTAACTTCACTCTTGAAGGGGCACAGCAATTTTCTTCCAGTAAGGGGCACTTCTATGAGGAGAATGTAAATTTGTATTGGAGCTTTGCAAAGGGCACCAAAGCAGAAATACAGGGCACCATGGCAATTCAGGGATCGAAATTAAACTACAGTGCTCACTAGCCGGCAGGGACAGTGGAAATAAAAAGTTACTGGCCCGCCAGACAATCTGGTGGCCCAACACCATTTTGTATTTTAAAATCAGCAATGCGGGGGTTAGTGCACATGTACATAAGGGGGAAAACATTTTTGGGGTCCTGCCTTTTTGAAAAAAGGAAGGATTTTTTTGTTTTTTTAATGTTCGCCCTACTTTTTTTTCAAGACGACCGTCCAGGCTTTTTTAAAAGATGGTTGCCAGCCTCTTTTCCTGTGTGCTTTTTCGGTGTGCTAAATGAAAAAAATACGATCCTAATTATTTTATATAAAAATAAAATAAAAAACCCAGAGATCGTCAAAATGGCGCCCTTTATATGACGACATCGGACGTGGAAGCAAAAACATTTGAGATAATCCTTTTCTTAAAAAAAAATGTTATTAACCCCTGGGCCCCGACACTATCTAAGGAGAATGATTGACATCCATTTCGGTCAAAACAACCTTACTGTAAAGCTAATTCAAAACCTACCATTTGTTATACATTTTGCTTTGTGCGCCGCGCCAAAAACATCAGAGAGATATGCCGCACAGTGTGGGGTTTTAGAAAGCTGGATATGCGTTGGTGATCGGACACGTGCACAAACTTTTCAAAACGCTAAACAAAAAGCTTTAAAAAGAATGCGTTTTTGGACGATCTTATCCCCTAATTTCTGCCCTAAATAGTACCTCTTCCATCAACAACCATTTTCATGGATTTGTGATTAGAGGATCCGTTGTTTAGAACTTCGTTTGCAATAAAATCATCGAGATTCAACGATCGGTCGACAACGCACATTGCAAATTCAATGAACAAATTCAATGAACTTTGCCCCGCCTCGCCCTCTATCGGCAAAAGTTGTCAATGTTTGAATATCCTTCATCCAAGGCTGTATATTGTACCAATCTGCAGGCGTGCGGCACCACTATGCGGCACCACTGTGCGGCAATTCTTTACTCGGCTCGAATTATCAATTATCAATTATCAACGGCCATCAACGGCCAATCACAGCGTGCGGAATATTGATTAGCTTGGACTTTGGACCTCGCTGTTGTTACGTGGTGTCATGCACTATGCATGGACTACCGGTCTGCTGGTGGTGGATGGGCCACCGAAAGTTGTGGGGCCCGGGCCGATGCACGCGCAGCAGATACTCGGCAGTCAGAAACATGTGGTTGTGTGCATCATGTTTTGAAATGAACGATCGCTATTCCAATTTGCGGTTTGGAAGTCAGGCTTGGCTTGTCGGCTACTCGTTTGATTGTGTTTAGTGCAGGCTAAAAATAGTTTGTTTGTATTTTTGGGCGGGGCGGCCAATTATCTAATTTTTAGCAGGGCGGCATTAAACGGACTTTTCTCACTGTCCCACCGGGCTATCGTTTTTGGGGTAATCGGTGGCCCGGAGATAATTTCACTGGTCACGGGCCAGCGGGCCAGCGGTAATTTCGACCCCTGTAATTGGTGTGGTTGCTGTGAGTTAGTTTGAGGCCTGCCATGGGTTGCATTAGCTCAGGGTGGAGAGAGGTCGTAGTTTACATGTACCAAAGTTCCAGTCATAGTTCTGAACCATCCCCTATAGATAGTCTCCACTTGAGGTCACACACTGTTAAGTAAGCCATCTTTACGGGCAAATAATTCAAATTTTTGAACACACAACTAAGACGCGTCTTATCTGACTTTCGAAGGGGAAAAAAAGTCACTGCGTCTTATCTTCTGATGCGCCTTATCTGATTTCGATTTAGTTTATTGTGATGATTACAATGTGAAATCTTACATTTATACTGCAAAATAGTTCCTTTATTTCATCCAGGGTAAGTCTACTTGTCACATTTTTCTTAAAATAAAACCTACACCGTTCACATTTTTGACGAAAGTTACCGAAGAACGAAGTTACTGGCCATGCTGCTGCCCCAAATAATAATATCAATACTGTTGCAAATGAGCGACGATCAATGCTGCACACAGTACACTGCTATATCACATGACAGGTACTAGTCTTTATTAAACAAGTCGTTTTATATGTTATCGTGAATTTCGCCAACAGAGGGCGTTATGGGAAAGCATTATTAAGAAAGCGCCCTCTAGCGTTCGTTGGTTCTTGCATGTATTGTAGTATTCAAAAGCTAAATAGCGAAGACTAGCAGCCAATTCATTGGGAATCGTTGGGAAAACGTTTATCTGCGCGCGCTCGTTGTGTAAAAAGAAAAACTGTAAAGCTATGGTTAGAAAAAACCTTTAAAACGAACATGGTAAAAAAATAATCATAAAAAAATACTTGATGTTTTACTCGTCTTCGTGATTATAAGATTACGATCCCTTTGCGCTATGGTAAGTGTGCTTATACCATCGCAATGACCCCTGTATGTGTTGATGTACAAGCAGTATAATGTGAAGGATATATCGCGCCTTTATGCGGCGGGGCGCCTTATCTGATAACCCTTGAATTATTTTTTTGTAATTTGAGGTACTGCGCCTTATGCGCTGAGCGCCTTATCTGCAGGAAATTATGGTATGTGTAAACTGCGTGTGGCTATCTGTGGCTTGCAGGAGTTTTTATCAAATTCTTTGCATATGATTGGTCGGTGAATCACTTGGCTTGGTAGAAACATGACGCAGCTCAAAGCCAAAATCCTTCAAGATGGTATATATCGGGCCCTATGTACATAACTACGTTTCTTCCTATCTTTATACTTTGCTGCACTTTGTAAGACATTTCAATAAAGATTGAGACTGTGGGAGAAACGAAGAGTTGTGTTACAGAGACATAGATGACTCACCGCTCCTTGCAAACATCATCTCATTGCAATTGAACATCCCAGACCGACGATCCAGATACCTGAGAAGCACTCAGGAGGCTGTGGCAGTATCTATCCATCTTGACAATGCAGGTTTATCATGGAGAGGGGAGATGTGGGGGGGGGGTGGCTGGGGGACCAGGTCTATATCAAGTTGATGGGATTGTGTTGTAGATAGACCTCTTGGTTTGTCAGTCTGTGGAGTTCGTTGATGTATGGGCACGACACGTATGCTTTTCACTCTGAAATGTAACGCTTGCCCAGGATGTTTACTGATCCTTTGATCAAAACTTTCAAAAACTGATAGGCCTGGCGTCAGGTCCCAATTTCATGTGGCCGTTTCAAAAGAGCTGCCAGCTCTCCCTGATTCTGCAGAGGCAGAAAAGTAAAGTTCCCTGAAAATAAACCAATCTTTTCATGTTCTGATGACAAATTTGAAGTTCAAATCCCAGCCTGGCTGGTCACAATGCTTGTGTTCTTGAGTAAGAAACTTTACCATCATTGCTTTGTCCTTCGGATGGGACATTAAGCCCTAGGTCCCTTTTACATTTATAGGTTGTTCAAGTAAAAGCACCCTTAAAACTTATTGTTGAAGAGCAGTTGTTTTCCTTGGTGTTTCTGGTTCATTAAAATCATCCTTGTCTACAGGTTTCCTCAGGCTTCCGAGTTATAGTGATTAAGTTTGCTCTTGAGGCATTCTTGGTTTCATTACCAGAAACAAACAATAATAATAACACAATGATGCTGCAAGTTCCTTTCATAAATATAATGCATATGTACCTTTATGTTCGTGTAATGACAGACCCTATAATTACTCATATCCGTCCAGACAAAGTTTTATTTTTAGCCATCTAGGTTGTCTCCGTCCCAAACTAGCTTCAAATATTAGAAATCATTGATTACAGACAGGTTTCTTTAATTTGGGACTTCCCGTTTTTCAATTAATGATATGAGTTTGATTCAACGCTCATTTTGGATGAAACAATGGACTAATAAGCATTGAGAGAAAAGGACAAAGGTGTAGAAATGTTTTTCTGTCAAACTATTGAAAATGGCTGTAGGGTTTGATAATATCTTGAGTTTGTTTTTAGCTGTGACTGAGATAAAGTGACAGATGAAAACTCTGCCTGTCCAAAACACATAGTATCATTAAAAGGTACTTTTGTATGTGATACATAAAAAGTATACCATGCCCGATATGGGGCAGAGGGAGGCCCCCCCAAACTAACCCTAACCCTAACACACTCTTCCCTCTTGTATACAGAAGCACCCCCCCTAAAATTCTCAAAAGAATTCCTGAGATTCCCAGAACACAATGAAGACACAATAGAGGGGGGGCCTCCCTCTGCCCCATATCGAGCAGCAATTGATAAAAAGGGAATACAAGGGTGTGGATGAGGTCTTAAGCAGCTGATAATGGACAGAGTCAAAGGTCTTGGCCTTGGCTAGGTCTTTGCTGTGAGATAATGGACCAAATCCATTGAGCTTGTTACCTTGTATATGCTTGCTATCAAGCCTGCTGGTAATAATGGCTACAAAGATGCAAAATAATACTACATGTACTGTGCTTTGAAATGTCGTAATCCGAGATCACAATGTTACCAAGCCATTTTTGTTGAGAATATTCAGTGATAAAAGTGAGAGATATTCTAAGATCAATTTTTCTGCCATGTCTTGACCGTGGCCAGGTCTTGGCTGTGGGATAATGGGTGGGATAATGGATAATGGACCAAGTCAAAGGTCTTAGCCGTAGCCAGGTCTTGGCTGTGGGATAATGGGAGGGATAATTGACCAAGTCAAAGATAATGGCCTTGGAAAGGTTTTGGCTGTGTGATAATTGACCAAGTCAAAGGTCTTGGCTGTGGCCAGTCCCAGGGATAACTGGGGGGGGGGGGGGGGAGGGGCATAATGGACCGAATCAAAGGTCCATTATCTCTTGCCTAAGACAGTGCCCTTGTTAAAGTTAGGGCCATACTTTGATAATTCCCCGCCCCCCAAAAAAAAAAATAATAATAATAATCCAACCCAATTTGTGTAAGTACTATCCAAAAATCTGTGAAATTATTTTTGTCTGAAATGCCCCTGTTAATTAGAAGCCAATAAAACCATTTGAATCTGAGGAAATATGCATGCATGAATAATTTCTCAGCTTTCTGAGGGTTGGTGTCAGTTCTTGAATGCTGCGGCCAGAGATACGGTTGGTACCCACTGTCACCTTGCTAAACGTGGATGGATTCAACGTTCTTGTGAAAATACCGTGACAGTTTGTTCATGTTTTCTCAACGGGTACAGACTATATTCAGCTGGAACTTTTACATGTGATTTTCATTGTGTCTTTCTTTACAACTTTTCCCACAAATCAGCGTTACGTTTACAAAAACCAATCTATGTCCCTACCTTTAAGAATGTAAACAAAGACAAGTTGAAAAGTTTTGATGAAATTGACGTCCTGAATGTACCATAGTCTAAGTAGAACTTGGAGAACGCTGTGCTTGTAAGATGTCAGTTTGAGGCAGTTCTTGCATCGTGCTGCTATTTGAAATTTGTTCTTAATCTGATGAATACAGTCATGTCACATGGTATTGATCCCCAAAAAGTATTTTTTTCAAAACTGATGTTCAATACCTTTGAATTTAAGCAGGGGTTTTGAATTTTGTGGATGGTTTTGAAATTTGACTGATGGGTTTGATAAAATTCACTTGAGTGCGAACCTTTTTTTATCGGCAGTGATAAGTGGAATAACCCGTACATCATTTTGCAATAACAAGCCTAGGTCTCTCGCTTCGACGACGACGTGAGGAACAGAGCCCGAGGAAGTGGCTTCAATCAATTTCTGTGTCCAAGACAAAAAATTGTGCAGGTTCTGCTCCCAGGGGACATGATTGACAGAAAAAACTTGAATGTGTTACATTTGCACCCTGATGAAGTCTAAATGACAGCGGATGTTTGAAGAGGAGACTTTGCAAGAATGATGAGGAAAGAAATTGCAGGGCAGTTGTGTAAAATCATCGCCAAACGATTTGCTCATAGCGGTGCAAAGAGCGCGACACCTCCTTGACTGCAGCTGCAACGATTGAGACGGTGTTGGCTCGACGTGTACCGCTGGGGGGCTTATTTTTTAACAAACACCACACGTGATTCTGTATGCATTGGGTGTGCGGCAGATTCAATTTGTGGTCGTAATTGGTCGTGGAAAACAGCTACTCAAACAGCCGTAATTCTTTCTTAATTGACTATTGGGAGATAAATTGATGGCGGAATTGATGTGCCTGGCAGACAGTATCCGCAACTCATGAGCTAGCTATAAAACTCAATCCTGACTCAAATTGTACATGTACATGTAGGCTATTAGTTAGCTGGCAGTTTTACATGGGCCCATTTTCATAGAGCTGCTTATTTAAGCACAACAAAATTATGCTTACTATAATAAAGTTACCAGCTAAAATACCAGATGTCATATGCACCATTTCTGACTGGTATCCAGCTAATTTTTGCTAAGCACAGAATTTAACAAAGAAGACATTGGCAAAGAAGACATTGGGGGGGGGGGGGGGGGGGGGAATTCCACTGTCTTTAATCCATGTTTAGTTTTCATTTGAAAGCTGACTGATAATATACATGCATGCATATTGCTTATTTTGATTGCCAAATACTTGTACATAAGACCTATGTATTAAAGTAATTGTTTATAGGGGGACTGTCGACACAATTAAAGCAGGCCTGTGGCTGTCCATGGCAATATGAACTCTAACACAGTTACTTCAAGTGCGCGCATGCTGGCCGTCAAATCGCAGTAATTATAATGACGGCGCTCTTTGTGATATGACGGCCAGTGCGCGCATATGTGCAGCAACAGGGTTAGAGTTCATAAGTCCACTTCAGGGACTCCCTTACCTGTTAAACCTACAATTGCATATTTGCCCTAGCCATAGGCTTTCACTAGATTCTTTTTTACCACACCACAACAGCGCCCTCAAGAGCCCATACATTCCCTATCCTGGCCCCATGTGTTGGATAACTCGACCTCTTTTTCTCTAGTGTTCGACGTGAACGGACGTGTTTGGATTTCCGTCTTCGAACGTATTGTATAAGCTTTCAGATTCTCTGTTATTTTGTAAAGTTTTATAAGGACAAGAGTATACAAAGTTTGTATCGTCTTTATTATTAATTTATCTTTACCGTTTTCGTTTTCTTCGCTCGTAAGATAAGGAACTTCGAGTGATTAAAAAAAAAAAAAAAAAAAAAAAAAAAAAAAAAAAAAATTAAGAATGGCAGACTCTCGCTGTTCGAGACGCACTGCGTCGTCGGCGCGGCTTCGGCCTCGCTCCCCTTCTGTTTCCATTACCGGGGACATGCTTTCCGTGCCTCTGGCTCCTGGTAACATTTCAGATGCTAATGCTAGGGCTGCGCCTCTCGGGCCTCCAGTCCCTATGCTTAATGATGATGCTCTTGCTGGGGACACGCTTTCCGGGCCTCTGGCCCCCAGCACTTCAGGCGTGCTTGTTAAGGCTGACCCTCCGGGGCCTCCAGTCTCTAATCCAAGCATTAAAAAGCCCAAGAAGGACAAATCTACACCCTGTAAGCGTCCCGGAGCTACGCCTTCCGGGCCTCTAGCTTCCGGTACCTTGGACTCTGCTACTCCAACCGCCCCCTCCGGGGCTCCGGTTTCTGGAGCGAGACCTAAAAGCATGGCCTCTTCCACACCCAAGACCGATTGTGGCTCTTCAGAGCGCAAGTCGTCTTGCCCAGCTCGTCAATCTGACCGAGGCAGACGACATCGCAAGAAGAAACGGCGTTACTCTAGTCAGAGCTCCCTGTCCTCGGATGGGTCCGCTTCTTCGTCTAGCTTTTCGGCTGGTGAGCGACGCCATCGCCGCTCTAGCACCCGCTCAATGCTGAGACAACTCACAGCTACTATGTCAGCATTAGTGCAACGTCCGGCTGCTACTGCTCCAGCGGACTTTGTTCAGTCTGCTTCAGTAGTTATTCCGGATCCCGGTCAGATGTCAGAGGAAATTGTATCCCTTTTTCCCTCTGATGAGTTCTCAGATAATTCTGATTCTCGTCCACGACATTTGGGCCCTGCTCCTTTGGCTTCCCTCTCCCGTGGGACAGAGCCTAATCCAGATAGGGCTAAAGAAGCTACAGCCGTCTTACCCCCTGGGGACGGAGAGTCTTCTCATCCTGATCCACCTGTTTGTTATTCTTCAGGCAATGAATCGGGGGACTCTGTCATGCTTTCCACAGCTGACATTAGACTGCGCCGGGTTATTCAGGATATGGTTCGTGTCCTAAATATCCCGAAGGAGGAGGACCCTACACTTGATCAAGAAGCCCGCCAGTCGTTAAAAAAACGCACTGGTCCAGCTGAGTCTAGGGCCCAGTCCTTCCCAGTCCTCCCTGTAGACCGCCTCTGTGCTGACCGTATTGAGGTTATTGCAGGGGTTAAGAAATGGCGCCCTGTGGCTAAACGTGATGTCCGCCATTTCCGGGTTCCGAGAAATGATTTTGACAAGTTTCTTGCGGTTCCCACCTTACCTGATGCAGCACGTGACAAAATAGCGGCAGACTCCGGGGGGCGTTCCTCCCTCAGGTCTCCGTTCACAAGTAAGGAACGCAATACACTGGAAGACACCCTAGTCAAGGTAGACAAGGCCTCCAGGGCTGGTCTCCGTGTTACTTGCTTCCTACAACTGCTCTCTGAGTACTTGGTGTGCTCCTGTGAGGCAGACTCACCAGTGTCACCAAATGCAGTTGAGCTGGCTTTCCGCTGCCTGGACGACAGCTTACGCATCTGCATGGACCAGTTCACCCGGGTATCCGCTCTTGCTACTTCTACCCGGCGGGGAAACGTCCTTGATGCTATTTTTCTCCCCACCGAGGGGGCTCGGTCTCGACTCGAAGCCCTCCCTCGCTTGGGTACTGACCTCTTTGCGGGTAAATTTCAACAGACCCTCGAAGAAGAGGCCAAACGCATTAAAGCAACAGACAAAATTAATCAACGCAAGTCTTCCCAGAATGTCTCTGGCCCTGGTCGTGGCGGGAAACAGGGCTCTGGTCCCCGCTTCCCTCGCAAGCCCTTACAACCGTATAGAGCTGCAGGTCGTACTCCATCTGCTAGTCCAGCTAACCCCTATTCTTCCCCACAGCCGTTGTTGGCTCCCAGTGCCCCGCTCGGCAGCCGCAACCGGGGTTCACGGTTTTCATACACCCCCCGCCCCAAAGCAAATTATGGGAGCGGTCGGAGTAGGCCAGGGCGTCGGTGACGCCTCTCTTTCAGCGGCCCCCTACTGCGGGCCCGTAGGGGGCCGCCTCCAGTCTTTCGCAAAGACTTGGGCCCTTTTGTGCAACGACAGATGGGTGCTCGATACTGTCGCTCATGGATACAAACTAGAATTCACGAGCACCCCTCCGTCGTCGTACCTCCCTCGGCCTACGCCGATCCCATCCGATCAGTTTCAATGCTTGGCTCTCGAATCGGAGATTCTTGCCTTACTTCAAAAAAAGGCAATATACTGTGTCACCAAGGAGGACTCGAACCGAGGGTTTGTTTCTTCCTTCTTCATCACTCCAAAAAACAGCGGAAAATGGCGCCCAATCCTGAACCTAAGGCCGCTAAACAAGTTCATTCGACCACGTCGGTTCAGGATGGAGTCCCTCCGCACAGTCCTGAATTGCCTCACAGTCCCGTCTTGGGGTGCAACACTGGACCTGAAGGATGCGTACCTTCACGTACTTGTGTCAGAACATCACCGCCATTTCCTCCGCTTCCAGTATCGGGGAACAACATTCGAGTTTCGCTCGCTCCCCTTCGGCCTGTCCACGGCTCCGAGGGTGTTCACGCGACTGGTAAAAACTGTCGCAGCACTCCTTCGCCTCCACAACGTGCGAATTTTTGTCTACCTGGACGATTGGCTCGTGGTAGGCAATTCCGAAGCCGAAGCCCACTGGGCGATGAATCTCACTCTCTCCTTAACAAGAGATTTGGGATTCATCATCAATGTAAAGAAGTCCCATTTGACACCTTCATTGAACCCAACTTTTCTCGGGGCTGTGCTGGACCTTCAACGGGGCATAGCCACACCCACCGAGAAGAGGATTCACAATCTCTTGGAGTGTGTAAACCTCTTCATCTCTGCAAGAGTGGCACCGGCCTTGGCCTGGTTACGCCTCTTGGGGCTAATGGCAAGCCTAGTAGATCTAGTTCCCTGGTGCAGGATGCGCATGCGCCCAATCCAACTCTATCTTCTTGCCAAGTATCGTCCAAAACGAGACCCTCTGTCGTTATTGGTTCCGATACTTCCCCAAGTTCTCTTACATCTCAACTGGTGGCTTCAGCGGGAAAATATCAGCTGCGGCAGAATTTTCCCCTCCCTCAACCTTCCGTGACCCTAACCACGGATGCATCCCCCTCAGGGTGGGGGGCACATATGGGACCACAGACCACCGCTGGGACATGGTCCCAAGTAGAGAGATTGTCCCACATCAATGCTCTCGAGTTGCTGGCAGTCCATCGAGCCCTGATACACTTCACTCCCAAAGTGGGGGGAAAACATGTCCTCATCAAGTCCGACAATTCAACTGTCGTCTCTTACATCAATCGACAAGGGGGGACTCGGTCCCCACCCCTTTGTGTACAGACATGGGACCTCCTCTGCTGGTGTCTGGCAAACAATGTACACCTGTCTGCATCCCACCTTGCAGGGAAAGCAAACACCCTGGCGGATGCCCTGTCCAGAGGCAGGGTCACCCCCACGGAGTGGACTCTCCACCAGGCAGTGGTGCAATCCATCTTCCTGAGGTTCGATCGTCCTCACATAGACCTATTCGCATCATCCCTAAACAACCAACTACCGGTATACTGCGCTCGCAGTCGGGATCCTCAGGCTTGGGCATCAGACGCCCTCTCAATCGACTGGGAAAACATGTACGCTTATGCTTACCCCCCGATCTCACTAATTCCAAGGGTATTAGCCAAAATAGAAGCGGAGACTTGCAGGGTGCTCCTCATTGCTCCTTTCTGGCCTCGACAAGCATGGTTTCAGAGGCTCATTCGCCTCCTCATTCATCCCCCAGTCTTACTTCCCCGACGGGCGGATCTCATAGCCCAACCCCGGTCGAAGATCTACCACCCGGGGTCGGAGAACCTCCACTTAACGTGTTGGATGTTGTCCAACATTCCTTCAGATCAGCAGGCCTTTCATTGGACGCTGCATCCATGGCTGCCAGAGGCCGCCGAAAGTCCACTAGAAGGACCTACGACAGCCGGCTTCAACATTACCATAAATGGTGCAGGGACAACTCTTTTGATCCCTGCTCAGCACCTTTAAAAGTCATTGGTGATTTTCTGATGAAACTCTTCAATCAGGGTCTCACAGTGGCCACTATTCGAGGCTATCGTTCTGCCCTGGGAGCAGTTCACATTGGGTTCCCAGATGGATCTTTCATCTCAAACAACAACGCATTAACCCAAATGCTTCGGGGCATGTTCATCGAGCGCCCCTCGAACAAAAAGCTTCTCCCTGCTTGGGACTTAGGACAAGTCCTTCACACTTTGTCTGGGGCCCCGTTCGAACCTCTATCGAGTGCCTCACTTATAGATTTGTCTGTGAAAACAGCATTCCTTATAGCTACGGCAACCAGTAGGAGACGGAGTGAGATCCATGCCTTATCAATTGACACAGGTCATATCCGCTGGGAACCGGGTGGCGTTCGCCTCGTCCCAAATATAACATTCTTAGCAAAGAACCAGTCTCCGTCATACACCCCTCCTGTCATTTTCATTCCAGATATTAAATCGTTCTCGTCAGTTACCGAGGATAAATTATGGTGCCCTGTTCGGGCTCTGAAGTGGTACATTGCCCGCACTAAAACATTCAGAGGCCCCGTGACCCAACTTTTCATTACTACTACCAGCCCATATAGGGCAGTTTCGCCTGACACAATCTCCCGTTGGATAGTTAGAGCGATACGTTCATCGTTGGCTTCCTGGCCTTCTCCCATGGCTGATAATCATCCAATTAGTGCTCACGAGACCAGGTCCATGTCCACTTCATGGGCCTTTCTTAAAGGTGTTCCTCTCCAGGATATCTTACAGGCAGCAGCCTGGAAAACACCTTCCACATTCATGTCATGTTACCTCCGAGATGTCCAATCATCCAGAGGAAAAGTTGGCCGTATTGCTCTGAGTGTACCTCAGCCCCCTGCGGCAGCCCTCCAGGAGTGACGAGATTTTCCCCTCCGGCCTCCAATCCTTGGTGAGTAGTCCCATTTCACTTTCTTGTTTTCATGGTTTGAGAGAACACGAAGGGACTATATAAAAATAAATAAAAATAGCTATCGGTTTTTCCGAGTGGTTGTTTTTACTACTTCATGCCTCACCCTTGGGCCCACCACCTTCCGTTCTGTGCCAGTCTATGCAATTGTAGGTTTAACAGGTAAGGGAGTCCCTGAAGTGGACTCCCCCAAATCAAAGGTGATTTGGGAGTCCGCGAAGGGACGATACTTACCTGTTAAACCTCCCTCCCTCCTTCCCCGCTCAGGTTCGGCCTGTACTGTGTCTTTTTTACTCACACCTCGAGAAAAAGAGGTCGAGTTATCCAACACATGGGGCCAGGATAGGGAATGTATGGGCTCTTGAGGGCGCTGTTGTGGTGTGGTAAAAAAGAATCTAGTGAAAGCCTATGGCTAGGGCAAATATGCAATTGTAGGTTTAACAGGTAAGTATCGTCCCTTCGCGGACTCCCAAATCACCTTTGATTTGGGGGATTCCATGTGCAGCCACAGGCCTGCTATGATCACGACATAGTACATAATTATGAAATAGGCCTACATCTAATTACAAATTTTCATTATCATTGCAAGTACACGTCTATATTGGCTTGTACATACTCACTGTCCAATCATTACATTGTACATGTATATGTAATCCCATCACAATACAAACTCTATCTATTGTGTGCCATAGCTTTTTACAGTACCTACATGTACTGTTACACATGATGTATATTTAAAGAGCCATCAATTGGTTTTATCATGGAGGAATTGTATATCTACAAATGTAGTATTGACTTTGAGGTAACCATTGTTAAAATACTGCCCTTGTTGACTCGTATTGTGTGCTCTATTATGCAAAGGTCGCGCGGAGAATAACAACCAAAACATAAATATTTTATGGTGCATTAGCTATGCATGGAACCGTGTAAAGTTGTGTTATTCTTAGGGATTTAAAAGTCGGAAATTCCATCGTGTGTACGTGGTGGTATGTTTACCCGGTGCCCTGAAGGAAGGTTTAGCAGAAATGAACAGCATGAGTCTGCATTGAATAAATTGGAGCACAAATGTAGTCAACCAAACATAATCTGGAAAATGTGTTCGGCACTCATATTTGGGAATTATTTCATCTCTTTTGTGACATTGGATTTAATGTGTCTCTGTCCAGATAATATTTTGTAGAGTTCAGCTGTGATAGAAAAATGTAAATGAAAGTCATGAACTTATAACTTTCCAACTTGTGTTTGTTTAACTTCTTAAGTTTTATTGTGCTCAGCAATCACATTCCGAATCATTCAACTCTTTTCTGGCATTGGATTTGTGGTGTAAACCTATTTTCGTTCTTTGTCCAGATTTTGTAGAGTTCAGCTGTGATAGAAAAATGTAAATGAAAAATATGTACATTTTCAACTTTTGTTTGAGTAACTTCTTCAGATTCATCTTGGGACATTTTAGAGTAAGTCAAGTTCATATGTACACAGTGTGTGTGTGTTATAGGTTCAAATTAAAGCTATATTATTAAATTGGTTTTGGGAAGAGTTAACTCAATTCCATTCACCAGTTTTTTAATAAACACACCATCAAATCATGGAGCAATAAAATCAACCTGTGAAAAAAATCACTGAATCAGATTTACCCACTCTCTGGAAGTTAGTGGTGGGTTTGTTTATGGAAGGATTTTGACTAGTTTCGGGCAATGTAGGATCCCTACTGCCTCAATCCTCCTAAATCAGCCCATATGCATTGTGTAGGATCCCTACTGCCTCAATCCTCCAAAATCAACCCATATGCATTGTGTAGGATCCCTACTGCCTCAATCATCCAAAATCAACCCATATGCATTGTGTAGGATCCCTACTGCCTCAATCCTCCTAAATCAACCCATATGCGTTGTGTATGATCCCTACTGCCTCAATCCTCCAAAATCAACCCATATGCATTGTGTAGGATCCCTACTGCCTCAATCCTCCTAAATCAGCCCATATGCGTTGTGTAGGATCCCTACTGCCTCAATCCTCCTAAATCAACCCATATGCGTTGTGTATGATCCCTACTGCCTCAATCCTCCTAAATCAGCCCATATACATTGTGTAGGATCCCTACTGCCTCAATCCTCCAAAATCAACCCATATACATTGTGTAGGATCCCTACTGCCTCAATCCTCAAAAATCAATCCATATGCATTGTGTAGGATCCCTACTGCCTCAATCCTCCTAAATCAGCCCATATACATTGTGTAGGATCCCTACTGCCTCAATCCTCCAAAATCAACCCATATGCGTTGTGTATGATCCCTACTGCCTCAATCCTCCAAAATCAACCCATATGCATTGTGTAGGATCCCTACTGCCTCAATCCTCCAAAATCAGCCCATATGCATTGTGTAGGATCCCTACTGCCTCAATCCTCCTAAATCAGCCCATATACATTGTGTAGGATCCCTACTGCCTCAATCCTCCAAAATCAACCCATATGCGTTGTGTATGATCCCTACTGCCTCAATCCTCCAAAATCAACCCATATGCGTTGTGTAGGATCCCTACTGCCTCAATCCCCCAAAATCAACCCATATGCATTGTGTAGGATCCCTACTGCCTCAATCCTCCAAAATCAACCCATATGCGTTATGCAGGATCCCTACTGCCTCAATCCTCCAAAATCAACCCATATGCGTTGTGTAGGATCCCTACTGCCTCAATCCTCCAAAATCAACCCATATGCATTGTGTAGGATCCCTACTGCCTCAATCCTCCAAAATCAACCCATATGCGTTGTGTAGGATCCCTACTGCCTCAATCCTCTAACATGAGCTTTGGAGGATCCCTACTGCCTCAAAAGTAAAACAGACATCAGTCCTCTAAAATTCTGAAACTCCTCAAGATAATTTTGGGATGGTCAGGGCTGTATCAATTGATAAGTTCCTCTGAGGACATTCCAAATAGATTAATCACAAGTTATAACCATGAGTAATGTGAGTTCCCTTATTAAATAAACAAACAAGAGAGGTGTGACCATCATCTTGTTTGTTTTGAATCTTAAGAAGATTAGGAGTATGAATGTCAGTCTGGTCAGCTACTCACACAGTCTGTACACAGTCTGTACAAAGGATGTCAGTGGTAGTCTATCACACTGGTTAACATTGTATGATATTATTTCTGGAAGTGAACTTTATCACTGTAGCTTGCAAGCTGGAAGAAACCTGCAAACAAGGGTGCTTGCTATGTGAACCAGAAACGTACTTTATGTTTTAACAAAACTTTCTGCTTATGTAAGGAGAGGCATGAAACTAGGCCATTTGTAGGACATTGGTCTCCTTAACACTACTATACCCTAGTAAACAAGCAGCTCTGAATAAGACCCAGATTAGTGGCTACGGCTGCGGCTTAATCACCAGGTTAACATGTATTTAAGCATAGGTAGCCCTTAGCAATAGCTGTAGCCACAGCCCCCCACCCCCCAGTTCGAACATGGCTTAAGGGCCTTCATCAAAATGCTGAACTTGTTGCAGAGCCACAAGGTCCAATCCATACCCACTGTGCAACACGACACTGCCTGCATGTGCAATGTAATTCAGAAAGCTCATTAGCAGAACTTGATCTGCATTTTGGGTTAAATTGCCTTAAATGTAACCGAATCTTGAATGACTAAATTCAGCACCATTCCTTCAAGAACCAACCCCCTCTACCCCCCCCCCCCTCTTCTCTCTCGCTTTTTCTCTCTCTCTCTGAAGAGGAAGGTGGATTTGCAACAGGTCGATGAGTGAAGAGAGATTTTGTTTGGATAAGAAGCTTGGATCCCTCAGGAGGGATGACTCATACAGGAATGGATTCTACCTCAGTGGTGGACTTGAGGAGCATCAGGAGTTTCTATCCAGGATGAGAAAAAAAAGCTTCACCAGTGATCTCAAAATAAACAAACTGTTCACTTTTTTGTGTTTTCCAACAAACATTTTGAAATGTTGATGATCGAGGAACGAATATATCCCCCCCCCCCCCTCCCCGGAAATATTTTCTTCCGGTCTGAAGTGGCGACATGGATAGATTTCCCTACAGAGTGTTCTGTCTGCGGGAGAAAGCGAACCTGCTTTAGGAAGATTGCATAAAATCTGAATTTATTTGCAATGTGGCAAAATGTCATTGAATGAATTGTGCACAGTGTTTGCCTCAGATTTAAATAGGTTACATTTGAAGTGAAAAATGAAGGTTTCACTAATATTTTTTGGTGGTAATCTTTCTTGTTAATATTGGATGGGCCTCAAACCTGGATGATATAGGATGGGCCTCAAACCTGGATGATTAAATGGATGCATGGTAGGCCTAAATAAGTGGTAATTAATATTTAAGAAGTTTTTTAAATTCTGAAATCTTAATTGTGATAAAACTTAGTACGCATACAAGAATTTTAATAAATGACACGCCAGCAAATTGGACTTCTGAAAGATTTCCGAAATGGTCTTCTGAAAGATTTTCAAAGTCATCTTCTGAAATATAATCAAAATGGTAGAGTTGGCAACTCTCCCTGATTCTGCAGAGAGTTCCCTGAAAATAAACCAATCTTTGTCATGTTCTGATGAACAAATTTGAAAATGTCCCTGATTATGGAAACTTTGTACCTATAATATGTTGAATGTAATTTTTGATACCTCCCTGATTGTTGGACAAAATCTACCAACGAGTACAAAGCCACCAAAATAAACTATTTTCACACTCTCTGTCCATGGACATTACCTGAGTGGAACCGCCAACCTGATTGCATTAAAATGCCAGCCATCAACAACTTAACGCTTTCAATGCCAACCTAGACCCCTTAGACCTAGGACAACCCTCCATGGGATGACTATCTTTACAGCACTGACCAAATTTAAAGTAACATACAGCTAGTTCCATGACAGCACAACGTGTATGGCACCATCATAGTTGTTTGTGCAGTATCCTACAAAATGCAGGAAGAATTGCCCACGGTAGTTTTTAACCAGCAAGTCTGAAGTTTCTAGGAGTGCACTGGCATGTTATGCATTGCTCAGAATAATTACTTTACCTGCCAGCGCCAGAGACTAAATCTTTGGCAACTCCTTTTTAGTAGATTGTTGTGCCGTCAGCACAGGATTCCGCGAAAAAAAGCGAAATTGGGTCTTGGTCTGAAAATGTCCATCACTCTGTGATGAGGAGTTATTCCAGAGACGCTGAAGCAAGAGCCTTTTCTTTGCAAAGCCCAGTCTGTGAATGTGTTTTAATTTCACACACATCAGCCATAGCGGCGCGTGTAACGTGACGTGGCACTTTTATTAGTAAATGTCGTGGACTTGATCACCAGTAATATCAGGGCAGCTTGTCACTGGATAGAGAACTTGGAAGAACGGTGTTGAAGTAGTGGGTGAACAACTTGATCACCAGTAATATCAGGGCAGCTTGTCACTGGATAGAGAACTTGGAAGAACGGTGTTGAAGTAGTGGGTGAACAACTTGATCACCAGTAATATCAGGGCAGCTTGTCACTGGATAGAGAACTTGGAAGAACGGTGTTGAAGTAGTGGGTGAACAACTTGATCACCAGTAATATCAGGGCAGCTTGTCACTGGATAGAGAACTTGGAAGAACGGTGTTGAAGTAGTGGGTGAACAACTTGATCACCAGTAATATCAGGGCAGCTTGTCACTGGATAGAGAACTTGGAAGAACGGTGTTGAAGTAGTGGGTGAACAACTTGATCACCAGTAATATCAGGGCAGCTTGTCACTGGATAGAGAACTTGGAAGAACGGTGTTGAAGTAGTGGGTGAACAACTTGATCACCAGTAATATCAGGGCAGCTTGTCACTGGATAGAGAACTTGGAAGAACGGTGTTGAAGTAGTGGGTGAACAACTTGATCACCAGTAATATCAGGGCAGCTTGTCACTGGATAGAGAACTTGGAAGAACGGTGTTGAAGTAGTGGGTGAACAACTTGATCACCAGTAATATCAGGGCAGCTTGTCACTGGATAGAGAACTTGGAAGAACGGTGTTGAAGTAGTGGGTGAACAACTTGATCACCAGTAATATCAGGGCAGCTTGTCACTGGATAGAGAACTTGGAAGAACGGTGTTGAAGTAGTGGGTGAACAACTTGATCACCAGTAATATCAGGGCAGCTTGTCACTGGATAGAGAACTTGGAAGAACGGTGTTGAAGTAGTGGGTGAACAACTTGATCACCAGTAATATCAGGGCAGCTTGTCACTGGATAGAGAACTTGGAAGAACGGTGTTGAAGTAGTGGGTGAACAACTTGATCACCAGTAATATCAGGGCAGCTTGTCACTGGATAGAGAACTTGGAAGAACGGTGTTGAAGTAGTGGGTGAACAACTTGATCACCAGTAATATCAGGGCAGCTTGTCACTGGATAGAGAACTTGGAAGAACGGTGTTGAAGTAGTGGGTGAACAACTTGATCACCAGTAATATCAGGGCAGCTTGTCACTGGATAGAGAACTTGGAAGAACGGTGTTGAAGTAGTGGGTGAACAACTTGATCACCAGTAATATCAGGGCAGCTTGTCACTGGATAGAGAACTTGGAAGAACGGTGTTGAAGTAGTGGGTGAACAACTTGGTTATTTGAAATTTTCTCTGAGAATCACTATAGGCATCACATCAGGGCCCAATTTCATAGAGCTGCTTAAGCAGAAGACTTTGCTTAGCAGTTTCCTTCCGAGCAGAAATGAACAGGATACCAGTCTCATATGGTACACATAGCATGTTATTTTGACTGGGAACCTTAATCTGGTAAGCATAATTGTGTTGTGCCGAGCTAATTTTGTGTGCTTAGACAGCTCTATGAAATTGGGTCCAGGTTGGATTAATGACTTCTTTCCCTATCTTTCACCTCTGTGGATCCGGTTCGAATCCTGCCAAGAACCAGGGCCTTGTTTGTAAATTGTGTTTTCAGTCATAACATTAAGTGCGTGGGTTTCGCCATTTGGGTTTTTCTCCTATGTTTTTCACTGTACATTTCTTCATCTTCTCCTATTCGTTCTGTTGTTGGTACATGTACTTGCGTTGTTGAACATGTCTTAAAATATCAGGGATCAGGTTGGGTCAGTGTTGTATTTCCCTGCCTTTCACCTCTGTAGACCACAGTTAGAATACCACCACAGACCGTAGCCGTGCATGTGGATTGGGTTTTCAGTTCCTACCTATAAATGTGTTTAAGGTTTTCTTCCCACATCTAAAACTGAACATTTCTTCTCGTTTCCTATTCATCATGTTATTGGCGCTAACTGTGCTGTTGGATATGTAATAAATATATATATAATAGCTGACTTCCTTGAATATGTTTTTGCTTTGCATCACGTTACGATTGCAATCATATGAAAGAACAGCTACAGTGCTTCTAACCATTGAAGTTTTTATGGTCATTAATGTTTGGAGTATTTACCAATCTATGACCCTACCCTTAAAACAAAAGTAGCCAAACTCAAAAGCAAAACATTTCACAAGAAGATAAACACCCTCAAAATACATACCTCTTACATTTATTTTTTACAAATATAAGCTGCCACTATGCATGTAGTTTACCCTCAACATTTTAGTGTTAAATATTTACTACTTTTGCAAATATTTTACAAGTGCTGCATCTTAGTCTCGCCATTCACACAGTTGCTTTTCATGCTCTCCCTTTCAATTTTCTCTTTGTCGAATTGTAAAAACATACAATTGACTTTTCCTGATCAGTTATTTATTATGAATACATATTCTAAGGTGAAATATTTGGTCTTGGTGTTTTCCTTGAATGGCAAGTGTATTAACATTCCTCTCTAACTCTCCTGAAACTATTTTTGGTTTACTGAAGGTCATATGCAACAAGGTGTTTGGTGGCCCAAAGGTTAGGCAAGGACCCTGTTAACTTCAAGCGGATTTTGGATTTTAGCGCTGATTGGAAAATTGACTTTGACAGTTGAAAGCTGTGATTGATTTGTTGTGGGTTGGTTAAACCAGGTTAAACTTAGGAGAGCAGCTGAGAATGGATTTAATTGTTTATCCCCTGAAAATGGCCTGTGGATAAAGTTACACCACATTCTGGTCATTAAGAAGAAAAAAAAGAAGAAAAACTTTTGTCCGATGAGCAGAAATTGTTCCATTGATCGTCGGATTAGTTGTTGGTGAATTATTCTTTCTGGGTATAAGTGCTGTGTGGATAAATGGAGTTTAATTACACTTAAATTAATAAGTTTTGTGAAATTCCAACAGTTTTGATTTAGTATTATTACAGTGCAGACATGGTCCTTTGTTCTTGTACGGGCAAGGCAGTACGTATATTCCACATGTACATTATGAAAATGTACGTGTTTATTGTTTGTGACTGATTCTTCTTCATTTCTTCTAAGCGGAATTTTGTTTGCTTAGCATCATTTCCTGCTTGACACACAGCTTTATGAACATGGGCCCAGGGCACCTGTCACATCAATGTAGATCACATTGAGTATTGGCCGGTAACCTTTTTCATGAGCAGTCATTTTATGCATTCTTTAGTAGCACATTTTTTATACCTTCCATTTTTATGTTCGTGGGCCTAGTTTCTTGTGTTTTAAAGTTTATTTTTAACCCTCATCTCATATTCGCAAAGGTTATGACCCAACAAGGTTCAAGACCCTAAGATGTCAACCTTCATCTCTCAACACCTCCAGTGTTCTTTAGACAACGTGTCTGATGAAATTGCTTCACATTAGATTTCAAAATTGTGACCACTCTATCATCTACTCCCACTCTTTGTGTGCCTCGTTGACAAGTCTGCTTCTAAAAGGCAAAATGGATAGCACAATTGAGTTTTCACCCCTGGATTCAGTCCCTTTCACATTTCTGTTCGACTTAATTGTCAATATTCTTGAGATTTCCACTTGGCCTGACTTTTTATTCCCTGCCCTCAAGTCAAATTTATATCACCATTGTGCACAGTGGCCAAAATTTTTACTTTCAACATTTTGAGAAATGTAACAGTGGCTGCTGTGTTTGTGACAAATTTTAGAAAACTAAACTGTTTTAGCTTCTTTCTTTTTATTATCTGAGATGGATTTTAAAAAGTTTTCATGAAACATTTCACAGTTTATTTATTTCAAAGCGATCTCCTCTTTAACAAACTAAACGTGGCTAGTTGATGTCTTGAGTCCATGCCTGGATGACATAAATCTCACAGATACATACTTTTGTCGACCTTCTTGTTCATGTAATTGGATGACTTTATTTGAACTCAATAAAAACAATTTTTGCTAGTTGACTTGATTTATAATAAAATAAATCACTTCGTAAAGTAATGAGAACATCTTGTGTGTCAAGTTGGCTGTAAAGTGTTTTTCCATAAAAAAGACTAATGTAACTTTATAACTTCTAAATTCTCCCCAACCTGTTGCTTTTATTTATGTTTATTTACAACTTATCTATTCAACTTTGTAACATCACCATTACTTCAAATAATTTACTTTGCAAGCAATGAGAGCAAAGTGTGTTACCATTATTTATGACCCTACAAATAACCTTTTAGCTTCTAAATTCTCCCTACATGTAATTTGTTGTTTTTGTTGGTGTTTATTTGCAAAATCACCAGTTTTAATCACACTTTGTTGTTTTTTAATCTCTTCTACAGTATGAATTCAAAGCCAAGGCAATCAGGAAGAAGAAAGTTATCCTTACCATCTCAGTGGACGGAATTAAAGTCACTCTTCGCAAAAAGAAGAAAAAGGTGAGTTGCAAATAAGAATAATCAAAGCCAAAAATACAAACTCATTTGTTCGCTTTTCTTCAAATTTGTTTACCAAACTCAGTTGTTGATTTTTCCTTTAGTTTCCTTCCCAAACTCAGTTGTTGACTTTTCCTTAAGTTTCCTTTCCAAACTCAGTTGTTCACTTTCCTTCACAAACTCAGTTGTGCAACTTTCCTTTTCAAAGTCAAGTGTGCAACTTTCCTTCATTTTCCTTCAAAAACTGTTTATCAAGGAAACCTATGCTTACATCCTATAGAGTTATGCACTTTACGGCACACAGAGAACAAGTTTGTACCAATACTGAACTTTGGAACTATGTGGCAGCAGATTTCCCAGGTATTTTTTCCATTGTGTGCATGTGTTTGAACAGTGGATTTACCCAATAAGTCTGCTGCCACCTACATTGTAGCATCCCGAAAAGTTGTCCATTTCATACAGTTGAGGGAAGCTTAAAGTGCCTGGGTTAAATCTCATAAAGCTGTTAAGCACTTTACTTAGAAAAGGGAGATTTTGCTTAACAGAAAAAGATCACCAGCCAAAACAACATTTAATGTGTGTTAATTAGTTTATGCTTTGTAGAAAATCAGCTAAGCGCATTTTCTGCTTTATAACAACTTTATGAAATTTGGCTCTGAAGTGGTGTATGACTCACACACAAGGGGCCCTAAGTTTTGGCCAGCCAACCCTGGGATTTCCTTCCCAGATTTGCTTGGTGCTTGGCAGTGCACCAATACCAAACCAGGTGCCTCCGTGCATCAGAACTTTATTTGCCTGCCCTGTAAAGACAAGTTAAACCCTAACAAAAGCAAATTCACAATGCAAACGTGCTGCTTTGGACACTCGCTGGCCGTTGTACTCCCAGCCCACATCTTGTCTGCCCTCTGAAGACATACAGTCAAGTAACCTACATGTAGGCCCAATTTCATGGCGCTGTTTACGGTGGAATAAGCCATTTGCGAGTTAGATTTGAATAATATCTGGCACAATGACTCACAAGTTACTGCTTTAATTTGAATTCTTCAGACTATAGAGATAGTTGCTATTGTCAAATTTGCTATAAAATTTGTATTCATTCAAAATTGTGTATGGGTGTTTGCCGTCTCTAATACAAAACTACACAAAAGCTTGTCTGGAATCATGTGACATAGCAATTGCCTCTTTAGTCTTGTAACTCAGGCAGTCATTGCACCATACATTATTCAAATCTAAGTCGCAAATGGCTTTAATATTACCAGCTCACGCTTTGACAGTGTCCTGTGAAGTGCAGAAGAATGTGGGCTGTAAGTGCGGAATTCTGTGGTGTATTGCCATGAGATGAGGGCCTAGTCATCCCTTGTATTGTTCAGTAACTGGTGACTGAGCGTCCAAAATGGATCTCTCTTGAATGTCATCAATATAAAAATACCATTGAAGACATACCATGGCCTAATCTATTGAAGCCATTAAGCAGAAAATACTGCTCAACAATTGTATTTGCTAAGCGCAAACTAGCAGGGGACCAGTCACTTTGGCTGGTTACACACTTCTGCAATTTTTATTTTTTTGTTTGTACTTCACAATTTTATAAAATTGGATCCCACCAGTCTAGCATCATTTTCATCGTATGTTGAGCGCTGTATACTTTCCTGAGCTAAAAAAACCCCCAAATTCACAGGCATATTACAGGGACTGGCATATTACAGAGACTGGCATATTACACGGACTGGCATATTACACGGACTGGCATATTACACGGACTGGACTCAAATCCACACCTTTTTCCATTCTAGAGTAGGTGTCTTACCACTAGACCACTGAGCTTGCCCAGTAGCTAGAAGTACTATACAGTGCTAAACACACATCGGTGTAAGGGAAATTAATATTCTTATCCCCAATGCAAATTTAACATCTAATAAATCAATTTTGGGTCAAAGAAGCATTGGTGCTCTTTAAGATTTAACAATTATTACTCTGCTGAGGTCTCTGACGAGTTAAGATGCAGACATAATTGTATACCCCCCCCTTCTGTGATGTAGCCTGTGAAATGAGGCTCTTCAAAGGTAATGAACACAATGGGTAATGATCCGAAACATTCTGCCTGGTTGGCTTTTTGTTTGTGAATTGTTAAAGTGGATCATTCACCTCTAAACCATGTAATCCATATCCGCATTTTGTTTATAAATTTTTTTCTTCTTCAAAATATACTGTACAATTAAGAAGGATTTTAAATTTCACGGTGTTTATTATTAATTGTCAATCTTTTGAGTTGGATGAGAGGCGGTTGCAGACTAGAGTTGTGCACTTACGCTTACTTGTGACTTCCGTTTTACCGTTTTTTAAAATAACGTTTATCCCTTTCTACCGATTCAAATCAGTACTATGACTATGAGCTCATGTCTAAAAGGAGCAGATGTCAACACATTTTCAAGGATTAAAATCAAGACACTGCAACCCAGTCTTTACAGTCACAAAACCACATTGCGGCGGCGGAGTACAAAGCAAAATGCATTCATACAAATTGTATGGGATTGAAAATAATGTTTTAATTTTATAGGGATTAAGATTTTATAAGAAACATTCCACCAACAAAAGGAGTATCCTCAAAGAAAAAGGTATAATTTTTTCCTTTCAGCTTCGTTTAACCATTAAGGAAATTTGGGAAAGGATTTCAATGCTTGTTTACGGTTAACCGGTTAAACTTCCCAACCCTAGTGCTGCGCATTCAAGCACATTTGAAAACCAATGTGTGCCATCTTCTCCAGAATTGGGTCGAGCAGAACACGTACTTTAAGATTTTGCAGCGTATAGTTGTATGAGTCATACATCTTGATGTCATCAAGTGACAGTGAACTGGAGGGCTGTGATTGCAGCCTGTACTAATGAATGATGCGCACAAGGTGCACTCTGAGTATGAGGCCAGTGTCCCTGAGACTTGTGTTCTAGGGACAGACTCCCCCCCTCTCCTCTCTCTCTGTTTTGGGGGTCGGGTCTGGTTGGTGTTTTGCAGAGTATATTGAGAGAGTTGCGACAACTTGCGATAAGAAGCCATTTTCTGTCCCAAAGATGCATTGGCAAATACAGGGTTCCAGACTAGTCTGCCCATTGGGTTGTGCTGCGTTTGGATTGATAATGGCGTCCAGCAACCATGTGACCGAAGAAAACTGGTCCCTCTATGTTGCAACTCTTTCAATACACAGCTCTGGCGTATTGGTATCTGTCCTTGCCTTCCACCTTTGGGACCCTACCTGATTGCCTGTGTTTTCCCTGGTATAATTGTCAAGGTTTCCCCCTCGCATCAAAAAACTTAAACTTCTTTCCTTGTCTTCTGTCCATTGGTTCTTGCCTAGTAAAGTGATCAACCAGTAAAATAAATAAATCAAAATAAAAAGAAATAAATAAATAAATAAATAAAGAGGCGGCCTTGCATTCAAAATATCAATGCTTTTTGTTGACAGAGATTCATTTTATAAATGTCCAGGTGAATGTACATGCCAGTCGTCCAAATTTGTTCCAGGCAATAAAATCTATCTGCCTTAGTATAAGCCCTAAACCTGGCAGCAATGCATTTTTGTGATGTCCCGGTAAGACCCTTTTGCCCAATGAGGTCAACTGTCTCGGTGCTTTTCGCATGAATAAATGTTCTGGGCTCCCACTCTAAGATCACAACATAAAGCATTGTTGAGAAACTTTATTACTCTAAAAAAATAAGAAATTACATTACATCCTCTGACGTGGAAGTATTTTTGGGCATTGGGCTTCATGAACTATGGCTTCTGTTCTGTGGTCTTGTGGTTATTTCAAGCTCTGAATATTTGTTGTTTCATTTCAGAAGAAGTCGTGGGATTGGGAAGATGAGAAACTGATGATTATGCAGCATCCTGTTTACAGGTAAGACCAACTGACGTCAAGAGCCCATATATTTACTGCAAGTAAATGACTCTCCAAGATCAAATACTCTAATTTTACAGAGATGTGATAACTCCGTGTTTCCCCAGAAATCCTCTTTTTTTTGGCCCCTCCCCCCTATTTTGTAATTATATGAAGATCAAATTCATAAAAACATGAAAATAAAACTATATAGAACGCCCCAGTTTGCAGAGTAGGGCTTTTAAAACCAAAGATAAATGTATATTACTTAGTGGGCTTTACGCTCGAGCTTTCGAGCTCGCAGGCTTTTGCACTTGCAAGCTTTCGCGCTTTGCGCTCACACTTCAGGTTTGTTTTTTTCCAACAGCCTATCACATACCTGATTTTAAAGTAGGGTCATAGATTCGTAAATATTCCACAAATTTTTGACCTTAAAACTTATTGAGAAGCACTGCAGCTGTTGATAGTATAAACTATTTTTAAGAAAGGATTCCCTTCGAAGTAATATTGTTTTAAAAACCCCGAAACATTTGAATCTGAGAAATAATTCACGCATGAATCGTCTCTCAGATTTCTGAGGGTTGTTGTCCATTCGCGAATGCTGCGGCAAGAGATGTGGTTGGTACCCTCTGTCACCTTTCTTAATGTGGATGATTGGAATTTGGACGTTCTTGTGAAAATACAGTAACAGTTTCTTGCTGTTTTCTCAGCAAGTAGACACTGTATTCAGCTGAATTTCTCTCATGTGACTTTTATTGTATCTTTGTGCAATTTTGTGTATAATTCAGCATTACATTACCAAAAACCAATCCATGACTCTACCCTTTATGTGTGAATGAAGCAATTTTTCAGCAATCAATTGGCATTACATGCACATTGACAAAAACCAATCTACATGTATAACCCTACCTTCAACTATAAATAAAGCAATTTGTTTCCTCGCTCTTCTTGTTACAAAAGCATCCCTGTTACTCTCCCCCGGTTGTATCTGACAGATGTTGGTTCTACCAAAACCTAATAATTCTAAATCCATTATGGGGATTTGGAGTATGTTTTCATAATTTGTATGGGGATTTTTTTCTCCCCCCACCAGCCCAGCTGCCTTGACAATTCAGTCGCAGTTGAGAGTGTGTCGGATTCAGAAGCAATTATGGCCTGTCTCCCACACTAGACACCAAGAGCTTTGTCTATAAAACCAACCACCACTAATTGTTATGTGGTTGATGTACAAGGGTTAAGATTTTTAGCGTTTTGTTTTCGCGTTGGCAACAAATTGTCTTTGCTGTTATGGCAACAAATTGTCTTTGCTGTTATGTCCTTTTAAGGACATAACAGCAGGACCAGTTAGCATGTTATTTCAGTGGGTCTGCCAGCTTTTCACTCTTCCATATTTTAGGGTTTCCTTTCAACATTGTCATTAGCATGTGACTATGTCATTTGGAGCAATAGACCTTAAAGGCAAAGTATACCTTAGGCTTTGGGAACGTTTGATTGTTTTAATCCTCTATAAATGTAGATATATACAATAAAACTAACCTGTGAAAATTTCAGATATTGCCAAATATCCGGAGCGAATATGTCCACGCAGGAAGAATAATCCCGAATAGAAATACACAATCTGAGAATTGTTTTGTGACAGATTTGTCAGATTCACATCTTTTTACATAACCACATTACTTCAAAGTGAAATGTTTCTCAAAATGCATTTATACTATCAAAAGCTGCTGTACTTCTAACCAATAAGTGTTTTTTTCCCCCCCATTTATTTTAAGAGTAATTACCAAACAAATACCTTCCCTTTTATTCATATACGTCATCAAGTCACTATCTTAGAGGTAAAACTATGTTGAAACAATGAAAAACACACCGCTATATGAGCTACATGTAGGCGCACAGGGCCAGCCAATGAGCTACCTTCTTTTGACCTCTAGCCGAGGGCGCCCCAATCAAATGGCGTCATCAGTGGCAAGCAATCAACTTGCCAGTCGGACTAGTTAACAGAATTCTGACTGATCCTTGTGTTTTATTACTGGCATTTGGCAAGCGGACCACTGTTAAGGGAGAACACTACCTCTGTGCATGTAATGTTGTTACATGCATGTATGAAGGTTGAGAATTTGAGCGTGTTTAATTCTCTTTGATGACAATTTTTGTTACCGTATTTTTCCTGCAGCAGGGAAGAAGCAAGAGCATTTTCTTTGGGAGGGTGTATGGAAGCAATCTAATAATAGTAATAATGATTATACAAAATTTGTGAAGCATGATGGGCTGGGAAAAATAATATTTAAGAAAAGCGTACATCAAAAGATACTTTTTTGATTTACAGGGGGTGTTATTAAGAGCACATTAGAGAGAAATTTGCACACTAACAAAAAAAACCCTTGTGGTTTATTATTTGATAAGAAAAAAACAAGCGGATAAACACAATGTATTGAGTCAGTCATATGCTGTCGATCGGAATATCCATTTCACTTTTGAAGGCTTCAAAAGCCCCCCACCCCAACAAACAAAACAAGGTTTTTATTAATACATCTTCCTCTGAAGATATAAACCTGATTTCCTAATCCAGACATTCTGAGTTCCCAAGTCCTTCTTCAAGCACCAAACCCTGTCCTCCAGAATCTAATCATCCGATGTATCAAATTAAATTTTAAGAGGGGGTTCTACTGACCTACTTTTTCAAAATCACTTCACGTCATAAACCATGATCGGGCTGGGAGGAGAAAGGAAAAAAAAATCTTCTAAATTCGTACTTGGATCCTCGGTTAAGTGGACAGCATCAACATTAAGCTAGGTCCTTAAATCAGATTTCCTCTCCAATGGAGGAAAATCAATAAATTCTCACAGACTGGTCGCAGAGGAATTTACCAGGATTGGCACGGTTGACCTTTGACCTCTAATGTTCTTCTCCTTCCCCCACCTCAGGGTTTTCTACGTCTCACACGACTCCCAAGACTTGAAGATCTTCAGCTACATTGCACGTGATGGACAAACCAATATATTCAAGTGCAATGTCTTCAAATCACATAAGAAGGTAAGTGGAACACTGGCTGGGTAATAAAACAAAATTGTTTGTTGGTTTAAGCTTCACAAGCAAAAGTGAGGTTTAAAGTTTTGTTTTGTATTTGTCTTTTTGCATATCATAATGCATAACATTCAGTTTGATGCTGTATTTGGGTTTTTTTAGGAGTAAAACAAGTATAAGAAGGCAAAGTGCATACCTGCCAACCATTTCAACTTAATCAGAATTGTCATAAGTGTTTTTAAAAAAATCCAAAAGCCAGATTCCAATTTCTGAAAGCAGGGAACACAATTTTTTTTAAAGCAGCTATTTACTACAAGTCTGGTTGCCATTTTGTTACATGAGCGAAAAAGGTGGTTTTATTTTTTTTAAGATAGAAGGTTTAGGATACATGTATGTTTAATACGAAATACAAAATGGGTAAACCTCCCTCTGCCCAAAGTGGTTGTGGAAATTTCACTAGGAGTTCATGCAGCTATTTCCTTGTGTAACAAGATTAAGAAACGTGACTTGTAGATCGCTGAAGCAAAGGACCTCTAAATAATGGTCTTTTCTTGCGCTGCTGCGATGCTTATCCAAAATCTACAATCCCTATTTCTAAATTTTCATTTTTGTCGGGTCTGAAAGTCAAAAATATGGCAGGTCTGAAAGTTTGAAAAGAAATTAAAAGTTCATCCTGGAATCATGCAAAGGCCATGGTGTCTTTAGCCCTTGTCTTAGCTTTGGTGCCCCTTTTACTGCCTTTGTGATTTTCCATTGGTAGTGCCCTGCCCAAAAAGAAGATGGCTTTGCCCTCTCGAAGATGAAACTCCAAGCCTGATAGTTCAGATTAAGTCCAGGGGATCAGATTTGCTCAGTGGTTTCTTTCCCTGCCTTTCACCTCTGTGGACCCCGGTTCGAATCCCACCTCAGACTGAAGCCTTGCACGTGGATTGGGTTTTTAGTCCCTAGCTGATTGCCTGGGTTTTCCCGATTGAGGTTTTCGTCCGACATCTAAATCTGAACATTTCTTTTCGTTTCTTATTCATCTTATTATTTGCTCTATTTGCTGTGTAAAATAATGTAAGAAAAAAGAAAGAAGAAAAAAAAGGGATCACCAAGTTTTTCCTTCCAAACATGCCAAATAGCCAAAAGGAAAAATGAGTTCAATATTTTACTGGCCTGGTTAGATGAGCCGGTCACCGATAGCACAAAGAAAATCCCCTGAGATTAGTGTTACTGTTAGCAAGGAAGAAATCACATTGAGAGAGAGACCGTCAAGGGAATAACCTGACAATAATCTGTAGGAATTAAAAGAGAAAGAAGCAGAGGGTGGCTTTATTAGATTAGTCATGAAGCCGATCTCCTCTGCATCGCAACTGTGTAACGTGTCCTGCACTCTCTGCAGCTAAAAGCTCTCTTATTTTTAAACCCTTTTTGGCTCTTTGTCCAAGCACACTTGTTCTTTCCAAATGCCTCTCTGTGTGGTTGGGTGTGTTGTTTTTGTTTTTTAAAACCCTAGGCCTCATTATGTACTTCTTATGACTCTATGTGTTCTTGTAGGTAATTCTTAGCTGCTAGTGTTTTTTATTCTTCAGTATTTTTATTGTATGTATCCAGGAGAACACAGTTAATTGAAAACTGAAGGGGCTACCCTGGTTAAATAAGACGAAATAAATAAATAAATAAATAGTCTGGCAATCTTGTGAAGAAGTTTGGGGTGTGTACACCTTGTGGATGATATCATCACCCAACGATGGCCCATGTGTTTGGAAGGGGTGGGGGCAAAATCGGAAATCATACCCTTGCTACGTTTCGTACCTGAAGCCTGATGCCTATGTCTTCCTAAGCCCAAGTTCTAAAAGCATTTTGCCAATGAGCAAATTATTGTGCAGAAAATTGTTTCTATAGCACAAATGTATTTCATCTAATATTTAAATCAATTTTTACCACCAATTTGGCCACAAAACAAACAAACAAACAAACAAACAAACAAAACCTGATGATGCATCTTTAAAGGCAAAGAGTACCTTTGGTTTTTAAAAGCGTTCAATTGTTTTAGTCCTTTAGAAATGTTGATATTATACAATAAAACTAACCTGTGAAAATTTGATTTCAGAAGGTGGTCGCGTATTTGAGATATTGCCAAAAATCCGGAGCGAATATGTCCACGCAGGAAGAAAAATTCCGGAATACACAATCTGAGAAACGTTTCTGACAGAAACGTTTCCTAGATTCAAATTTGGGGGCATGAGAACTGACATATTTTTACATAACCACACAACATTTAGGTGAAACACTATATACTATCGGAATCTGCTGTAGGCTTCTAACCAATAGGTTTTTATTGCCATTAATTTTAAGAGTGGTTACCAAACATATACCTTCCCTTTAAGCAGAAAATATTGATAGACAACCAAATTTGTGCTCCGAAAAATAAATGCAGCAGGCGCCCGACACCTTATTCTCCGGCCCTGCGCACACTCTGAATTTATCCTGCAGCTATAAACTGTACATGAACGAAAAGCCCTTGAGTAGGGCTTTCCAACAGTGTTAATACCTGTCCTGATCCATTAAATATTGAGGGAGGTATAACAGTTCTTCACTTATGTCTTCTTTATTTACTCTGGCAGCTTATTGTCACTAAGAAGTAGGCATGACATGAAATTTCAGTTGGTAAAACCCTTTTTTTTCTCTTGTCGGCGAAATTGTTTTGGGCTGAACCAATTTTTTATTATTTGGCCACTCTGTGCAAGGGTAGACTTTTGGTAATTGTCAAAGACCAGTATCCTCACTTGGTGTATCCCAGCATATCCCTAAGATATCACAAACCTGTGAAAATTTGGGCTCAATTGGTTTTCGAAGATGAAAAAAAAAAAAAAAAAAAAAAAAAAAAACCACCGTTGTTGCATATAGAATTGTGTGCTTTCAGATGTCTGAGAAGTCTTCATCCCTGAAGCCTTTCTCAGATTCAATTTTTGTTGAAGAAAAATTACCTCTTTCTCTAAAACTACATTACTTCAAAGGATGTTGTTTTTAACAATGTTTGATAACATCAACAGCTCTCCAGTGCTCTTTACTAAGTAAGTTCTTATGGTCATTCATTTTTGGATTAATTACTAAAATCCCTTTAAGCGTGCAATGTTTATGTAAAAGATCTACAGTATCACAAAATTGGTCTTAGCATTTTTTGTTTTTTATCTATTATAAAAACTTAGTGGTGTATTTTTTTTTCATAAATAAAATGTCCTGAACTTTTATTAGGTGTTTGAAAACGCTAGAAGGGAAACACCATGGGAAAATTTGTTAATAAAAATGGAATGGTTTATATATTCTCAACTGCACTCCTGTCTATGACCTCACACCCTGGGAGAATACCTGGCAAAACATCTAGGGTTTGATTTTCGAAATCTTCTCGGAGGTCTCACCAAACTTGGGAATTGGTGAGTTTGTGCATCGGGCAGATGCAAACAAATTAAAACCGTTTGTTATTTCAAGAAAAAGGACACGGCTCCTGAGATTGTGCACTCTTTATGCGATCAGCACTCCATTGGTCTTGACTTTTATTTATTCAAATTTTTTTTGGGCTGTGTGGAAATATCATGATAACAATAACCCAGTTCTTATGCAGCGCTTTATCACACCCAAACAGGCGTATCATTTTTCTTATGGCAGGTATACAGAGCTATGTTTGAGTAATAATAATGATAATAATAATAGTGGCTTCTTATATAGTGCTCATATCCGCCACTCAGTGACGCTCAAGGCGCTTCAACAGTCGGTATTTTCATGCAAGCTACGTTTTGAAGTATGAGACCTACTCCTTTACCTACATCTGTGTGTAGCACCATGTAATGGTTTACAAGGTGCTGTGGGGGCAATATGCAGCAAATCAAACAAGGAACACTGGGGCGAACTCCTTCTCTTTTTGATAAGTGCACTGGGTTCTTTTGCGTGCATTACACAACACACGGGACCTACAGCTTTACGTCCCATCCAAAGGAAGAAGCAATAATGGTTAAGTGTGTTGCTAATGACACAAGTGTCATGACCGGAACTCGAACCCACACTCTGCTGATCAGAAACACCAGAGCTTGAGTCCGGTGCTCTTATCCGCTCGGCCACTACACGATATTGCACCTTGTAAGGGTTTACAAGGTGATGCAGGGCAATCTGTTCACAAGTATGCCAGAAAACATGACGAACCCCTTCTTTTAACGATAAGTGTACTGGGTGCTTTTACAGAGTTTGCCCTTAACTTTTTCATAGACTAGCCAGGGAGGCCAGTGAGCTTGTCATTTCACTAGTCTGCCAGCGTTTCCACTGGTCCATGGTTGATGGTTTTCTTTCAATAATGTGGGACTTGTACTGTTGACAAGAGGCAAGTCCAAACCCCAAAATGTGAAGTGGTGCCACTTTTTTTTTTTATGTCAAGATATCCAGATGTCAATATTTCTAGACATCAAATCATTCGGAAATCCTAAAATGTGTTGTTATGTAGCGTCAGTGCTCGTGGAATCGCACATGCATCTTTAATGTGTGAGGTGCTTGAGATGCCTTGTCACATTTCCAGCTTTAACAGCTGCAGATACATGTCTTGAAGTGTGTTTCAATTTTGCCTAAAAGCTTCGGTCCATCTCCCTCAAGACCGCCTCTCCCTTTTTTCATATTACGCAGCCAGGGAGATGCCATGGGGATTAGGTAACCATGGTAACTAAGTTCCAGAGCCGTTCTTACGGCTCTATTGCCCTCATACTGTGTCTGGAATGACTCGAGGGTAAAACTCTCTCTGAGGTAGAAAGCAATCCTCTTTCTGTTATATCCATTTTGATGTTTGTCGACACTTCATCTTGCTTTAGTTTTCCTTGTTTTCGTCTTCTTTTCCCCCCCCCTTTTTGGGGGTGGGGGGGTGGGGGTGTTTTTTTTCCCAATCTCCAATTGGTATTCATGGACTTTCTTTACATTCTAAGCAATGAATAATTTGTCTTTGGAGGTTTTTAGGAGAAGCTCTATGGAAAAGAGTCTCAAAAGAATTATAAAATGCATTAGTTCTCTGAAAGGAATCTTGTCTCTGGGAGAAACGGGGTTGGGGGTAATAATGGCAGCACTTGCTTCTCTTGTTTATGCAGTCTATATTTATATACACTCCAGTTATTGTGATTTTGTCATAGTCTTTCCACATGATTCTACAGTAAGTGTGTATTTTATTGAAGCGTTTTTGTTTGTTTTTGCCCGTCGCAAAATTTTACGGTCTACAGTGTCCAACTCAATTTATGCTCGTGTGGGCCAAGAATTGAACAGCCCCATTAGAAGAGAAATCGCTGATATATATGTCAAAAATAAGTGAAAGCCATGGTGCAGTCGAAAGCATAATGGATTTAGAAAACAACAGATTGAAGGCTGTACAACTGAATAAATGGCACTTCATTTTGATTTCAATTGTCTTTTTCTTCTTGCATTTCTCATTTTTCATCTTGGGGAAATCGGCTTACACGTCAAGTTGTCCGTATGTTTTTTTAAATTATATCATAATTGCATTGGGGCCAAAGAATAATATTGTTGTTTCATGGATGTGGGATAAGGACATTATACTCAGTGGTTTCCAATCCCTGTGGGAAAAACAGTTCAAAGGCTACTTTGGTGGGATTCGAACCCACGACCTCCATATTAGAGCAAATTTCCTAACTGCTTGACCACTGATTGTGCCCAGTGATGAGAGACCAGTTCAGGTCCTGCAATTAGCAGCAGTCATCGCAAACAGTTTAATTGATGTAATATTTGTATGGGGGATAAAAAAGAAGGGTTAAATTTGCCACTACTTTGAGACATCTGTATAATTTTCCAATCTATGACCCTACGTTTAAGATTCTTATACGTCTGATTCTACCCACAGAGTCAGGCAATGCGTATTGTACGCAGCATTGGTCAAGCCTTTGAAGTGTGTCACAAGCTGAGTATCCAGCATGCGTCCACAACGGGTGACGGACAGGCTGACGGAGAGAGTGACAAACAGGTAGAAGAGCATAACAGCCCCAGTCATGGTAAGTTAAACCCTAATACTAAAGGAGCGTCTCAAACGTTGGGGATGTTCTAAGCGCAAGAGAATGTTACTGTGAGCACACACTCTCAATTCATTGGACTGCATCATTTTGTTGAAGTATGGGAGCAATCCTACACGAGTGAATATGCACATTGGTGTTTTGAGCGTTCCAATGGAATGTTCCGGCGGTCCAACGGAATGGCAGCGTTTTCCCTTAACAGTGGTTCACTGGCCAAAAGTACCTGAGGACCAGTCATAATTCACTGCAAGTGGTCTGGCTGGCTAGGTCATTGTTGAAAAGCATTCCTATTTCATGTGAAATATGGAATAGTGAAAAAGCAAGCGGACAAGTGAACTGAAAAGTTATCCGGTAAAGTTCAGGGCAAACCCTGAATGATTCATGAGCACGTGTTGGAATACTTATCCGATCCAATTAGAACGTTCCTACCATTCTGACTTTTGAGACGCTCCCAAAATGGACAAGGCACCAGTCTCATCAATGTGAAGTGCATGACTTTTGGCTGGTTTTCAATGTCTGCCAAATCAATCTATGCCATTGTTATGTAACTTGTTCTGCTTACAGGCTGTATGAAATTGGGTCTCTTTGTGATGCTCCAGACCAAAACCAGTCACTTCCTAAGAATCGGGCAGTTCTCAGAAATAGTGAAATGACATTAAAAATGTAGACAACAGAAGTTTCAGCCTCAGTGTCAATATGATGTGATGTCTTACACTTTCTAGAAAATCCTAGAAATTCCTCGAAAATCACTCAGGGGATTTAGGATTAATACCCAAAACAATGCAACATTTTTCTCTAACAGATCGAGCTGTTGATGGGGGCAACGAGGCCTCATCTCGACCAGTCTCCAGAGACATCACTAAGGAGAACATCAAGGTGGAGGAGATTGAGATGAAGATGCCGGAACGCTCGGCCAGCGCCCAACCGGCCGAGGTCAACAAACATTCCTTCTTTGCTCATCAAAGAGTAAGTACATGAGCTTAGAATCTCTAATATATTACCTGGGGAAGAGGTGGGCTTATCAATACAACGTTTGTAGGTTTGTTGTTGTCAATGTGTCGTACGTCTTCCGGATGTGACATGCCCAAATACATCCCTTCAGGTGGTCGTTCTATTACCATAACCAGCCTCTGTCTGTGTATACAGATATTCTCATGTTAAATTATCCACTAGGCTACACAGCTAGGTTTCCCCTACATGTATTAGGCAGTTTGTACGAGAAAACCAGGCTTTCTACCTGTTTTCACTCATACACACTCGCTTCTGTGTGGAACTCCTTGCCTTATTGATAAGGTATGAGTTTTTTCAGTACGTTTTACCCTCCCTCTTCTGTTTCCATTCTCACTTGCTCCAGTTCTCGGCCTTTGTCCCGCCAGTCAGCATGGGCTACGACGAAGTGGGGATGACCCACATGGCGTCGCTGTCGCTGTACCACCAACGGCAACTCCTGCAGCAGCAACTGCAGCAGCAGGAAGCCCAGACGCAGGTCGCCCTGGCCCAGGTCCAACTCCTTAAAGATCAACTGTCGGCAGAGACGTCAGCCAGAATGGAATCACAGGTCAGTGGGTTTTGCATTTGTTATTCCGAGTCCAAGAAGTTAGTGAGATTCTCATAATCAGTTGCTATTACACCTCCCGAGGGTTCTAACTAGATCCCGAGGGTTCTAACTAGATCCCGAGGGTTCTAACTAGATCCCGAGGGTTCTAACTAGATCCCGAGGGTTCTAACTAGATCCCGAGGGTTCTACCTGGCTCCCGAGGGTTCTAACTAGCTCCCGAGGGTTCTAACTAGATCCCGAGGGTTCTACCTGGCTCTCGAGGTGAAGCCAAGGGAACTATTTGTCAACTTCCAATAGCGAGGGGAGCTAATATTGACTGTCCACCCAAAATAAACCTTGTTGTATTTGTTTGACTATACCTCATACATATTCAGTTGCATCTTTAATGTACCTCTAGTTCGGCATCATTTAGCTCTTGAAAACGTGGTTTGACATTTACGTGTGCCGCCGTGCATCTTTTCATAAGGGCAATTTATTGTGCGTGCGTACTACACCCATGCGACAGTTCAACGATAGTTTAGTAAAGTGCATGCGTGGTTGACTGTTGCATGTGCAACTCGATGCAGCAGTCTACAAGGCATGTACTTTACGATGTAATCATGGAACTGTATGTATGTTTACTGGCTTACTCGCGCCGCGCTTAGGAAACAGCAAAAATAGTGTCTGGTGATTGATGTTGAATGGTCCAGTGAGAATTCGGCTCTCGATTATGAATATGTATGAGGCGTAGTAAAAGAGAAATAGAAGCCAGAGATTCCTGAGCTAGACTACCCTGTGTCCCCTATGGGGGCGTGGCATATCAGTATCATGTGACACGCTCGTATGGCAAAATTATATTCTGTGACATATGTGTATTGTAAAAAGTGTTTTAATATTGTTTCACATATTGGCAGTTTTTGCCCTACATGCATGTTTTGGGATATCAATTGCCATACATGTGTAAAAGCATGGCGGAATATTATGGCCGCATTTAGTGTTGGGATTGTCTCACAACTGATTCATGCGGATATTGACTCGCTCTGTGGTTTCTGGGGGTCTTTTTGTATCAAGACTATAACATTAAAATGTTGTTTAATTAAGGAATAGACCCCTTGCGTTTGACATCACAAAGACAAACAGCACTCTCGCTAAGGTCTAAGGAAGACTGCTTATTGGCTGAAAGTTATGCGAGGCTCGTACATGTACACACGCTTGTGTTTCCATCGTTTGTCTTTAGCGGCGCTGATGGCAGCCTATGCAAGGGGTCTACACATGAAAGCGTTATGCTTTTTTTTTTTTTTCAATGTGTACAATCATTTCTGTCACCTACAGGCACGTATCCATCAGCTCATGGTCCACAATCGTGAACTTCTGATGCATCAGCAGGAGTTGGTTCTCCACATCCAGGAGCTGGAGATGAGATTTACCGGTACCACGCACAGCCCCGGTAACCCATTCACCAACAACATCTCGGCGATGTCACATCCTACTGAGGCGGTCACGCCCAGGTCCGGCGGGGTTCAACTGCCAGAGTTTGCCTCACTCGCTGACAGCCTTCCTTTCGATCTGGTGGACCAACAAGTCGAGGAGGAGCCCGAAACAGAGGATCTCTTTGATAACTACGAGGCTATCAAGAAGCATCGGGAGGAGACGAAGAGGTTGAATTTAGCTGAGAGGCAGGCTAGAGATCGAAGTAGCAGCAGTACCACGGATAGTAACAACGACCTCTTCAGTCATGGTCCGACCCTTCCAGATGGTCACAACCTCGACGACTACGACGATAGTTATATGAATGAGAGCCAGGAAGAGCTTGTCACAACCAGCTTGAAGAAGCTGAACATTCTCTCAGATCCTCATGATGGGGACGTATTCGGGACTGAAGAGAACATGTTTGAGACGCCGACGATTGAGCGGCCGAAGAAGTACAGCAAGGAGCGTGCCTCCACACCAAACGGAGGAATCCGTGTTATCGTACCGGTGCCTATGCAGGACTCAACAGGGAACAAACTGGAACTCAATGTCTCCCCGATACCAGAGGCTTCTTCCAGTAAGTCTCCCGCCCAGCAGCAGCAGCGGCGGCAGAAAAACGGCATCAGCAGCTCAAAGCACGCGAACAAGCTTGACATCTCAACCAACAACAACAACAGCAGCTGGCTCACCGACTCATCAGGAACACTTACGGAGCAGTCGCCAGTCAACATCAACTTAAACCACAATTCGCGTGGCCAAAGCGCCTCGGACTCTAGACTCACTGAGGGCACTCTCCAATATCCAAGACCCGTCTTACACTCAACATCCCTCAACATCCAAAGTCCCGGCGTACAATCCGACGGAAGCATGAGTCCCTTCGGGAACGAGTTATCGATACCGGAAACCAAACTCCACATCAGTTTCTCAGATGATGAGAACACGGAGAACTCAGAGGACTCCGGGGTTCCCCGGCCTCCTCGGGCCTTAGAGTCAATGAACTTTGACGAATTGGAAGTATTGGAGACATAGAGAATGTAGGAACAGACGAGTGATCAAGGAGGAGAAATCTGCACTGGCCAAATTGTAAATATAATAAAAAATGCTGAGGGAATGTTCAACATTGCAGCTATTTGTAAATAGAATTCCAAGCATTTTGTGCATGTACATGTTAGATGTTTTACTGACAATGTGCACTTGATAATTTTTTCCAGTTTATGAACTGAGAAGCTGCAGAGTGGTCTCAGTTCTCAGTGATAGACGAAGCATGTGCCAAATTGACTAATGCATGGACCATTCATGGCAACAAATACACGCCCAAAAGTCGGTCTTGTTAGAAATCCCATTTTGAAAGTAAGCAACCTGCCGCTGTTAGGATAGCTGACTTACTTATTTTGAGTGGGATGCACTCCACCAGCTTGACGAGGATTCAGGAGCACGTATGCTTGGTCCACTTCAAGGCGGTTTGATTGACAGGGCTTCATGGATGAATCTATTAATACCCTTATTAAAACTGACAAATCAATACACAAGTATGTCTTCGTATTCTGCTTGTAAAGTACTTGCATCAGACAACCCTGTGTTAATTAAAAGTCCTGTTTGTTGCTTTTAGATTTGACAAAGTTGATTCATAAAAAGCATTAATGTTTTAACCTGTCAAATCTAGTTGGTAATTTGACAGATGTTATGTCGGGACGTTAAAAGGCCTGCCTGGACTTGACATGTCATCCGGGGCAGTGTTAGTTTTAAAGTTGTATTAAACGGTGATTGGTTCTTGGATGTATTTTGTTGGTAATTCATCGCATCACCTGTACTGTGTGTCTATCCGCTGCATGCCCACATTTTTCACAACTTCCGGCTCCAAATCTTTCATACCAATTACCCATTTCATCGTTCAAAAGTATTTCTTCTGACAGAAACCTTTAGTCTTTGAGGAACATGTAAACAAGTCCAATTATTAAACTTTTTGTGCATAAATCGTCAAAGAAAAGCTAGTTCAATGCAACTCCTATGGGCTTGTGGTAATCAGTGGAGCCAGTTTGTGTAAAGAGGGCGTGGCTTACAGTGGAATAACATCACACTTTTTCAAACAGGATACTAGTTATCCTTTTTGCTTTCTGTCAAAAAAAATTCACTGTTATCCAATGGTATTTCAAACTTGACCATTTTGTTAAGCTATAAAAAACGAACTTGTTTCACACCAGATGAATTTCTCAGGAAATTTTCTAAGAAAACTTGGTTGACCATTTCACACTTGCATGTAACCCTTGCAAACTCCCGGGACAGAGCTACCCTTGCTTGGGAGTTGGGTTAAGCAAATTAACCCTGGGGTTAGCATACTGCGGGTTCTTTTTCCACAGGAAAGTTGCATCAAGTGTAAACCAAAACGGGTAATGATTGGGATTAAAATTTCACAGAAATTTCCTGGTGTGATATTTTTTTTTTGGGGGGGGGGAACTGGCTCAGTAGTGTGAACAGAAAAGAAAGGGTTGCATATTCAGTTTGATCGCATGATATGATATGATTTTCCAAAGCAGCTTTTTTGTTTGTTATCTCTATACTACTATTTCAGATAATAACTGTACAAAATTCTTAAACATGTAAAAAGGGTGATTTTAAATGGTGTAGTGAACACAAATGTGAAACGTCAGACCAGCTTGTGTGTGTGCGTGCATAGTATTCAGAAATGTAAATTATGCTGCCGACTTTGTAGCATGAAAAGCATGAAATAAGAGCAAATTCTTCCCCTTAACACCTTTTCAGTCTCTCTAAACTTTTGCTCAGCATTTGAAGGGAAAGTTGACAACATTGTAAATATTTTTAAAGCAAAATCTGTAGGTGTTTTGTACATTTAGCTTAAGCTTACTTGGCTGTATGAAGAAATGGCTGTGTGTTATCTGTGCACAAAAACAGGGTATTTATCAGTTATGAGGGGGAAACTTAAACAATCGTTTTTCATAGCAGGTAAACATGCAAAGGTTTGTGTGAAATATTTTTGATAAGTATAGTTTTGTGGTGGTTTTTTTGTGTGTTGTAAACTTGCCATAAAATGAATGAAATTTTTGTGGCAGCTTGTTACTTTTATCTTTCTCTTTCTTTTGTACATTGTGTAGATAATCATTGAAAAGTAATTCTTGTTATAACATTTCTTCAGAAAATTCCACCGAATGTAAATTAACTATTTGTCAGAGTAGGCTGAAGTTAAGTTTGAAAACTTAGACAAACTTTTGGAAAAGTTGAAAACTTAGAAAAAAGTAACTCTTGAATCTTTTGAAATAAACTGAAAGTTATTTAAATGAATTCATTGAAGGGGGGTGGGCGGATATTTTTGAGAAACAAAATGGTTAACATAAAGCATGGATTGTGGTTAGTGTGTAGTCATGTAGTTGAGCACATTTTACTGAGGAGGGAACACAGAAAAAAAAGTTACTCCCAAATTCTCAGTTACTCCCAAGTTCAGATTTGATTCCTGACGAGTTCATCAAACTTAAATTGTAGATTCTTGGACCTCTCATGCGTTCTCGATTATGAGTACTACATCCTAGAATTGAAATCTAAGTAATTGTAGGCAAGTTCACTCATGAGTAATTTAGTTGTAGAGTAATATACAATCTTAGTTGAAGTCTTAGTGCAACAACCTCAAGTTGTAGGCAACTTCATTATGAGTAGTTCAACCACTATGAGAAGTACAACCAGGGCCCTTTTTCTTGGCTCTGCTTACCGTCGAATTCTGCACTTACGATCACCATTCTCCGCTTACCTAGCAAGCGCCGAATTTCTGCGCTAGCTGTGTAAGTGTAGAATGCCTAGTAACGTGGACTACAAGCAAACATTTTCTGCTTACCCGTGAAATACCCTTGACAAAAGCATGGAATTCCCTGCTTGCGTAAGCGCCAATTCTTTGCTAACGGTAAGCAGAGTAGTACAATCATGTGTTGAAGTCTGAGTAAAAATACCTCAAATTGTCGGCGAGTACACTACTAGTGAATCTTTGAGTAGTTAAGTGTTTCAATCTAGAGTTGAAGTCTTAGCGCAAAAACTCAGGTTGTAGGCAAGATGACCTCTCAGGAGCTCTTTTGCATATGAGTAGTACAACCAAGAGATCAGGTCTGAGTACAACAAACTGAAATTGTTGGCGAGTACAATGCTCATGAGTCATTTAGTAGTTAAGTATTACAACCTAAAGCTGGAGTCTTAGGGCCATGTCACACAAGGCAATTTACATGCAACCAGTTCCAGGCAATCTCCAAGAGGAATAGGCATTCTTGTATCAAGTTGCACATACTTTTCTCGGGTATTGTAAGACATCGTTAGAAAAGCAACTCATGTGCAACCAAAGTGTTCCTTTTGCATGCAGCGCAGTTGGTTGCCTCTAAGTTGCCCATAAATACTGCCCAGTGTGACATGCCCCTTAGTGCAACAAACTCCAATTGTTCCAGTCAATTGTGAGTACTACAACCTAGAGTTAGAAGTCCGAGTACAACAAATTCACATTGCAGAAGAGCATGCTTCTTATAAATTCTTTAATACTAGCTCATTCTTGTAATAAAATGACATTGTTTGTAAATAATTCTTCATTGAAATTATAATAAGTAATTTTTAAAACTTAGGAAAATATTTAGATAGTGTCTTGGCTTTTTTTCATGACAAGGCACTCAAAATCTTCAATGTAAATTAAGACATAAAACAAATTTCTAAGATCAAATGTTTCATCTGTCATGTTAAAGAAAATGCGCAACATCTTGGGCTCTGTTTATCACAGAATTTCTCACCAATGGCACCTGGGAAGACACATTCTTTTCTATGGGGCAGTAAGCGTTGAGTACCTGGGTAAGCAATGCCATGCAATATGGCCATGTTAGAATGCGTCATTTTTATGATCTCAGACAAAAACAATTTGTCCCAAAACTGAAACCAGGACCAAATTTCATAGAGCTGCTGAAGCAGCATTTGCTTAACAATCTTCTGCCGAGCAGGATACCAGTAACAGATAATACATGTGAGATGTTATTTGGCTGGTAACCTTTTTCTGGTAGGCATAAACTTGTGCTTAGCTTCATTTTGTGCTTAATTGGGCCCTGCATGGTTTTGCAACGGATAACAATATTACTTGTGATTTAAACAGGCTGATCATTGATAATTGGTTAATGTTACAAAACAAAATTGTACATATTTTCACTTGGGGAGCTAGATGTCATTTATTGTTGTTTTTGTGCATCTTTTCAAGAACCAGTGTCTCCAAAGCGTTTGTTTTTTCCTTACATTTTAATGGTTTATCTTGAGGAAGCTAAGTTTTTGTTTTCAGTGCATATTTATTTCTCAGAAGAAAAGGTGCAACAACGGAATGTGGGGAAAACAGTTTTACAAGTTCTTCCCCCCCCCCTTTTTTTTTGAACTAGTTGCCAAAATATAAATGATACAAAATAATACATGACCATTTCATCAAAGAAGGTGCTGTATTGTTTGTAGCCGCTTGTGACATCCTTGGCAGTTACAGCTATAGCTAAATCACTGTGTTCACATGCATTCAAGCATAGACTGTCCTTGGCAACAGCCGCAGCCGCCAATCCAGTCACGGCTTTAGGGGCGCAAAATAGTCTGACACTTGTATTGGCATAATGAGAATTTCTACTTATTATTGATAATTTACATGGGGAACAAGACCTGATCGTGACAGCGTAGTAATTGTCTGTTCCTGATTTCTCAGGGTGTCTTATTTTGGGACAAATTTAACACCAATTGAGCTTTCAGGTTTTTATTTTTAGTCAAATATCCAGCAGAAAACACCATTGTTGCACGTTTCCTTCAAAACAATGTTTTTGTTAATTTCTCATCTAATTCAGAAATATTTAATTTTTTTATTTTTTTATTAACCAAATCCAACAGCGATCAAGTCGCCAATAACAGGATGGTATAGAGTGAAGAGAAGACAATGAAGGAAGTTTCAGTTTTAGATGTGGGAGGAAAACCCCAGAGAATTATTCCAGGGAAAACCCACGCGATCAGGCAGGGACTGAAAACCCAATCCACAAAATATGTATTTTGTTACCACCTAGCTATGTATAATAACGTATTTAGAAGCAGAAAGTATAAATTTTAAACAGTAATTGTAATATAATTGTTTTAACAAAGTATTGTTCCTGATGCAAGGTTTGTGAAATATTTAAAATTAGAGCAAAGTGTATTTTTATGTGAGAACAAAATAAAAGAGTTTATATTTAGCATTTTAATTAGGACCTGCTGCATATTCATGTTTATATTAAGTTAAGGTCGTATGCGTTATTCATGTTTGGAGATGTTTAATTCATGTTTGGAATATGTTAATGAGATGTTAATTCTGTTGTGATGCACGTTTTTCAGGTAGATGCATGTTTGCATGGTTGATCAGTAATTATTTGTATTCAGGATTTTGGAGTTATTTTACACTTAAATTTTAAAATTATCTATATACATGTATAGACCTGGACCCCAATCTCATAGAGCTACTTACGCAAACAAACTCCCTGCTTAGTAAGAAACAATTCATGTGACACTGTCTTTCGGCTGGTATCCTTTTTTTTTGTCCGTGCTTCGCAAAGTTGTGTACATGAGCAGCTCTATGAAACTGGCCCAGCTTTTTTGTTTCTTAGCTGTGGAGCATTAGACATTAACAGTCCAAATGCAAAATGTGGGGTGGTTGTATGCAAGTTAAGCATCAATGTACAATTATTGGTGGTCTACTGTGGTTGGCTAGTATCTATTGAATGGTCAGTTGTGCATGTTGGACCCAATTTCAATGCACTGCTTTTCTTACTTTAGTAATTTGAACTTATCTACACTATCTGTGCACACGAAAATTGCACACAATTACATGTGATATTCTTCCTGCTTAACCTGATGTTCGATTTTTTGCCCTCAGAAAAAGCAGCAAAATTAATAACTGTGGTGTGTTGTGGCTGAGTGGTCTACTGCATCAGACTTAAATTCTAATGGTTGAATCATCGGAGTCGGGTTCGAAACCTGGTCATGACACAAGGTGTCCTTGAGCAAGGCACTCAACCGTAATTGATTCTCTTAATCCAGGTGTATAAATGGAAACCCAATTTGAGTATTCACTTGTGACCAATCAAGTCATTGTACCTGACATTGTTCAAAATGGCATATTGGGCCCATGCCTATCAATACAAACAAATTGCATAAGAAATTCCAGTTTGAGAAATAAGTCAACAGAGAAGACTGAGAAAACCAAGATAGCTTTACTAACCAAAAGTGTCTAGCAGGCAGATTTTGTTGTGAGGTCAACAGTTGGATATGTTTGTATTCATGTCTTGCATATGTATTCACCTTCTATGTTCTTGATTATACATTCATAACATACATTTGTGTTTTAGAAACATTCATGTAAAGTGAACATTAGTTGTAGTGGTAGACAAGCAACAACTATTGTTTCAAGCCAACTTTCCATGTTAACATTTGCATCGTCAAATTCAAGGGCCATATTTCTTATTGAACAAAAAGAACTTGACAACTTACTATTTTTCCAATTATTCTTTATTCATTTGTTTCTTTTTCAAAAAATGTTGAGGATGGAACAAATTTTCATTTAAAGTATGTAATTCGAGATCTGTTTTATACCTATGATGGGAATCATTTGTGTTTCAGTTTTATCATCAAGTTACAGGTAGCTCAGTTATGTAAATATGTTTTCATAATTAATTGCCAGTCATGTTACCATATTGTGTTTTTAATTATTGTATGTGTATAGTGATATTTTATGTAATCCAAATATGATTATTGATTTGATGACAAAGAAACTAAGAAATAAACAAATTTAAGAAGCTACAAAGTGATTTAATTTTTGACTGTGAATTGTTGTTTATGATAAAATTGTTATATTTATCAAAATTTTAAAACAAACAAATGCCATTGTCACTACTGTATGCAGGGTAGCAGACACACATTACCAGTCTACTTCACTCTACTTACCTGTAGAGCGAATACTACATTTGCATTGTTCCCTTTGCTATTTGCTAAGAGTTTTACACACAAATGCGCCCTCAAGTGTCCGATGGCATGCGCACTACGTTAGTCGTTTCACGGCTGGGGGGGGGGGGCAACCCTCCATCCGCGCATGTTGCGGGCATATGGGGTCCCGATCACCGATCGTTTCACATCAATGTCCTGGAAATGTTAGCAGTCTCCAATGCACTGCAATATTTTCAGACAGATGTCAAAGGGCGAGCTGTCCTGGTGAGATGCGGCAACACCACAGTGGTGGCGTACATCAATCACCAGGGGGCACTCGGTCGGGCCGACTGTGTGCACTAGCGTGGGACCTCACCCTCTTGTGCATACACCACAGGATAGCACTGTCAGCAGTCCACATCGCAGGTGAAGAGAACATCACAGCTTATGCTCTCTCCAAAGGCTGGATTGCCCAGACGGAATGGTCTCTGCTTCCACAGGTGGCTCGGTCGCTCTTTCAACTGATCGACCGGCCCCACTTGGACTTTTTTGCCTCTCATGCGAACAATCAACTGCCAGTCTACTGTGCAAGGGGCCCAGATCCCAACGCGTGACAGATCGACGCACTAACGGTGCAGGGACGGCCTGCTGGCCTATGCGTTCCTGCCCATCTCCCTCATTCCTCGAGTGCTTGCCAAGACCGAGCAGAAGGACTGCCGAATCCTCCTCATAGCACCATTCTGGCCCTGCCAGCCGTGGTCAACCCAGCTCGGAATGTACAGCCATCTGCTCTGTGCCTACGGACGTGGGTCCTATTCGGGCACATGAAGTCAGAGGGGTAGCCGCCTCTTGGGCCTTTTTGAAGGGTGTGCCTCTAGCGGACATCACCAAGGCAGCCTGCTGGAAGAACCCTAACACGTTCTCTGAGTGCTACCTGAAGGATATTCTCCAGGCAGACGGCAGGGTGGGAAGGGAAGTACTAAAGGCGGCCAGTCGAGTCTCCTGGGATCACTAATCGGTGAGTTTACTCTCCCCCTTTGTTTCTTCCCATATATATTTTTATTTGCATTTGAAATCTAATGGGGCTGATCTATTATGTTTTTATTCCCATAATGGCGATACCCTCCTTACTTCTTGCGCACGAGCCTGTGGACCCCTTGGCCACGCTCCCCTTTTCCCATGTCGCAGTGCCTTGCTTTTGGGTGGATTTGTTAGTAAGCGCAGTCCTCCGTTGCGAAGCCTGCTGCTTGGCCTTTTGGGGTTCCATTTACGAGGTGAATCCTAGGCCTCCCTGGGCTTGTCGTCAAGCACGCCCTGTGTCCTATGCCCCTGTTGACATACAATAGTTTGAAGTAGACTCCCACCCCACAGTAGTGAGAACGAATACTTAACCTGTAGAGCAGTGTTGTAGGTCTCGAGACCTGGTCTCGGTCTCGAGACCGTCTCGAGACCATTTTTTGGTGTCTCGACCGGACGTTGAATCTCGATGATTTTATTGCCAACGAAGTTCTAAACAATCGATCCTCAAATCATGGAAATGGTTGTTGATGGAAAAAGTAATATTTAGGGCATAAATTAGGGGATAAGATCGTCCAAAAATGCAATATTTTCAAAATTGATGCCTTGAAAAAAAAGTGTGAAGTTTGGTGGAAACTTAAATGGGATAGTGTGTTTTCTAAATTTGTATTCTTATTCTTATTCTTATTCTTTATTCAGCCAATAAAACAAGCGAACAATACATTAGGGAACAGAATACATGTACAATAATACGGTAACGACTAAGAGGGAATGGGATAGAGGATACAGTGAAGACAAACAAAACATAAAAACCAATCTGTGATGGCCAGGATCAACAAAAGTGTACTCAAACACTGTAGCCCGAAAGCTTGTTGGTCCAGTCACAGAGAGGATTCATTAAATAAATAAATATATCTACATGTGTATATACAATAATATAAAATAATATTAATATAAAATTAATATTATATTAAGTCAAAAAGAAATGCAATAAAAAAATGAAAAAATGAAAAAATGCAAATAAATAAATACAAATCAATGAGCAAAATAAAAATGAACTAAAAGGATATTTAAGAAAAAATAATAGTGTTAATTAAATGCACAAATTGTCAGGTCAAGGTCAAGTTCGCACAAGGACCACCCGTCGTCAATTGGCCGACATTGCCCGGCACCCCACACGTTTTGAGCGCGAGTACCAGGCTACATCGACCAACCAACGACAAAATGTTCCCCGTATTTGTATTTACATACAAATAAGTAATCAAACATAAGACCCAACCAGATAAACACCCCATATAAGCTAACAACACCCAACCATTCCACAAACAAGCCAACATCAAGCAGTTTGATAAACAGGCAAGTACAAAATAAAAATAAAAGCTTTAAGTTTAGCATGAACAGCAGATGGATAGGAATTATACTTATCAATTTTTAGTGGGAAGTATATAAGCAGGTTGAGAAGCAGGAGAATTTAAATCGAGCTGTCAATAGACTTAATCATGGAAATAGGATAACAGATTTCTACAAAAACACTTAAGGCTGTCTAAAACAACAGAGTCTTTGATGTGAGTGGGCAAGCTGGACCAAATACGAGGAAATGAATGTATTGGGGAGTTCTTGAGGGCTAGAGTTCTCGCATAGTGATGGTTAAATGTTATGATGTCTTGATGGCGGGCATTTATAATCGTGTTAGACTTAAGTGAACGGCAGTCAGTCCATACAAGGATTTAATTGTGAAGGTGACCACATGATGCTGTCTCCTATTAGTGAGGTTGATCCAGTTGAGGGCTTTTAAGCGGTCATCGTATGGCATGGCACCTCTCTGTTGTTTCAGACACATCCTGCTTGCCCGACGTTGGACGCTCTCTAGCTTGGCCGATAATGATGAGGTGTATGGGCACCAGGCAGGCAACCCATACTCTAAGATTGGTAGGACGAGGGACAAATAAAGGGATCGAAGGGCTGTTGAAGATGTCCCACCAGCGACTTGCCAGATGAACCCAAGGATACGGTTTGCCTTGGACACCACGGAATTTACATGATCAGTCCAAGTTAATGTGTTGTTGATAGTGATGCCAAGGTACTTGTATGTTGAGACAACATCAAGACCAGAACCATGCAGACTGTATACAGGTAAATGACTTAGTGATTTGGAGCGTGACATATGCATAACTTTACATTTGCTGATATTGAGTTCCATACCGTTAGAAACACTCCATCGACCGAGTTCAGTGATGTCGGTCTGGAGAGCAAGTTCATCCTGGTGAGATTTTATTGGGTTGTAAATTATAGTATCATCGGCAAATAGGCGTGATGTGGTCCTCAAGTTGTTGGAGATATCATTGATGAAGAGATTGAAGAGTAGAGGGCCAAGTACACTTCCCTGAGGAACTCCCGATGTGACTGGTTCCCAAGAGGAGACACTACCACGGTACGTAACCCGTTGCTGTCGGCCAGTAAGGAAGGATTTCAGCCAATTCCATGTAGTACCCCTAATGTTGAAGTTATTAGCTTGCATACTCATTATTTTTATTTTTTGCTGATATCACCTTAATTCTTTATGCTTTTACACAATTGTATGTATTTTGCATGGGGTAGGTCTCGGTCTCGGTCTCGGTCTCGGTCTCGGATACCTTGGTCTTGGTCTCAGTCTCTGTCTCGGACTGCAAAAGTCTCAGTCTCGGAAGGGCTGGTCTCGGTCTCGGTCTCGGTAGGGCTGGTCTCGGTCTTGGTCTCGGTCTCGGATGTCAAGGTCTCGGTCTTGGTCTCGGTCTCGGACTTCCAGGTCTCGACTACAACACTGCTGTAGAGACCCTCCCTCCTTCCCAACTCTACTCAATTCTTTGAGTGCTTACGCGTGTAACTCTCGAGAAAAAGAGGATGCTAATGTGCATGTCACAGGGCATTGGGATTGGACACTTGAGGGCGCTATTGTGTGTAAAACTCTTAGCAAATAGCAAATGGAACAATGCAAATGTAGTATTCGCTCTACAGGTAATATTCATTTGTAGAACCAGCCCACATTACTGTCGGGTGGGAAATTATGATAAAGGTATATTGTTGCACATTACATACATGGCCTGAAATGATTTGCAACACAAAGCCAAACCTATTACTGTCCACAATTTACGACTGTTCAAATAAACTTCGTAATAAAGGACCCCCAAAAATAAAATCACCTCAGAATAGTAAGAATGCTTGTAACACTTATGTGATGCCTCAATTCTTCTTATGAAGAAGCCTGGTAAATATACAGTAATCATCCTGGGTTAAGTTCAATCAAAGTGTGTCAGTAATACTTATTGCAATCTACAAGCGTACATGAGCCTTCACACGGGTGAAGCCTCTTTTACACTTGGTAGATACATAGGGAATTACATGTATGCTTGACCCTACACTTGTGTGAAGTCTCATGTTGCCTCTTGTACGCTTGTAGATTCATAGTTAGTTGAGTAGTTTTTGGCAATTCTCATCATAAAGAATTCCAATAAATATGAATATAGAGTAAGTTGTTTTGATGGTCCACCATACCTACTCATAAGAAAATGCAATGCAATACCCTTTTACTTGTATCCCTTTTACTTGTATCCCTTTTACTTGTATCCCTTTTACTTGTATCCCTTTTACTTGTATCCGTTTTTTGCAAAAATTCATCAAAAATGCAACGCTATAGGCCTACCCCTTGTTATTTATCAGATTTTAGAAAATTTTTGACAAAAATGCACGCTTACCCATGTGATTTTATCTAATTAGCCAAATTTGGACAAAAATGCACCTAATTATTTCACAAAGTTTGCCATAAATTGTTTTAATTCAATATCAACAATAGTATAACTATTCAATATAAATAAGAATACAAAATTAATGTTAAAGGAGTCAGAATAAGAAGAGAAGGAAAACACTCACATCGCTTGTTTGTACTGCTGTGAGTTTCCATTATTTACATTATATCGGTATATTATTCTACTTATACATTTGTAATTATTAATCAGTAGTTGCATCTTATGCCGTTACAAAAAACGTCATCAAAACTTCCCTTCCAAAGGAAGGTGGGGGAGGGGAGGTGATAATGTACTTGACAGTCTAGCTGTTGTTCCATGATTGAGGTATTTTCCCTGAGTTGTGTTTCTTTTCTTTTCCTTTTTTGGGGGAGGCCTAAAATGTTATTTTACTACATATTGTGATCCTTTGTCAGCAAATGAGGCACTGAATATAGTGCAGAATATTGGTCAGTACAAACTAGAATTGCCCATTTGCAATATATCCCATATGCATGCAAAGAATTCTTGGCAAAATCCACTTCCAAACCACTTCCGTCATGGTGCGCTGATTTTGAAGCAATGCCGTTACAAGATGTAAAACCTGGTATAGTTAATGTAAACGACAGTATCAGCGCCCATCCTGGCAACTTAATACCTGCGTGAACTGTACACGATTTTCCAAGACGCATTGCAGCATATTTCCAGGTAGCGTATGGGCAAATCAGTTAAAAATACTTTGTTTTTCTTTCAATAACTTAAAAGCTTCCCCCCAAAAAAATACTTGGTGGTTTTATCTCTTTACAATACACTACAGCTGCTACAGCTGCTCAACATTTTTTTGCTAATAAAATTAGAAACAAATTAATACATATTTTCCCTTCATACCATTTAAATTAAAAACTGTACTAAAGTACATTTTAAAACTTACTTGCTAAACTTGCTAAAATTTCAGTAAATTTCAGTTCAAGTGAATACTTTATGCTTCACAACTCAACAAAAACTACAAAACTGCATGTGATGTGGTCATACTTCTCAGGGTACTCCCTTTGTACAAAGTAGTTTACAAATTAAAATATGCTCCATGCCACAAACTCTGGCTTTATTTGTTTATTACAAAAATTAGAAAGAGAGCTTTCAAATAACACCTGATTGGGGCGTATGAGGTAATTATTTCTCATCATATAGAATGTTTAAGACAATATATCACTGAGGCTGATGTTTTGGCTGCCATTTTGTTGTTAGGTTTGTTATTTTTCAATTGGGACTGATCAACCCTAACTCAAATTGGAAAACTATACATGTAGCAATAAAGGTAGACTACCTTATCCTAATCCAATCTGTAATGTCCCTTTTCTACATTTTAAGAATAAACTTATAATAATAGTATTTTGCAAAGAATATTTATAAAGTTATAAAGTTATAAACTTACAATTAATTAATCTGAGTATGTCATGAGGAAGATATCTGGCTTTAGGGCCTTCCTAGATCTGTCCCTTGAAAAACTATAGGTAGAATATATAACACACATATAAAAAGTGAGTTGAGTTTGACAATGTCTTGTCGTTTGTTTTGGATAAGTACCAATTTACATCATACCTGGTCCAATGTCCATACAACTGCTTAGCAGAAAATAGTGCTTGACAAAGGAAAACTATGCAGGAAACCAGTTTCAAATGGTACATGTATGACATGGTATTTTGGCTGGTAAACCTTTGCTGGTAATTAGCACAATTGTATTGTGTTTAGTTTGTGCTTAAGCAGCTCTGTGAAATTGAGCACTGATCAAAGACTCAATTTCACACAGCACTAAGATCCATCTTTAAGATGTCAAAGTTGGCAATAGTGATTTGTATTGTGACGTCACAATTTGCCTAGCAATTAAAATTGATAAATGTCTTAGATCTTTGTGAAATTGAGCCCTGGTTCAATACAAAACAAAATCCATAAAAATTAAGCTTGATTCGATCGCAGTCGCCACATGTCTGTCTCCAACTCCCTGGTGTTCCTTCCAGAAGAGTTATACTCCAGTCTCCTGGAAGCCTAGTTTCTGTACGCAAGAGGATTCCGTGCCACATGGTCTGTACTTCTTTCTTCCCTCTGAAAAAAAACAACAAAGAAAAAATAGTATCAACCCTTCAGAGTCAACAGATAGCCAAAAGCGGCTTGTACAAGAGGCACCCATAGAAGACTGCAAATGGTCGCAAGATTTTCACTCATCCAAACATGTCATTTTCCAATGGTTCCCATGTCAACAAGTACAAACTATAAATATCTAAAACAAAACCAATGTTTGTATTGTAAAAGTCAACAGTAATGCTAAGTCTGGGCTTAAGGTGATGATTATGCAGAAATGAATAAGACCTGTAACAACTAAGTCCGACTTTTAGAACCCCCACCCCCCCCCTACAACTCAAATTTTGATCCAGCCAAACAGGGTATAGCAGCTGGGGAGGTGTAGGGGGCATAACACCCCATCATTTCTAAAACTAACTTGTAGTAAGGGTTTGCAAGGTGATGCGGTGCAATCTGTAGGTAACCATTCTAGAAACACCATGGTGAACCCCGAACTCTTAACGATGAGTGTACTGGGTTCTTCTACATGCATTACACGTCACACGGGACTCATGGCTTTCAGGCAGATAATCCATGTGTCCACCATGCATTGTACATAAGGCGTAGTATGCAATCCTTTAAAATGAAAGTACGCGCTAAAGACTTTTACGCATTACCAACTACGCATTACGCACAGCGCATATGGATTTCTGGCCTCAGTCCCATGCAAAGGATGAAGCAATTATTGTTAAATGTCAAGAGACAAGTGCCATGACCGGGACACGCACACACAATCTTACAACACTAGAGTTCATTGCACGGATAGACCATGGCTAACCCTGTAAGAATAAAATTGTAAAAAGTCCATATCAGTTAAAGAAGTTCAAAGCCATAATTATATTTCAATTCTGTTGAATATCGAGGTACACTTACCCAAATAAGATTGATCTTCTCTTAGTGCGTATTCACATAAAAACAAATTTAATGTATACATTTGTTTCTCGTTTTGATTCTGGTCTTGTAAAATAAATTGTAGTCTAGCAACATTTTGAGCTGAAAGTCTTATGGTCTTTTGGATTCGGCTGCCATGATTGAAATCCCTTAACTAGATAGTTTGACTTACCATGGCATCATGATGGTACTGTGCCTCCATTCCACTCACTACATAGGGTCGTACAAATTGTTGATTTGGGGCCTGAGGTTCAGGATAACCCTGTAAGAATAAAATTGTAAAAAGTCCATATCAGTTAAAGAAGTTCAAAGCCATAATTATATTTCAATTCTGTTGAATATCGAGGTACACTTACCCAAATAAGATTGATCTTCTCTTAGTGCGTATTCACATAAAAACAAATTTAATGTATACATTTGTTTCTCGTTTTGATTCTGGTCTTGTAAAATAAATTGTAGTCTAGCAACATTTTGAGCTGAAAGTCTTATGGTCTTTTGGATTCTACCCCTAGAATCAAGCCCTCGTATAGACAAAGCCACTGAGAATGTTCTGTACCAGTGTTTTTTCCGCCAGTACTGAGACGTAAATACGCCCAGCGTAAATTTATTAACCCACCTGGGGCATCTCCAACCAATGATATTGACGCTATTTACATTTAATAATAATAATAATAATAATAACCAATTTTTATATAGCGCTTTTCACACCCGAAGGGCGTCCCAAAGCGCTTCCAACATTATTACCCCTGGTCACTGGGCCATTTGTTTCATTCCTTAAACCATCTCAGCTCCCTGGGGAGTATACAGCCTGTGCAACAATTATGCGCTACTAGGCTAAATCAATCACAAGAACCATCTCTGCCCTCACAGGTACCCATATTACCCCTGGGTGGAGAGAAGCAACTATAGTTAAGTGTCTTGCTCAGGGACACAAGTGTCACAACCGGGGCTCGAACCCACACTCTGCTGAACAGAAACACCAGAGCTTGAGTTCGGTGTTCTTATCCACTCGGCCACGACACCCCACTATTTGTATTGGTTGCAACACAACAAGTCACCTTCAAGGCAGGGTATATTGGTAACTGTCAAAGACCAGTATCCTCCCAATATGCATACTTAACAATCCTTTTTGAAAATTTTGGCTCAATTGGTCAGCGAAGTTGCAAGAAAATAATTAAAGAAAAAACTCCTTTGCTGCAAAGAGTTGTGTGCTTTCAGATGCATTAGAAGGGCTTTATGCCTGAAGCCTTTATCAAATTCATATTTTTTACGAAAAAAATTACAGAAATATTCCTTATGTGTGAACATGATAATGACCGCTCAAGATTTATACAAAACTACCACCTTTTGAAATGAAATTTTCACAGGTTAGTTTTATTGTTTTAATCGAACGGATCCAAAAACCAAATGTATCGTTTGCCTTTCCCACAGAATACTGATAGGGTAACAAGTTTAACTTACTCTCTGTAGATAGGGCGACTGCTTCATAACTTGCATGAGTCTGTTCATTCGCCTTTGTGTCTCAATGTTGATGGACCCGTCTGACGAAACATGGTCACTATATCTATCCTCCTCCTTAGCGTAGCCCCGGTTGTAACGAAGATTAAAAGGACCTCTTCCGTACTGTTTTCTACTAAGACCTTCCTCATACTGACGTCTCATAAGGACATATAGACATAAGAAGATAGCTGGGATGGCTATCAGGAGGATGAGACCACCCACAGCAATCAGTATGATGGCTAACGTGGACAGCCCAGCTGAGGAACAAACAAACAATTACAGACAAATTATTTCTTATTTTGCAACGACTTAAAATTTGTTTGTTTATAAGTGCAACATGGTCGTATCAACCTTACTTTTGCTATGTCACAGTCTGCAAACCTATTCCAAAGTATGCATAGTGTAACAACTAGTTATAAAAGATCAAGGCTTCAGATATTGTATGCATTCTTCATGAAGAGCAGGAAATACAAAGCCTGACTTGGGTCATTTTATAGAAAAGAGAAAACAAGTTGAAATTTAAAATAAATCTTTGACCTGATTATGTTTATGAAACCTGACTTAGTACGCAAACCTGACCGTAATTTTCAGACTATAAGCAGCCTGGAATATCTGCGGCGGAGCATGTTGAAGGCCTGAAAATCAATTCATAAGCTAGGGCGTATAGTCTGAAAATTACGATCATCTACACAGAACCTGAGGTTCTGAAGGTCATTTTAGAAAAAGGTAAACAAAAATGATGAAGTGAGAACTAAAATGGTGCCTTAGCTTACATTCAAGTGCGACTGTTGTGGGAGTGGTTGTTACTGGATCCACTGTCAGTTCGGTCTCACAGCGATCACCAGTAAAGGAAGTCTGACAACTAAAGAAAAAAACAAAAAAAACCACAAAGATATAATCAGAAACTGTATCCTGTGTAATATAAGTTTTTCTTGAATAAATATAGTGAAGACTTTTCTGTTACAAAATCTCAGATTGAGTCAAAACATGGATTCCTTTGGGAATTATTTCAAACAGCGATCTGCACACTTTGAGGCCGGTGACCCAATCATAAATATGTATAATTTGAAAAAACAATGAACTGTCTGTTCTTCAAAAAGTGTACAGATCTGAGAATTTGACCATGGAGTGGGGTCCCCCTGGAAAAAAACCCACACACAAATAACTGGAAGGTCGCTATGACTATGTGAAATGCAAGCTGGTAATAAGAATATAGGTCTGTAGCACGTTTAGGGCTATTATTATGTGATGGTGCAAATTTAAAGCATACCAAAGAAAAAAGGAATAAAAATATAAATACAAATAATAACCAAATAGTTGAGAAGCAGGGTGGAGTCCAGACCTCCTGGACCCACCCCCTGTGGCAACTAAACAAGCAAATAGTTACCTGCATGTGTATGCAAATGATGGGAAGATACCGGCTCGGACACACGTTCCACCATTTTGACAGTAGTCAACTGTGCAGAGTGTGAATGCATCTGATATGAATGGAAAAATAACATTCAGAAATTATTGGAAGAGTTGATAAAATTACAACTTTTATTTCCGTTAAGTTAAGGGCTGGACAGGAAGAAAAAAAACATATTGTGGGTAAATGTGCTGTAAAATTAAACATCTTTGCGTATTGTGAATACTTCCTCCAACTTCCAAAAACTCAAGAAGTGGAGCACGTTCAAATAAAAATAAGAAGAAGAATGATAATAATAATAATTGTCATCATTATTATTAGTATTATAAATATTTAAACATGCTGCATTTCTTGAGTTTTGGAAGTTCACATCTAGATCAGACTGGAACAACTATGAGGGTAGATCTGGTATAATGGGTAAAGACATCTGCTCTAAAATTGCAAAGGTTGTGGGTTCGAATCCCACCCGAGTAACATGCCTGTGGATTTTGTTCACAGTGCTTGGGAAAGTACCGAGTATACTCTTCTTTACACACACAATGGTTTGTGGGTAAAAACCAAATAAAAGCCTACTTTTGTATTTTCAACAGTCGCCAACAGTACAGCAAGAAAAGACATACCTTGTACGGTGACGGAAGTTTGATCGATTGGAACTGAATTAGTGCCATCGCTCAGTGTGGCATTAGTGGAAAGGACTGTCAAGGTAGCACTGGTGGGTGGAGTGACTCCATTAGGGTAGAACACTGTTGCCGTGACCACTGAGCTGCCATTCTGGATCAGTGAACCCACTACTGATTGAGCAGACGATGTCGCCGCAGTTTGCTTTAGCTTGAATAAAACCTGATATGAAAAGAACAATGAAAGAATACAAATCATTTCACCATCCACCTGAAGATGAGTACAGAAAAAATACTGCTTAACATTGTTTTCTGTTAAGCAAAACTCAGCAGGATACCAGTCACAGATTGTACAGGTAACATGGCATTTTGGGTGGTAACCTTATTCTGGTAAGCATAATTTTTGTTGATGCTTAAATATAATTCCACAAAATGTTGCTTTGGCACAGATGAGACTATACATCGTGACTGAGGTGGTTTATACAGGTTGCATTCACGACGAGAATCGCAACGCTATTTTTCTCCTTTATATAAAAAAGATCTTCAAAATATCTTTCAAATACACAAGAATTGCACTTAAACTTACCAGGGCTTCCATTATTGCGATGAACTTTTTGAATGCAGCTGATGTTGGGTTGGCAAAGGCAGGAACGAATGTATATAACGTTCTGATCACCACTCTTACTGATGTTTGTTCTGGATAAAAGTGATTGCAAAGAACAAATCATTAACCGTAGCTCATTAAGGTCAAGATCCTTCTCTAACACAGTAACTCGACACTGAAACTGTCTGACCCTGATTAGGCTGGTATTACACCTGGGCCATATTTCATGGCACTGCTTACCGCAGAACTCTGAGCTTACGATGCCCTGTGAAGCGTGTGACTCTAAGAGTCATAAACCACAACATTCCGGGCATGAAATAGGGCCCTAAATCCATGTAAAGCTTGTGTCTTTTATTCCACAGGATTCAAAAAGCACTGTATATTAAGTGCAGTAACATTGATGGGAGGCAAACAATAAAACCACCCCAATTTCATTTTATTTTGATTTCATTTTCATTTATTCTGATTGCGAAGCCACGGATTCTCAAAAACGCGAACTTAATCACTATACTAGCCAAGAACCCAACAGAGAGAAGACAAGGAAGGAGGTTTCAGTTTTAGATGTGGGAGGAAAACCCCAGAGAATTATTCCAGGAAAAACCCACGCAGTCAGGTAGGAACTGAAAACCCAATCCACATAGTGCCCCCCCGTGGGATTTGAAACGAGGTCCAAGAGGTGGAAGGTGAGTAAAGATACCTCTACACCAACCTGACCAATGAAATAGACAGATTCTTGATTCCTGTACTCACGTTGACATTGGTTCCCTACTGTACGGAACCCATCATAAGCTTGGCAGACACATGTAAAACCAGCTTGACTGTCATCAGGTAAGCAAAACTCTCCTGCACTGCTACAAAGAGTGGTATCCAGGCAGGGATTGGTGACTGAAAAAAAGAAATGAACAAAAATGTTTATGAGGTGTGGCCGGCTGATAAAAAAAAAAAAAAAAAATTGAAACATTCTAAATGTTTTACAAAAACCCTGACTCCCTAAGGGTTCTGCTCCAAATCCATCAATATATTTCAACTCTTACAGCTCTTCACACTTGATCCATTCCCAAGGAATTTCCATGGAAATTCAGTTGGCTTTTTTTTTGCTTGAAAAGTAACTGCTGCAAAACTCTTGCAGCAGCAGATAGTGGCTGTCTCCCTTTTTCTTTAAGGTCAATATCTTTGTTTTAGGGTGCCACAGTCAGAAGTCATTTCATTTCTTTTACTTTGGTTGTGACGCCATGGATTCTCAGAAAAGCGAACTTAATCGCTGTACTAGCCAAGAACCCAAAGGAGAGAAGACAAAAAAGAAAGGTTCAGTTTAAAACGTGGGAGGAAAACCCAAGAGAAATATTCCAGGGAAAACCCACGCTGTAGGGTAGGGACTGAAAACCCAATCCACATAGTACCCCATGCGTGGTTCGAACCGGGGTCCTAGAGGTGGAAGGTGAGAAAAGATACCTCCACCAACCTGAACACCCGTACATAATACCACCTGAAGTATTGTCAAAGTCAAGTCATACAGCCATGCCATAGCCAAGGATCATACAGCCACAGACTGCCATAGCCAAGGATCATACAGCCACAGACTGCCATAGCCAAGGATCATACAGCCATAGACTGCCATAGCCAAGGATCATACAGCCATGGACTGCCATAACCAAGGATCATACAGCCATAGACTGCCATATAGCCAAGGATCATACAGCCATAGACTGCCATAGCCAAGGATCATACAGCCATATAGACTGCCATAGCCAAGGATCATACAGCCACAGACTGCCATAGCCAAGGATCATACAGCCATAGACTGCCATAGCCAAGGATCATACAGCCACAGACTGCCATAGCCAAGGATCATACAGCCATAGACTGCCATATAGCCAAGGATCATACAGCCACAGACTGCCATAGCCAAGGATCATACAGCCATAGACTGCCATATAGCCAAGGATCATACAGCCATAGACTGCCATAGCCAAGGATCATACAGCCACAGACTGCCATAGCCAAGGATCATACAGCCATAGACTGCCATAGCCAAGGATCATACAGCCACAGACTGCCATAGCCAAGGATCATACAGCCATAGACTGCCATAGCCAAGGATCATACAGCCACAGACTGCCATAGCCAAGGATCATACAGCCATAGACTGCCATATAACCAAGGATCATACAGCCACAGACTGCCATAGCCAAGGATCATATACAGCCATAGACTGCCATATAACCAAGGATCATACAGCCACAGACTGCCATAGCCAAGGATCATACAGCCATAGACTGCCATAGCCAAGGATCATACAGCCACAGACTGCCATAGCCAAGGATCATACAGCCATAGACTGCCATATAGCCAAGGATCATACAGCCACAGACTGCCATAGCCAAGGATCATACAGCCATAGACTGCCATATAGCCAAGGATCATACAGCCATAGACTGCCATAGCCAAGGATCATACAGCCACAGACTGCCATAGCCAAGGATCATACAGCCATAGACTGCCATAGCCAAGGATCATACAGCCACAGACTGCCATAGCCAAGGATCATACAGCCATAGACTGCCATAGCCAAGGATCATACAGCCACAGACTGCCATAGCCAAGGATCATACAGCCATAGACTGCCATATAACCAAGGATCATACAGCCACAGACTGCCATAGCCAAGGATCATATACAGCCATAGACTGCCATATAACCAAGGATCATACAGCCACAGACTGCCATAGCCAAGGATCATACAGCCATAGACTGCCATAGCCAAGGATCATACAGCCACAGACTGCCATAGCCAAGGATCATACAGCCATAGACTGCCATATAGCCAAGGATCATACAGCCACAGACTGCCATAGCCAAGGATCATACAGCCATAGACTGCCATATAGCCAAGGATCATACAGCCATAGACTGCCATAGCCAAGGATCATACAGCCACAGACTGCCATAGCCAAGGATCATACAGCCATAGACTGCCATAGCCAAGGATCATACAGCCACAGACTGCCATAGCCAAGGATCATACAGCCATAGACTGCCATAGCCAAGGATCATACAGCCACAGACTGCCATAGCCAAGGATCATACAGCCACAGACTGCCATAGCCAAGGATCATACAGCCATAGACTGCCATATAGCCAAGGATCATACAGCCATAGACTGCCATAGCCAAGGATCATACAGCCATAGACTGCCATAGCCAAGGATCATACAGCCACAGACTGCCATAGCCAAGGATCATACAGCCATAGACTGCCATAGCCAAGGATCATACAGCCACAGACTGCCATAGCCAAGGATCATACAGCCATAGACTGCCATAGCCAAGGATCATACAGCCATAGACTGCCATAGCCAAGGATCATACAGCCATAGACTGCCATATAACCAAGGATCATACAGCCATAGACTGCCATAGCCAAGGATCATACAGCCACAGACTGCCATAGCCAAGGATCATACAGCCACAGACTGCCATAGCCAAGGATCATACAGCCATAGACTGCCATATAGCCAAGGATCATACAGCCATAGACTGCCATAGCCAATGATCATACAGCCATAGACTGCCATAGCCAAGGATCATACAGCCACAGACTGCCATAGCCAAGGATCATACAGCCATAGACTGCCATATAGCCAAGGATCATACAGCCATAGACTGCCATAGCCAAGGATCATACAGCCATAGACTGCCATAGCCAAGGATCATACAGCCATAGACTGCCATAGCCAAGGATCATACAGCCATAGACTGCCATAGCCAAGGATCATACAGCCATAGACTGCCATAGCCAAGGATCATACAGCCATAGACTGCCATAGCCAAGGATTTAACCATTTTATGATACATCCTGGGAAGCGACATTTTTAGGAGTTCACCTTAAAAGGAAACGCAACTTTTTCTTTAAATACCAAGTAATAAACAACAAAGGAAACTGACTGGGTAACTATTAATCAATTTGGGGGTGAAACAGGAATTTTGGGGTCCAACACTGAGGTTTTCTTACCTGCGCAAGTACCCCCTGAATTAGCCCGAGAACAAACGCACTCACAGTTCCCTTCATCAAAGACCGCTTCGTTCAAACAACTAGCAGCAGTAATCGAACAAGCTAAACAAAGAAACAACAAATACATAAAGACAGAGTACAGGATGGGTAATTACTGAAAAATGAATATTAGCTTCAATCTGAACGCTCACTGATAACATAACTCATACCAGAACCAAATCCTCCAGAGAAATAATTCCATCTGATATACGTTCCAAGTCAAGTTAATAGCATTTGTAGGACCTTCAAAATCACCGGTTATTATTTTGATTGCCAAACAATTTACTAAGGGTGTATATCAAAGTGCACAAAAACCCTGACAAAGCATAAGGGTTTTTTGTTGGTTTTGCTAAGCAGATTTCTGTGCTTACTGACCTAGGCACAATTTCATCACCCTGTTAAGTACAGGGAGAAGCTAAGCACAAAACAGTTCCGCTAACCAGAATAAGGTAACCAGCCAAAATACCATCACACAAATCATCTGTGACTGGTTTCCAGTAAATTTTTGCTTAGAAATTTTGTAAGTGAAATTTTCTGCTTAAGCAGCATTATGAAATTAAGGGCCATAATCTGAAAATGACTACACTGCCATGGACAGCAAGCTTACCTGTACAAGTTGTTCCTGTCCAGCTCTCGGCACAAGCACACTGACACGTTGCGCTATTTAATACTCCACCATTTTCACAGGTGGTGAGTGAACAATCTGCAAGATCACAAATGGACCCAAAAAACTTATTAGGTATGTAGCATTAATCATCTTTTTTATTGTTTATGGCTTTTTTGTGCTAAGAACGGGAATTAACTCTACGAGTGTAAACTAACCTGATGGCCTGTAGGCTGAATTACATGATTTGTACAAATTTAAAAACAATAAAAGACACAAAAAATTACATTAATAGTATTAAGAAATTACATACCACCAACACACTAAAAAACTGCACAACCAAAAATTGGAACTGAGGGCTTATAATTTTTTTCTTGACAACAGTATCTTAGAGCTGCTTAAGCACAAAATAATTCTGCTTATCAGAATAATGTTACCAACCAAAATACCATATCACATGTGCCCAAATTGTGTATATTTTTAATCACTCCTGACTGGCTCGGGTTTTTATGTTTTATTTAATTGTTAGTTATTCTTAAATTCATTCATATTTATTGTAGTTTCAATTCGTTTTATTTTTTTTACAAATCTTTTCTTGTTACAGCGCTTTGGGGTCGTCAGGGCGTAAGGCGCTTTATAAATGTTACCATTATTATTATTATTATTATTATTGGTGACTGGTTTCCTGCTAAGGAGTTTTGCTTAGCAGACATTTTATTAAAGCAACATTTTCTGCTTAAGCCGCTCTGTGAAAATACAAGCCATGGTCTAAAAATGACTACACTGCCATGGACAGCAAGCCTACCTGTACAAGTTGTTCCTGTCCAGCTCTCGGCACAAGCACACTGACACATTGCGCTATTCAATACTCCACTATTCGCACAGGTGGTGAGTGAACAATCTGCAAGATTACAAATGGACAAAAATCTCATTAACTCATATCTGTCTAATTATAGAATTTCTTGTACAACACACAAACGCTGTAAATGCCTACCTATACAGAAAAACAAGTTTACATATGAACAATGAGTTAATGTCTTTCTTATGCCCTTGTTACAAGTGATATGACGTGGGTAACATTTAAAGAAAAGTATTCTAAAAAATAGAAAAGAGGACACTGAAGAAAAGTGCAATTTTAGCAAAACAAATTTAAAGGAAAATTTAGCAGAAATTTGTTTAGCAAAAGTTTGAGCTCAAGCGGCTTGATGAAATTGGGCCCTGGTCTGAAGGTGACTACTTGGACAGCAAGCTTACCTGTACAAGTTGTTCCTGTCCAGCTCTCGGCACAAGCACACTGACACGTTGCGCTATTTATTACTCCACTATTTGCACAGGTGGTGAGTGAACAATCTGCAAGTACAAGTGGACCAAAAACTGATTAGGTATGTAGCATTATGAACATCTATTTTTAGTTTATGGCTTTTTGGTGCTAGAACCGGAATTGACTATGGGAGTGTAACCTGATGGCCTGAAGATCCCTGTGAAGATACAGAAGATGAAACGATGAAGAAATGTTCAGTTTTAGATATGGGAGGAAAATCCCAAACAGGAGAAATCTTGATAATCAGGTCAAGGACTGAAAGGTCAAGAACTGAAAGACCAATCCACACGCAAGGCTCTGGTCTGAGGTTGAATTTGAACCAGGATCCAAGCAACGATGTAATTCTTCAAATACTCAAAGTTACAAAAATGAAGGACAAAAACATGCCATAAATAGATACATAGAAAATAAAACCCTTGATTGGAATGGACAAATATTTGTTTCTTAATTTTTTCCGAAAAGTCACAGATAAATAAAGTTGATACCTAACAATTAATCCACCAGAGAAATAATTCCACCTAAAAAGCTTTCAAAGTCAACTAAATATTATTTGGAGACCTATAAACTCACTATTAGTACTTATATTAAAGGCCAAAAATGAAATATTTAGTACAAATATTAAAGTGCATAAAATTGTACCAAATTGTTAGTGTTTTTTTCATCAGCAGTTGTTTTCCCTTATTGACTTTATGTTAGAGCTGCTTGTGCACAAAACAAATTTGCTGACAAGAATAAGGTTACCAACCAAAATACCATATCACATGTGCCACCGGTGACTGGTTTCCTGCTAATGAGTTTTGCTTAGCAGACATTTTATTAAAGCAAAATTTTCTGCTTAAAGCCGCTCTGTGCAAATATGGGCCATGGTCTTAAAATGACTACACTGCCATGGACAGCAAGCTTACCTGTACAAGTTGTTCCTGTCCAGCTCTCGGCACAAGCACACTGACATGTTGCGCTATTCAATACTCCACTATTCGCACAGGTGGTGAGTGAACAATCTGCAAGATTACAAATGGACAAAAATCTCATTAACTCATATCTGTCTAATTATAGAATTTCTTGTACAACACACAAACGCTGTAAATGTCTACCTATACAGAAAAACAAGTGTACATATGAACAATGAGTTAATGTCTTTCTTATGCCCTTGTTACAAGTGATATGACGTGGGTAACATTTAAAGACAATTATTCTTATTTGGTTTTTGCTATTAAACAGATGTGTATTTTAAGCACTGTGTACTCATTTCTTTGGCAAGTGTTTGGTGAGTTGATAGATTTCCAGAAGACAAGGAGGATTTTGAATTGGATTCATTGCTGTGTGGGGAGCAAGTGCAGTTTGGTGAGTATCGGAGATCTGTGGTCCCAAAAGGAAGTCTTTTTGATAATGCGGCTAGCCTACTTTTTTACTGTGTGGTTTACTTGGTGTCTAGTGGTAAGACATGTCTTCTGTAGAATGGCTAAGGTCATGGGTTCAAATCCAACCCAAGTAAAGTATTGAGTGTACAGTGCTTTACACACACATCGGTGTGTGGGTAAAAACCAAATAAGAGTCTTTATCCCCAATGCAAAATTAACATCTATTGAAACGTTTCAGTACTCGTTGATAAAATGTAGGATTCGAACAGCCTCTAGCCACCGCGCTATAGCTCGGTGGTGATAAGACATCTGCTCTAGCATGGCAAAGGTTGTGGGTTCAAATCCCACCCAAGCCATATGCCTTTGGATTTGTTTTCACAGCACCCAGGAAAGTACTGAGCTGCCTTAAAATACTTTAGCAGTGTTCTCCACACACGTATTTTGGGAGGGCGGGCCGCCCTCCCAAAGTTTAAGGCCGCCCTGCCAAAGAATTGGCCGCCCTGCTAAAATAATTGGCCGCCCTGCCAAAAAATGACAAACAGACTATTTTTAGCCTGCACTTAATACGATCAAACGAGTAGCCGACGAGCCAAGCCCGACTTCTAAGCGGCAGCATTGGAATTGCGATCGTTCATTTTAGTATACAAACGTTAAAACACGATGCACACACAATCACATGGTTCTGACTGCTGAGTATCCACCGCTGCACGTGCATCGGCCCAACAACGTTCGGTCGGTAGTCCATGCATAGCGCATACACAACACACACGGTCCAAAGTCCAAGCTAACCAACATTCCGCACGCTGTGATTGGCCGTTGATTACCATATTCATAAGAGAGCTTTCTAGACTCCAACGCAGTACACGTTCACGGGCCGATAAAGAATTGCAACACACTGTGCCGCACGCCTGCAGATTGGTACAATGTACAGCCTTGAAGGATATTCAAACATTGACAACTTTTGCCAATAGAGGGCGTTGCGGGGCAAAGTTCATTGAATTTGTTCTCAATGTGCGTACCGTGCGTTGTTTACCGATCGTTGAATCTCGACGATTTTATTGAAAACTAAGTTCTAAACAACGGAACCTCTAATCACAAATCCATGAAAATGGTTGTTGATGAAAAAGGTATTATTGAGGGCAGAAATTAGGGGATAAGATCGTCAAAAAAAAGTTTTTTTGTAATTTATTTTATTTTTTTTCCGTTTCGAAAATTGCACGTGTGGGCTATCCGATCACCACCAACGCATATAAATCCAGCTTTCTAAAATCCAACTGAGCGGCATATCCCTCTGATGTTTTTGGCGCGGCGCACAAAGCAAAATGTATAACAAATTGTAGGTTTTGAATTAGTTTTACAACAAGGTTGTTTCGACAGAATGAAATGGATGTCAATCATTCTCCTTATTATAGTGTCGGGGCCCGGGGGTTAATAAGATTATTTTTAAGAAAAGGATTATCTCGGGTGTTTTTTCCTTTCGATGACGTCATAAACCAACAGGCGCCATTTTGATGACGTCATATCGACGGGCGCCATTTTGATTACGTCATGCCGCCCTCCCAAAGAAAAAGTCTGTGGAGAACACTGTTTAGCACTGTAACCTGTAGGCCTTTTGAAAAAAAAATGTGCAGTTTTAGCAAAACAATAAAAGACACAAAAAATTACATTAATAGTATTAAGAAATTACATACCACCAACACACTAAAAAACCAAAGATAATATTCAAAATCTGCACAACCAAAAATTGGAACTGATGAGGGCTTATAATTTTTTTCTTGACAACAGTATCTTAGAGCTGCTTAAGCACAAGATAATTCTGCTTATCAGAATAATGTTACCAACCAAAATACCATATCACATGTGCCATTGGTGACTGGTTTCCTGCTAAGGAGTTTTGCTTAGCAGACATTTTATTAAAGCAAAATTTTCTGCTTAAGCCGCTCTGTGAAAATACAAGCCATGGTCTAAAAATGACTACACTGCCATGGACAGCAAGCCTACCTGTACAAGTTGTTCCTGTCCAGCTCTCGGCACAAGCACACTGACACATTGCGCTATTCAATACTCCACTATTCGCACAGGTGGTGAGTGAACAATCTGCAAGATTACAAATGGACAAAAATCTCATTAACTCATATCTGTCTAATTATAGAATTTCTTGTACAACACACAAACGCTGTAAATGCCTACCTATACAGAAAAACAAGTTTACATATGAACAATGAGTTAATGTCTTTCTTATGCCCTTGTTACAAGTGATATGACGTGGGTAACATTTAAAGAAAAGTATTCTAAAAAATAGAAAAGAGGACACTGAAGAAAAGTGCAATTTTAGCAAAACAAATTTAAAGGAAAATTTAGCAGAAATTTGTTTAGCAAAAGTTTGAGCTCAAGCGGCTTTATGAAATTGGGCCCTGGTCTGAAGGTGACTACTTGGACAGCAAGCTTACCTGTACAAGTTGTTCCTGTCCAGCTCTCGGCACAAGCACACTGACACGTTGCGCTATTTATTACTCCACTATTTGCACAGGTGGTGAGTGAACAATCTGCAAGTACAAGTGGACCAAAAACTGATTAGGTATGTAGCATTGAACATCTATTTTTAGTTTATGGCTTTTTGGTGCTAGAACCGGAATTGACTATAGGAGTGTAACCTGATGGCCTGAAGATCCCTGTGAAGATACAGAAGATGAAACGATGAAGAAATGTTCAGTTTTAGATATGGGAGGAAAATCCCAAACAGGAGAAATCTTGATAATCAGGTCAAGGACTGAAAGGTCAAGAACTGAAAGACCAATCCACACGCAAGGCTCTGGTCTGAGGTTGAATTTGAACCAGGATCCAAGCAACGATGTATTTCTTCAAATACTCAAAGTTACAAAAATGAAGGACAAAAACATGCCATAAATAGATACATAGAAAATAAAACCCTTGATTGGAATGGACAAATATTTGTTTCTTAATTTTTTCCGAAAAGTCACAGATAAATAAAGTTGATACCTAACAATTAATCCACCAGTGAAATAATTCCACCTAAAAAGCTTTCAAAGTCAACTAAATATTATTTGGAGACCTATAAACTCACTATTAGTACTTATATTAAAGGCCAAAAATGAAATATTTAGTACAAATATGAAAGTGCATAAAATTGTACCAAATTGTTAGTGTTTTTTTCATCAGCAGTTCTTTTCCCTTATTGACTTTATGTTAGAGCTGCTTGTGCACAAAACAAATTTGCTGACAAGAATAAGGTTACCAACCAAAATACCATATCACATGTGCCACCGGTGACTGGTTTCCTGCTAATGAGTTTTGCTTAGCAGACATTTTATTAAAGCAAAATTTTCTGCTTAAAGCCGCTCTGTGCAAATATGGGCCATGGTCTTAAAATGACTACACTGCCATGGACAGCAAGCTTACCTGTACAAGTTGTTCCTGTCCAGCTCTCGGCACAAGCACACTGACACATTGCGCTATTCAATACTCCACTATTCGCACAGGTGGTGAGTGAACAATCTGCAAGATTACAAATGGACAAAAATCTCATTAACTCATATCTGCCTAATTATAGAATTTCTTGTACAACACACAAACGCTGTAAATGTCTACCTATACAGAAAAACAAGTGTACATATGAACAATGAGTTAATGTCTTTCTTATGCCCTTGTTACAAGTGATATGACGTGGGTAACATTTAAAGACAATTATTCTTATTTGGTTTTTGCTATTAAACAGATGTGTATTTTAAGCACTGTGTACTCATTTCTTTGGCAAGTGTTTGGTGAGTTGATAGATTTCCAGAAGACAAGGAGGATTTTGAATTGGATTCATTGCTGTGTGGGGAGCAAGTGCAGTTTGGTGAGTATCGGAGATCTGTGGTCCCAAAAGGAAGTCTTTTTGATAATGCGGCTAGCCTACTTTTTTACTGTGTGGTTTACTTGGTGTCTAGTGGTAAGACATGTCTTCTGTAGAATGGCTAAGGTCATGGGTTCAAATCCAACCCAAGTAAAGTATTGAGTGTACAGTGCTTTACACACACATCGGTGTGTGGGTAAAAACCAAATAAGAGTCTTTATCCCCAATGCAAAATTAACATCTATTGAAACGTTTCAGTACTCGTTGCTAAAATGTAGGATTCGAACAGCCTCTAGCCACCGCGCTATAGCTCGGTGGTGATAAGACATCTGCTCTAGCATGGCAAAGGTTGTGGGTTCAAATCCCACCCAAGTCATATGCCTTTGGATTTGTTTTCACAGCACCCAGGAAAGTACTGAGCTGCCTTAAAATACTTTAGCAGTGTTCTCCACACACGTATTTTGGGAGGGCGGGCCGCCCTCCCAAAGTTTAAGGCCGCCCTGCCAAAGAATTGGCCGCCCTGCTAAAATAATTGGCCGCCCTGCCAAAAAAATGACAAACAGACTATTTTTAGCCTGCACTTAATACGATCAAACGAGTAGCCGACGAGCCAAGCCCGACTTCTAAGCGGCAGCATTGGAATTGCGATCGTTCATTTTAGTATACAAACGTTAAAACACGATGCACACACAATCACATGGTTCTGACTGCTGAGTATCCACCGCTGCACGTGCATCGGCCCAACAACGTTCGGTCGGTAGTCCATGCATAGCGCATACACAACACACACGGTCCAAAGTCCAAGCTAACCAACATTCCGCACGCTGTGATTGGCCGTTGATTACCATATTCATAAGAGAGCTTTCTAGACTCCAACGCAGTACACGTTCACAGGCCGATAAAGAATTGCAACACACTGTGCCGCACGCCTGCAGATTGGTACAATGTACAGCCTTGAAGGATATTCAAACATTGACAACTTTTGCCAATAGAGGGCGTTGCGGGGCAAAGTTCATTGAATTTGTTCTCAATGTGCGTACCGTGCGTTGTTTACCGATCGTTGAATCTCGACGATTTTATTGAAAACTAAGTTCTAAACAACGGAACCTCTAATCACAAATCCATGAAAATGGTTGTTGATGAAAAAGGTATTATTGAGGGCAGAAATTAGGGGATAAGATCGTCAAAAAAATGTTTTTTTGTAATTTATTTTATTTTTTTTCCGTTTCGAAAATTGCACGTGTGGGCTATCCGATCACCACCAACGCATATAAATCCAGCTTTCTAAAATCCAACTGAGCGGCATATCCCTCTGATGTTTTTGGCGCGGCGCACAAAGCAAAATGTATAACAAATTGTAGGTTTGAATTAGTTTTACAACAAGGTTGTTTCGACAGAATGAAATGGATGTCAATCATTCTCCTTATTATAGTGTCGGGGCCCGGGGGTTAATAAGATTATTTTTAAGAAAAGGATTATCTCGGGTGTTTTTTCCTTTCGATGACGTCATAAACCAACGGGCGCCATTTTGATGACGTCATATCGACGGGCGCCATTTTGATTACGTCATGCCGCCCTCCCAAAGAAAAAGTCTGTGGAGAACACTGTTTAGCACTGTAACCTGTAGGCCTTTTGAAAAGAAATGTGCAGTTTTAGCAAACATTTTTTTATAAGCAAAATTTAGCAGAAATTCTTTTAGCAAAATGTTCTGCTCATCAAGCGACTTTATGAAATTGGGCCCTGGTCTGAAGGTGACAGCAAGCTTACCTGTACAAGTTGTTCCTGTCCAGCTCTCGGCACAAGCACACTGACACGTTGTGCTATTCAATACTCCACTATTCGCACAGGTGGTGAGTGAACAATCTGCAATATTGTAAAAAATAGACAACAAATCTTTTAAAACATGTAGAATTAATCATCTGGTAATAAGTGATCCAGCATGTCACTTTACAAAATCCAGCAGCGGGTCATTAATCTGATAGCATTAACTCTGATACCCTTGCCTACATCCTTATGAACCATGAAGTGGGTATCCCTGTTTTAGCCCCGGGAGTCGGCAGCAACATTGTTCAGATTGTGTAATTACAGATTATTCTTCAGCTGCGTGGACATAACCACTCCAGATTTTCGGCAATATCTCAAAAACACTTTCATCTTTTGAAATGAAATTTTCACAGGTTAGTTTTGTTGTATATATCTATATTTATATAGAATTAAAAAAATCCAACTGTTCGGAAAAACCAAAGGTACACTCTGCCTTAAATGGTTGCAACTCCTGTTCTAAAATGAATAATAAGGTTGGAGTACTGGCCGTACTTAAAACGACTCACTGTTTGCTTTCCGAGAATAATTAGAGCATAAGAACTGGTAGCTATTGTATTTTTAACCCACCCCCAATGAGAACATCCTCTAAGGAAAGAGGGATCCATTTTCTAAATTATTCTGATTTTCTTCCAGAGAGATTTCACCTTTGGGCACCACCCCTAAAAAATACTCACAACAAAATGTACACGTTTCAGAATCACTCCTCCTAATTTTACAGAGGAAGGCTTGGGTAGGGTGGCAATTATGAATGATTTTCCATTCGATGGAAAACAACCTACTATCCTGGCAGCAATGGTTGGGCCCTTTCCGTATTACATCCCAAACCTGTCAAATGTAAAATGATAAACCGGCTCTTACCGCCACAGACATCTCCCACCCAGTTTTGTCCACATGTACAGTCACAGGTGCTGATGTTGAGAATTCCATCATTCAGACAGGATGATGAACAAACTGCATTTGAAGATAATGTACACGATTGTATTATCAAAAATACAAAAAACAATAGACCCCGTGCATCTGACGCCACAAGACCCAAAGGGCGCCCTCACTGAGGTCAATAAAGACCTGTCATTGGCTGAGACTTAAAATAAAGACCTGTGCGTGGCGTGTAGACACATGAATGTATCCATTGTTCGACCTCAGTGATGGCGGCCAACGCAAGGGATCTAATGACCATTTTCAATCTGATAGCTCATTGATTATGAAGCTCAAACCAGTCTCCCAATCCTTATTTCCCAATGCGCACACCCTGTCCATTTTGGGAGTAAAAATGTACACGCAGGAATTAACTCCCATGGTGGAAATGGTAGACGTTCATCTTTACGGAGGTGCGTTCCGCGTTGTGCAAGGGGTCAATACGCACAGTTTGAGATTTCTATACTAAAAGAGTTCTAAAGAACAAATTTTAAAAATATTTTCATCCCAAGAGTTTAATTTGTTTTGGAAATAAAATTTAAAGGGCAAATTGAATAGAATTGAAATGAATGTGGTTTTTACCAGTGCATAAGCAGGTCCTGTCATCAAGAGTCTCTACACCTGAGCAAGCTGTTGTACAGTCTGAACAAAAACATAAATTAGTGAGACAGTTTTTATCATAACAATTAATACTAAAAGACAGTACTTTTGTGCCGCCAAACTACGGTATTTATTTACAAGACATGCGTAACTGTACAAAAGATAACTAATAATTTTCAACGAGAACGAAGTGTCTCAAATGGGACCCGAACCCAAGCTCTTTGAGTCAGGTGAACCAGACCTAGCCATGAAACAGTTGATTTGATTTACCTGAGCATGTATCTCCACTCCAGCCGTTTACACATCCACATGTACAATCTCCGTCATTCCCTACACCTCCATTCATACAAGACAGTGAGCACGCTACAAAAACAAAAAACATCAATGTGTTTATTCAAAAGCTATGAAAACTGAAGTTCTTTGAGGAATTAGTTCAATTCCTCATCAATTATTGACTGTGTTTACTATTCTTTGTAACAAAAAATACCGTGGGTTATAAGCTATGTCCGGCAGAGCTGCCAACATTTGCATTTTACAATCGGGGAGATTTTGTACAACAATCAAGGAGATATTTATGGATTACAGCAAACTAATAGCAAAACAGTTTTCATATTCAGGTAGATTTATAATTTGTTTCATCAGAATATGGAAAGATGGGTTTATTTTCAGGGAACAATGAGAATAATGAAGAGTTTGGTCTCTGCATAGCCTTAATCTCAAGGGTTCTTCTCAGAATTCTCCCTGTTCCGAAGAGAGCCGCCTTCTGCAGGTACCCCTAACAGTTGTGCCAAAATCACTTAAGCCATGTCCAAATTAGTGGCTACAGCTACGGCTAGATTTCCGCATCGTTATGCATTGGAGTATAGGACGTCCTTAGCAACACTTAGTAGAAGTCGCAGCCGTAGCCGCCAATTCGGATCCGGCTTCATATACTTCTCCAGTGACTTCAGGATGGTGCCAATAATGAATTAATATCATCACTATTACTGAACTGTACATTCAGTTCAGTCGAGTCCTGTACAACAATTCATTTTTTTCCCCTCCACTAATTAAAGGTATTTATAGGCATAAACTTTGCACAGGAAACTTGTCATTTGAACAAACATACCATCACAGCTTGGACCACTCCAGGGTGAAGCACATGCACACATACATGTTACAGAATCAAGCGTTCCACCATTTGAACATAGAAGAGTACATTCTGGAGAAGTGAAATAAATTAAAAAAACATAACAAGTAGAACATAATGTATTATACATAATTAAAAGGAAGACTTATTGTTCAACAGTTTAACTGTTTCTAAACTTACCGATTTCACAGTTGTCACCGAGGAAACCAACTGGACAGCTGCAAGTGTAGCCACGAGGGTTGGCAAACTGCATGTTGTTACAAGTAGCACCATTCCTGCAATCATGGGCCCCATCGCACGGTGCTTTGGAGAGTAATACAGAAAGTTCACAATATTTAAATGATAGCATTGCCTTCAATTAATTTTGGGATATAGCTTATGATGGGGAAAATAGTTTTCTTAAGAAAAAAATCAAAACCGTTTTCTTCAAAAGTTGATGACCACAAATTTTTCTCAGAAAATGATTAGACATTATTTATCTTGGAAGGTGTTCTCAGAGGCTAAACCATGGTTGCTCTGTCCTTGGGATGGGACATTAAGCCGTATAGGTCCCAAGTCTTGTGTAACGTGTATAAAAGAACCAAGTACATTGTAAAGAGAAGGGGCTTGCCCTGGTGTTTCTGGCATGGCCTGGCAGCAATATGTGCCACCTCCCTTTTCAGTTTCATAAAATTATTCTTAACAAGGTTTACTTGATTTGATAACTCGGCACTAGGAGTTTCATTTATGACAGACATGGCGCATTGAACATGTTCACTATTATTATTATTAATTTGGGGTGGAACAAAGAAAAACTGACTAGAGCGGAATTTGAGCCAACGACCTCTGATTTAACGTGCCGGCGCTCTACCAACTGAGCTATCTAGCCCTATGTTGGTGTTCTCCCTATTTTGTCAATATCTGAGACTCTCAACATAGGGCTAGATAGCACAGTTGGTAGAGCGCCGGCACGTTAAACCGGAGGTCGTGCTCTAGTAAATTTTCTTTGTTCATCCCCAAATTATTTCAAATTCACCCAGTCAGTTTCTCTTGTGTTTTATAACTTGATATTACTAGCTACCTCTAGCTACCAGGCAAGCATACTAATGGCAAAACATCTGCTCTAGAATGCAAAAGGTAGTGGGTTCAAATCCCACTCAAGTAATATGCTTGTGGATTTGTTTTTGTCCACAGGACTCAGGAAAGTACTGAGTATACAGTGCTTAATACATATTGGTGTTGGGTTAAAATCAAGAAATTATAGCATTTATTAGCATTATTATAAAGTACAGTGCAAGGAAAATTTTGATGTACTACCGTAGGCACAATCTTTTGTCCCACATATGAAGCAAGGGCAAAGGATATATTGGGGGTATACGTACCACTAGTTTCACAGCGAGTGCCTGTGTAGCCCAGAGGGCAGGCACATGTGTAGCCAGTATTTGAAGCTGCATCATTACTACATGTCCCACTGTTCATGCATGGAACGGTGTCACATGGCTCTGCGGAAACACATGACAAGTAGAAATCAAGTTAAAGATACATTGTCTCAAAAATGGCAAGAAAAACTTTAATTACATGGCAAGGAAAACTTTAATTACAGTTAATGGCTTTACAAATTATTTCATATTGATTGGAAAGTAAAATATAACCATAATATGAAAGTAAATAAATTTAACAAATTAACAAAGGATACCTGAGAATAAGACTTGACCTCCGATTTTGGTAACTTGTTAATCAATTAAGAATTTTGCCCAACTGACGTTCAAATTATCATTAAACCTATATGTAATGGTCGCACAAATTCAGGCGTGATTGGCAAATGGGGTCCCATGTTCTAATTTTTGTTTCAATAATAGTTTAACAAATTGTTTGCATTACTTAAAAACTGAAATTATACTTATACCAAACTGCTATGGGTATATTTTTTTATGTAAGAATTTTACATGAATAGAATTCAAAAAGAAAATTTGAATTCATAAAGATATACTCTCGGTTCGAGAAATCGCAAGAGACTTTTGTAATCTATATTCAATGAAATTACACATCGATTGGACTACTTCAATGTATACTTACTTATTTCACAGCTTTGTCCCGTAAACCCTCTAAGGCAGTTGCAGGTGTACCCAATGGATACAGAATTATCATTTGTGCAGGTGCCATTGTTTATGCACGGACTGGCATTACACTCTGCAGAAACAGAATAAAAGACTCTTTAAAGTGAAGGTATATCTTTGGTATCTACTCCAAAGTTTAATGACCATTTAAACTTTACTCGGGAAGAAACACTGCAGCTGTTGATAATGTATAACATTTTGAGAAATCATTCCCTTCTAAGGAATGTGGTTTTAGAGCAGAGGGATTCAAAAACATTTCAATCTGAGAAATATTTCTGCAAGAAACTTTCTATAGTTTACTGTTACTATTCGTTTCTGGCAACGGTAATAAGGATGCCTCATAAGTCAACTTTATCACAATAGCTCGCAAGCCTGAGTAAATCTGTAAACAAGGGTGCTTGCTATGTGAACCAGAAACACTGGGGTTAAACCCCTACTCTTCCATGAGTCCCTTACAAAAATGTCCTGTACCACAATAATACCACAGGACTGGGATAACCAGCGTTGGCATTACCACATAAACGTGTATGGTACTCTGATGATATTCGCTTTTCCTGTGGTAATTTCTGTGGTATCTACATGTTCCACTGAAGTACCAGCTGAGGAATACCACAGGACATTTTCGTATCGGGTGTTCTGGTTCTTTCTACCAATCCTAGTACACAGGACCTATGGCAAAGACAAAGCAACTATGGTAAAGTGTCTTGCTCAAGGACACAAGTGCCACAACCGGGACTCGAACCTACACTCTTCTGATCAGAAACACCAGAGCTTGCATCCAGTGCACTTAACCACTCAGCCATGACACGCCACGTTTCATTATCAGAAAAATAAACGCCATAATTCCGACTTACTTGGCTCTCCGATGATGAAGGAGTTTCTTATTAGTTTGTGGTTGGGATCTAGTTGGCCTCCGCTGCTCCCTGCGAGCTGACCAAGGAAGGAGGTGATGATAGTTGACTCCGAAACGGTGCTCTCGAAGTTTGTGATGAACGTCACCAAGACGGTGCTTGAATCTGGGATGAGGGAGATATCCAAGATGACGATGTCCCTAAAGCTGGTTGAGAGAGCAGATGCACCGAAGGCAGCTTCCATCTGAAGATACAAAATTGTCAAACTTGTTTACTCTTGAGAACCCAGTTAAAGATATCGCTAAGAGGAGGGGTTCGCCCCGGTGTTTCTGGCAGTGGCTGCTGAATGCCCCTCAGCACCATGTAAATCCTTAAGGTGCTACTGGTGTAGTACATTGGTTGCCACTGGTATAGTATAATTGGATGCTACTAACTGTTGTATAACCTAAGTGGTAAGGTAGGGGTACAGTACATTAGTTGCTACTGGTATAGTTACATTGGTTGCTACTGGTGCCTTGGTAAGCTAGGGGTATAGTACATTGGTTGCTATGGTAGTAGTGCATCCCGCTCCTGTGGCTTTCTAGTAATAATGAGTCACTCGAAACCAATCACTAGGCAGCATCTTTGTAAGGGGTTTTATACAAGTCTGTAACCAGTGACAAAAGGTCTCAATAAAATGCAAGAGTGATTTCTGAGCACTTCTCGTTACTTTCTCCTCATTGGAAAATCTTCCTAGTTTCACAAACTTACATCTGTTTTCAAAGCTGTGCGGTATGCCACATAGTTTGTTGCAAGATCAAATAACGGAATGCCGACCAAGTTTCCACTGATGACTTCAAAGATTGCGGAAGTGTTGTAGGATGCTCCCACTGTTATGAAAAACAGAAAAGAAAAAAAAGCTCACGTTGTAAGTAAACACAGGATTTTGTTCATGTTCATATTAGACAGCAACGAAAACGAGCCGCAGTACATTGCAGAGTCTTCAAAAGGTGTTTCCTTGACTTTGGTAGAAATATTTCTCTGGAGGATTGGTACTTATATGAACTCTATAATTGTAAAAGAAAACACATATTTTCTTTTTCACAGTTACCAAATCAAAAGACAAGAAAAAACGTAAGGAAAATTTGAAAAGAGAAAATATGTAATAAAAAGGTGATAATTAAAGGAAGATTCTCCTTTTTCCCACAGATATCCACCTTTTTAGTCTGCTTTATTCACTAATTAATTACTTTTTCTCCCTCTTTCCAACCTTCCAGTTTGTCTTTTGTGTTTCCAACTTCCCTCCTTTGTATCCTTCTTCAATGTTCATCCCTTGCTTTTTCTGAATGCTTTCTGCTTCTCTCTCTCTCTCTATTCATGTATTTCTACTTGACTGCTCTTGTTACACTTGTGTACATGTTTATGTGTATTATGATGTCATTTAGCCTTTGAGAAAGACTCTACTAGGGTCGAAATGTCAGGCCATTAACTATTTTTTTAAAAGGAAGATAAACTTACGTTGACATCCACTTGCTTCAAAATATCCCCTGATGCAGTTACAAACAAAACTGGCTGGTATATTAAAACATTCTGAGTTTTCTTTACTGGAACACTGGCCGCTCACCCGACATTCATCGATGTCTACAAGAAGAGAAAATGATAATTTCTTTTAGATTCAAATTTATCGTATTATTTCGTCGCATCAGTGCAACAAGGGCTAAACTGGGTTTGAAGCAGGTTGGTTAAGTGGTATATGTTGCACTGCCTTATATACACTTCTGTGGACCCCGGTTTTGAATCCCACCTCAGCCTGGAGCCATATACCTTCTTGCCCTATTATCTTTCATTGATGCAATTTATCATGAGAAGCCATGTTTGGGGAAAATGACATACAATTTGTTTTTTAGTATGGGTTTCTTCCCACATCTTCAACTGAGCATTTCACATTGTCTTCTTTACAGTGCAATTTTTTCAACCATTAATTGCTTCCCTTAACCCGGGTGTACAAATGGGAACTAAGACTGTTGAGACGGTGCTAACCCGCTAGTGCTAATATAAGCAGCTTGAGGTTGTATGCTTCCCAGGGAGTTGAGAAAGTTAAGAAATGGTTTAAGTTTGCCGGATGAACAGGAATAGTAATGAATTGTGTAACGCCTTGATCTGCATGGTTACCAGTATATGTGTGCCATGAGAACCAGTCATGGCCTTAATAACTACATAATCCTTTGGATGGTAACCACACTTTTGTTAACCACCCTTTTTGCTCATCACCTTTGACCTGATTTCACCAACAAATTTAAAAATAATAGTTGATTTTAAGGCAGGAAATATTTGGTTCTTACCCACACAGGCATAGGCGAGATTTTTCTCATATCCTGTCAGACAGTCACAATTATAGCTACCAACTGTGTTGTTACAACTAGACACCAATGTGTCACATGAATCCAGGTTCAATTCACACTCATCCAAATCTGGGAAAATCAAACACGAGTTTGCGTAAAATAGGCTTTTCACTAAAATATTAAAGTGCTTACAAAACAGGAGAAAAACAAAGTTCAAAACTTTGGATAATCATCAATGGCAAATCTTATAGATTACAGACCATATGCACATGTCCTCATTTGAGTAGACGCCATCAGCTAGAGGTCAAAACAAAGTTGCTCATTCCTCATCCTGTGCGTCGCGTGTACAAAGATGTGCGTTTCCATTCTTTCATCATTGTTACCTCTTAAATCGCAGCGTATGACGCCAATGCATAAATAAGCTCTATTTTACTCAAATTTTCAGGAAACATTTGGAAAAATACCAAAAGAAACAGAATTGTAAATTTTATGTCAACATTGGAAGCTTTGCAAAATGTCAAGCTTTACTCTGACAGTTTTGGTGGAGTGGACGAAGGGCTGATCTTGAGGCTGTTTCGGCCTCTATTGGCCTTTTGGTATAAGTCACTTGCAGCTGCTATGGCCTCTAATAATAATTAGAATACTAAATTGGGAGGCTAATTATTACTCGCAGCTGAGAAGCTGAATTGCGAAGGACATGGCTACAACGTGGTCGAGCTTCCAGCAGGCAAGAACGCCTTTGGCAGCCAGCCACATTGACCCATATATCACCATGGAGCACAGCCAGAGCTTGAAAGTGTTTGATTTGTTTCAGAGGAAGGAAAACCAGGGAAAAAATCCTTGTGGCATAGAAGAGAACAAACCCACAACTCTACTCACATATGGCCTTAGCCGGGAATAGAACCAGGGCCACAGAGGTGAAAGGCGAGCGCTTTTAGCACTAGGTATCCATGCCCCCCAAAAAGGGTTAGAAAGCATGTAAGTTTTCAGCAGTCTCATAAATGTGTTGATGGATTTGAGCATCTTTGTTGGGTCGAGTGCTCCAAAAGTCAGCTGTATGCAGCAATGCAACAGGATGGGCAGCATGCTACAGGGTCAGATTTGGGACAACTAAAGGTGGTGAAACTTGAAGTTCTCAGCTTGCAAGCTAGGATATAAAGTACAAGGAGGCTTGGCATATACCCTAGGGCTTGGTGCTTAGTAGGGCTTGGTGCTTAGTAGGGCTTGGTGCTTAGTGGAAATATAATACAAGCTACAGAGGTTGGGGGATAGCACAACCATGTAAAAAATTGTTACTAAATAACATGCCAAGGTCATTTTGGGGTAATCATAAAATCTGCACATCATTTTGGTCTAAAAAGGGAGAAAAACTTGGAGGCGAGCTACATGTAAGATTATCAGTTGCAGAGATGGAACCCGACTTCATGACCGAAATCACTCCAGCATGAAACATCTCTTAAAAATTTGGCTTCTACCAGTTTGGGAAAAGAAACTGAAACATCGGGATGCCATTTTTGATTGGTAACAACATTTTTTTCAATTATTTCACCAAACACTGTTCGTAATACTGTTCTATTCAACACGCAGCTTCTAATAGAGAAAAGATATAAAAGTAAAAGAAAAGTTTTTTACCATCACATTGTCGTCCCATGATGACGCCCTCAGCGGACACGTATCCACTGTTACACATACAAGTATAGCTTCCCTCGTTGTCCATGCACACTGAGCTGTCCTCTGGGCATTCATCAGTCCCATCAGTACATTCATTAGCATCTAGGTGAAGAGGAAAAAACCCAGACATCAATAAAGTATACCTTTGGTTTTTAGAAAAGTTTGATTGTTAATCCTATATAAATGTATAGATACATACAATAAAACTAACCTGTGAAAATTTCACTTCAAAAGGTGGTGGCGTTTTTGAGATATCGCCGAAAATACTGGAGTGAATATGTCCACACAGGAAAAATATTCCCTTTAGGAATACACAATCTGAGAAACGTTTCTCAGATCCAATTTTTGGGGCACAAAAACGTGATTTCTTTTTCCATAACCACAATACTTCCAAGTGAAATGATTCTCAAAATGCTTTATACCTTCGAAAGCTGCTGTAGGCTAGCTTCTACCAATACGTTTTCATTGCCATTAATTTTAAGAGTGGTTACCAAACGTATACAGACCCTTTAAACATTTCAAGCAAACCCTCTTAACCAATGAAAATAAAGTTGTCAGCATGTGTGACGACAGGGACATTGCAACCAAACGGGTCCCTCGCTGCAGGGTTTAAAAAAACATATATAAACTTACTTTCACAGTATGAGCCGTTCCCTTGGTAGCCGGGGTTACAATTACACTGGTAGCCTCCATCAGTGTCTGTGCACGTTGCTAGGGAGTGACACACAACCGTGTTCTCCTGACACTCGTTGATGTTCAAGCAGGAGGTGAACCCGTCACCGCGGTATCCATCATCACACATGCAGAGGTAGCTGCCGTCAGTGTCACTGCATGTGCTGTTGCTGGCACAGACAGGGACTGCGTCTTCGCACTCGTTAATGTCTGATGAGTATTGGGAATATTTAATATTAAAGTTATAGAACGCTCGTCATTGTTTATTACATACATGCCAACATTGGAAAAAGGATACACATTGAGTGCGCACCAAAACTAAAGGTCAACTATTTTGACTTGAACCAAGGCTGGTCGACCATTGGTTGACTACTGTGGTCGACCATTTGGAACCAGCCTCAGGACCATGGTTTCTTCCCGATAGCCTCGTTTTATGCTAACATGTGTAAAGGGCAGAAGGGAACCAGTGACACTATAGCAAAAAAGTGGAAGGGAATGGAAGTGTTAAATACCGTACCGATGATCTAGACTTTCAAACGAGTCGTTCGAGTGAGTAAGTCACTGCACAAGTATGTTGCTAGTCAGTGGTCAATCATGGGTCGTCTAAATATGTGCACTCGAACTTGCTCCTAGCAGCATGAGAGGCTCGAGTGTGAATTGTCCAGTGGCAGGGTCTAGGGTTTAGCTGCCGTGTCCCCCAGCAGGGTCTAGGGTTTAGCTGCCGTGTCCCCCAGCAGGGTCTAGGGTTTAGCTGCCGTGTCCCCCAGCAGGGTCTAGGATTTAGCTGCCGTGTCCCCCAGCAGGGTCTAGGGTTTAGCTGCCGTGTCCCCCAGCAGGGTCTAGGATTTGGGCTCATTTAAACCTGCAGCGGCTGACCACAACCTATTGTGAAATAGCGCCCTCACAATAAATTGCCCTCTATTTCAGAGGGTGTCATCTTACTCTGACTGCCATGGTTTTTGTTTGCGCTGAATATATAAATATATTTCTCTCCTGCAAATGGAAACCGAGACAGACCGTGGACAAATATGACATTTGGCAGGTATGTAATTAACTGTATGTAATTAACTGAACAAATAGAAACAAAGACTAGAACTAGTTTCCCCAGAGTGGTCTTGATCGACATTGCTATCAACTCCTGAAAAGTTCAACCCCTAGCTCCTGGATGGTCAAGGCAAAGAGGATGTCTGGAACCATGCTGTCAGACATGGGCATAGGAGGTCAGTGCAACGAAGCTCTGCTCTCTTTGTGGATGAGCGAGTGAGTGAGTGTCTTAATCCTTACCTTGGCAGTAAGTTCCATTTCCTTCAAATCCCATAGAGCAGTTGCACTGGAAGGAACCGTTCAAATTGGTGCAGAAAGCTAGAGGGTGGCAGTTGGCAAATAATGGATCCTGTGCAGAAACTCTACACTCATCAACATCTTTAGAAAGATACGAAAAACAGAGATGGCTGACAAAGTGAGTCTGCAGTTTACTTCAAGTTGTATCGTAGAGTGAAAAACCAAAATAGTACAATTAACCCATCTCTTCACATTATGGGAAAGCTCCATTAAAGAAAGAGGCTAAAATTGAACATCCTTTTCATTTAGCAACTCACACCTGTTATTTCCATGTAATTCCTTTTCCAAACAGTGGAGTTAATTAGATCATGCACAAACCAGTAGGGCTGCTGACTGCCCACGGCAGATTAACTACTCATCAATTATAAAGTTTAATGACCCAAGTAATTCCATGTAAACCTAATGGGTAAAAAGAATCTTGTATACTTTCTGAGTTTTTGAGGCCAAACTCGAAAATTATTTAATGGAGCTTTCCCGGCATGAGTTTTGACATAAAGTTAAAAATTATCATTTGTTTAATCAAATTGAATCTTAATTTGGGGTGGAACAAAGACAAATTTACTAGAGTGGGATTTGAAGCAACGACTTCCGGATTAACCTGCCGGCGCTCTACCAACTGAGCTATCTAGCCCTATGTTGGCAGTCTCCCTATGTTGTCAATATCTTTGTTTGAATCTTGAGCGAGAGGAATGAAGAATTGAAACTTTACCGAAGCAATCCACTCCATTTCCGATGTATCCGCTTACACATTGGCAAGTGAAGGAGCCATTGGTATTGATGCAGTCAGCATTCTCGTGGCAACGCGAGGGGCTCTCTGTACACTCATTTATATCTACCAAGAAAAAAAAGGGTAATAATTAGGATAACGTTCGATATTTTTTGGGCATACAGGAAAGACAATTTAGAAGACAGAGAAAATTGGAGAACACATGTGAAGAGGGCTACATTTGGCACTGGATAACACAGCCGAGGCGAGCAAGCATGCAAGCAAAGTAGTCAATTTCCCATTGCTTTATATTCTCTGAGGATAAGGTGACTTGTTGGAACAGACGGGACAGAAAACACACAAAAAAGGAAGAAAAAAAACCTCCTGCACTGTGAAAGTTTAAGTTATTCCTTCAGGAGCTGGATCCACTTTTCCATAACGTCCGTCGATGTCAGTTTTTTTCAATGACCGATATATCGGAAATTAAATATCAAGTATACTTGATATATCGAGTATTTCCCGTGCGTAAGATGAAGCCTAAAAACAGCACTTAATATACGGAAGACCGAAAGTTTAATAGGGTTGTGGTTTTGGCTTGATCCTCCACACTTGTGTCCGAACAGTATCAAATTCCGCCCGCCCGCCCCGCTTGGTTTTGGTTTGACAATGAAGATAAGAAATTATTATCGTTGCTGCTTCCGCTGGCTTGGCGAATAGCAAGGGTGCACAGAACGCTCCCCGCAATTACCGACAAGTGATTGCCCGCCCAAAAATAACACATAGCCTGTGTGAGTCGCCGAGGAGTTGGCAAAGTGTTCTCATGACTAATTGCGTTCTGGTGCAGAAGTGTCAATCAAGTTGTAGGACGGCTTTGAGATTTAATGTGGCCGTGATCAGAATTGCAATCGTTCATTATGAACGATTGCAATTCTGATCGCGGCTACATTAAATCTCAAAGCCGTCCTATACTGAAGTATACAAACATTAAAACACGATGCACATAACAACATGGCGCTGACTGCTGAGTATCCACCACGCGTGCACCACAGGCCCCACACACAATGTTCGGTCACCCACCGTAGTCCATGCATAGCGCATACACAACACACAGTACACGCGATATCGATGTCAAAATAGTATCTTTTTTTTGAGTAATATCGATATATCGACAGACGTTACTTTTCCACTCAGTAACAGAGCTGCCAACTTTACCTGATTCTGCACCAAAATTCCTTAACAATAAACCAATCTTTCCATATTCTGATGAACAAATTTAAAAATCTCCCTGATTATGGACACTTTTTCCCTGTGTCGAACGTAATTAATAATAATAATAATAATAATTAAAACTTGTAAAGCGCCATCTATCTAAGACTAAACTTATTCCGAGGCGCATAAAAACCAAACAAAAACAAAAAACAGAAAGAGTAACCAAAAAGATTACAAATTCTAAACGTCTCCCTGATTTTTACAAAATTGCAAGATGCAAATGTTGGCAGCTCTGTCATTATGACCAAAAACATATTCTTATCCAGAGCTCAATTTCATAGAGCTGCTTAAGCACAAAAAGTGGCTAAGCACAAAATAATTATGCTTATCAGAGTACGGTTACCCACCAAAATACCATGTCTTGGGACCATTTGTGACTGGTATCCTGCTAATTTTTGCTCAGTAGAAAATTGTTAAGCAATATTTTCTGCTTAAGCAGCTCTATGAAATTGGGCCCAGGCAAAAGGTATGGAGTAGCCTCTCGTTGATTGGAATTTTTCTGTCTTTTTTGGTATTAAAAAAGTGCATTGTGATTCTCCCAGTTATGTTCTGTACTATAAAGTATAAGAGTTTCTCATTAATGCTAATACTATTATTATTTTTCAGTATAGTGAAAAAAGTGTCAGTCGAATATTAAATATCTTGTCAATACATCCACATACCTAATCTCTTTTTTTTCTTCTTATTTTTATTTATATATATTTTTTTTGGGGGGGAGGCGGGCACTCACAAATAATTTGGGAGAGGCTTTACTTAACAAAACAATATAGCCAAACTGAGACTGGAAGGTGAAGTAGTCAGTGCTCCCATGGGTACAAGGAAAAACAGTTGTCAGGATCCATATGGTATACAGGGAGACTTCACCCACCTGTACATGTTCCATTGACATTCGCACTCTGGTAGCCATCTTTACAGTTACATTGGAACGATGGTTGGAGATTAACACAGAGTTGACTCATCTCATCACAATCATGGCCACTCGTAACGCATTCATCCACATCTACCAATCAAAAATTCAGAAAACAGAATTAGCTGTTGCAAACTGCTTACCAACCAAAAGGATCTACGGTAAAAATGAAAACAAAGGCAAAGTTAATGGCCTAAATTTCGAAGGCTAACAGACAACAAAACACACCTAACAGGTATACTAATGTTACAAAAGCAGTCAAGTGGGAAGAGATGAAATGAGGGAGAGAAAGAGAGAGAGACTTGAGGCAGAAAGCACACTCAAAAAAGCAAGGGAGTTGAGATGAGCTCAACTCCTGCGAAACGTCAAGACGTCAAAAATCGCTTCACATTCGCATTCGCATTCGCAGGAAGTATGAACTGGGCTTTAGGATACAAAGGAGGGGGTAGAGGGGGTAGGAGTGTACCTACAGGAGGTTGGAAACACAAAGGACAGAATCAAAGGTAGGAAGAGGGAGACAAATCAAAAAGTTATTTACAAAAATTAATCGCAGAACTTCCTTCATTGTAAGATCTTTGATAAAGCAGTCTCTTTCAGCCAATCAGTCTTCTATTATTGTTATGACAATTATTGTTATTATTATATCTTTCTGGTCACGAAGCAAAGGGAGCCTCAAAAGCGAATAGCATTGTGACCTGTAGGACTGAAGATATCTGTGAAGGGTAGTAGACGTAAAACCCACGCAATCAGTTGGGACTGAAAACCCAATCCACACACAAGACTCTGGTCTTAAAAGTGGGATTCGAACCAAGGTCCACAGAGGTGAAAGGTAGTTGAGGAAAAATGTCAACCTGAATAGTGCTCTCCTTTCCAGGGTTTTGTAATGAGAGGGGACGAGGTTGTTTTTTATCCTTTATTCAAGCATGTAAGTATAGGTGAAACTAATTTCTCCATCAGAAATCACTTCCGGGTCTGCATTGATGATGAAAAAGTTGCTGAATACGGTTATAAAAATCATCTTCGCTGTGCGTCGATATATTTGTGAAGGACACAGCAGTAACGTGCTTGAGAGTTAATTTCCAGAATGCAACAGCGTATCTGTCCTGGACTCGGAGATAGTAATAAGTGATTCTGATTTTAAGACAGTATTGAATCGTGGATTTCTGGTTGATCTTATGACAGTGACCATCTGATCTGCATTAAATTTGAAACCAGGGACTTGTTCCAATCTTCAAGACTGGTTGGCGAGTTTGACCTACTACTACATACCCGAGCAGCTTCTCTGATCGTTGTTGAGGGTGAAGCCACTGGAGCAGACACAGTCATAACCACCGGCCACATTAGAGCATTCCGAGTTATCGGCACAACTATGAGCTAGACTCACACACTCATTGATATCTGTAACCGATATTGTTATTATTATTATATATTTCTGGTAATGAAACCAAGGATGCTTTATAAGTGAACTTAATCACTGTAGTTTGCAAGCCTGGAGAAACCCGTAAAGAAGCGTGCTTGCTATGTGAACCAGAAACACCAGGGTTAACCCCTACTCTTCCATAATGAGTGTTCTGGGTTCTTTTACATGCACTATCAATCCTAGTACAGGGAACCAACTGCTAAATGTCACAACAAAGCAATTGTGGTACAGTATCTTGCTCAAGGACACAAGTGCCATGACCAGGACTTGAACCCGCACTCTGCTGATCAGAAACACTCGAACTTGGGTCCGGTGCTCTTAACCGCTCGGCCATGAAATGCAACGTGAAAATAATCATTCAACGGTACAGGGATCACATTAAGGGGATGCAACTTTCTTTTTTTTCAAATTTCAAGTAATAAACCACAAAGGTAAACTGACTGCAAAAATTTTAATTTATTTTGGTTTGAAAAAGAAAAATTTACTACATCGGGATTTGAACCCGGGACCTGCGACTTTTATTTTGTAACGTCATTTTTATTTTTCATTCTTATTAGGTTAAATGTTATTCTCCTACCTCAATTTTGAATTTCTTGGTCGGGGGGGGGGGAGCTCTTTCTTAAACTCTTGTATGTGTGTGTTGTAGACTTTACTTTTAATGGAACAAATGTCTTTGGTATTGATTTTAATATTTTCCCTTGCAATTATTATTATGTTTTTTATTTAACAAGACTCTAAATAGTCAAATGTCACCCTCAATAAAGATGGCCATTAATAAATAATTGTGTTTTTTCAGTCATATTGATAATTGTTTTAATCTTTACTCTCATAAAGTGGTCATGATGGCCTCCTGCTTCGACCACAGCAGAGTCTTTCTCCTAAACAGCCTTTGAGTAAGATTCTACTAGGGTCCAAACATGGGACCATAGACTGTGCAAGCCTCGGTTCGTATTCTAACATTTTTGGGCCCACTTTGGGCCCAAATTGCTTCAACGTGTGAAGGAAACAAACTCGCACACTTTAACAGGTCCCAATTTTCAAATATGTGCGAGACTTGCGCAGTCTATTCCCACTGTTTCAGGGGTGAGAGTCATTGATGAAGAAATTTTCTCTGAAACATAAATTTTAGAAGGTGTTGAAATGATGGCATTTCCACCTTTTGATAACCCCGGGAGCTATAGATTTCAATGCGCTTTTTGGGAACATATCCACATCAGCACTAGACAAGAAAATCAAAGAGCATGTATATCTGAAGTAAACAACAGCATTCTTTTTTCAACAGGCGGTCATGAAAAGGTCTAAATTCTAATAAAATTCTGGGATTTTCTCATGACTGCTTGCATTTGTGTATGCTCTTAATCATAAGGGAATTTACAATAACATTTTTCATATAAAGTTTTTTTAAATAAATGAGAAAGATGAAACCGACGGCAAATTCAAAATGTTACCTTCACAAAATGTTGAATTAGATGTGCCTTCATAGCCTGTATTACAGAGACAGACTTCCACATTGGATTCATTCTTGTAGCATTCACTGTTTACACACTCGGTAAGATTGCATTGTAAGATTGCTGTACACACAAAAAAGACGAACAATCTTTCATAATTTAGGGAACAAAGAAATATTGGCTTGAGCAGGATTTGAACCCCAAAATGACCTCCGGTTTAATATAGTGGCGCTCTACCAACTGAGCTATCTAGCCCTATGTTGGCGGTCTCCCTATTTTGTCAATACCTTTGTTCCGGGGGTGCCAGTCAGGCCATACAACTATTAACTGCCGTGTATAGCCAGGGATCACACCCAAGTTTACGATACAACTTGGGAAGCGGCAGCCAGGGGATTACCTTAACGGGATGCAACTTTTTTACTTCAAATATCAAGTTAAAAACCACATGGGAAATTTCTTTCAGTATTCAAAGATGGAGGGGGTGGGGTTGCGAAGAGGAAGCAAGGGGGGGGAAAAGACATAATTTGGGGGAACCTTTGATGTATCGAAACATCCATTTTGTGCATTTTATTTGGATCTAATTTTTGGGCACTCCCTGGTCCCCTGGTGGTTTATAAGACCACACATAAAGAGCGAACAGGCTTTGATGAGTCTGTACATGTAACTGATGGTAAACATACTTACAAGTGCATCTTCCATCTGACTGGTGGGTGAATCCATCCAAACATGAGCAATTAAAGAACCCATCGGTGTTGATGCATTTTTGTGTACAGTTATGAATCCCCAACGCACACTCATCAATATCTGTATGTAGAGTAAAGAACAAGAAAAACAAAAACAAAGTTTTACGGGAAAGGTATAACGGTGGAAATATCAAAATACTATAAACATTGGCTTTCATATTTTGTTATATAAAAAATAAAATTTAATCTTCTTTTTTTGAGGGGCTATTTGATATCAATAAACACAGTTAAAAATGTCATATACACCCCAATAAAAATTCCCCAACCACAAATAGTCATAGTCGATGATGTAAGTCATTGTGTCACATTATTAGTATTTGCTCCTTCCGACCATAGCCCTGGTGTATAGATTTAAGTCTCTGTTGCATGCACAGTGGCAAGGGGTACTTCTGGCCCAATAGCTTGCATATTTGTTTATGTGTAATTTCAACCCCAAATCACTCGTTGTTCAAAGAATTTTCATGTGACTGATAATCATGAACAAAACCATGACTCTTTGCAACAAGACAAGTCCCAAAAATTTAACTTTCATACGTAAAATCTCAAAGTACAAATGCAGAATTGTTGGAGCCAGTTTGCATGAAGTGGGCGTAGCTTAATGTGGAATTATTTCAGGGGTATCGGCATTGACCCCCTTGCATGACGCGGAACGCACCTCTGCATATTGCGCGTTCACCATTTCCAAGTCGAAATGGCAGACAGAATAGGCACGTGTTAAGTGCGCTGCGTGTTGCGCAAAGGGTGCAACATCAGTTACCTGTACAGACTGTTCCATTGCCGGTATAGCCAGCCAAACACTGACAATCAAAACCACCAGGTATATTGTTGCAATCTGCATTGGAGGAGCAATCATTCTCCCCGTTGTCGCACTCATTCACATCTGCAATAAAAATGGGAAGCGTTTAAAAAAATAAAACTGTGGGAAAAAAAAGTCAAATCACTCAATCCATGTTTCTAGCATCTATGCAAGTTCAAAATTAAGTCACTCTTGAGTGAAAATAATTGTTTTGCTTGAATATATTCAAGCAAAACAATTATTTTCTAAATAATTTTTTTTATAAGTCTCTTCAGACCTCTACTCGGAATTAACTAGTTTTTGGCATAAATTTTGGTAAGGGTAGGCTCCACTTTCAGCTCAAAAATTTATGACGGAGCCCAAGCTGGAGCCCAAGACAAACCTGAGACTTGGGGAAAGGCCAAGGTACCTAGTTACTCCTGGGTGATGGGAAACAATTCTAGTCAAGTGTCTTGCTCAATTGGACAGGACACAATTAAAATGTCACAACCAAGATTCGAACCAACACTTATCTGCCAGTACTTGATGCGCTAGACCACGACACACTTCACTCTACATTACAACATCATAGAGGAAAGCTAGTGTTACTGAACTATAATCTTACCTTCACAAGAAGATCGCCCATCCCCGCTGTATCCATCAATACATTGACATGTGTAGTTACCCGGTGTGTTGGTACATATGGCTAGATCGGCAATACAGTTTGCTTCACCAGAAGTACACTCATTCTTATCTACATGAACAAAGAAATCAAAGAGAACACGTTACTCTTTGAGTGGGACGTAAAGCCATATAGGTCCCTGTGTTGTGCCATTTTCTTGACTTTGACAGTATTTCAGACATAACTATTTCTCTGGAGCATTGGTGCTGGAATGAGCTTTTGAATCAAAGAGCTTTCATATTGAAGCTAAAACGTTTTGTGTTTTTCAAATTGCCAACCCTGTATAATTGTAACGAGATGATAAATTAGAAAGGTTTATAATGTATTATGACAGCCCCAATCCAAGGGATAACTTAGAACGTAGTCATGTTACTGCGATACAAGAGTTCTCTCCATGATAGCAAATCAGGCCACTATACAGGCCAACACAATAGAGTTGAGGCCGATACGAGAAAAAAACCAGAAAAACAGGTTTTTAAAATTTGATCTTAAATAAAGAAAACAACAATTTTAGTTTTTTACAAAAATTATATTAAAAATCATGTAAAATGCTCTAGATTGCACAGTATGGAGCTTTTACAACCAAATATAAACATCAAAGAGAAAGAACAAAAACATTTTAAAGGCCTTGTTTCATCATGCAACTCAGCGTGCATCGGTCAAAACTTACCAACACAAGAGATTCCATTGCCGATGTAACCTTCATTGCAGGTACACGTGAAGCTACCCACAGTATCTGAACACATTGCGCTTGCATGACAGACTGGTGTCGAGCGAAGGCACTCATCCTCATTACTACACCAGGTACCGTTACCAGACCATCCCTCGTTACAGCTGCAGGTGAACAAACCCAAGGTGTTGCCACACAACGCTTCTTGGTGACAATTGTCAAGGTTCCTCATGCATTCGTTGATATCTAAAACAAAAAGAAACAATTTATAAAAAAAACACCCCACTAAAATAAGAAATTTCTTCTCAGCATGGTAAGTTGATACATAGAGCGTCAGCTTTTTAACTAAACACGCATGCAGACATGCATATTTGTGGCACGTGCAGTGGTTGTTATTCAGAACTTTAAACAAATTTTGTTTGGGAGGCTAATTATTCCTATAAACTCTGGGCTGAAAAACTGAACTGCAAAGGACGTGGCTACATCATGATTGAGCAGCTTTCATTTACAGGCCCCTTTTAGGCAGCCAGTTACATTGACACATAAATGACCACAGCCAGAGATTGAAAGTGTTTGATTTTTGTACGTGGTGGAAAACAGGAGGGTCCGGAGAACAACCCCATGGCACGGGAACCATGGCCCCAGGTGAGAATCCAACTAGGGTCCACGCAGTGACGAGCTAGGCAACCCACACAGCTGCCAAATCAATGTCACCAAACTGAGGCCAGAAGGGGGAAGAAGTCTGGTATCTTTTTGGTAGTAGGTGTTCATTATTAGTATTGTACATGGGGAACGTGACTGAGATGAATTTATTACCTGTACATGTAAGACCATTGCCTTCATACCCCATACGACAGGTACATCCATATGATCCGTGTGTGTTGAAACATTCTGCATTGCTATCACAATTATTCACTGCATTACACTCATTGATATCTGAAAAAATATACACACACAAAATAATCATCAAATGTTTATCAACAATCACAGAGCTATAATAGCTTGGTGAATTTGAAGGTTTTTCCCCATCAACTATAGCCCTATTCACAACTCCTGAGCAAACTCCTCGGAAATAAAACACTGGGAATTCCCACCGTCACCCTCCGGTTGTTTTTCATAATTTTTCCTGGGTAAAACGAACACTCGGTAGGCTATTCTCTGCAGGTATATTCCACCTACTCCCAAGCAGGAGTAATACCTACTACCCTGGATATTGCTATTTCCCCCAAAATTTGCCATCAGTGTTAAGTCCAAAAGGTCAACCACAATGTCTTGAGAATTTACCTGGAAACCTTCAGTGTGAAGGGGGCTTTTTCATCCCAACTCATCCAAGTATGCAGTTGTAAGGCAAGAAATGAATTTAGTTCAAGGCAATAGATCATTTAAAGAGAGATTGACTAGAGCGGGAATTGAACCCGCGACCTCTGGATTAACGCGCCGGCACTCTACCAACTGAGCTATCTAGCACTAATGTTGGCAGTCTGTCTATTTTGGTCACTAATCTTTGTTCAGGGGTGCCAGTCAGAAGCCAATCAACCTGTGACTGCCGTGTAGCCCTGCAGGGTCACACCTAAGTTTCCGATCCAACCTGGAAATGCGGCAGCAGAGAGATCACCTTAATGGGATGGGACTTTTTATTTCAAATATCAAGGGCTTGATACTATAATTCATGCACTGCTGCTTATATAAATATAGTAGACTTCTTGAACTATATACCTGAGCAAACTCTACCATCCCCGTTGTCATCTGTGAAGCCTGTATTGCAGGTACATTCATAACCACCCATGGTATTGTTACAAAGAGCATCGGTGGAGCAGTTATCTGACTGCAGATCGCATTCATCCATATCTACAAAATAACAGAAATTGCACATCTATTGAACACAAATTTCATTATGGAAAAACGGTGTGAGGACCCCGTCGTCACAACGCAATATTGACCCGATTGTAGGCGGCTGTCTGCTGTTAATGGAACAAACAAAATTGTAGTGTACACTATAGTATTTCATTGAACAAATTTGTTTAAAGGGTCCAAATTTATATCGGTAACATTTATTTTTAAGTCTTTTTTACGGTGTTCATGTTTAAGGGACATTATAAGTTATTCAGTTTCCAATTGTCTGGTACCAATAGCAAGATGCAATGAAATTTGTAAAGTTCAAGCATGCATGTTGTGTAAAAACTGTTTTCTGATATATATGCACTGACATGACAATAGTATCCACTATTAAAAATCTGTTTTTGTTTTCATAAAAAAAAAAACACAAAAACATTATAACATACCGATACATCTTTTGCCGTCGACGAACAAAGAGAATCCAGCGTTGCAACTGCAGTTAAAGGTCTGTAGCAGATTGAAACAGTTCTGATCACAACCAAGTCCTCCATTACTGGCCTTAGAATCCTGGTAGAGAGTACACTCATCAATATCTGTAGATAAATATCAACATCCAGTAAATGTTATTCTTTCTTGCATTTTTTTTTTGTTCCAGTGGCGAGAGTCATTGCTGAAAAAAGCGAGCTTTACATTTTACTGCTGTCATCAGCAGCAAATCAGCAGCAACTTTTGCTGTAATGAGTGTGTGTTTCTGAGGTAACATTATGGGGAAGCTCCATTAAAGAAAGAGGCTAAAGTAACACATCCTTTCCATCTGGCAACTAACACCTGTTATCTTCATGTTATTCCTTTTCCAAACAGTAGAGTTAATTGGATCAAGCACAACCAGTGTTGCTGCTGACTGTCCCAGGCAAATTAACTGCTCATCCAATAAGTTTTATGACCCAAGTAATTCAATGTAAACACACCTACTTAGTGAAAAAGATGTATACTATAGCGCTAACCAAGTTTTGGTGGCCAAACTTCCCAGATTGGCTTGTACAGGATAAATTTTGGCTATAGCCAGAAGGTAACTAATTGCGACAAAAAGAGCATGCAGAATGCTGCAATGAGCAGCACCATTGAACTACATGTAAGCCCAATACACCTGATTCCATGATCCACATTCATCGACCAACATCCCCCCCTTCAGCTCCATACTGCCTACCCCCTTCCCCTCAACCCCCCCCCCCCCCTTCAAATTGAGATCATCTCCCCTTTCCCTCATTGTGGTAATATTTTGTATTTTATTCTACATTTATAAATCAAATTTTCTTGGTATTTTTTTAATGTTTTATTAGGGTTCACGTACAGAGAGTGTTTTGAATGCTTCTAAAAAAATCCACTGGGAAGGATATTCTTATGTTTTTCACATGCTATACATTATTTAGTCTTGAATCTTGAATAACTCTTTGTTGTGCCATTTTGGGTGTTAGATTCCCCTTGTGTTTGTTCCATGTGCATTTGAGGCTATACACTCGGCCAATAAACAAATTCAATTTTGTGGGAATACATAGCTGCATGTGATGCCATTGCCAGAGGTTATACGGGCCACAGGCTTCAAATGACTCACCTTTGCATTTTATGCCGTTACCCTCCAGCCCATTTGGACATTGCCCGCAGGTCCTGTTTAAGGATGGGGGGTCATCGTCAAAACAAGCCACGTCTAGGAAACACGGGCTGACCAAACAAGCATCGAAGTTCACCTCACACAGCTCTCCGCTCCAGCCTGTTGGGCATTCGCACAACACCACCTTCAAGAAAGATATTGAGCCATGAGAATGGGGATGGTTTACAGTGGCAGAAGACTGTCGCAGGTATTGTTCTTGGATATAACTATTACAAAGCATTCTTTTACGTGCATTGTACAACAGACCAGACCTTTGGCCTTATGTGTCATCCTAAGGATGAAGAAATTGTGGTGTCCTGCTAAAGGACTCAAGTTCTTTTTTTAGTCATCAGGGTTTCTTTGCGACAACAATATTCTACACACACAAAACATTCTGAAGGTCTGAGAAGTTCTGAAAAGAATCTCAAGCAGTGGCACAGTAAATATTTTTTAATACTGATGTAAGTGGTTAAGCAGGTATTTGAACCCTACTTTGGCCCTGAGGTACTGAAGTCCGGTGCTCTAGACAGCTGGTCCATGACACCCCCAGATATGATACAAAACCCTGTATATGCTACTAGACGCATAAAGTACACATTTAAAACACAGAGTCAGTTACAGATCTGTACTTACACCAAAACGATCTGCCATGATCATTGTGCCTTCCACATACTGACCATACATGCAAGTACCACCATTCTTACAGTCACATAGCTCAACCTCTGGTTCCATTGTCGAATTGGATGTACCGTCATTAGCGACAAGTATTAGCCGAACCTTTGTTCTGTCAACAACACTCCACGTGAATAGACCACCTGCAGAAAAATGTTTAATGTTTCATCAGAGTTCTTTTAAAATTATAAACTAAATAGAAACATTCACCAAAACGTTGTAGTCATTATGTGCTTTTTCAGGTAAAAGTAGGCACAATATTGTTATTTCCCCTGTTAAATGGGTCCAAAGCTTTGCTGAAACCACCTCAACTCCGTAGGAGTATGCAGCACCGGCAACCAAATGGGCACAACGGGTGCTCATCATTGACATCCACAAGATCTACACCCTTGCAAGTACCCATTTACTCCTGGGTGATGAGAAACATTCATAGTGAAGTACGTCAAGCCCATGGACTAAAGTGTAACAACCCAGATTCGGACCCACACTCCGAAAAACCCATCAGCTTTCAGAATTTGAATTTGATGTGCTAAACCTCTCGGTTACGACACGCCAAATACTAGAAAAGAACAGCTACAACAGTCTCTTGAGAAAAACTGCCGGGTATAGAATGAGGTGGTCGTCAGTTTTAGAAATCTCAAACAAATAGATAGTAGGTAGATAGGCTGAGTGATTGCTACAATTTGACAAGTTGGTTAGCAGGCCACAGGCAACATAGATGCACAAACAGAAGTAACCCCCAACCACTGAAAAAACTTTAAAGAATTCCTAAGATTTCCAGATGACAATGATAACACAATGGGGGGGGGGGGGGGTGAGCACCAAATGATGTTCATGTAGAGGTAAGCCTATGCAACCAAATAAATGAGGTTGTGTACTGACCTTCTGGTGTGATTGAGGCTCCTTCAATATCCTCACTAAGAATAAAGGTAATGTTATCGCCGTTGAGGTCAATCGCTTCTAACTGCAGTGTAAATGTCTCTCCTACAACCACTTGGATACGCTTAACGAGTGTTATGTTCGGAGGAAAGTTAGCTGTTTAAAAAAATAACAACAAGCCAGAAAGAATTACAAAGTACTCATCTGATGATTGCTTGAAACTTTCTTATCTGACAATGGAGACTAGCTACTTAAATATAACCAGGGCTTACTTTCATGGCTTTAAAATGTCCTGCTAAACACAAATAAGCAGCATATCAGTTACAAATGGTACATGTGGCAAATGTATGTTGGATGGTAACCTTATTGTTGTTAGCAAAATATTGTTGCACTATTTGTGCTTAAGCAGCTCTATTTGTGTGCTTAAGCAGCTCTATTTAAGTGGGTGAAGGACAAAGTTGAGAATTGTAAATTGTTGGTTGTTTCTGTTCTTACTTGATAACTCAAACTCGTCCTGGTTCACGCTATTCACCGTCATGGCAGCAACGCCAAGCAACTCATCTTTGGTGGACAGATAGTCAAACTGACACATCTTGTCAGTTTTACAGAGGTCCATGACGGTCTGAAGCTCTTCAGGAGTGGCCTGATCAATCAGATTCTCCAGGAACTTTGGGATAAAGGTAAGATCGTTCTGGGAGGCGTAGGTCTCCGGGCTGACGTAATAAAAGAGAGAATCCTCAGTGGTAATACGCCCTGCAAAGGAAACATGACACAAAATATCAGTTAATACTTTACAAGAGTTTAAGAATTAAAAGCATGAGCATGCAGAATAATAAAGTTTGTTTTTTGGGTTGTTGTTGTTTTTCAGTTGGTTTTTTTTGGGGGGGGGGGGGGGGGTCAAGCAGTCAAAACATTTTTTAAAAGTCTTTCTTTAAAGACCGTCTACTTTAAAACAATTTTTAGGGTGAGGCCAAAAAGGATATTTTTCCAGATCCTCTTCAAAACAATTTTCCATATCCTCTTCGAAGCAAGTCCAATTTTGACAAGACCACCTATTTTTGAACCAGCCTTGTCACTGAGACATCTAGGGCCTTCTGTGTACGCCTATACCTGCATCCGTGGTCTGTTTTTGTTTCATACTAATCTGTCTGTCAGGTTTCCATGTTTGTTTTGTGTTTGTCTAGGCTGTCTTCTGCAAGCCTTGACTTACTCTGGCAGCCCCATGCTCTCTTTAGTTTTGCTGTACATAGACTGTTTCCTCCTTCATTATAATAATAATAATAATAATAATAACGGCTTCTTATATAGCGCGCATATCTGTCACTCAGTGACACTCAAGGTGCTTCAACAGTCAGTATTTTCCTGCAAGGTATGTGGAGCTACGTTTTGAAGTATGAGACCTATTCCTTTACATAGCACCATGTAGTGGTTTACAAGGTGCTGTGGCGCAATATGCAGCCAATCAAACCAGGAACACCGGGGCGAACCCCTTCTCTTTACGGCAAGTGCACTGGGTTCTTTTATGTGCATTACACAACATACGGGACCAATGGCTTTACATCCCATCCGAAGGACGAAGCAATAATGGTTAAGTGTCTTGCTTAAGGACACAAGTGTCACGACTGGGACTCGAACCCACACTCTGCTGATCTGAAACACAAGAGCTTGAGTTCGGTGCTCTTATCCGCTCGGCCACATTATGTCATCTGATTTATGCAATATTTTGTAAATATGTTCCAAAACAAGAAGTTGACATAAATGTTGACTTGAGTTGAACTCATTATTATGAATTCTATCCCCAGTTTACTTACAAGTTTCTCCAAATGTGAAGTAGTCACTCTCCGTCAGAGCCCCATTAGCCCCGGTGGCCGGCTGCATCTGGCCGTCATGCCTTAGAGCGTCATTGGCATTGTTGCCATCCCAAACACCTAAGATAAGCAAAAGAGCATTAAATTTGAATGATATTTAAAGTTTTTTGTTTAGTTTTTTAAATGAGATATCGCCTCACATCACAAGGCTAGACGGCCGCTTCACTTAACTGATTTGGGCTATCGACCCAAATCAAATCAACTATCTCCAGGGGCTTGTTGCCACTTACTCCTGGGGCTGAAACAGGGTTACCCCCTTCACAGTCAGTAAGGATGTAGGCATGGGTATCATCCACTATAGGAGCCTGGCTGGTAGAGCAGAATGCACTACCTTCACAACTTGTTATGGTTAAGTGCCTTGCTCAAGGGCACAAGGGTCATGACCGATTTGAACCCACACTCTGCTGCTGACAACACCACAGCTTTGGTTCGGTAAACTTGTGCAGATCGAGCATACCCCAGTCTTCTCTCGCCCACGAGTCAAGGTTCGTTTGGGTTCAAGGTCAAGGTTCAACTTTTTCAGTGACTAGCCAGAAGGACCAGTTAGCTTGTCAATTCACGATATTTCTCCAGTGTTTTCACCCGTCCATATTGCACATTAAGTAGGAACACTAATCTCAACACTGAACGTTTCGCCAGCGTGACACACAAGTAGAGAGATATGTGACTGGTCCTCAGGTGTTTAAACTATAGCGTGTAAGTTAAGGGAGACTGTTGCAAGTGCCAACTAGAAGGGGGAGGGGGGGGGGTTCAAGGGAAGAGATATTCATGGGCATGGTATACGACAACATTTGGAAAGCAACATTAGTTGGTAAAACACTGCACGGACAGTTCATAACACTGAAATGTCTGAACTAATTAGTCTTGATCCCCTTACCCATTAATCCTTTAGTTCGTCCTTTGTATTCTTCATCAATCTGGAATGTGATGTCACAAACACTGTCTTTTAACCCCACAGAAAACTGAATGTTAGCAGAGTAGCTAGCAACCACTTTGATTGGGTTGTCCTCAAGAGTCACAACTAGTTCACCCTCCAAATAACCTGCAAAATATTCCAGTTGTACAATTAGTGCAAGGGATTAAATAATTAGCGATATTTGTTTAACCATTTTAAACTAGAAAGAGAATGATATTAAGAAAACTTTAGCGTTTGTCTGCATTGTCCATAAATATTTGTACTAAAATGATCCACCGAAACTGAAAACAGATTTTGTTCTTAAGTTTGTTTTATTTACATTTAAAGGCTTGTGAAAAATTCTGCTAGTTTTGGAGAAAGAAAAAAAAAAAAAAAAAAAAAAGACACTAAGACATAACAGCAATTTCAGCTGCCTTTTGAGTATAAAATTATCAGTGGATGCACAGCGCTAGATGGGCAACATACTTGGCAGCACAGAATGCATATTCCCATGGTAGCTGAGCTGGTTTAAAGATTAATGGCCCTGAACTGAGGTAATAATGTTCATACGCAAAGAGTGTCAACAAATTGGCTGGAACCCAGCACAATATAAATGACCATTACTATTAACTTGTACTTTTGTTTTTGTTGCTTCAAACAAAAACAAGTAACTTTATTTTTTATTAGATGGTGCATAGAGGTTTCTTACCATCTTTCGTGGGTGTTATAATGATCCCATTAACTTTTGTAATAAGATCTGTCGCATCAGCATTCTGTTTTATCTCAATCTGCAACACCGAAGGGAAAAAAAGGCATCAAAAGTATTCTTGAACGCAACCCTGTACTATACTGTTCCCTTTTCTAAAGCATTCCTCATTGAGATACAACTTGAACAAAGAAAACCTTGAATAAGGATTCCCATTGTTTAGAGGAACCCAGAACACATCGAACACTGTGTACTCTTTGTGCAATTTGATCCCCTGCTCCCAACCCACAGTATCATGACTTGAAAGGGTCTCCACAAATTATTTCTAAAAGACAATACAGCATAGTAAAAATGCTTTATTTATTTGTTTATTTGTTTATTTGTTTATTTGTTTATTTGTTTATTTGTTTTACAAATCCACTAAATAATAGGAAGAACATTTTTTCAGTTTTAGATGTGGGAGGAAAACCGAAAATATGGAAAATCTTGCCCACACAACCAGGTATGGACTGAAAACCCTATCCACATACAAGGCTCTGTTCTGAAGCAGAATTCCCACTAGATATAGTCACCACTTAATAAGCCAACCTGATCTCCAGATGGTGTTAATTAATATGATTTTCACCCACCCTTTCGCCACCAACAATCTGAGCAGCAAACCCAGTAAAGAAAGTAGCTTGAGTCAGTTCTTGTGTTTCTTTATTCAGAGCCCGTTTAGTCCTAGCCTGCAACTCAAAGATTTTCTCCCCGACTGCATCATCAACAATCAGCATGTAGTACTCTCCTAGGCCATTGAACGTGAAGGTGACACCATCGAGGGTCCTGATATGTGGGTCTCCCCAAAACCAGGCTGAGGGTTAAGAAGAACTTTAATTTGGGGATGGAAAGTTTGTCAATCCAACAATGAACTCTTCTAAGGGAAGCATTTGGGAAAGTTTGTTCTCCAAGAATAAACTCCAAAAGTAAACATACTTTCGCATTTGAAACCTTTGAAGAATTTAATAATAATAACAATACACAGTTCTTATGTAGCGCTTTCACACCCAAAGGCTATCCCAAAGTGCTAATAATTTTTTTCTCTCAGGAATGCAGAGCTATGTCTGGTATAATAAGACACATTTTACATATAATATAGCAATGTGTAACAGTTTGGGGATGGGAGCTCATGTCAGTACAAAGAAAAACCAAACAGCTGGTGTTCAGGGAATGCCAACCTCTTTTTTTAATCCCCTATAAGTGCTCCCTTCAGGGATAAATTTCACTTTCCTTTTTTATAGTTCTACCTATGAAAATCTTTTATAAACAATTTATAAAATATAAACAAAATATAAACAATTTAATAACAACTGGCTGGCCCTTGGAGGGGGCTCAAGAACCCTGTGCTTCCCCTTGGGTGTGTTAAAGACAGGCTCTATGGTTAAAACACTCATTTTCCAACAGATACCCTTGCTGGTTATGCCGTTGATACTTAGGATCAATTTTTTACCGCCAAAACTTTAGGATCAACAGAATAAAATAAAATTTATGGAATTTATGGAAAATACAGTAAGCATGCACCAAGAAAAATTCCAGTACTTACCCCTAGCTCCTGGCCTATAATTCCGACAGTCCATGGGTTCTCTAAACTTATAGTAGATGTCACACAGGTCTGTTAGCTCACAACAGTCACGCCGGGCCAGAAACTCTTCCTCTGTTTGGAAACCAATATTACACTTACAGAATGGCGATAAGATACATCCACAATCACATTTGTTCCGGCCATAGAGAATATTTTTTGTATTTTTGGGATTGTATGAACAAAGAAAAATTGGCTATAGAGCGGGATTTGAACCAACAAACCGGAGGTCGTTGGTCATAATTTCTTTGTTTCAACTCACAAAATATTTAACATTTACCCTGTCAGTTTTCCTTGTGGTTATAACTTAATATTTTAGGATGTTGAACTTGCCCTGCATTTTCAAGCTGTGTGGACGCATTCATGTTTTTACTTACACAACCTGCGAAAAAGCTTGACATTTTGGTGCAACTGTTATACGTCTATAAGCATCTCAGCGCTGTCATTCTATTCTATTCAATCAAATTTCTCTACAATCAACTAAATTCTGCATTTTTTCCTCTGTTGTTTCAATTAGTTTTGTGTGTGAAAGCAGTGCAGCAAAGACGATGTCCTTCTCGATCCTTATTACTTACTTGAATTAGATGTTAAATCTATTTAGTCTCATTTAATGTATAAATACAGCATTCAAATCGCCTCTCCTTTTCTTTGTAGCCGGGAAAAGAATAAATAAATTTATATTTTTACAAGCCAAATACCAGCGTATCCCTTGTAAAATGTATTATTATTTTTTTTAATGAGATATTGCCTTACTCACAAGGCCACGGATGGCCACTTCAAGGTGAGGGCTACACATAACTGATTTGGGCTATCGACCCAAATCAATTGACACCAGGGGCACGTTGCCTCCTACTCCTGGGGCTGAAACAGGGTTACCCCCTTTACAGTCCTTAAGGATGTAGGCATGGGTATCATCCACTAGGAGCCTGGCTGGTTGAGCAGAATGCACTACCTTCCCAACTTTTTCGAAGCAATTATGGTTAAGTGCCTTGCTCAGGGGCACAAGTGTCATGACCGGGTATCGAACCCACACTCTGCTGCTGAAAACACCAGAGCTTAGGTCCGGTGCTCTAGACCGCTCGGCCATTATGTCTCAGTAAAGAGTGCACTCGCCGCACTCGGACCTGTTACATTTGTTTAAAACAAATAACGATCAAGGATTTGCATTCGTGCAATGGAGAGAATATTTTTGTCTGTTAAAAGATTGAACGATATCAAATAACTAACCACAAGGGAAAGATTAAATGTGCGTACAACTCAGCTTTCCTCATGGAATGTAACATTCCATCTTTCAACTCTTGAAAATATTCTCACAAGTAAGCACTCATAAACATTCATTTTTTGTCATAAATTTCAAAAACCATGCTCACCAAACCATAGTTGATATCTACTTTCTGTGTAGCGTATCCGGCTCAATGGATATGACTCAAAGACTGATGCCCTTATTGCGCCTCTCACACCTTCTACCAATTCACCGAAGAATGAGTTGTAGCAGCACCGTGTCCCAGGTCTTCCAGGATTTTGAAATGTTCGCACATAACACAGAGCTATAAAGGGGGAAAAAATAATTTAATTCTCTACAGTAAAGCAATAGGAAAACTTAAAAATTGCAGCAAATGTAGGTTTCTACTTATTTTTAATTTTTTTAAATATTTTTTTCTTTCTACATTTGACTTAATGGGAAAAACCAAATATGGTTTTTCTTTTGAAGAATCGCAACAACTCCTTCTTAATTATTTTCCATGTGGGTGCCTTCGGACCAATTCTTGTGGTCATTGCCCTCCACAGGAGGACCACAAATCAGAAGGACAGGACACTTAATATAATGTAACTGTAATTTTCTGGACCCATTGCTTTACAGGGATCTTTATCAATTATATTAATAGTGTGAGTGCAAAGCAGCTGATGATAATCTGCCTAATCCCATAGTCTGCAGCATGTACACCAACATTGGTTGATTGCCAATTAGCATACTAATTAATGGTTTTCAACAAAGTAACCAAACAGCTTGAGTGTATTTATCTCTATTTCATCCAATATACTGTGGTTCTTCAAAAGATAATACTACAGACACAGCACTCGGTAAACATTGAAGACTTTGTTTGCATTGATCATGCGCTTGTGTTGCAACCATTTGCCAGCATTGGCTAGTAAATGGTGTTGTTTTTTTTCTTCTCTTCCCTACTGTTGAGGGTTAGCGTAGCATACGGTACTAATTATCCTGTTCGAAAGTATTTATATAAACAAGGAAATAAATTAACAGATCATTAAATTTTGTTCTTAGATTATATAAAAAGTTGTCAAGTTTGTCAAAAGCCATGTTTTTACTCACAAATGTCAAAGTCTCCGGTGGGTGTTGGTAATATCTCGAAGTCTACAAAGGCAAAGCGTCTGTCAAATAGTGCCATTACCCCGGAACACGGGCAGGTGTGGGCAAATTGATCAAAAAGAGAATCATATAAACTGTGACGTGACTGCCTTGCTTCCCAGTTTTTACAGGACAAATGTGGATTTTGGTAGGTCACTGGGAGCGTGTCTATATTGTACACCCATCGTCCTTGAAGTTCAGAGTTCCCAATGTCGAGTCCTGGCTTGAACAAATTAGACACACCAGACACGTACAAATGCTCCTGTAATAATCCAAAAGAGTATCCAAAGACGACGTTGTTGTCATACAGGACTGAAGGGTTCCAGTTCATTTTCGATGGATGGCAGTTCATGATAACAAAACCATGATTAGAATCTGTCACAAGTATGGCTTGGAACGTGTTGGTCTCCTAATCAGAAGAAAAATGTCAGTAACTCAATAAATTTGGATAAATATCAAAGTTAAAACAATTTGTCACCTCAATCAATTTTAAAGATTAATTTTTCAGCATGCAAAAAGTTTTGCATAGAAAAAGAAGTTGAGAGTCTACCAGCCTGGCCACAGTTTCAAACAGCCGTTTACCACTTTTGTGAAAAATCCCAAACAAGAGATAAATCGTTTTATGTTGTTTTCCCTAAAAGTTTGACCACCAAATATGATTAAGTTTTCACAGGTTGGTTGGATGTTATTTTAATTTAAAACTAGAAGATGAGAATGCACTCTTTAAACAAAATATGATTTAATTCCACTTAAAGGTTAAATGTTAAGAAGAGTTTTAGGGGAAACTGGTCTCCTAATCATAAGAAAAATTTCAGTAACTCAATAAATTTAGATAATGATCAGTCAGAAACAGCTGCAAGCCAATTGGTCACCAAAGTTCACCTTGGGGATAAGTAATATTGCAGGGTGCACACTTTAGAAAGTCAAATTCAAGACTTTTTAGTACCTTTTTAATGCTACCCTTAACACAATTTAAGACCAAAATGTGTGAATAAAGCACTGAGGCAGGGATGAGATTCTGTAAAAAATGAAAAGGTAAGAAATTTGTCCTTCACTCGCCGGCCAGAAGAGTCAACCAAAATTTTGAGTCGCCCGCATGTTTTCACTAGCCTAAATGCATGTTTGCACACAATTTTCGAAGCGTCAAAGAAAATAAAAAGAATAAGAAAAAACGACAACACCGAAGCAAAGTTTACTCATCAACTATTTTTTTTTTAGACCTCTGAGAATTGAATGTAATACTTATTGAAGCTTTTTAATGTCTTAAAATTAGATAATCAAATTTCAGACTTGTTAATGCTTTTAAAGGGAAGATATACGTTTGGTAATCACTCTTCAAATTAATGGCAACAAAAAAGTATAAGATAGAAGCCTACAGCAGCTTACGATAGTATAAAGCATTTTGAGAAACATTTCACTTCGAAGAAATGTGCTTGTAAAAAGATGTCAGTTTTTATGACAACAAATTTGAATCTGAGAAACGTTTCTGTCAAAACGTATATTCCTATTGGGGATTATTCTTCCTGCGTGGACATATTCGCCCCGGATTTTCGGCAATATCTCAAAAATGCGACCACCTCATGAAGTGAAATTTTCACGGGTTAGTTTTATTGTATAAATCTACATTTTAGAAAAGGCTTAAAACAATCGATTGGTTCCAAAAACCAAAGGTATACCTAGCCTTTAATAATAAACAGCAGCTCTTATTAAGTGCTTCATCCCAACCAATGGGTGTATCAAAGCACTCATTATTTTAAGAGGGGAACATTGTGCGTTGTGCTGTGTTTGAATTATGTGACCAAAATTAAAGCCTCTAATAAATTACCAAGGTGATGGCGTGCAATGTGGAGCCAACCATGCAATCAGATGTACAGGGGAAACCTCTTTTGGGTTCTTTTATGCATTACACCTATGGCTTAACGTCCCATCCAAAGGATGAAGCATTAACTGTTTAGCTTCTTGCTCAAGCACACAAGAGCCATGACTGGAAAACCGAACCCACGCTTTTACAACTCCCAAACTAGACTGCTTGGCCATGACTGACACTCCACATCGTCATGAACTCAAAGTCCCATAGCATAATTATTTGTACTCACATCTTGGGTGTCCTGTGATGCAATGGCTTGAGCAGGTCTCACATTTGCCCATGTAATAATGAGTGCCCATGTTGCGCTGAAGGTGGGGTATTTAGCTGACAGATCGGGGTTTTTGGACACCATCTCACTGATGGAGGTTAACAATGCAGCTTCGTTAAAACCTGGTGCTGTAGCATCATGAACCTTGGAAGAATAAACACAAACACAAAATGATCAAGAATGCAGCCACTGCAGTCAGTGCAAAAACGTTGTATCTCCTAAAATAGCACTTTTACGCATTACACGTGAGTTTGATCTCAAATCATTGTATCTGGCTTAAAATAGCAAAAACAAGTCTGTGCTGAGATACGTTTTTGCACTGATGCGACGATATAAAGATTAATCTGAGCGACTACTATGTAACACTGTTCCATAAAGCGCGCCAAGTGGTCACTTACTAATGCCTAGAGGTTTTTTGTTTTTTTTTACCAATCCAATGACATTTATACATCTATGTACAACACCAGTGGGGTCTGAGTAGAAAGCTTCCGTTCACACGCACTTGAGTGTATACAAAGTGGCATCCCGGCAATGGTTGCAAACATAGTAAAGGACCATTAAGAATTTTATTACGCAGTTCTTTTCAAGTGTGTATGGAAACAAACAAAATGATGTCACAAGGCATACAAGTATTGCATAATTTGCCATACAAATACTACTTAGAAAAACCGTGTCTCATATGGAAGATTGCAGTGCTGGAGGATTCAAGTCCATTTTTTGTGGACTCAGATTCAGACTTGGTCTAAGAGCACCATGACTTGGACTCGGACTCCCCCCTTTGACTAAGACTTGGACAACAGGGACTCGAGTACAGCTTTAGTAGATATACACTGCGTCGATCCAAAGCAGCAAACATTGTGCATTTGAGCTTAGTGTGTTCCGAGTTCAATTTCTTAGTAAAGGACAAACCCCCAAAATTCACAAAGTCATCTTCTTTACAAAAAACCATTCCCACTTCTAGGACATATTTCCTGACAGGCAAGATACTACATTTGTCAAATAGGAAGTCAACTTCTTCAAGTAGAAATTATTTACCTGATAAAAGACGTTACTGTCGCTATTGAATGCTTGACTGTCTACGTCAGCCCAAAATGCTGCAACAATGTTCACATTCACGCCATCAGGGAAGAACATGCCGCCAGGAGTTGGGAAGCTACGCTTCTGAAGATTTTCCTCATTGCTAAATACGATACACCCATCCTCTGTGAACTGTAAAACAAAATCCAGGCTGAATGTTGAATTGTATATGGGACGCAGACAGACCAGCTATATAATTCTTTTCTCCAACTGTGGGCATGGGGAAAAAAGATTAATGCTCCAGCAAACACATTTCTATTTTGACATTTGAAGTTTCTTATTTCTTTGTTGTGTAATGCAAAGTTGTGTTGAACTAAATGCAACATTCAAATGCATGTTCCACTTATGATGGGCAAGTAACAAAAGACCAGGACATTTGATTGTAGCGCTGTTGACCAATCAGCAGCCAGGATTTTGCTAGAGGAAAATGGATGAATTATTGAATTATTTTAATACACAGTATAATCATCATCATCATCACGCTGTAAGTTGCGTAGCGACAAGGACTGCTTTAATTACTTGACAGCTGCTCCCCAATCTGCTCTTCGGGCAGCTACGATGCCCATGACTCTGTGTCGATTCCCCTCAATGTCAGATTTCTTTTAAATGTATCCTTGTAGCGAAGACAGAGACAGCCTCGTCTTCTCTTCTCGACCCTTCAAAGAGTTGGGAGTAGAGGATCCATTTGAGTAGTCTTTCAGATGGCATTCTCAGTAGGTGTACTGCAGTAGGTGTTTGTTTTTTTACGACGAGGAGATCTTCCATTATGAGGGCAAACCTGCATGCTCTAGGACCTCCTTGTTGGGTTCCATGTCCAGCCAGGTGATTTTCATTATTGATCTTAGATGTCTCATCAAACAGAAAGGTGGACAGAACATTTGCCCTAGGTTTTAAATTTGACTCTTGATGGTGATTAATACTCGATCCATAGTCTTTGGTATAAACGTCCAAAAGCCATGCGAGCCTTGGCCATCCTCAATTTTCAAAAACCATATGAAATAAATAGTAAGCAAAAAATAGTTAAATGGCCTGACATTTTGATTATAGGAAAAATAGTGTAAAAGGAGCAGTCAAGTGGAAAGAAAAGAACAGAGAGGGAGAGAGGCAGAAAGCACACAGTTAAAGCTAGGGATTATTTCAACTTGACTGCTTCTGTTATATTTGGGCCATTTTTCCTTTTTATGTGTGTTGTGTTGTTTATTAAGCCTTTGAGAAAGACTCAAAATGTCAGGCCATTAACTTTTTTGGCACATATCATTTTTCCTTTTTATGTGTGTTGTGTTGTTATTAAGCCTTTGAGAAAGACTCTGCTTGGATTGAAATATCAGGCCATTAACTTTTTTGGCACATATACCTTTTGGTTGGTAATCAGCTTGCAACAGCTAATTCTATTTTCTCAATGTAATAATATGTTGTATGAAAATTGGCAAATCAAAAGTGCAGTAACATTTCTTTGCCCCATGGAGTGTGTGATTTTGAAAATGCTTTGTCATAATATTTGGGCCATGCCACACGTGAAAATAACTCCAACTTACATAGATGTGTTTGTAGAGACCATCAGCATATGGAAACAAGTTCGGCGGCGTGAAGGTTTCTGATGTAAAATCCGAAGATAACTGCCTAAACTGTTAGAGAAAACACAAAATACTGAATTGAAGGGGTGAAAGTCAGTGGTGACAAACAATCTGAAACTGGGATCAAGATCTTAAGAGGTACATTTAAGTGATGGCACTTCCATCTTTTGATAAGCCCCGGAGTTTAGATTTCGAGGAAGCAGTATCCTCAGTGCTAGAGAAGTAGATAAAAGAGAATCACTTATTTTATTTGGAGAAAATACAGCATTTTTGGTTTACCAGGCAGGCTTTAAAAGGTCTGAATTCAGATAAAAGTCTGAAATTTCTCATCCCTATCAACGTATTAGAGGAATGTTAGCCTGCAAGGTCTGTACGTTAAAATCTCAACCAAATATCTTGTGGATATTTTCCCTGCATGACTCAGGAAAGCACTGAGTATACAATGCTTCACATAGTGGTGAAAGGGTAAAAAAACAAAAGAACGTTCTTTGCTCCTGATGCAATTTTGTTATATTATTAATTGCTGCTCAGGGCAATTCGGGGGGGGGGGGGGGGGGGGGGGGGGTGGGGGACACACAACTGCACTGTGTGCCGCCTTAGTGGGCACGAAATTGACTATGTTGAGTTTTGTATTAAAGTGGATGGGTGCGTGTGGGTCATGCCTAGTATGGTTATCAAAACAGTACCACGATTTTGTTCACAGACAAAGTGAGTGAAAAGGCAATATCTTCGACCTCTTTCCCCTGGGCACCACGCACCCCATCTACCCCCTGCCACTGCTGCTGCTGAATGCAGGATTAGAACTGGCCTTTTGTCAATGGGCACTCTCAGGCGGCTAAGACATCTGCTCTAAAATGCAGGGGTGTGGGTTCACATCTCACCCAAGTAGCCTATAGGTTTTTACCCCAGGACTCACTGAGTATACAATCCTGACCACAAATTGGTGTTAGGGTAAACCAAAAATAATTACTTGTGATTCTCTGACTTCTTGTTAACACCCACAATGTCCAAATGCTAAGAAACTGTCTGGGTTACAGGAAAACGTTCTATTTTACATACTATATCAAAATCAAATACCCTTTACCTCTTGTGCAACATCTGTAATTAAACGATCCCCAAATTCCACTCCAAATGGCACAAAATTTAGTTCTGGAAAAACACAAAAATAAGGAAAGTTGTCAATATTACAAGTAGTTAAGACCATTTAAAAACAAAATTATCCATAATTTACAGGCAAATATTGAACACAATCAAAACGAAATAATAAATTTTGATTTTGGGTAAAGGAAATACTTTTGATTTTTTTTTGAAGAGTAACTATAAGTCCTCCATTTTCAAAAAAAAGTTAACATTTAAAAAATAAAAAACTCATAAAAAAGTGAATATGCAGTTTTGAGAAAACCCAAAACTTTGCAATAAAAAGTGGTTTTGTTAACAGGCATGAATGTGACTGTTTCAAAAAAGTAAGACAAGCTTATTGAGTACAAATGCTAACCAACATTATGCTTTAGGCTTTTATAGTATTTTTGGGGCTATTTAATAATAATCTAGCTAATTTTCTGAAAAAAACAAACAAACAAATAAAGCTAGGTAAAATATCACGCCTATGTTTTATCCTATCAGCTAATGTTGAATTTAGTATTCAGCATTTTGGCCATAATTTTTGGACAATTTAAGCAGTCCAAGCAGGTACAACACTAGGTTGACCTGTTATCACTTCAACTGAAGAAAAGTTGATATCATATATATATAATTAGTCATGGTCAGGTGGTCTCATGCACCAGACTCAAGTTCTGGAATTGCCAGAGTGTTTGCTTGAGTCCTGGCAGCTTAACTGTGTCCTTGAACAAGTAACCTAACCATGATGTTGTCCTTTGAATGGGCCATAATTAGAAGGACTCTTATTATGAAAACGAAGGGGTTTTTCCCCAAATGCTTCTGGCAGTGGCAACAAACTGCACCACAGTACCAAAAACATTCTAAGATCCCTTTATAGCAGGTTTTGTGTGGCATTGGTGTAGGATTGCTATTTTAAATAGCAAGAGTATTATCTGTTTTGAAATAATTATTTCTCAAATCTTTATCATTATTATTATATTATTTTCTGGTAATGAAACCAAGGTTGCCACATAGGAAGATTAAGAAAACTTAATCACAGAGGAAACCTGTAAACAAGGGTGCTTTACATGTGAACACGAAACACCGGGGTTATAACCCCTACTCCTCTAGGATAGTAAGTGCTCTAGGTTCTTTTACATGCACTACCAATCCTGGTTCACAGGACCTACGGCTTAGTGTCCCATCTGGAGGATAAAACAATTATGGTCAAGTTCCTGGCTCATAGAAAAAAGGGCTAGACAGGGACTCGAACCCACACTCTGCTGATCAGAAACACCCGAGATTGAGTTTGATGCTCTTAATCGCTCAACCACAACATGCCACATGATAAATAATAAAATTAAGACAAAACACTTTACTAATGTTACCTTTCACATTGACATTGAAAGTACAGCTTCCAACATTTGAGGCAGAATCTTGTGCTGTGCATGTCACAACATGTACACCGACGTTGAAAAAACTACCTGTAACAACCACTCCACCAGCTGAATTAGTGCAGGTAACAACAACGCTGGAATCAATGTTATCAACGGCAGAGGGGTCTGGAAACCAGGTAACTTGAGCACTTGCTTGCCCCGGAAACACAAACCATTCTGAGTCTATTGGACATGTCACAACTGGATCTTGTAAATCTTGCAGAAAGAAAAAAGAACAGTAATTCTATTAAAGAGGACAATCAACAATGAACATGTTATTTAAACTTGAAAGTGTTTCATATTTTACACATAAACACCCTCTCAAACAAACTAAAAACACAATAAACTAGGAAATATATCTATGAGATAAATTTTTCTGACAAAATATGAAATACTTTTCAAAGCAATAAGTTTAAAAACAATTGTATTTTAAAACTCTCTCTCACCTGCAGGTGTTGTTGGAGGTGGTGTTGTTGGTGGTTCAGTAGTTGGGGGCTGAGTGGTTGGTGGTTCAGTGGTTGGGGGCTGAGTGGTTGGTGGTTCAGTGGTTGGGGGATCTGTGGTTGGAGGATCTGTAGTTGGGGGCTGTGTGGTTGGTGGTTCAGTAGTTGGGAGCTGGGTGGTTGGTGATTCAGTGGTTGGGGGATCTGTGGTTGGAGGATCTGTAGTTGGGGGCTGTGTGGTTGGTGGTTCAGTAGTTGGGGGATCTGTGGTTGGAGGATCTGTAGTTGGGGGCTGTGTGGTTGGTGGTTCAGTAGTTGGGGGATCTGTAGTTGGGGGCTGTGTGGTTGGTGGTTCAGTAGTTGGGGGATCTGTGGTTGGGGGCTGTGTGGTTGGGGGATCTGTAGTTGGGGGCTGTGTGGTTGGTGGTTCAGTAGTTGGGAGCTGAGTGGTTGGTGGTTCAGTGGTTGGTGGTTCAGTGGTTGGGGGATCTGTGGTTGGAGGATCTGTAGTTGGGGGCTGTGTGGTTGGTGGTTCAGTAGTTGGGAGCTGAGTGGTTGGTGGTTCAGTGGTTGGGGGATCTGTGGTTGGGGGATCTGTGGTTGGTGGTTCAGTAGTTGGGGGATCTGTGGTTGGAGGATCTGTAGTTGGGGGCTGTGTGGTTGGTGGTTCAGTAGTTGGGAGCTGAGTGGTTGGTGGTTCAGTGGTTGGTGGTTCAGTGGTTGGGGGATCTGTGGTTGGAGGATCTGTAGTTGGGGGCTGTGTGGTTGGTGGTTCAGTAGTTGGGAGCTGAGTGGTTGGTGGTTCAGTGGTTGGGGGATCTGTGGTTGGAGGATCTGTAGTTGGGGGCTGTGTGGTTGGTGGTTCAGTAGTTGGGGGATCTGTGGTTGGAGGATCTGTAGTTGGGGGCTGTGTGGTTGGTGGTTCAGTAGTTGGGGGATCTGTAGTTGGGGGCTGTGTGGTTGGTGGTTCAGTAGTTGGGGGATCTGTGGTTGGGGGCTGTGTGGTTGGGGGATCTGTAGTTGGGGGCTGTGTGGTTGGAGGATCTGTAGTTGGGGGCTGTGTGGTTGGTGGTTCAGTAGTTGGGGAATCTGTGGTTGGGGGCTGTGTGGTTGGGGGATCTGTAGTTGGGGGTTGTGTGGTTGGTGGTTCAGCAGTTGTGGGATCTGTGGTTGGGGGCTGTGTGGTTGGTGGTTCAGTAGTTGGGGGATCTGTAGTTGGGGGCTGTGTGGTTGGTGGTTCAGTAGTTGGGGGATCTGTAGTTGGGGGCTGTGTGGTTGGTGGTTCAGTAGTTGGGGGATCTGTGGTTGGGGGCTGTGTGGTTGGGGGATCTGTAGTTGGGGGCTGTATGGTTGGGGGATCTGTAGTTGGGGGCTGTGTCGTTGGTGGTTCAGTAGTTGGGGAATCTGTGGTTGGGGGCTGTGTGGTTGGGGGATCTGTAGTTGGGGGCTGTGTGGTTGGTGGTTCAGTAGTTGGGGGATCTGTGGTTGGAGGATCTGTAGTTGGGGGCTGTGTGGTTGGTGGTTCAGTAGTTGGGGAATCTGTGGTTGGGGGCTGTGTGGTTGGGGGATCTGTAGTTGGGGGCTGTGTGGTTGGTGGTTCAGTAGTTGGGGGATCTGTGGTTGGGGGATCTGTGGTTGGTGGTTCAGTAGTTGGGGGATCTGTGGTTGGGGGCTGTGTGGTTGGTGGTTCAGTAGTTGGGGAATCTGTGGTTGGGGGCTGTGTGGTTGGGGGATCTGTAGTTGGGGGCTGTGTGGTTGGTGGTTCAGTAGTTGGGGGATCTGTGGTTGGTGGTTCAGTAATTTGGGGATCTGTGGTTGGGGGCTGTGTGGTTGGGGGATCTGTAGTTGGGGGCTGTGTGGTTGGGGGATCTGTAGTTGGGGGCTGTGTGGTTGGTGGTTCAGTAGTTGGGGAATCTGTGGTTGGGGAATCTGTGGTTGGGGGATCTGTAGTTGGGGGCTGTGTGGTTGGTGGTTCAGTAGTTGGGGGATCTGTGGTTGGGGGATCTGTGGTTGGGGGATCTGTGGTTGGTGGTTCAGTAGTTGGGGGATCTGTGGTTGGTGGTTCAGTAGTTGGGGGATCTGTGGTTGGGGGCTGTGTGGTTGGGGGATCTGTAGTTGGGGGCTGTGTGGTTGGGGGATCTGTAGTTGGGGGTTGTGTGGTTGGTGGTTCAGTAGTTGGGGGATCTGTGGTTGGGGGATCTGTGGTTGGGGGATCTGTGGTTGGGGGATCTGTGGTTGGTGGTTCAGTAGTTGGGGAATCTGTGGTTGGGGGCTGTGTGGTTGGGGGATCTGTGGTTGGGGGCTGTGTGGTTGGGGGATCTGTAGTTGGGGGTTGTGTGGTTGGTGGTTCAGTAGTTGGGGGATCTGTGGTTGGAGGATCTGTAGTTGGGGGCTGTGTGGTTGGTGGTTCAGTAGTTGGGGGATCTGTGGTTGGGGGCTGTGTGGTTGGGGGATCTGTAGTTGGGGGCTGTGTGGTTGGGGGATCTGTAGTTGGGGGCTGTGTGGTTGGTGGTTCAGTAGTTGGGGAATCTGTGGTTGGGGGCTGTGTGGTTGGGGGATCTGTAGTTGGGGGTTGTGTGGTTGGTGGTTCAGTGGTTGGGGGATCTGTGGTTGGGGGATCTGTGGTTGGGGGCTGTGTGGTTGGGGGATCTGTAGTTGGGGGTTGTGTGGTTGGGGAATCTGTGGTTGGGGAATCTGTGGTTGGGGGCTGTGTGGTTGGTGGTTCAGTAGTTGGGGGATCTGTGGTTGGGGGATCTGTGGTTGGGGGATCTGTGGTTGGGGGATCTGTGGTTGGGGGATCTGTGGTTGGTGGTTCAGTAGTTGGGGGATCTGTGGTTGGAGGATCTGTAGTTGGGGGCTGTGTGGTTGGTGGTTCAGTAGTTGGTGGTTCAGTAGTTGGGGGATCTGTGGTTGGGGGATCTGTGGTTGGGGGATCTGTGGTTGGGGGATCTGTGGTTGGTGGTTCAGTAGTTGGGGGATCTGTGGTTGGAGGATCTGTAGTTGGGGGCTGTGTGGTTGGTGGTTCAGTAGTTGGGGAATCTGTGGTTGGGGGCTGTGTGGTTGGGGGATCTGTAGTTGGGGGTTGTGTGGTTGGGGAATCTGTGGTTGGAGGATCTGTAGTTGGGGGCTGTGTGGTTGGTGGTTCAGTAGTTGGGGAATCTGTGGTTGGGGGCTGTGTGGTTGGGGGATCTGTAGTTGGGGGTTGTGTGGTTGGGGGTTGTGTGGTTGGGGAATCTGTGGTTGGGGGCTGTGTGGTTGGTGGTTCAGTAGTTGGGGGATCTGTGGTTGGGGGATCTGTGGTTGGGGGATCTGTGGTTGGGGGATCTGTGGTTGGGGGATCTGTGGTTGGGGGATCTGTGGTTGGTGGTTCAGTAGTTGGGGGATCTGTGGTTGGAGGATCTGTAGTTGGGGGCTGTGTGGTTGGTGGTTCAGTAGTTGGGGGATCTGTGGTTGGAGGATCTGTAGTTGGGGGCTGTGTGGTTGGTGGTTCAGTAGTTGGGGGATCTGTGGTTGGGGGCTGTGTGGTTGGGGGATCTGTAGTTGGGGGCTGTGTGGTTGGTAGTTCAGTAGTTGTGGGATCTGTGGTTGGGGGCTGTGTGGTTGGGGGATCTGTAGTTGGGGGCTGTGTGGTTGGGGGATCTGTAGTTGGGGGCTGTGTGGTTGGTGGTTCAGTAGTTGGGGAATCTGTGGTTGGGGGCTGTGTGGTTGGGGGATCTGTAGTTGGGGGTTGTGTGGTTGGTGGTTCAGTGGTTGGGGGATCTGTGGTTGGGGGCTGTGTGGTTGGGGGATCTGTAGTTGGGGGTTGTGTGGTTGGGGAATCTGTGGTTGGGGAATCTGTGGTTGGGGGCTGTGTGGTTGGTGGTTCAGTAGTTGGGGGATCTGTGGTTGGGGGATCTGTGGTTGGGGGATCTGTGGTTGGGGGATCTGTGGTTGGGGGATCTGTGGTTGGTGGTTCAGTAGTTGGGGGATCTGTGGTTGGAGGATCTGTAGTTGGGGGCTGTGTGGTTGGTGGTTCAGTAGTTGGTGGTTCAGTAGTTGGGGGATCTGTGGTTGGGGGATCTGTGGTTGGGGGATCTGTGGTTGGGGGATCTGTGGTTGGGGGATCTGTGGTTGGTGGTTCAGTAGTTGGGGGATCTGTGGTTGGAGGATCTGTAGTTGGGGGCTGTGTGGTTGGTGGTTCAGTAGTTGGGGAATCTGTGGTTGGGGGCTGTGTGGTTGGGGGATCTGTAGTTGGGGGTTGTGTGGTTGGGGAATCTGTGGTTGGGGGCTGTGTGGTTGGTGGTTCAGTAGTTGGGGGATCTGTGGTTGGGGGATCTGTGGTTGGGAGATCTGTGGTTGGGGGATCTGTGGTTGGGGGATCTGTGGTTGGGGGATCTGTGGTTGGTGGTTCAGTAGTTGGGGGATCTGTGGTTGGAGGATCTGTAGTTGGTGGCTGTGTGGTTGGTGGTTCAGTAGTTGGGGAATCTGTGGTTGGAGGATCTGTAGTTGGGGGCTGTGTGGTTGGTGGTTCAGTAGTTGGGGAATCTGTGGTTGGGGGCTGTGTGGTTGGTGGTTCAGTAGTTGGGGGATCTGTAGTTGGGGGCTGTGTGGTTGGTGGTTCAGTAGTTGGAGGATCTGTGGTTGGGGGCTCTGTGGTTGTTGGTTCAGTAGTCAGGGGCTCTGTTGTTGGTGCTGAGGTGGTTGTTTCCTCTGTTGTTAATGTTGATAAATAGAAATGAAATTCTTTAATGAATTGTATATATTTTCTAAACCCTAGAGTAGAGTGGCCAGCAAGATGACAGAAGAAACAGTTTTGTTTTGGGGTTTTTGGGGGGGGAAGGTAAGTTGCGAAGGTAGTGCCCTGTGAAGGATGGTATAATTAGGGTTGAATAGAGCTGTGGAAAATTTTCACAAAGTTAGCAAAATCTTAGGTCACACAACTCAAGAATGGGTGATCCATGCAACATATAGTGGGATTCGACTACTTAAGTTATTAACATTAAACATGACAAATAGTCAGTGTTCCTCAGCCAGGGTTTGGTCTGGCGTCACTGACCAGCAAATTGTTAGGGTTTTTAGGGGTTAGCACAGAGACTCAGAAGTCATTCTGAAATGATGAGCGTATTCATACATTAAATCTACATTTAAGAGCATTCTTCATAGCCATACTCAGGGTGATTTTTGATCTTTACTGTTCTACTTGTAACTTTGACAGTTTGACAGTTTTAAATAGTGATTATCTGAAGTCTAAGTTTTGCATCAATATAAATGTACATGACTCAAGGCATTTATTTGACTACAAAATCATTAACATTTATGAGTCCCCTTCATAATATTTTAATTCAATAAGAGTTGTATAGGGACGAAGATAGTCTAAATAAGTAAACCTTTTGAGTCAATTTCAGTGGAAATGCTTCAGCTATGAAATTAAAAGTATTAAATAGCCAATGTTCTGTTCAAGTAATACAACATTCCTGATAAGAACTAGCTTGGGAACTAGAGGGCGCGCTTTACAAAAATCAGCACGGAACCGGACTTGAACCAAGTCTATGTTTTGTGGAGTAATGGAGGAAGGTTTGCTTTCCATCAAACCCCACATATTAAGATTACTTAGATTTAAGTAAATACCGTGCAGTTGGTGCAACTTTTAATTTGGAAACGGGCTGCTGAAAATATTGGATCCAAAACCTCAATAAGGTGTTGCCTTAATTATAAAAATACAACACCAAATTCTGATGGTGTTTTCATTTCTTTTAAAATCGTTTGCATAGAGTAAGACAACCTTCCTCGGTGGTTTTAAAACCTTGTGCATCGTAGCAGCCTAGGCTGACCCACCCCTCCCCAAAACCACTAAGTAGGTCAACTCAAAATAACGAATACATTCTTTCAATCAATTATATATATTTTATGTGCAGTCCATCCTCCTGTAAATGCAAACATACTGGGGGAAAAACACGGTGATTTTATGTATATAAAAAAAAATTGTTGTTTCAGTAATTTGATATCATTAAAGGCAAAGTATACCTGTGGTTTTTGGAATAATTTGATTATTTTAATCCTATATAAATGTATATTATATTGAATAAAACTAACTAATTTCATTTCAACGGGTGGTAGCGCTTTTGAGATATTGCCGAAAATCTGGAGCGGTTATGTATTTGTAATGTTTTTAAATTCATGTATACAAGCTCTGTGCAATTTAGCCTTTGGGCTGCAAAGAGTGTTTTGAATAAACCAATAATAATAATAAACTAGACTTAATGTGTTTGTGACAACAAACACTAGGTGTTCGGGTATCGCTGGTGGGCTCACTGCTGTTTTAATGCGTAAGCTATATCATGGAATCGCTGAAAACAATGCTGATAGCTTTTGAAATTTCAGAGAAAGTAAAGTATAAATAGTTTACACAAGAAATAAAGGGCTGCTCAAAATTGTATAAATGTTATAAATAACAACCTTTTGTTTAGCCAAATTTGAAACCTATGACATCATTATGAAGTTAGAATGTTTTTAGCGAGACATAGGCATTCAAATATGTGCCTAGTGGAAAACAAAGATTAACTTAGAAAGTAAGTTTTTTTATTTTTCGATGGTTATCGATTCTTTATTGATAAAAAAACCACACTATACATGTTGACATTATTAAGTTACAATTCAGAAAAGTTTTTAACAGGGTTTCAAATCCAATGAGGTGGATACTCGATTCAGGAAACATTGATTGTTCAATACAAAAACACTGATCATGATGTCGCTAAAATAAGTCAAGCAAGTTCTGAGCTGGCAGTTGTATTATTTAAAAAGCTTAATTTGCTTGCTTTTTGGATATTGATTTTCCTACAGAACAGTTCGTTAATTTTTAGACTATTGAAAAAGGCACTTGTTTTAAATCATAATGCAAAACGATGGCAAATCATGAAGACGGCAAATCTAAGCCTCTCTTGAATTTTGACTTATAACATAATGATTTATAAGTTCTATTTCTACCTGTATGGTGCATCATACAGGAAATAAAGAATGCAACACAACAACACGTGGAAAATCTGTCACTGGATCCAAGACCATGCCGGTGGATGTGCTGTATTCTGAAGAAGAAAAACAAAATATTACAAAATAAACAAAGTATGACTCTAGGAAAATTAAGTCAAGCTGAAACTGTTAAAATAAACAAAAATCAAGACTTAAAACGTTTCATAGGCCCTAATTATATAATAATACTACTAATTTATTGAATTTATATTGCGCTCTCTCAATGACCAGCCTGTTCAAAGAGGGGGGGGGGGGGGTCAAAACAGTAACAAAATTCAAACTTGGGAAATTGCACAAGAAAAAGTTAGTGGAAGGTGCACATATTGTTTTGGAAGTGAACAACCTATAAACAAAACCTACTTTACTAAACACAAACGTCATCACAGGTTTCTTTAAATATGTCAATAATACAAAGTTGCCGAAAAACATTGATCAGTCGGACCATTTTCTGACTTTAGTGACACAGCCAACAATCATACCAATCCCCCATTGCCCAATTCTACCTCCCCGACGATCACACTAAACGTTCCTTAGTTTTAAAAACATCACCAACGCCACCACTTGATGATAAAGGATAAACTTTATAACATAACTGTGCATTAAATAAATACTCATTTTGAAAAGCAATGATTTTCACACAAAGCTTACCGTTTTATCACCGTGTGGCACCGATATAGCATCGATAAACACTGCCGTGGACGCCGTCCGAAACACCCTTCATGAGCTGATGTCAAGTCTCTGCTTCTCGGTGTTTGATAAACACATAACCAATGTTCGTCTTTTTCTGCTTGCATTTTCTCAAACAATTACAAGTCATACGAATCACTGAAGCAGGTGGTCATCTCAGTGAAACTTCGTCTTCAATTCCATATTGATCATTAAGCCATGAGAAGGGCGAATAGGGGAACAATTAGACGCTGAATATAAGCGGTATTTAGATCTATAATCTTAATAGTACGCCATTGATAAGATTGAACTACGCATTGTACGTTGTAAGTACGATGACCTGTGGCGTGTCAAAACATGAAACAACTAGACTACAAGCGTGTTTGATGGACTTTGAACCTTGCGGTTGATTCAATGCAGCAGCCGCGGTCACCGTTTAGATCGCGTATTGTGTATGTTCTCAGTGCAGTTTATTTTCCCGCGGTTTGACAGCGGGTCAATGTATACCTGATTTCTACCATAAGTGAATTTCAAAAAGGTAACATCTCTGTGGACAAGTTTGAGAAGGCTTAAGGACCTACAATCTGATATAAAAATTGTCCGTAGTGTGTGTGTAAAAAGTAGGCCCCCCTATGAATATTTCTTAAAGTATGAATTTTGAAATTTTCAACTTCCAGTTTGAATAGGAAGTCGAGGAAAATCGGCATAAGACTCTGTGTAGTATTTGCTACATTTTTCAAAACCTCTCCGATGATGTATAGATTGTTATAATAGCTTATGTACTTCTTGGGTTATGGATTGTTGAAGTATTAAACTTTGATTTACTGTATTTCAACACCTGATGGCGTCATCATGACGTCACAACTACATAATGGAGGTTTTATCAAGGTCCTCACATGGTGTAAATTTGAAGTTGATCTGATAAACAGAAGGCAATATTTTTGCCGGGAAAGTGTTTTTGTGAAGAATTACACCAAGGCAAACTTTGACCTTTCGTTACGTCGTGTGAGGTCGTAAAGGTCGTGTGAATTTGGCGTTAACTTTTCAAATGTTGCCCGTGTCTTGATCTATCATATGCCCAAATATGAATACCGTAGCTTTAATATTCAGAGACATACAGGCGTTGGCATATGGTCACTTTTTGAACTTAAATGACTTGTAACTTGACACCCAATGACGTAATAGTGACGTCACAACTTTCTCGGCTTCTGCCAGTTATGTTCTAACTTCACATAAAGTTTCAAGTTGATTAAAGGTTCGCAAGTATGCGTTTGCTTGCGGACAAAGCTCGGGGAGAAGAATAAGCAAAACAAAGAAGAAGAAAAAACTAGTAATGTAGTGTTTGTAGGATTACAAACACTAGGTGTTCGGGTTTTCAATGAAAGTTAGTGGTAGGGCTTATGACTGTATGGTGCCATGAAAGTTTGTTTTTATATCCCATTCCGATAGTGAGAAGGATGGCGGAAGAAGGTTGCTCTTTCTAATACTTTGCAAACTAGGGTTTGTGAAAAGTTTTTTGACTTGAAATTGAAGATTGAACCAGAAGGCAAGTTTGGCAAGTTTAATGATTTTTGTTTTGACCCTCGAACACGGCACCTTAATTGGACAAGCTTAAGTCCGGTACGTTGTCAGCACCTGCTGACAAGTTGTTCAGTAGGTTAAAATGGTCTGTTTTGCATTTTTTCAACGTTTTCTTTATCTAAGTGTGTTGTTTACATATCTATTGCCTGAGTAAATTAATCAGATTTGTTTGCATAATTAATTAGTTTTTATAACTTGATTAATATCTACCAATTGACAGACAAATGACGGGATCTTGGTAGTATTGTCTTTCCCTTTCTAACCAAACCGCTATCCCATGTTGATTGCCATCTCCTATGCGGCATGGTATAATGCGTTAGCTATTTCATTGAATCGCTGAAAACAATGTTGATAGCTTTTGAAATTTCAAAGAAAGTAATGTGTAAATCTTCTACGTTTAAACGTTAGTTATACACAGGAAATAAAGGCTACTCGAAATATAAAATTTTCTAAATAATAAACTTTTGTTTAGCCAGAATTGAAAACCGATGACATCATTATGAAGTTAGAATTTATTTATCGAGACATAGGTATTTAAATATGTGCCAAGTGAAAAACAAAGGTGAACTTACAAAAATAATTTAGCAAATGAGTACATTATTTAGATTATTTGAAAGGGCCAAGGGTCCATTGTCATTTCATAGTCATACAGAAGAAACATTCTCCCCACTTCCCCTTCATCTTGACTACAGATCTTGAAACGAGCCTTTGAATGACTCACAAGTACAACTATTAAGTATTATGTTTTCCATTCAATGAAGTTTATTTATTTTTCGATGGATATGCATTGAAACTCCAGAATGTGTACTAGATACACATGTATATTTTTTTTTTGGTAAATAGTCACTAACTGAACTGATAATTTAAAAGACTATCACTAACAATTCAAAAATAAATTTTATCAAACTACGCCTGCTTGCTACCTTTTTGTGGTGCCGATAACTGAAGCAACATCATTTGTCATGATTATGATAAGGGCATAAGAACCTACAGTTTACACGATGTGCAATTTATGTTGAATTTGTTTTGCTGTTCACATTGTATTTCTTTGAAGTATTCAACAGGATTTAAAAGTAAAATCTTGTAAAAACCGGTGTTGATTAGAGTCAAATTTATGTTGATCTTTTTCCGATCACATTTTCTCAGTTATCTACATTTATTAAAATCACCAAAAGAGTTCAGTAAAATACACTCGTTTTAGTTGATATTTACCACCAAGCCAACAAAAGGCTAACACGAAGGATATATGCACTGAGCTATTCATTGGACTACCGTCGAACGACGTACATTTCTGAGTCTGTTGCATTATAAAAAGCGCACTGTACGTTAACAAACGACCATTAACACGGTATAGCGCCACCAGTGGATATGACATCAACAATCCGTTTCACGTTATGTGGATGTATACACTGTCTTCGTGGCGCGGAATGTGTGCTAGTGTATCGTGTATACACAGGTTACATGCAGGACCCTGTGCAGGACCTTATGAACAGGTCGGAAGTGGAGCAGCCAGCAGCGTGGTGTACTGGAACGCAACAGACGGCTACCGTGCCACTGGGTTAGATACGGTTATACGTGTCTCAGTAGAAGATCTTTTCACGTGCTTTTAATGCGGGTCAATATATAGGCCTACGTTACCTTTAACACCCGATTTCGACCAGAAAGTAAGGTCAAACTAGTATCATCTCTGTGTAAAAGTTTGAGAAGGCACAAGATCCTACAACCTGGTGTAAAAATTTCGATTTAAGTACGAGAAGTTATTTAGATATAAATTATTGAAATTTCAACTTCCGTTTTGGACCGGAAGTCAAGGTAAAATTGGGTCACTCTTTGTGAATTGTTTGTTGGGTTTTCCAAGACCTGTCCGATGATGTATAGAATGTACAAATCCATTCAGCAATTTTCGAGTTATGATTTTTTGAAATATTAAACTTTGATTTACTGTATTTCGACACCTGATGACGTCATCATGACGTCACTCCAGCGGTGTCTTCTACAAGTAACGATCTAACTATATGTGAAGTTTGAAGCTTGTGTGAGCTTCGGAAGTGTGCGTTTTTTGCGGACAATCGCGGGGGATAAGCAGAAGAATTTTTTTTTTTTTTACGTACAAAAACAAGAGGTGTTCCGGGCGGATTGCCCGAACACCTAAAAACAGGAGGTGTTCCGGGCGGATTGCCCGAACACCTAAAAAAAACACGTACAAAAACAAGAGGTGTTCCGGGCGGATTGCCCGAACACCTAAAAACCGAACAAAAACAAGGAGTTGTTCGGGCGTAAGGCCCGAACACCTAAAAATATAACAAAATACGCAAGAAGAATAATCCATAATTGGAATACGCAGTTTAAGAAGCGTTTCATGCAGAAACGTTTCTCGGACTAAAATGTTTTGAATCCTTATGATATAAAACCACATTCCTTTGAAGGTAGTTGTTTCTCGAAATGTTATACATTATCTAGAGCTACAGTGCTTCTTACCATGTAAGTTTTATGGTAGTCAATTTTTGAGGTAATTACCAAAGGGGACCTTCCTTTTAAGCTCGTAGCGGTTATTTGTTAGTGGATGTTTTTGCCGACCCGGATTCTCTTTCCGGCAAGATATATATCATAACATTATCAGGGTTCTGGGTTTAAGGCACACACAATTGGCTTAAATCATCATGAGTTGTATTCACTCACGTCCTAGGTACTTAAAATTACACCGTTTAAAAATATCTTGACTAAGAACGGCCCAGTGAAGTTCTAACGATTTAGTTCACTGATAATTGGATTGCAGCAATTGAAATTAACAAAACGGAGTGTTCGGTGGTCTTCTAATGTTATTTTCTCGGCTTTGACAGTATTTCAAACAGCAGTTTTATTTCTCTGAACAATTTGTGGTAATATGAACTTTGTAGTCGGTGATCTTTCAGACTCAAATGAATCACTTCCCTCGATAGTTATCAACAATTATCAAGATTTAAAAAGAAATAAATATACACAGAGTTTGCCTTTAAATCATCGCACCGTGCTCTAAATACCCTCACCCCTTCCACAAATGATACATTGCGAAACAAACTCAACATGATCGAAAGCATTGAACGAATGATCCAGGTTCAAGTTGTAAACTCGTAATTTCTGGTACATTTTATGTTTATGGTTGGCTCTTCCTGCATACATCTGGACTAAACCAAAAGTTAACGAGGGTGCCAAAAGGTAAGCCTACGTTCGTTAACAATGCAAGCAGGGATCATTGAGAGTTTCAAAAACAAAATACTTATTCACTAATTTATACTCTTTGTGAGCTTTCTATACTTTTGTGACAGGTTTTGATGTCCTAAAAAATAGTAATGTGTAGGCCTCTGCAATAAAATAAAAAAACGTGGTGCGACGTGGTGCACATTTTCATGTACTAAATGGATATCTTCAACAACGACGTAACAGTTGCCTGCCGATTAAGGATCCTGTCCTGTTTAGAATATCGCTTCATAAAAATCGCCCCAGACCCCCACCCCCGCCTCAAAAAAAAATAAAATAAGAAAATAAAATAAGAAAATGCACACCATTCCTCTGTCTAGCATTTCATTCTATTCTGTCAGTCTGCCACCTCCTAGCTTTTTAATTTATGATATGCGCGAACTCGGGCAGAAATCTGATTACAACAAAACCTTAAAGTGGCAGCCGTGAAAAACGAACCGTTCACCACCGCTCGCTGTGGGACGCGGAATGAGTGTTTTGAAAACTCCATTCTCCTGAAAAAAAAAAATCTTTGCAGTGTTTTATTGCAGTGATTTGTGTATCCTATGTGTTTTTGCCTAATCGTGAATGGAGACAAATAGATTAGACCCTACGTGTTTTCGTAAACAGTAATGAACGTACGTCATTGAGTTTGCGTCACAGCATCATTCTCAATGATAGTCTATTGGGCGGGAATACATTTCTTCATTGGCTAAATTAAGGGCCGTGAGCAAATAAAGAACAATCTGGAAACAAATAAACGAGCTAATAGATAGCAAACGGAATGCCTGAGTTTGAGGATTGATTTTTGTTCTGTAGAGTATAATCATTCCAAAAGTGCACCACACGTTAGAGCAATGTACGTTGGATCCGGCCACGTTCCCCAAAAATCATTCAAATAGAGATGCGCGACAACGGTTTCGGTACGGTGTTTCGGCTACAGTAATAATACGGCGTGCTTATTTAAAAACTAGATTATTTTATAGAAGTGTAAATACTCTTCTAAAGACCAAAATAACAATTGCTGGAGAACTGCACATCGATCTCAATTTGTAATACATATATTTCCCAAAGGTTTTTCTAGTGTAGAGTTATCATATAGATAAGATGTATTTTGTAAGGAGGGTCTGTTGCCAAAGAGGGTTGGGGGTTTAATATTAGAGTAATACCAAAATACCTTGAATTCCTACTTTGGGTGTAAAGGACTCAGTCTTGGAAACAGCAATGACCCGGTCTCAACCTACACTAGGCCCTATAAGACCAGGCGCCGCACAGGCCAGCAGTCCAAACTTTAATTCAGAGTCCGCGATCCGAGTCACGGTGTGCCGGGAGGCCTGTGTGTTTGGGTCCACGCCCAAATGATTCTAGTCGTAATGGAGACCGAACCCTGTCTCCGCAGCCACCAAGCACAGATCAAACATACACGGGGATGTATTTTCCTAATTAAATGAATCTAAAGATTTTAAGTTAAACTGTAATTTTCTTTGCGGATAGACGCTTAAAAGATCAACACTGCAACACGCGTACGGCAGTTGAAAATGGGTGTTTGTTGCACGCTTGTATCCATCCATTGAGCAATAGGTCCACACAATTCACAAACTCACGTTTACGGACACAAAAAAATTCACAAATTTCTAGTTAACCATTAAGTGAACCCACACTTACATTTGAAATCTACGGAACGCAGTATACCCCAAGCATCCTCTGCAAGCATTCTTAAATAGTTAACTTAATGATTACAAACACGTTATAAAACCGGAAAGGGTTATAGAGGCTTAGGTCCTGTCGTCAAATAATACCTTTAAAATTCACAGAGAAATTACAAAGTTATGTGATCAAAGTCTCCCACAAACGGGCACCGTAGTTTTACTCATTAATTAATCTACTTCACTGTATACCATGCATGTCTTTTGCTATAGTTTTCTTCCAATGAACAAAACAACCCGTTTATAATTTACTTCACTCAAGTAGAAAATACATTTTTGGGGATGAGAGAAAGCAACAGGTGAAAAGTTGTACTGTACCTGTCGGTGTAACTAACAACAGAACCATCACAAGGAGAAGGCTGAAGGGCGGGCACGCCGATGCGACTCGACGGCAAAACATCTCGCCTCTTTATCGATAGGCCCTAAGTAAAACACAAGCAGAATTATACTTTAAGTCACAATATGATAAAATAAAGTACCAATAAAGGTTATCCAGCGTCAAAAGTTGGATGGTTCCGGGAGCTTGGTGCGCCAAGCTGCTTCCCGTAGTATGCAATTAGTTCATGTGAGTTACACCCTCAGCGTGCCCTTCTGATTGGTAAATCCGACACTGCAAAGCTTTCTTGGTGGGCCATTTTTTCTTTGTAGTTTCAAAAAGGCGTGTTCAAGTTTCTCCAGCTTGTGGCTAATGTGATCCTTTGTATGGTCCTAAGTGCTCACTGACAGTTGAAAGACACCAAGTAAAAGACTCACTTATGCGTGAATCCGACCTGTGCAAAACACGTTTTTATTGCATTGTACATGCACTTGTTTTTACACCTCGTATTTTGTGTTGTGCTCACACATGCATGCGATGACTGGGGCGTGTCGGAATCCGCGTTTGTGAAATATTTCACAATTAAGACAAAACATCGGAGTTCGACTGCCGTTACCAATTCGTGGTAAATATTTGTGTTACCAAGGTGAATTGTAAACATGTGACGTCGACTAGACATTAGTAAAACAAAACAAAAACCGCGTTTATCACGAAAACGTGTTCAATGTTAAACTATGTGACGTCACCATTGAATTAAAATAAAAGTACACCACACGGTCACAATAATATTAGGACTGTGTAGTGAATATTAATAATATACATACCACGGCACACCGATTTACACACAACACAAAATAATCTCGAATAAATAATCAAATCATGAAATAGAAATGACATAAAATTAAATAACTTTACATAGTCATTGCAGGCTACGATAGACTTGTGATCGAGTGTAATATTTTTGAAATGCTGGGGGTAAAAAAACCTCGCTCAACTAGATTGACGTTAACCATAAACCAGTATGAAAAGAACCACTGAGTAAAACAGCTGATGTTACTAACACTGTGCTGACATGTGTGGTGCACAACGTTGAAAACATTTATTTAAAAAAATTAAACCATGCACTTTAAAGGCAAAGTACCTTTGGTTTTTCGAACCGTTCGATTGTTTTAATCCTATAAAATGTATATAATATAAAACTAAACTTGTGACAATTAAATTTCAAAAGGTGGAAGCATAATTCAAAATTGGAATACACAATCTGAGAAACGTATCTGACAGTAACGTTTGTCAGATTCAAATTTTGGGGATAAAAATCTTTTTCCATAACCACATCACTTCAAAGTGAAATGATTTCCAAAATGTTTTATAGAATCGAAAGCTGCTGTACTTCAATAACCAAGTAAGTTTTTATTGCCATTAATTTTAAGAGTGATTACCAAACGTATACATTCCCTTTAAGGAGCCTACTCTTGTTGCGTTTTTTGCTTTCTTTAGAACTACCCAACATTTCTTTTTACCGTCTCAAGAACATACCACTGGGATAAGTCAATGCGAATGTGCTATAACGACTCCTGACATATCCCAGTAACAAAAGATCTATAGTTCAGCCGTGACAAGTGAAAGGTCGCTTTCAGTTAACGTACTACGGTGGCCCACAACTGTCACGGCAAAACCAAAAGCGCCACGGCAAAACCAAAAGCGCCACGGCAAAACCAAAAGAGCCACGGCAAAACCAAAAGCGCCACGGCAAAACCAAAAGCGCCACGGCAAAACCAAAAGCACCACGGCAAAACCAAAAGGGCCCACGGCAAAACCAAAAGCGCCACGGCAAAACAAAAAACGCCACTGCAAAACAAAAAGCGCCACGGCAAAACAAAAAGAGCCACGGCAAAACCAAAAGCGCCACGGCAAAACCAAAAGCGCCACGGCAAAACCAAAAGAGTCACGGCAAAACAAAAAGCGCCACGGCAAAACCAAAAGAGCCACGGCAAAACCAAAAGCATGCGGGTTAAAGGTCGAAAGGAGTCGCGGTGATTCATGGGATAGGTTATAAATAAATGGTCAGCACGCGCGGTGTGCAGTTGATCTTTAGGCCCACGTAATGTGTACACACGTTCAGGTCCCACATTCACCAGGCTTCAAGGCACATGATCGACCCCTCCTTGATACCATAAAGGTTGGGTCATAGATTGGTTTTTGTCAGCGTAATGCTGATTAATTGTAGGCCAAATTATCAATAAAGATACAAGTTGCAAGAAAATAATGAAAGAAAAAGCATAGCATTGTGCGCTGTCAGTTGCCTGAGAAATGCCTCATGTCTGAAGTCTTTCTCAGATTCAAATTTGTTAGGTGAAAATTTCCAATATCTATTTTGAGTTTAGGCCTTATTGTGACTGTTTTTTCCAAATGACAAGGATCTACATGTGTATGTGTGTAGTAAAACAAATACTGAATTGCATGTGTTCGTGGCTTTTCCATTTCTTGAGGACAAGCTGAGTAAAATGGAATGTAGTCCAGATTTCACCCATACTAATTAGAAAATAATATAAGGCACATGGCTTCTTTAAGCCTCTGTATTTTTTCCCCAGAATGCTCAGCAGAATGTTCAGTCACATGATTTGATCATCGTGAATTGTGAATTGAAAAAGTGTTTGATGACACTTTTACGGTGGGCAAATTTTGTTTATGGCCCCGACAGTATGACATATGTTTTTACCTTGTAGAAATGCCTAAAATACCACAACTTTTTGCATTTACAAGTGCAACTAACCAGTGGAGCCTTGCATGTTTCTAAGTTTTGGTCAAAGGTGAGGAGACTCTTTGCTTGGTAAGTCAAACCACAAAAATTGTATCTAGGGACTGTTTACTTCGCGCGCAGAGAGGTATAAAAGATTTGCATCGATTTCAGGGTCGCCTTGAATACAGGACGTCCTACGATACAATTGCTGCAAGATCTGCGGAAAGAAATAACAAGGCATAACAAGGTTTGTACACAGTTCGAAAGAGTGCTCGGTTTGTACCAAAGATCGTATAGCGCCGTAGGCGTGTAGGATGAGGTATAGTCCTACACAACATGCACAATACATGTACTGTTTTTTCTTCCACAGATCGCGACTCCTTTCTACCTTTAACCCGCATGCTTTTGGTTTTGCCGTGGCGGTTTTGGTTTTGCCATGGCGCTTTTGGTTTTGCCGTGGCGCTTTTGGTTTTGCCGTGGCGCTTTTGGTTTTGCCGTGGCGATTTTGGTTTTGCCGTGACAGTTGTGGGCCACCGTACATTATAACTACTTTAAGGTTGTCCGACGAAGTTTATTTTTAATATAATTTCTACTTCTTTAGCATTCGCGAAAAGGGCAAGATGCTTTAATTCCCCTTAGTTTACTAGTCCAGAAAGTGTTATAACACCTCCATGGGGGAAGGGTAGAATTTGCTGTTCCCACGATATTCTGCTGACCACAGCATATTTGGCACATCCGGAACTACCCCAGGGACATTACGTAAAGCCTGCCTGTATTCGCACCATTTTGCAAGTTATGTCTTAGTGTTAGATTTTGCCACGTTCGCCACCATCCTTCCAAATTTGGTCGTCTTTGCTGACCACGTAATTATTTTAAAATGTTAGTCCACTAGTCTTTTTGTGATTGGTTGAAGCTCATTTAGGACATCATTGTTTTAAGACTTGACCAATCAAATAGTTTAATTCTGTCCGAGTGCGTGACCAGCCGGGTTTTTAAACCCATGTTTCGCTCCTGGCTCCTCAGAAGCGAGAACGGCCTGAGATGCTAAGTCAGAAAAAGTGTCCCGCTATACAAGGCTTTGTCTTGACTTGATTGGAACGCGACGACTTTTCCCTAAAAGTGGTTCCTAAACTATTGCATCCCTTTTTCACGTGCTCTGTTGATACAGGTAAGCTACTTTTCATGTTACTTTCTATGTATAAACTTATTCCTTAATTGTATTTGATTATTGATTGATTGATTGTTCAACAAGGTGGTTGAAAACAAACTCAAGATGGATGGAACAGTCCAATATGAGTTTCGGTGCTGTCTAAATAGATTGTTTGAACAATGTTGTTAACTGTCTTTTTTGAGATGTATAGGATCACTAAATAATCTTTGTGTAACCTTTCTTATTGCTCACTACGTATACGGAAAAGCTTTAGGAGTTCCGTCCAATTACCGTTAGATTTATGTGTTGCTTATATCTTTGATTTAGTTGTATAACATTGTATTGATTGAATACACTCGTATCTATTATTGTCGTTTATCAAGGCGTTTCATTTCTTGATAGAAATCCATTTAGTTTATTGGAATACTTAATTGAAGCATTCTCTGATTCAATCCAAGTTATCAAAACTAAACCGTTTATTGATAGCCATGATTCTATACTTTTGTCGAGACTTTCAAACACAAGTACTGCGCCTATAAGTCTTGGCTATACTTATTTTGTCCTGAGATAACCTGTTTATAGTATAGCATGGTCATGCACATTATTTTCAACTAGTAGATACGACTGTTTGCTGTTTGGCATTATAAACAATATTGTGATCTTTGACCGGTTGACCACCTATGTGTTCCGCACACATACACACAAAGATCTACGTTGAGCGATATCCTTGATATGTTTTATTCAATATTCCTTATCGAAGCCCTAGTGTTTTTTCACATGATTATTATGTTCCTGAGAGAACATGTTCAAGTCGCCAATTTCCTTGAACGAGTGATATTTTGTTTATTATAATTAGTTAGACTCAATTTTCTATGGTTGGTTGTATTTTGCATAATTGATTGATAGAGAAGCGAGAACGGCCTGAGATGCTAGGTCAGAAAAAGTGTCCCGCTATACACTTTGTCTTGACTTGATTGGAACGCGACGACTTTTCCCTAAAAGTGGTTCCTAAACTATTGCATCCCTTTTTCACGTGCTCTGTTGATACAGATGTACTAGCCCCCCAGGTCCGCTTTGGTAGATATGACCCGGTTCATCTCTCCACCTTGCCCCGCTTCTCAACCCCTTTCATCGCCTTCTCCTGGACCTTGAGGTTGTCATCTTGGAGCCCATCTGAGTGACGTGCACCTTCCATCCCCAGCCGTAGAAGTGCAGATAAACCCAGCTAAGATCTTTACCAATATCCATGTATTTTCACAGATGTATTTTTGTATATTTTATCAAGTGTTAAATCATATTCCATTTGATGATAATAACTTCTAACTGAAGCTATTGTATTTTAACCTACACTTGTATTTATCAAATTCTTTATATTTCAATTGCTTGTTTATCATTTACATACTGTTGTTGGCATTGATTCGTATGAACAAATAATAATACGGTGATTCCAGTTAGAGAATCAAACCACATATATAGCTGTCCGTTGCGTTTATTACCGAGCAAGTTTCCCTTACACAACATCGAACCGTTCGCAGGCTCGTATTTAAATAGAGGTAAAACCTGTGACAAATATTTTAACAGTTTCAGCTTGACTTAATTTTCCTAGAGTCATACTTTGTTTATTTTGTAATATTTTTTTTCCTTCTAACTTCAGAATACAGCACATCCACCGGCATGGTCTTGGATCCAGTGACAGATTTTCCACGTGTTGTTGTGTTGCATTCCTTATTTCCAGTATGATGCACCATACAGGTAGAAATAGAACTTGTAAATCATTAAGTCAAAATTCAAGAGAGGCTTAGATTTGCCGTCTTCATGATTTGCCTTCGTTTTGCATTATGATTTAAAACAAGTGCCTTTTTCAATAGTCTAAAAATTAACAAACTGTTCTGTAGGAAAATCAATATCCAAAAATCAAGCAAATTAAGCTTTTTAAATAATACAACTGCCAGCTCAGAACTTGCTTGACTTATTTTAGCGACATCATCATCAGTGTTTTTGAGCAGTTGTGACGTCATGATGACGTCATCGGGTGTCAAATTACAAGGTTTTAAAGATTAACAATTTTAATCTTTGAAAATCTATATCAAATCAAGACGAAGGGACCGTCGATTGCCTAACGCAGCATGGCATACCCCCTCGCGACTGATTCCATTGCGCAACGGTGGGTAGGCTTGCTAGTCAAGACGCTTGTTGGGGGACACTATAAATAATCAACACATACAGCAACCTTGTATTGGTTACATCATCGTGTGTGCGTCTTTACTGAAGGCTAGGTGTTGTGGCGTGTTTTCATTCATTGTACTTCAATGTAGTGCAATCTTATCAATGGCGTACTAACGTTATAGACCTGAATTCTGCTCAGATTCGGTGTCTAATTGTTCCACTATTCGCCCTTCTCATGGCTTAATGATCAATATGGAATTGAAGACGAAGTTTCACTGAGATGACCTCCTGCTTCAGTGATTCGTATGACTTGTAATTATGTGAGAAAATGCAAGCAGAAAAAGACCAACATTGGCGTTATGTTTTGATCACACACCGAGAAGCACGGACTTCACACCGGCTCGCGAAGGGCGTGTTAGACCGGGACGTTACGGCATGTGTTTATCGCTGCAACACGGGAATTTAAACGGTAAGCTTCGTACGATGAACATCATTGCTTTTCAAAATTATTCTTTTATTTAATGCACAGTTTTGTTATAAAGTTTACCCTTAATCATCAAGTGGCCACTTTGGTGACGTTTTTAAACTTCGTCGAACGAAGAGGTAAAATTGGGCAATTGGAAACGGGTATGATTTTTGGCTGTGTCACTTGTCAGATTGATGAATGTTTTCCGTCAACTCTTGTATTATGACATGAATATTTAAAAACCCTGCGATGAAGGTTTTTCTAAGAATGTTTTGTTTATAAGTCAACTTTAAAAACAGTATGTGCACCTTCCACTAACAAATTACTCTAATAATATTATTGGTCCTGGATAGAGTGGAATATAAATTCAATAAATTATTAGTATTATTATACAATTATACAATATTTTTGTTAGGTCTTGAATTTTATTTATTTGAACAGTTTCCGCTTGACTTAATTTTCCGTCAGTCTTACTTTGTTTATTATTGTTTTTTTCTTCTTCAGAATACAGCACATCCAGGATCCAGTACCCAAATGGTCTCTCCAAGTGAAAGATTTCCTACTCGTTGTTGTGTTGCATTCCTAATTTCCTCGCTGAGTATGCACCATATACAGGTAGAAATAGTACTCAACTAATTATGTTATTAGTCAAAATTCACGAGAGGCTTAGACTTGCCGTCTTCATGACTTGCCTTTTCTTTCAATATCCTAAATTTAACAAACCGTTCTGTATAAAGATCATAGCTAAAAATCAAGCAATCTATTTTTAAAAATGCAACCAATAGCTCATACTTGACTTATTTTTAGACATCATCAGTGCATCCAGTGCCTGAAAGGTATACGTGAAAGTTTCACACCCGTTGTTGTAGTGTATGATGCACCATAGAGGTAGATCTACCTCTATGGTGCATCAGTTAATAACTCATTATGTTATTAGAATAAATTCACGAGAGGCTTAGACTTGCCGTCCTCATGCTTTGTCTTTGTCTTGCATAATTATCCTAAACAAAAGTCTTTTCTTTTAATATTCTAAATTTAACAAACCGTTCTGTATGACACTCAATGTCTAAAAATCAAACAAGCTATTTTAAAACATGCAACCGATAGCCCATACTTGACTTATTTTAATGACATCATCGTCAGTGCATATGTTTTGAACAATCAATGATTCATGCACTGATACTTATTGAGTATCCAACTCACTTTTTTTGAAACCCTGTTAAAAACTTTTCAGAAATGTTACTTAATAATGTCAACATGAATAGCATAAAATAGTATTTTTTTTAATCAATAAAGATTCGAAAACCATCGAAAAATAAATAAACTTCATTGAATGGAATACATAATACTTAAAAGTTGTACTTGTGAGTCATTCAAAGGCTCGTTTCAAGATCTGTGGCCAAGATGACGGGGAAGTGGGAAAAATGTTCCTCTGTATGACTATGAACTGACAATGGACCCTTTGCCCTTTCAAATAATCTAAATAATGTACTCTTTTGCTAATTTTTTTTGTAAGTTCATCTTTGTTTTCCACTTGGCACATATTTAAATACCTTTGTCGATAAAAACTTTTCTAACTTCAGAATGATGTCATCGGTTTTCATATCTGGCTAAACAAAAGTTTATTATTTATGAAATTTCATATTTTGAGTAGCCTTTATTTCCTGTGTAAACAAACGTATAAACGTAGCAGATTTACACTTTACTTTCTTTGTAATTTCAAAAGCTATCAACATTGTTTTCAGCAAATCAATGATATAGCTAACGCATTAAAACAGCATCGAGCCCAGCGATATCCGAACACCTAGAGTTTGTGGTAAAACAAACTCTGAATCTCTAGTCTTTTTTAAAACTACTGATCATTTCAGCATAATTTTTGTATCAGGGTGTAGAACGTTAGTCGTGCTCAAACTTCTGAACACAGACATGACAAAATTTTGACCTTAATATATGGTCAAAACCGGACAATGAAGAGCAACTACCCACTCGTACCCCCCCCCCCCCCCCCCCCCCCCCCCCCCCCCCCACTTTGATTGACAAAACATTATGTACACAAACGTTGAAACTGATGCAAGCTGCAGTTCAGTGTCGTCATTGTTGTTTCATGTGGCGGGAAGCTAGCCTTTAGTCAAGGCGCACCGCGGCACCCCCGGCCCGGATATCACGCACGAAAAAAGACCAGCGCGAGCGGCCTAGCGCCTTTACCGTATGTACAACGTAGTTCAAGATTATCAATGGCGTACTATTAAGATTATAGATCTAAATACCGCTTATATTCAGCGTCTAATTGTTCCCCTATTCGCCCTTCTCATGGCTTAATGATCAATATGGAATTGAAGACGAAGTTTCACTGAGATGACCACCTGCTTCAGTGATTCGTATGACTTGTAATTGTTTGAGAAAATGCAAGCAGAAAAAGACGAACATTGGTTATGTGTTTATCAAACACCGAGAAGCAGAGACCTGACATCAGCTCATGAATGGGTGTTTCGGACGGCGTCCACGGCAGTGTTTATCGATGCTATATCGGTGCCACACGGTGATAAAACGGTAAGCTTTGTGTGAAAATCATTGCTTTTCAAAATGAGTATTTATTTAATGCACAGTTATGTTATCAAGTTTATCTTTTATCATCAAGTGGTGGCGTTGGTGATGTTTTTAAAACTAAAGAACGTTTAGTGTGATCGTCGAGGAGTAGAATTGGGCAATGGGGGATTGGTATGATTGTTGGCTGTGTCACTAAAGTCAGAAAATGGTCCGACTGAAGAATGTTTGTCGGCAACTTTGATGACGTTTGTGTTAAGTAAAGTAGGTTTTGTTTATAAGTTGTTCACTTCCAAAACAATATGTGCACCTTCCACTAACCTTTTCTTGTGCAATTTCCTAAGTTTGAATGTTGTTACTGTTTTGACCCCCCCCCCCCCCCCCTTTGAACAGGTTGGTCATTGAGAGAGCGCAATATAAATTAAATAAATTAGTAGTATTATTATATAAATATGAAACGTTTTAAGTCTTGATTTTTGTTTATTTTAACAGTTTCAGCTTGACTTAATTTTCCTAGAGTCATACTTTGTTTATTTTGTAATATTGTTTTTTTCTTCTTCAGAATACAGCACATCCACCGGCATGGTCTTGGATCCAGTGACAGATTTTCCACGTGTTGTTGTGTTGCATTCCTCATTTCCTGTACCATGCACCATACAGGTAGAAATAGAACTTATAAATCATTATGTTATAAGTCAAAATTCAAGAGAGGCTTAGATTTGCCGTCTTCATGATTTGCCTTCGTTTTGCATTATGATTTAAAACAAGTGCCCTTTCAATAGTCTAAAAATTAACAAACTGTTCTGTAGGAAAATCAATATCCAAAAATCAAGCAAATTATATAAGCTTTTTAAATAATACAACTGCCAGCTCAGAACTTGCTTGACTTATTTTAGCGACATCATCATCAGTGTTTTTGTATTGAACAATCAATGTTTCCTGAACCGAGTATCCACCTCATTGGATTTGAAACCCTGTTAAAAACTTTTCTGAATTGTAACCTAATAATGTCAACATGTAGAGTGTGGTTTTTTATCAATACAAAATCGATAACCATCGAAAAATAAATAAACTTACTTTCTAAGTTAATCTTTGTTTTCCACTAGGCACATATTTAAATGCCTATGTCTCGCTAAAAACTTTCTAACTTCATAATGATGTCATAGTTTTTCAAATTTGGCTAAACAAAAGGTTGTTATTTATAAAATTTAAAAATTTTTTAGCAGCCCTTTATTTCTTGTGTAACCTATTTATACTTTACTTTCTCTAATATTTCAAAAGCTATCAGGATTGTTTTCAGCGATTCAATGATATAGCTTACGCATTAAAACAGCAGTGAGCCCACCAGAGATACCCGAACACCTAGTGTTTGTTGTCACAAACACGTTAAGGCTAGTTTTAGTTTTGCTTATTCTTCTCAGTGGGCTTTGTCCGCAAGCAAACGCATACTTGCAAATCTTTGATCAACTTGAAACTTCATGTGTAGTTAGAACATAACTAGCAGAAGCTGAGTAAGTTGTGATGTCACGATTACGTCATCGGGTGTCAAGTTACAAGCCATTTAAGTTCAAAAAGTGACCTCATGCCGATGCCTGTATGTCTCTGAATATTACAGCTACAGTATTCATATTTAGGTATATGATAGATAAAGACACGGGCAACATTTGAAAAGTTAACGCCAAATTCACATGACCTTTACTTCCGGTCGTAACGAAAGGTCAAAGTTTGCCTTGGTGTAATTCTTCAAAAAAACACTTTCCCGGCAAAAATATTGCCTTCTGTTTATCAGATCAACTTCAAATTTACACCATATTAGGACCTTAATAAAACCTCCATTATGTAGTTGTGACGTCATGATGACGTCATCAGGTGTTGAAATGTACAGTAAATCAAAGTTTAATACTTCAACAATTCATAACTCAAGAAGTACATAAGCTATTATAACAATCTATACATCATCGGAAAGGTTTTGAAAAATGTAGCAAATACTACACAGAGTCTTATGCCGATTGTCCTTGACTTCCTGTTCAAACTGGAAGTTGAAAATTTCAAAAATCATACTTTAAGAAATATTCATAGGGGGGCCTACTTTTTACACACACACTACGGACAATTTTTATATCAGATTGTAGGTCCTTAAGCCTTCTCAAACTTTTCCACAGAGATGTTACCTTTTTGAAATTCACTTATGGTTGAAATCGGGTATACATTGACCCGCTGTCAAACCGCGGGAAAATAAACTGCACTGAGAACATACACAATACGCGATCTAAACGGTGACCACGGCTGCTGCATTGAATCAACCGCAAGGTTCAAAGTCCATCAAACACGCTTGTAGTCTAGTCTCCATTCAAGGTTCGCGCAACCTGATTTTAGCGTTATGCTTTGTTAGTCTCTAAAACAGTCGTCCATGCAAACCTCGTTAACAATCAATGTTAGGATCTCGATGGTGTCTGCTTTCTTAGACCATATTAGGACCTTGATCAAACCTCCATTAAGTAGTTATGACGTCATGATGACGTCATCATGTGTCAAATTACAAGCTTTTTAAACATTAACAATTTTAATCTTTGAAAATCTATATCAAATCAAGAAGAAGAGACCGTCGGTTGTTTTTAACGGGATTATATTGAGGTATTATAGTTCTTCATTTTTTATCGTGTGCGTGACATGACATGACCTCAATTTCCGGTCGAAACCGGAAGTGCCTTGTAGTTTAAAAGTGGCAAGTTTGTTCAAGTTGTTTTCAATGATGTTATAATCCAGCAAGGGTCTGGTTTACAAAAATTGGACCGGTGACGTCATAACATCTGAAAGCGCCCTCTAGCGGCAGGTTATAAACACACCAAAATACACTTTTACTAGATGTCTGTGGTGAAGTTTATGACAACCGTTTCAAAATTGGTATACATAATGACAACGATAATGACTACGTAAATCTTAAGTGACGACATGATGACGTCATCACAATATTTGTTTCAACTTTTTGAAATGTTGACCAATTGTTACTTATCTTGAGTACAAAGCAAGTTATAGTCCTATTTTTTTTTGAGAAAAATAAATGAAACTCTTCAAGATACCAACAGCATGTGTTGAAAAACGGCTCATCATTTCCCCACCACCGAAACCGAACACGAATTTTTGAGTTTGTTCCATCTCAAAAATACACACAAATCCGCAGACTTTGACATCCTTCCCAAGCTCGTACGGTCATGAAACTTGGCAACAGTGTTACACCTGATAAATAGATGAAACAGAAGTTTTGACAACATAACGACGTCATCTAATGATTTATCGGGTAGTTTAATGATATTAATTTTTGGTTTAACAACCAGAACTCACAAACTAAGAACGATAAATTCGTTGTTATTTCTTGAAAACCATGCTGCAAGCATGCGTCAATTCATGCATGTTTACTTTCGAGACACATTATCAATGTAACTGTGAAGCTATCAAATGTACAATGTACTGGTTAAATGTACACAAGTCAATAGTGTCTAGACTCCGAAGTTTAATTTAGTACGTACATTGTGTCAGACAATAAACCATTGCAAGCAGCCATGCGATAAGTCGAGACACTTTGTCAAGAAAACTGTGAAGCTATCAAATCGCCATCCACCGATTTCACGAACTGACACACACACGTAGACAGTAAAAACTAACAATTGTAGAAAACGGCATTTAATGTTGAAGGTTTTTATAAAATCCCACTTTCCTTCAAAACGTCACTAGTTTTCTAACAGTGGAGACTTGTTGCTTTGAACTTCATATATATGGTGCCTATGACTGCTTTTCGTCCTAAATTAATAAGCAATAAAGTAAAACGTTTTGTGTTAGTACGTGAAATCAAAAATTGATGCAACATGTTTTCGAGCTTGAAACATGAGTACCGTAGCTCACAGTATTCCGAGATGGGATGGGAAACAACTTCTGACTCGATCAACCAAGCATATTCTGTAGATTTCAAAATTAAACTTATTTTGCTTGACACTCTTGAAAAATAGACGATTGATAGAGCGTGCTCTAACAGGTGGTGACATCATAATTCCTTACATTATAACATAAGAGAACACATAAAGTAGCATACCGCGCCACACAGTCTTACGGAGGTGTTTTTTACCACACAGGCCATAAGACACGAATTGTGGTGAGCGAAATCTATTGACTTTACGTTGGGCAATGGTGACGTCATGATGACGTCGCACAATGTTTTAGCCTAACAAACACAGTATCCCACAAGTACACAATCGAAAACAGTTGATCGGACTTAAACTTTTCGAGATATGGTGGTCTCAAGATTTGCTAATTATATTCATGTCATTATGTATCATACAATAAACCATTGCAAGCAGTTCTGCAACAAGGTATGGATTTTTACTTTCAGGACACATATTGTCAAAGTACTGTGAAACTATCAAATGTACAAATGTATGTACTGGTTAAATGTACAATATAGTGCCTAGACTCCAAAGTTTTATGTAGCGTTTAAATTGTATCAGTCAATAAACCATTGCAAGCAGTCATGTGACAATTATTGACCTATAACTTTTAACACACACTTTGTCAATGAATGCAATGCAAATGAATGCAATGGATTAGTGTCTATACTCCGAAGTTGTATTTAGTGTATACATTGTATGAGAAAATATACAAAAAAAATAGTTAGTGGCCTGACGTTTCGACCCTAGCAGAGTCTTTCTCGAAGGCTAAATGACAAGACAACACACATACATGGCATACAGGAGTCAAGTGGAAATACATGAATAGAGAGAGTGGAGAGAGAAAAGCAAAAAGCATTCAGAAAAAGCAGGGGGTAGCAGGGATTATGGAGACAAAGGGGGGGGGGGGGGGTTGGAGGGAAGGGGATGGCTTGACCACAAGAAGTTGGAAACACAAAGGACAAAATGGAAGGTTGGAAGAAAAGTAAATAATTAGTTAATAGGGCAGACTAAAAATGTGGATATCTGTGGGGGAAGGGAGAAGGATGAAAATAAACCAGCGCAAACAGTCATGCGACAAGTTTTCTTACTGCAGAGACTTGATGCTTTGATTTTCATTTATATGGTGCTTTTGACTGATTTTCGTCCCAAAGAAAAATAAATGAAACTCTTTACGATACCAACAGCATGTATTGCAAAATCAGCTCATCATTCCCCTACCACCGGAACCGAACACCTTGAGTTTGCGGTATGACAAACTCTGAATCTCTAGTTATTTTTTTGTTTTGTTTAAGAACTTTTTCGCTGAACGAATTTTGACATACGATGCTGTTTCAAAACGAGAAACGTTCAAAACTTCCGCATAATTATTAATAGGACATGGTTAATGCGCGAAATAGGCCTACATGCAAAATTGTTTTTACGTGGCTGATGATGGGCATGATTTATTGTCGGGATTCTGACAATACAGTCGTTTGACCAGTTCCGGATCACTTTTTGAATTCACGATGTTTTTGTTGCATTCTCTTTAACATTTTAAACAAACAAAAGTCGATCAGTTTACCTACACATGTCATAACATTCACCAAATATCCATTGGCCAAAAACAAGTAATACTTTTGAAGTGGCTTCGAGAAAAGTATCGTCACCCGTTTGACCAGTTCCGGATCGGTTGAATCTATTCCGAATCAGTAGCGCGCCCTCTATTGCAAACCAATACTCCAAATCCCATTCATAAAACTGAAAATACATGCAACGTTATCGACGGCTGTTGGATGAAGTACATGTAGTTTTACATTCCTTGAAATATAAAAATGCACGCTTCCAGTGCAACTTAAATGACAAACTTTCTACAACAGCCGTATGATTTTAACTAACTGAGTGCGCCACCATTTAACATACCAATATATTGAGTGATCCGGAACTGGTCAAAGGAACGATGCCTCACAACAAACGATTACGGTAATTTTATCTCATCAAAAAAACAAGACGACTGCTCAGTTTTTACGTGAAGTATTTTTTACACGTTTTTACCATTTGAAATAAATGTTATTCGTCCTGGCGCTAAAATTTGAAAGGTGAGACAATTTAACAGCGTTTTTCAACAATTTTTTTTTTTTAAATAACGATCATTTTCGCCGACAAACTTTATAAAAATTGCCATAATTTATTCTTTCGATGATGTTTGGCACCTTATTTTGGGTTTGTTGGTTTATTGGATGTTGTTCTTCACATGTATCAACAGAAATTGGTAATGTGACAAGTAATTTAATTATGTGGCTGCTGCAAAGTTTAAGTGATCCGGAACTGGTCAATGATCCGGAACTGGTCAAACGACTGTAGTTCATTTTTGTAATCAACTACCACTTATCTTGAGCGGACTCGTCTCATAGACGAAAGCTTATAGGCCTATACATTTCTCAAATCCATCAAAAAAACTAAAAAAGCAATATAAAACTTCCATCTAAATGTTCGAGTCAAATCAACCAAAAATCAGACCTATAGCATCTTTAAAACGAAAGGTTATACACAATTCCACTCATTCCCTTTTGACAATTATCCCATCGTGGTGAACAATTCCAAAATATTTCACCACATTTCTCAATACACTATTAATTTTTGGCATCATTCAATATAATTTCAAACCTTGTTAGTCAACTAAAGACTCAACAAAGGGGTTTGCAACCGTCCTTGAGTTCAAGGGCATGAATTTACAGCTATGCAATAAATAATTTTAAACATAACCCTGAATTTCCATCGGAATAAACTTTCTCGTCATAAGTTCAATACAAAACTACTTTTGCCGGAGGTCAACTATAGTAAAAACGCCACTGAGTTGTAGCAACTTGTTTGTTTGTTTGTTTATTCTTGTTTTTGTGTGTGTGGGGTTGGAGAACCAATTTTACAGTTTAACACCCATCGGTGAGCAAAAACCGAAACACAAATTGAAAATTTTAATTTTAATTGTAATTTGTTAATAAACTTGATATACCTCTGTCAAATTAAGTCGTTCTGAAATACTGCCGTAAATGCAAGAAAGTGGACCAATCAGCAATCCGGGGGGGGGGGGATCATAATTGTTGGGGTGTGTTTTGTACGGAAACAGGATCGCCTACCTCGATGAAGTTTTCACAGGTTGCTTGTATTGTGTGTTGATTGAAAACTAGAGAATGAATTTTGTATGAGAATGATGTGTATGCCAAAAATGACTACAATCAGCAACGGGTTCTGAAATACATTTAGTAGATAAATACTTTAAAGGGAAGGTATACGTTTGGTAATCACTCTTGAAATTAGTGGCAATAAAAACCTATTACTTAGAAGCCTACAGAAGCTTACGATAGTATAAAGCATTTTGAGAAACATTTCACTTCAAAGAGATGTGGTTATGTAAAAAGATAGCAGATTTGATGCTCAAAAATTTGAATCTGAGAAATGTTTCAGTCAGAAACGCTTCTCATAGGGATTATTATTTCTGCGTGATATTCGCTCCGGATTTTCGGCGATATCTCAAAAACGCGACCACCTTTTGAAATGAAATTTTAGGTTAGTTTTTTTGTATATATTTTATCTACATTAATATAGGATTGAAACAATCAAACGGCTCTAAAAACCAAAGGTATACTTTGCGTTTAATAGGCGAAGCCGCGTTTACACACTAACTTACCATTTTTTACGTGCAATTTGAATCTCAAAATGGTGAGCGAGGCAGACAACATCCGATTGTGACGGCAATAAGAAACTAGGACTAATTAATATAGAGATATCTATGTTAGAGATTTCTCTATTAATTGTCAGAGAGATATCTTTATTCGAAACAGATATCTCTATTCAATAACTATAGAAATATCTCTTTTCGAAACGGAGATATCTCTTTTTTGGAGTAGGAATGTCAAGAATGTTCGCCATAAAATTACATTAATATTGAGCTTGACAAGGTTGGTTGAAAGCACTCCACTGAGCCCAACAGCACTGGTCTTTATTACGTTTTGTTTGTTCATTTTGTCATTCCCTTACCATGCAAATACCTCTCTTTTTCACTCCCAATAACTAACACTACAGTGCTTTAATATTTTTAAAATTGTGTAATAGCATTTCCATTTCGTAATGTGAATTTTGTGCTTTTCATAATATTAATATTGTAATTTGATGTTTTTACACTGTACAATCTAAAATAGTGTATATTTTGTCTCAAAGCCATCTTACTATACATTTAATGCCCTTAATGTTTGTATTTTTCTTAAACTGTGGCATCAGGAAATCAACCAGATCGTAATTAATTTTGTTTAGGTCCTTCGGGTTGCTGCTTTTCTGTTTAACTGTTGGCCAGTTTGTGTCTTCCTGATTGTTTTAATCGGTTTGTACTTTTGTATCTTTACATGTGAAATTAATAAATGGAATAAATGAAATGAATAAAATGGGGGCAGAGAACCGCCTATTCACTGTTAACGTGCATCATACAATATCCAACCGTTTTTTTGCAAGTTATATCAACTCTCTCAAACTTATATGAATAGCGAATATTTGCTACGAAAGCGGACACAATAAATGAACACACCCAAGTTGTGTAAGCTTTTCAGTATCCGTGTTGTTCGTGCTGCTCATGACGTCACTTCGTGGCTACCCCGAGTCAACCACCATTATATCCAAAAGTGGGATAACGGAGGCAGACTTGGGTTAGTGACGTCATAAAGGATTGAGCAATGCAGCGACCTCAACATATTTTTTGGGGGAACGGAAGGGGGGCCATGCCCACCCCGCCCCCTCCCAATTGAAATCTGGACTGTGTGATGAAAACATTATCAGAGAGTAAAATGTTACATTTTATAAGCTTTAATGTGATAATTTCCATGTTTTTGTTTTTATATATTTCAAATAACACGCACGGCAATGTATTTGTTTTTACACTCATGTCAGATTATCAAAAAAAAATTGTAGATGGCGTAACAAGAGCACTGAAAAGGGAACTACACTTTTAAAGAAAGAAAAATTCTGGAAAGATGACCTGCAACAACCTTTTTGCATGTCCGTAAAAATTCCACGAAAACAAGTACATTTTTTTTGTATAGAATGAATCATATATACAAAAACATGAACATTTTCTTTTCATCTTCCTTTCGATGCAACCTTGTAAACATGTCCAGTGAACGTGTGTTAAATACAAAGTATTTGTGGTGACTGTGCATTTCCTAGGGAGTGGCTGACCCGCAAAATGCGTGTTTGTGAATGATACACAACTTTAGAGCCCCTAGTTAAGGAAACGAAACAATTTTAATTTTGTTTTACCTTTTCAATTTTACAAATTTAAAACAATTTAACCATAAAAATAAATACTTGGTGAGAAGCACTGCAGCTGTTGATAGTATAAACTATTTGGAGAAAGGATTCCCTATGAAATAATATGGTTTGGATCATTTTTCACCCCAAAACATTTGAATCAATTCATGAATCGTTTCTCAGATTTCTAGGTGAGGGTTGGTGTCCGTTCACGAATGCGTCAGACAGAGATGCGGCTGGTACCCGCTGTCACCTCGCTAAACGTGGATGAATTAGACATTCTTGTAAAAATACCGTGACGGTTTTTGTTTGCTGTTGTTCTCGGACATTTCATTCAGCTGAAACTTCACAGTTTATTTTTCTTTATAATGTTGCCTACTTCGACAAAAGCTAATCTCTGTTTTCGTGTGCAACTTGACTCACAACGAGGCAACCACGACAGAGAGTGTGACGTTGTAGTAAAGGGCCAATAGAATGGGAACAGTTGTTCCTACTATTTTCGTTTTTATGGAGTGGAGTGGTTTATTGTTCAAAAGTGAAAATACAAATGTCTTAAAAAGACTGACGCCATCTTGGTCTTGTTCCCCACAATGGTAATGATAGATGACTGCTCTTAAATAATACACAAAAGGGGTCAGGCTTACCGGCCTTCCATCAACTCAGGTATGTTACATTGATTTGGATAAACAACAACTCACAAAAATACGATCAACGCACTGGGGAAAAAATTACTGAAATCTTTCGAAGGAAAAGTATTTCATTGTTTTTTTGAATAAATCAATGAATTCCCATGCGTCCTTCTATTTTACAATAAACGCCTCAAAAGAAATGAGCTTGTTGGGGTGACAAACGTGGGTAAAATATCTATTTTGTAAGAGATGGTGGTTCTGAGAAATAGTCTTGACGTTTCGAACAGTGTACTCTGCTCGTCTTCAGAAGAAGACCCGTGATCTAACCAACTGCGAACATTTCACCAGACTCGGTGATGGTCACGTGTAATAGTTAAAACAATGACAAAAATGGTGTCTGTTTTGTCATGCTTATGTAAACTTCTTTTTATCGGACTCATTCTTATTTCGAGTGGGGCAATCGAAATAAACAATGGTGGTTAATAAAATGCAGTATTCAGATGGTGATATTTCTCTGGAGGATTAGCACTTGTGTTTACACTACCAGCAAGCTTTTAACATTAATCTCGACAGCCCCGAAACCCATAAAAAAGTGATCTGTATTTGGTCTTTCAAAATTTCAACTTAAGGGAGTTTACTAAAAGGGTCGATTTTATTCCAGCACAGTCGACCATCACGCGTGAACAAAATTTTGAAATTGGGTTGTTATAGACCACAAATATGCACGCGAAAATATTGTTTTCAAAATCAAATACCCATGAATTTCTCCCTTTGTGATTGACATTCTTTGATACACGTTACATTTCTTGTAATGTACTGGATCAGAGTTGACGTGTGAACTGTGACACTGATGCGCACAACTTGGGGGTATTGGCACGCCACATCCAACTCGCATTCTTCAAAGAACAACTTGAATGCTACTCTCACAGCTTGACGTTATGTCAACCCACCATTAAACGTTTCAATGGTTTTGTTGTTGTAAAATATAAAGTGCGATATGACCCCAACTGTAAGCTCAATCAACTCCCCCCTTTTTGTGCAAGAATAAAATGAGTTACGTGATATCGAGCTGTACAAAAAAATTGGAGAGTAAACTGGCTTGGTGATCCATCTTTAAATCGTTCAAATATTTTCTGTATACAGTATAACTTTTGACCCATTTTTGCCAAACAGTTAATATGTAGAGAAGTCTGTTGCTTGAATAACATGTGTTGCATTCATGTTGACTTGAAACAACTTCTGTTGAGTGTTTTTTTGTTTCTTTGATTGTTTTCGTGAAAGACAAGGCATTTGTTTGTTTGTTTATTTAATTGCTTCACTACGGAAGCCCACTCAAGCCACTGAGGAAGCCCACTCAAGCCACTGAAGTATAACAACATCAGCAGGAAATTTATTTGTTATTACGAATTATTAATTCGTTATTACGAATTAATAATTCGTTATTACGAATTAGTAATCCCTTGTAACGAATTAATTCGTCGTCATTACAAATTAATAATTCATGTTAACGATTCCAAGGTGTGACGTGTCCGACTACGGGGAGAGCCGGTGTCATAGGGAAATCTGTCCCCCGGAGATTCTGTCCCCCATATGGGAAATTAACGTGGGCTGGAGAGGGATGATTCAAAAGAGGGAGCTATCAAAATCAGTTTGTACACAGTTCTCCATAATGGGGGACAGAATCTCCGGGGGGACAGAATCTCCGTCCACACCGCCGGAACACCGACAAGTTCCGTCATTCAACGATGTCGTTACAGTCAACGGTTACAGTCAACGGCCACAGCCGTTGCCGAAGTTTCGGCTGCTCCAAACTAGTGGAATGCACTATACCGCCTTTTTTTACGGGTGGTTAAATGGAATGTATACGTTTGGTAATCATTCCTAAAACTAATGGCAATAACAACTTATTGGTTAGAAACATACAACAACTTTCGATGGTAAATAGCATTTTGAGAAACATTTCACTCCAAAGAGATGTGAATATACGCAAATAGATATCAGTTTTTATGCCCCAAAATTTGAATCTGAGAAGCGTTACTGTCAGTAACGCTTCTCATACTGTGTATTTGTTATAACGAATTGTTTGTTCGCATTATTGGTTAAATTGAAAATGAAAATGTTCATAGGTTTGCACATGCCTTAAGATGGTCATGGTGAAAACTTCCCTTAAATATTTCAAGGAAAGGGTCTTTTTACCAATGTTGTCTGCATTCTTTTCCGGTAAGAATTTGTTTATTTGTTTTTATTCAAACCTCACGTATAGTTTTAAGACCCAATAATGGCATATTGGAGACGTATCAGAAACGTACCGCAGTTTTGCTGAAGATGGTCAGGGGAAATGACTTTAAATGGACCACTTATACATTTATCTAAATATTTACAAACATATTATTTAAGTAAAACCCAAACCCCTTTCCGAATCCTTCAGAATCAACCTTAGGATTTGGCGTGTCGTGGCCGAGCGGTTCATGCCAGTACATTGGACTGAAGTTCTGATGGCCTACTGTTGCGAAGCGTGGGTTCCAATCACGGTCTTGACAATTCTGCCATCGAGCAAGACACTTAACCATAGATTGCTTCTCTCAACCCAGGTGTATAAATGGGAACCCGTTATAACTTATAGGGCTCATGAGGCGGTTCTAGGTTGGATTAACCCCTAAGCGCTAATACAGGCAGTTTGAAGTTACCCGCTTGCCAGGGAGTTGAGAAAGCTTGAGGGATGGATTAAGTATGCCTAATTACCAGGAACAATAACAGTCCATCATTTAATTTCAATTACTCTTGTTGAATGCCAAGGACACTCAGAAAAGTTTCAGATGTGGGAGGAAAACCCAAGAGAATGCAGTCAGGTAAGGACTGAAACCCCAACCAGGCGCAGATCCAGGGGGGAGGGGGGCACGGGGCACGTGCCCCCGGGTAAAATTTGGGGGGAAAACAAAACAAAACAATTTTTTTTTTCTTTTTAACTATCTGCTTGCTTTAAAATTAGCCACAAGTGTGTGTGGTGTCTTTTCCCCCCAGCGGTAGGATAGATTTCTTTTTCATCCTATGCCTATCAAATTTGTTTCTTTCTGCCAAAATGAATCTTTCATGATATGCCACTTTATTGCTTAGATTTGCACGATAACATAAGCGTTTGAAACCAGACGTGCCAATTTGTCCTGGATAAAATATATTTCATGTCGTTCTGGCATTCAAGTGTAAAGACTACACTAAGCTTGAACTATTGAATGAATATGCATGAAACCAGATATTGCAGCGACCAGATCCAAACGCGAGATTTGTGGGATTAAAATTTTCTTTGAGTAAAATTAGAAGATTGGTATGGATCAGAAGTGCTTTAAAGGTGTGTCTATTTCTCGGTTTCAGGCACACAGAGGCTTGATTGTTCACCCCTCAAAATGCCAAAAGCTCAGAGCTTCCGAGGGCTTCGCCCCCGGACCCCACCAGGGCTTCGCCCCTGGACCCCCACCATCGATGTTACAGCAATGTTTTCAGTAAATTTAGAAGATTTATATGGATCTGATTTCCAATAAAAGTGTGTCTATTTCTCTGTTTTAGGCACATGGAGGCTTGATTTTCACCCCACAGAACGCCCCTGAAGCTCAGAGGAAAGATATCACTACGCCGACCCTACCACCCATTTTTATTTATTTTATTGTAATTTTGTTTAATTTGTTAATGAGAGATCACAAGGCCACGTAATGCCAATTCAAGGTGAGGGCTACACTTGACTGACTCGGGCTATCGACCCAAATCAACTGTCACCAGGGGCTTGTTGCCACCTACTCCCGTGGGCTGAAACAGTAATGTTACCCCCTTCAAAGTCCGTATAAGGATGTAGGCATGGGTATCGTCCTCTAAAGAGCCTTGCTGGTAGAGCAGAATGCACTACCTTCCTAACTTTTTACGAAGCAATTATGGTTAAGTGCCTTGCTCAAGGGCCAAAGTGTTATGGCCTGGATTTGAGCCCCCACTCTTCTGCTGCTGCTGAACTAGACCGCTCAACCATGACATCCCACAAAGACACATGTAGACATAAAAATGAAAAGATGATTGCTCGTAGAATTGGTGAAAAGAAAAATGACCTACTTTTGTGATTACATCAGAGGTGGCAAACGCTAAAGAGGAAGCTCTTCTGGTCATAGAACTAAAAGTACAAAGCGAGAAAGAGAAAAGAATGATGTCAAAAGAAATGGTGGTATGATACCATAACCGCGTAATATGCACTTACACGGCCTCCCGTACAGCACATTCAAATTGGCCGTCAGCGCAGAATTCCACAGCAAGCAGAGCCTTAACATTGGGACCAGAATGAACCAGAAATTTGCTGAAGGTCAAGCGTCTGGCGGCTTGGAATAAATCTGCTTGAAAGGAGGAAAGAGGCTAGGCAAAAAGTTGTTGTAAATTTTGAGCTGACGGCGGCCAGACACAAGCGGTAAAGCCGTGATGCAAACCAGTGAAGCAAGAAAGCAAGAGGGGGCCACAACAGCAAGCAAATAGAACACCTGCGGGCTTAGCATGCAGCCAGTAAAGCAAGAATCAACGACGCAAACAAACAGATCGGCTCCGAACACAATTTTCCTCAATACTGCCTCAATAATCAACAATACCTATCTACCCCAAATTCACACCCGTTTAACTTTTGAGTCGTTTATAAAGTTTACTTTGCCCCGGATACTTGGTACTCACAGGAAAAACGTGACAACTCTTTGTGAATGAGCATTGTCAAGCTCAACAAAAGTAGTTATTTAAAATGGTGAGAGTGACCTGGAAACGCCCAAAAGTTCATTGTCATAACAGCAGGGGCTAACCATTCCAGTGGTCGGATATGTTTGATTGATTTTTTAAACCAAGATTTTGGTCAAGGTTGATTGACGCGCCTTTTGATATTAATTAAGGCCCAAGTATAATGAACATTTTCAAGCGCACAAATTTACCAAAAGTGCTCATGGCGCTGGTACCTCACACTACAACAAGATGCAGCAAAAAGACAGAATAACAGCATTATGTAAATGCTTCATTTTTTAAAAGGTTGTTCATAAATTGGATAAAAGAAACCGATGATTTGACATATGGTGGCAGTTAATTTTATAGATCGCGTGAGAAAAAGATTACACTTCGATTCAACAAGAAGGTTTAAATTGTCAGAACGGATTTTGTGAGGAGGATTGTAAGGTTTAAAGCAAATAGTCAATATATGCAGGGACACTGTTCGCAAGAGATATAGACTCAAAGAGTTTGTACTTAATCATGCTACTTACTGGTATAAACCAGTTCAACTCTTGTAAAGTTATAATATTGAAGACTTTTTGATAAGGTAATAGACCTTTCTATTGTTGATAAAAAACCGCGCTAATTGGCACGGACGGCCGAATGTTAGCAAAACATTCAACCATGTTAACAGATGTGTCAAAATTCTACGTTTAAATAACTTTTAAATAACAAAAAATAGTTGCTTTGTTTACAATTTAAATCTTATTTTTTGAAAATGTGTGTAACATTATTACAAACTGTGGCTATCTGTCTTTTCTTTGCATTAATGGCTTCCCATTATAGTTTTCTCAACCTCGGTTGGCAAAAACTCGGCCAGTGACGTTGCAATAGAAAGGTCTGTAACATGAGCGGCACAGTTCTGAATGCGTTGATGAAGACCAATTAAAAGCTAACTATAAACGGTAGTCGGTAAAATCCAACAGCTGGAACAACAGCACGTGACTTCACATAATTTCATAATTTTGATATTTAGAGGTGTGGTTAATTATCTCTAGTCACTGTTGACATGGGCTAAAATTTCAAACAGCTTCTTAAGGGGAATGTATACGTTTGGTAATCACTCCTAAAATTAGTGCCAATAAAAACTTACTGTTAGAAGCCTACAGCAGCTTCCGATGATAAAAGCACTCCGAAGAGATGTGGTTACGTAAAAAGATAACAGTTTTTATACCACAAAATTTGAATCTGAGAAGAGTTACTGTCAGTAACGTTTCCCATACTGTGAAATCCTACGTGGACATAATAATTATTCGCTCCGGATTTTCGGCGATATATCAAAAACGGGACCACCTTTTAAAATGAAATTTTCACAGGTGAAATTAATTGTATATGTCTACATTATTTTGTATAAGATTAAAACAATGGAACGGTTCCGAAAACCAAAGGTTTACTTTGCCTTTAAGCACAAAAAGTATAAGCACAATAACATTATGCTTACCAAATTATGTACCATCTTTCATTTTCGCTTAAAGGGAACGTATACATTTGGTTTTTGGAACCATTCGATTATCTTAACCCTATATAAATGTAGATATATACAATAAAACTAACCTGTAAAAAGTTCAAATTTGGGGGGAAATTTATAATTTGTAGTTTTTCTATTTAAAAATCAATATTCAAACAAATGGTTTCCATAGTAATAGCTGTCCCCGATAACTGCTATTTTTCTTACAACACCACCCTAGATAAAGGTCAGAAAATATGGTTGTGTTTTGATGCAGCGTGAGAAGCAACCCGTTCATACTTTAAGCCAATTCTTTATGATGGAAAGTACTTTTGTGTGCAGCCGTGTGTAAATTTGAGCCAATTTTTAAAACACTTGTGGTTCTCAAACACAATGAGAAAGCCATAGGCAGAGATGACAAAAAACATGCTAAGTGCCAAAATATGCTGGACGGGGGATTGGTTAAGAACAGCAAAGAAACTGATGAGGCATGGTGAATTAAAAATAGAATCCTATAAAAGTTGTACTGAACCTCAGACCAGATTGTCCCTTAGTAGTAGGCACTGTGCCTGCCCCTAGGAAGAAATTTGGGGCCTTGAGAAAAATTGAAAGCCTACAAAAGTACAACTTGCAAAAGTACTCATGCAAGCACACCCATGTTTGTCAATGCAGTAAATCAAGGTCTTCTCCTTGTTATAATAATAATAACTAGTTCTTATATAGCGCATTTCACAATAACGTCTCAATGCGCTTTACATTAGTGCCAATAACATTCCTTTAATCTTTCTCAGCTACCTGGGGAGTATACAGCCCGGGCTGCCGTGATGGCGCTCCGAAGGCTTTTTCAAACACAATATCAACCTCTACCCTTGCAGGATTAAAGGAATGTTATTGGCACTAATGTAAAGCGCATTGAGACGTTATTGTGAAATGCGCTATATAAGAACTAGTTATTATTATTATAACCCATTTATACCCCTGGGTGAAGAGAAGCAATTATAGCCAAGTGTCTTGCTCAAGGACACAAGCGTCATGACCGGGACTCGAACCCACACCCCGATGACTAAACCACCAGAACTTGAATCCGATGCTCTTAACCACTCGGCCATGACACTCTATTGTTCTCCTTTTGTTTAGAGTAATTTTTTAGGACATCCACTCTGGTTTTGCACAAGAAAGCAAACCAACGACGTTCTCAGATCCCTTTTCAATGGTAGACAACTCTAACAAAAACACACAAGAGTTGTTTGTAAAGTTCTAACAGTGTCTTTCTAGGCTTTAATGGGAAAGCTCGAGGGCCTGGGGATAGAGCACCGGTGCCTAGGGTCTACAAAGCACTGGTACAAAGGGCCTACAGATTATGCCTGGGGCTTACAGTGCACAGATGCCAAGTGCCTAAACATGGTGCCTAGGGCTTACATATCACTGGTGCCAAGTGCCTACAGATGGTGCCTAGGGATTACGAAGCACTGGTGCCAAGTGCCTAAAGATGGTGCCTTGGGATTACGAAGCACTGGTGCCAAGTGCCTAAAGATGGTGCCTAGTGCCAAGTGCCTATAGAGCACTGGTGCCAAGTGCCTACAGATGGTGACTAGGGCTTACAGAGCACCGGTGCCTAGGGTCTACAGAGCACTGATGCCAAGTGCCTACAGATGATGCCTAGGGCCTACAGAGCACTGGTGCCTAGTGCCTACAGAGCACTGGTGCCAAGTGTCTACAGATGGTGCCTAGGGCCTACAGAGCACTGGTGCCAAGTGCCTACAGAGCAAAATTCCTTCTTCTAAACACAGTTTGGATTTCTTGGATTTAAACACTCAAAAGCATTTCACCTACAAAGCTACATTTTCAGAAAAAGGTCTCCAGCTTCTTATTGTCCGATAAAAGCATAAGTATCAATTTATAATACTGGATAAAAATTCATTTGGCTTTCTCTAGTTAATTTGTTTTCTTCTTGCTGTGCCCGAATTTTCCCCACTGTTTTGACCAAATGGGAGGGCGGTTATCCCCTTCCTCCCTCCTGGGTCGTACGGCTATGACTCTTGAAAAACAGTGCTTTCGGTACGGGGCTTCAAACAGGCGGACGGAGCCCTAAGCCGAGGTCAAAGCTGTGGGCCGTAAAGGTTTCTGACCTGGCCGTAACGGTACATAACGGTAGAAGACCACCAACAAAAAGGGCCGTACGACTCGTATTGTTGGTAGAGCACTCGAAAAGTATTCGAATTAAGTTGCACTTTTCTCTGTTCTCAACCCGTTCATAGTCTAATTATCTTTTCCCCCTTTCTGAGAATCTTGAGGCGTCTCCACCGTGAACAACTAAGTTTTCCCCCTCTAGATTGAAATAACGTTTGGTTTATGGAGATCATTAAAATTCCCTTGGCCGCTTATTAGCTGCCTATAGCTGCCTGTTTGTTGTGATAAATCAACAAATACATGAATACATATTAACAAAACAATGAGGTGAAAAATGTCATCTTCAAAAGACATTAATTAATACATGCTTTAATCACGAACGCATACTACCTCTAAACAAAATGAAAACTTAACTAGGCCTATCAATATAGATACATTTCCACAACAAATGTACAATATTTGTATACATTTACATATTCCATATCTATAAAAAGGAACAATACATTATTTGTTTATTTGATCAGAAAATTCATTTTAAACCTGAATCATGAAGTTTTTAAAAATAAAAACAACCACAACACAACAAACCTGTGAAAAGAAGTCATTACGTTTTTGTGAAAAACGGTGTATATTTTTGTAGGGATTTCTAGCACCTTCCAATGTATGCTTATTTCGGTTGTAGCTTTCAAAATAAGAAGTAAACTGTGAATTTGTGTTATTATTACATAGCCCCCGTTGCCCCTGGTCTTGGCCTTGGTGCCCTTTAAAAGTTACCAATAGCCTTTTAAGATTTTCCAATGGATGTGCCCTTATAAAAAAAGGAAATGGCCTTGCCCTCTGAAAGTTAAAATCCCATGCCTATTTATTTATCTATTTATTAATTGTTATTTATTAAAAAAATTATTCTGTGGGGTGCTTCTTCATAAAGCTGCTTTAAGCAGAAAATTTTGCTGAACAAAATTCTGCCAAGTACACATTAGCAGGAAACCAATAAAAATGGTACGTATGAAACATTTTCACTGGTAACCTATTTATTTTATGCTTAGCAACCTTTTTGCTTAAGCAGCTCAATGAATTTGGGCCCTGGTCACAGCCAATCCTGTTGGGTGAGCGTGCCATGCCACATGCTACCATAAACCCAGCCCACAGTTTGGATTCAAGGATTACCAGAAGCTTGTAGGAAATGCATCAGGCTATTTTTGTCCTATTTTTTTCGTCAGGAATTTACGCAAGAGCTTCGCATTTTCTCACTGCCTTTCCCTTGCTTACAGAAGAATTCTGCACTTATGGCCTGTAGAGTTACACACTTTACAGCGCGCCGTTACAGCAGAACTATGTGGTAAGCAGAGCCCACAAGTAAAACTCTGGTACAAGTTTGGAAGTAATTTAGCCAAAATTCCACCGCTTGACAAAAATATAACAATTCTAAAGCGATGGTTTCTGGTATAGGTTTAGAAGCAATTTAGCCAAAATTTCACCGCTTGACAAAAATATAACAATTCATACATTAAAAGCTGAAGTTTATAGCAAGAAATCTTCAGTCAAATTCATAGTGAAATTTTTTCGTTGAAACATTTTAGCTTGGAATGTTTAGTGTTTGAGAAATGAGAAAATATGGCTGTGTTTTGATGCAGCGTGAGAAGCAACCCGTTCATACTTTAAGCCAATTCTTTATGGAAAGTACTTTTGTGTGCAGCCGTGTGTGAGTTTGAGCCAATTTTTATAACACTTGTGGTTCTCAAACACAAACACAATGAGAAAGCCATAGGCAGTGATGTAAAAAAATATGCTAGGCGCAAAAATATGCTGGACGGGGATTGGTTCAGAACAGTAAAGAAACTAACAAGGCATGATGAATTAAAAATAGAATCCTATAAAAGCTGCTGCCAAAGTTGTACTGAACCTCAGACCAGATTGTCCCTTAGTAGTAGGCACTGTGCCTGCCCCTAGGAAGAAATTTAGGGCCTTGAGAAAAATTTAAAGCCAACAAAAGTACAACTCACAAAAGTACTCATGCAAGCACACCCATGTTTGTCAATGCAGTCAATCAAGGTCTTCTCTTTGTTCTATTGTTTAGAGTAATTTTTTTTAGGACTTCCCCTCTTGTTTTGCACAAGAAAGCAAACCAACGACTTCCTCAGATCCCTTTTCAATGGTAGACAACTCTAATAAAAACACACAAGAGTTGTTTGTAAAGTTCTAACAGTGTCTTTCTAGGCTTTAATGGGAAAGCTCGAGGGCCTGGGGCTTATAAAGCATGGGTGCCTAGGGTCTATACAGTGTGAGTCAAAAAAACCTATACACTTTTAAAATTGCCCCTTGTTTTATTGTGTAGCAATATATATAAGATATTTTTATATGTACTTGTAGAGTGACTCTTCCTGTTTCTTTTGGTGCCACTTTCGCTGGATTGGATTTCATGCTTGACTGCACTTGAGACAATTAAAGGAGACGGGTGAAATTTGGTATGCACCAACTGGTCAGGGTGGATAAGAAAGAGACAAGAAAGATTTTTATTGGGTTTCAAATTGCACGTTTATTTAAAACATTTATGCAATTAAATTTCACAGTGTCTTAGTCCTTCACATGGCGACCATCTCGTTCAATGCACAGCTTGGCTCGGCGCATGATGATTCCTGAAACAGCACGGCGAATCATACCCCTGTCTTGTCTGAGAATGTCCACTTCATGAATTATCCTTTCCTGGAGGTCATCCAGATTTGCTGGAGGAGTCGAGTACACCCGAGGTTTTAAATAGCCCCATAAGAAGAAGTCCAAAGGGGTCAGATCAGGAGATCTTGGGGGCCACTCCACCGGTTGATTCAAGGCATTGACTCGGTTTCCGAATAACTGTCTCAGGCGATCTGTGACAATCCTCCTTCTGTGTGGAGGAGCATCTTCCTGTGCCCACCACAGATGCCTGAACTGTCCATTCTGTTGGCGCATACAAAATTTCACCTGTCTCCCTTAACTGTCTCAAGTGCAGTCAAGCATGAAAGCTAATCCAGTGAAACTGGCACCAAAAGAAGCAGGAAGAGTCACTTTACAAGTACATATCTTTACAAGTACATAAGAAAATATCTTATCTATATTGGTACACAATAAAAATATGGGCAATTTTAAAAGTGTACGTTTTTTTTTGACTCGCACTGTAGAGCACTGGTACCAAGTGCCTACAGATTATGCCTGGGGCTTACAGTGCACTGGTGCCAAGTGACTACAGATGGTGCCTAGGGTCTACAGAGCACTGGTGCCAAGTGCCTACAGATAGTGCCTAGGGCTTACGAAGCACTGGTGCCAAGTGCCTACAGATGGTGCCTAGGGCCTACAGAGCACTGGTGCTTAGGGTATACAGAGCACTGGTGCCAAGTGCCTACAGATGGTGCTTAGGGCTTACGAAGCACTGGTGCCAAGTGCCTACAGATGGTGCCTAGTGTCTACAGAGCACTGGTGTCAAGTGCCTACAGATGGTGCCTAGGGCTTACAGAGCACTGGTGCCTAGTGTCTACAGAGCACTGGTGCCAAGTGCCTACAGAGCAAAATTCCTTCTTCTAAACACAGTTTGGATTTCTTGGATTTAAACATACACACATTTCACTTACACAGCTACATTTTTAGAAAAAAAATCTTCAAAGTCTTCAGCTTCTTATTGTCCCATACATCATTAAATTAAAGAGAAGTGGTAGCAACTGCATTTCCTATGGCTTTTTGATAACAAGCAGGATAGATGGCCCTTAAAAATAAGTAACACTTTATTGTGAAAGGAAGCAGCATCAACAGTTGTATATAGGCTTTATACTCTACATGCTGCTTAAAGGCTATGTACACCTTTGGTTTTTGGAACTGTTCAATTGTTTTAATACTATATAAATGTAGACATACATACACAATAAAACTAAATTGCCAAAAAACCGCAGCGAATATGTCCACGCAGGAAGAATAATCCCTACAGGAATACACAATCTGAGAAACGTTTCTCAATTTGGGGCATAAAACCTGATCTCTTTTTTCCATAACCACATTACTTCGAAGTGAAATGATTCTCAAAATGCTTTATACTATCAAAAGCTGCTGTACTTTTAACCAAGTAAGATTTCATTGTAGGTAAACTAACCAAGACAATTGTGAAACATACTAACTGACTAAATATAAACACATGAGGGCGCTACGCCAGTGACCTTTATCCAAATGTGACAAAATACATGAGCAATTGAAGGTAAGAAAAAAAATGCAAGGGACAAGATTTATGAGTTGTGTAAACCACCGCAACAACAACATAAGTGTGAACATCACCAGTAAGTATGTATGTCGAAGTTCACTCTTGTGTGTAATGTGATCATGGCTGTGCAGCGAACCGGATGTGGTATTTTACTGGCTGGTTTTACTGGAGCGATGCATCCGAACTGGACTTTTTGGCCGAGTTACATGTAGTTTGACCAGGTTAGTTTACCTGGGCAGAAGGTGGCCGGTTAAACTAACCATTGGACTCGGTTAAGTTACCTTGGTGAAATTTTTCTGGGCTGTTCGCACTGGACTTAAAGGGGTGATATTTTTAACCATGGTGATAATGTAGAACATTTTGAGAAACAATTCCCTTCAAAGGATTGTGGTTTTAGCTTTAAATATTTCTCAGATTATGTATTCTGATTACGAATTATTCTTCCTGCGTGGACATAACCGCTCCAGATTTTCTGCAATATCTGAGAAACACTTCCCTCTTTTTAATTGAATTTTTCACAGGTTAGTTTTTTTGAAAATATCTAGTTATATATTAAAATTAAAACCAAATGTATGCTTTGCCTTTGAAATGGTCAAGTAACCCATTTGCTTGGTTAGTTACCCCCCCCCCCCAAAAAAAGGCCAATGCGAACATGGTTTAAGAACGATCTGGCTGATTTTTGCCTAGGGCAAAAAAAATACACCAAAACCAAAACCCATAAATCAGATTGAAACAGGACATTACAGGAAAGCTCCATTTAAAGAGTTTGACCACAAAAACTCGGAAAGTCTACATCCTAATCACAGAGTCTGTGTGTTTTGAGCAGTTAATCTGCCTAGGGCAGTCAGCAGTCTTACCAGTTTGTGCATATTCATAATCCAATTAAGTCCGCTGTTTGGAAAAGGAATTACATGGAGATAACATGTGTGAGTTGCGAGAAGAAAAGGAATGTTTCTTTTGAGCCTTTTTCTTTAACCCTCTTGCTGTCTGACCATTCAATACCATTCACTGTGGTTTTGAATGATAGATAAGCTATGCCAGCCTTGCAATATGATACCATGAGGGAATGCATGTACACAGTACACAGTAAGTTCTGTACACAGTAAGTTCTGTGCACAGTTGTGCCACCATACACAACTTTGGCAGTTGAATGGTTTCAAATGGTTGGTCAACTCACTTGAAAATGTTGCGAACAGTAGGAGGGTTAATGGAGCTTTTCCGTAATGAAGAATCTCATGACTGGTGAATCACTGGAAGCCATGGCAGTTTATTTAAAACTAGGTGTGATTTATGCGGGATTTAGATCACACTTACCCACAGGTTACGAGGCTTTAGGTTTGGGCAAGGCTATCCTTTGTCTGAGTTCTCATCGCTATGGTTATCGCCATCTTCATCATCCTTGAGGACTTCAGCCGTGAGGGATTGAAGATCTGATAATATTGCACTTAAAGGAGCTGTCAATAAAAAGTAGATATAATGTAAGAAATTAATTTTCCTGCTGTCTTGGTGTTGGTTTCAACGTTGATCCCATGGCAACAACCTTCTAGTCTTGGCTCAGTCTCAGATTTGTTTAATGTTTGTCATTACTTTTAGTCATACCAAGACATAAGGAGGAGCCAGTGGCATCAGTTGCCACATTAAAGACACTTGTGTCCTTGAGCAAGACACTTAACCATAAATTGCTTCTCTTTACCTAGGTGTACATTTCGGAAATAATGAGGGCTGAGATGGTGTCAAGTAAATAGATTGAGGTTGCATATTCCTCTTGGAGTTAAGAAGGTTTAAGGAATGAAATAAATTGACCAATTACTTTGATAAAAGTGATTTTTTTCCTTATACATTAACAAACAAAAATGAGATGTCACTTACATCATAAGGCTTAATGGCCATTTCATGGTGTGGGCTACACTTAACTGATTTGCGCTGTCGACCCAAATTAACTGTCACCAGGTGGCATGTTGCCACCTACTCCTGGGGCTGAAACAGGGTTACCCCCTTCACAGTCCTTATGGATGTAGGCATGGGTATCATCCACTATAGGTGCCTGGCTGGTAGAGCAGAATGCACCACCTTCCCAACTCCTGCGCCATGAGCATCAACAAAGGAATATACCGGCGCAATATAAATCTCTGTTATTTATCGAACTTAATCTATTACTTTTTAAATTATTGAATTGCACAGTCCTCAAGGAAAATGAAATACCTTTGTGTTTGGTTTGCTGTTCTGCCAGGTCGGTTCTTGCTGAATCTCTAATGGTCTCCGTTGGTACTGAATTCCTGTCATCACCATCCATTCCTCGAACTGCTGCCCTCTGTGATTTAAACTGTCCAATCAGGCCTTCCTGTTTAAGTGTTGCCTGTTATCAAGAGAAACATTCTATGAAGTTAACTGTATACCATCATATTAACTCTTTCAGTGCCAAGGTCGTACATGTAAGATCTATTTTTATGTACTCAAAAAGTGCCATCAATGTGTATCGTACATGTATGACCCATAATATACATGTTTTACCAGAGGGCATTATCACTCAAGAAATTCAATTGACTTTGGGATGTACCAAGACAACACAAATCAGCAAGATCAGTTTTGTTAGGTGAGAAAGACTTTTTTTATTACAGAATTTCGAAAAACCTCAAAAAGCTGGGCACTTTAGATTCGAAACGGGCAATGAAAGAGTTAAAAGGAGAATGACAACAACTACATACTTTCTAGAATGATTAAACAATAAAAATGACACTTCAATTTTGTTAAATTGTTTTCACTTAATCTGGATTGTCCAAATTTGATGACATTTTCACAGGCTGGTTTTGATGAATATGTTTACTGACAAAATAGAGGATTGAAATGAAAATTTACCCCCAAAATTAATTAAATTTTACCAAGTTAGTTTCCCTTAAGATTTATTACTTGATATTTGAAAACAAAATTAGGAGAGGAACCCGACAAATAAATAATTAGCCCCTAAAAACTAATTGTACCTTATACCTCAAAATTGTGTGGTTTTCCTTTAACTTCATGAACTAACACGGTCCGCTATTTTGTGGAGTCAAAAGTTTGGTTTAACAAAAAGTCGGACCGTGTTAGTTCACAAAGTCAAAGGAAACCACACAATTTTGAGGTATATTTGTGTGGATCATAATATTCCAATTTAAAAACATCTTTCCAACCATATTCCTTTCACAACAAAACAAGTTTTAAAGCCCAAAGTGTCAACTCCGAAGGCAACATGTTCCTTTAAGGTTTATTACTTGATATTTGAAAATACAATAATGAGAGAAACCTGAAAAATAAATAAATGTCCCCATCTTTAGCATACAATAGAGTCCCCTTTACCATGAGTAGATTCCGGTCTTTCTCTGCCCCTCTGAGCTGAGATCTTAACCTCTCTATCTCCAACTGAAGTTGCCCTTCTTGAATCTTCAAGATCCCGGCTGATCTGTCCCTCTCCCGCACCACCTGCCGCTCAAGCTGTCTCAGGGAAACGACTGAAAATAGATGCACAGGAGGACGAAGAGAAAAAATTGCTGAAGACGTTGAAGATTAAGAAATCTTGGACTTCAGAGCTGTGCACAGTGTCCTTGAAGGCTGTTCAACACAACCAAAATGCTTAGCACAACAAAAGCTTGCGTAGCAGAAACAGATTACCAGCCAAAACACCATGTAATGTATACTGTTTGTGACTGGTCCCCAGCTTATTTCAGCTAAGTAGACAATTTTGCTAAGCACCATTGAGGGCTCAAATTTGGGGAGAAAATCCACAAGACCACTGGACTTGTAGCTCAAAATGGTTACCAGACCAGAAAATCTTTTACAAAAAACAGAATCCAACTGAGAGCAAACTATTTACAGAGTGTAACATATAAACTGTATTTAGTCAAACAAAGTACAAACACTATTAAGAGAAGAATTGTCTGAATCGTCTGATGGAAGTATACTTTGATACAGACTCAAAGTCAACATTTGAACACAGTTGAAAAACACAAGACTGAGAGTTTACTGGCCAAATGCTAAAATCACTGGCCTCAGGCCTGCAGTCCAGTGTTAGTTCCGGCCAGCCCTGGCCATTTGCTGCTTTAGGACTTGATGAAAATGGGCTCAGGGCTCTGCAGAAAAAGTAAATTTTTGAGAGTCCCTCGGTTTCATTACAGTACCAGAAAGATATAACAATGAGCAACCTCGTTGACAAGAATGCCATAAGTTACGTCCAGGGATGAATTTGGACAGATGTGAACCCTACTTTAAAATGGCTTCTGGGTCTGGGTCTGTTACAATTCAGGAGGTTTACATACTCTGTGCATCACCAGAAATACAAAACTACAGATTTGGGCTCATTGTGGACTATTTCTCTCTCATTGCTTACTTCTTTCAAGAAAATTTGAAAGCCCAAGGAGGTTTTGAGAAATTCCTGAGAAAATCACATGCCCGTTTAATCATGTCAAGTTAACTTTAACGAAAAATGTGGACAAAATCTGGTGATCAGTTGTTGAGTGATCAAAAGATATAGAATGAGGAAAATGTGTAAGTAGCTCTGAGGCAATTCTTACGTGCTGCAAATTTAGCCGTTTGGCAAATGCCAGCTTTTCCATTGGTTGATCTGGGATTTTGCCATGCAGGAATGTCACATGGTTTTGATAATCTATGTTCACAGCTGACATAGAGGACGTGCACAGCAGACAAAGATGACCAGTGAGCTCAATTTTCTCCATGATTGAACCGCAATAAGTAAACTGGCAGCCAACCAATTTGGGGGAAAAAAATACATTTTCAAGAGTGTTACTTTCTGGGGTAGTTAGCCAAAAATCCAAACAGCTGACCAGCCCCCCCCCCCCCAAAAAAAACCAAAAAACCACACTGAAGTTTAGTTGTCGGATAGTGAATATTTTATTTATGGTCAAGAGGCTGTTGCTATGGGAAGGTTATAGTGTGGTGCAACCCCATGTTCCAAGCTTCATACACAACAGCGCCCTCTGTTGACAGTTTTGATGATGTAATGTACTCTAGATTGAGGAAACACTTAGAATACCCAACTAAGCGTCACTGTTGAATGATTGATCAACATACCAGCTTTGGCTTGTTCCCGTCTTGCATTGTTGAGTTTGTGCTCCATCTCCAACAGCTGATCTGCCAGTTGAGACTCCCTAGCGGCCATCTTTTCAGCAGAAGCTGTCAGGATTTAAAATGGTAACAACTACAAAAAACCATTGTAAAATTCATAATGACTGGGTCACCCTTATGGATCAACGCTTGGATTTGCAATGGGAATAGCATTGGGATTAACAATCAATTAAGGAAGCTCACCATTATGGGAAGCTCAGAACCTATACATCCTTTTCAGTGAGTGAGTGTGTTTACATTGTCCTTACTCGGTTCACTTAAGTTAATGGATGAGCAATTAATCTGCCTGGGGCATCAGCAGTATTACTGGTTTGTTCATGATCCAATTATGCAACTAGAAGCCACTGTTTGAAAAAGGAATTACATGGAGATAATAGGTGTGAGTTGGCAAAGAGGAAAAGGATGTATTATTTTCGCCTCTTATTTTGCAGTTTTTCTGTAATTCACTAAATAATTCCCAGCGGCATAAATAGTCTGGATGGATAGTCTTTTTCTACCTCTATTGGTTAACCATGGAAGTTTAGCCAACTCAATCTTCAATTTAATTGCCGACTTAGTTGCTTGAATCGAGACTAGCACAGTGGGATTAAGAAACTTCACTTAACTGGCAGCGTGAATAGTCTTTAAACACCTCTATTTTTTAAACGATGAAGTTTAGCGAACTTGATCTTTCAATTTACTCACTGACTTAGTCGCTTTAAATGGGATTAGCCCAGTGGGATTAAGAAACTTCACTTAACTGCCAGTGTCTTAAATACCGTCTAATGGATAGTCCTTAAATACCTCTTCCTTAAAAAAGATGAAGTTTATTAAGCAAGCACGATCTTCAATTAAAGCCACTGAACATGTTTGGTAATTATCAAAGACCAGTATTGTCACTCGGTGTTTGCATAAAATAACAAACCTGTGAAAATTTGGGCTGAATCGGTCATCAAAGTTGCAAGAAAATAAAGAAAGAAAAAACACCCTTGTTGCACAATTTTGTGTGCTTTCAGATGCTAATAAAAGGCTTCATGCATGAAGTCTTTTATTATTTTAGTGAGAAGTTACCTCTTTCTCAAAAACTACGTTACTTCAGAGGGAGTAGTTTCTCACAATGTTTTATACTATCAACAGCTCTCCGTTGCTGGTTACCAAGTAAGTTTTTATGCTAATATATATTTTGAGTAACTACCAAACGTGTTCAGTGCCTTTAACTCACTGACTTAGTAGCTTGAAAATGGAATAGCACTGGGATTAGCAGAGTGGGATTAGGGAACTTCACTTAACTGCCAAGTGGCTTATATACTGTTACGTGGACAATTTGTTAATACCTCTATCGGTGGACAGCTGAAGTTTAGCCAGCTCCACTTTCACTTTACTTGCTGACTCAGTTGATTCCTGACACTCTTTTTTGGCTCTGTCAAGTTTAGCTGATATGCTCTCCAAACTCTAATCAAACGAGTAACATGTAACTAGTTCAAATACAAGACAACTTTTTATGGTGTTACACATAAGGAAACCAGTTATAGCATTCACCATTTTAATACTGGTAACGTTTTCCAGGGAGTTGACTAACTATTGGAAACCTTTCCACTGCAGAGGTTCTGTATGGTGGTGCAATTTAGCACAGAGCTATAGGTGTATGAACTGTGTAGATGCATTCACCACACAAGAACATATTGCAGGCTAGCGCAGTTAGTCTATCATTCAAAACCACAGTGGATGTAATTGAATGGTCAGACAGTAAAAGGTTGACTGGGTACTATGTACATGTACATGTAGATACAATTACCACCTATCATATTGCAGGCTGGCATAGTTCATCTATCATTCCTAACACTGGTTGGTGATATTGAATGGTCAGACAGTAGGAGGGTTGACTGTGTGTACTTTTTAAAATATTGTTTGTTATTTTTACTTTATTTTGTACCCTGTGTAGGAGGGTTGACTGTGTACTGTGTAGATGCATTCACCACAAGATATAATATTGCAGGTCGGCGTAAATTATCTATCATTTAAAAGTCAAAACCACAGAGAATGATATTAAAGGGTTAGTCAGTAAGAGGGTTAATAGTAAACAGACTTACCTTTGATTGTTGATGCACCTGAAGTTGTAACTCCTGAATCGTTGTGGCATCTTGCTCTTGTCTGGATTGAACTGTTAATTTGAAGACATTTCTTAACAATTAGTGACGCCATCTCCAAATGCTTACTTTTTTAACGGTACAAATAATCTATATATTTATCATCTTCTCTGTGCTGCAAGGTACTTATTTCATATTTTCAATAATCAAAAGGGCATGAAATCTACGATGGCTAGAAATCAGAAGAAAAAAAATCAAACCTGACAGATAATTTATGTTTATCTTCACCTAATGAACACTATAGACCCCTTCTTGCTGACGTAACATTTCTACAGCAACACAGGAGGTCCGCCGCATTAGAGTACTATGCAAGTGTAGAATACGTATGTATAGTAACATTCAATATTGTTTTTCACATGTTTTTAGCATGGTGAGTGACAAAAAACCAGCCATTTAAAACCTTGCAGAAAGGCCGTGCGAGAAAGAACCTCGCCTTCGGCAGGGTCCTTTATCACACAGCCAGGACCCTGCACGTTATAAAGAGCTGTTAAAGATCTCTTTTATTCCCTTAATGAAACCCTGAAGCTCACAATTCTTTGAACAGTAGTTGCCTTTCAAAAGGGAAATTGTTTCTAGTCACTATTCTTAATATATTAATATGTTAAAATATTTGACATGTTGCTGTTAAGTTCCGAGTCAGAAACATTGATTCCCGAGTCACAGTCATTGAGCCCCAAATCACAAACATTGATGGACGAGTCCCAAACATTGAGCCTGAATCACAAACCTTGATGGACGTGTCACAATCATCGATTGTTGAGTGACAAACATAGAATCTGAGTCTTAAGTTCCAGTCAATTTGGTCGAGTCTAAGTTCCAGGTCAAGTGATTTACATCTTAATTCGAGTCCCAGTCTGAGTTATGAAAGTCGTGACTCCAGTCCGAGTCTGAATTCATTAATACAGCAAACTGGTTATATTACATTTGCACTTGATGGTGTCATACTGCTGCTGCATGGTCTCTGTGTCTTGTTTGATTCTGGTGGCCAGGGCGTCACGCTCATGTGTCACTCGCTGTAACTCCATAGCAAGCTGCTGGTATGTCAACCTTGATATACAAGGGGAGAAATGATCATAACAGTTTCTGTTTGGTTTATGGAAGTAGGGGAGTATACCTGTACAATTGACCACTTCACGTCCGTAATAAAAAACTGTGCCTCTGTGCGGTAATTTTTTTTTCAGAACTTTTTGGAACTTATGAAGAATTGTTGTTGTTGAGAATATCAATGTCACGATGAAACCATGACTACATAAAGTAAAGACAACACACGATCTAATAAAATGCAACAGAATTTGTTATTCTATTTCGAGAAACTACGGAATGTCTTATCACGGCCGATAATCAAACGTGGAAAGCTGGAATCTCGTACATACTTCCCATATGCCAAATACAATGAAAAACTATGGTGGCAGCCTATCAATCTCTTATGATCCTTGTTTGTAAACAAAAGAACGAAGGTCTGAGCTTGGAGAATACACAAAAATCCCTGCAAAAAGGGAGATTTTGAGCTTGAGTTGCAGTACCCTTCTTCCCTCTTTGTACAGGGGATAGTATGCAGCGTAGCACGGTAGGTGCATGCCTCTGCATGCTACACAATGGATTTTTCTGGGGCGTGTATGCCTGTCAGCCAGTCAAATGACCACAACCAATCATCAAGCAATCAACATACAGTACTTAAAACAGCCTGTAGCATCAGGATCCATGTTTTCTCCTGGAGACCATGACAGCACACATAACAAAACGTTGAGTTGCCACACCACCTGTTCTTGACAAATTCACCACAACTCATTATTACTATTATTAAGTATTATTTATACAGGGTAGCCCCATCAGTGTGAAAACACTGTTCTCCCTGGGGGCCCTGTAGAAAAAAACAATCAAAGAACAAGGGGAAAAAACATGATAAGAACAAACCCCATATAAAGCAACAACAGCAATCTAAACCACCAGGAACAAAAACAGAGAAAACAAAGCAAAAAATTGCAAGTTAGAAACAAAAAACAAATCAATGACTCCGTAAACGCCAGTATATAGAAGTGAAAGAAGTCAAGGTGGGCTCATTACGCAATCTCTCAGGTAAACCGTTCCACAAAAAGGAACCTTCGTAAGAAATGCTTCTTTTGTCTTTCTCAGTCCTAACTTTAGGCACACACAACCCATTACTCTCTGCGTATCATGGAGATCATTTCATCGCAAACCTAACTTGATTGTGCCTTGAAAGTTTTGGATGCTACTTCAATCATCGGCATTTGTAGAGCGCCATCATTCTAGTTGCCTATTCTGAGGCGCTTAGCAAAGTGAAGACAAATTAAAACAAAAGAGTTCATAGAATTTCATGTGGAGATGAAAAGTGCAATGGACCAAATGTAAACAGATTAGAAGAGATGAGTCTTAAGCTTGCTTTTGAAGATCGGTAACGAGTCAAGTTTACGGAGTTGATAGGGGAGATCATTCCATAGCTTTGGTGCTCATGAAACAAAGCTTCTATCACCTGATGAAGAACAAGATCTAGGCATGTTCAACAGTAGTTTACTAATTGTCTCTATTTTAAGTTAATTTCAAATAATTTTTCATTTGTCGCTCAGATTTGTCTAGATACATACCGATTGCTTTCACTGTCTTTGTCTCCATCATTGATCTTATTTCCAACAGTTGGCTCTGGCTGATTTCCTAATTGTTCCTCCTCTTCAAGTCGCCTTATTGCATCCTTTCTAGCCAGTAACCCTGAGTCATTGACATGGAATATCCGCTATTAGACTTTGAGAATATAAGACATTAATAACAAAAGGACAAAACAAATACTATGTAAGTGATGTTGAAAGCTGTGCATGGTGTAGATCAAGGAAAATCTAGAACAGTAAACTTGTGGGTACTCTTTAAAGAGAGAAGCGTTGGTTCTGAGAAGAGCCTGTGTGGTCTCGATGTGTCTCTCCTGAAGACAAGCAGAGAAAACCTTTTGAGGATTGAGACCACATTGTCGTGGTCGAGTGGATAAGAGCACCGGACTCAAGCTCTGGTGTTTCAGATCAGCAGAGTGTGGGTTCGAGTCCCGGTCGTGACACTTGTGTCCTTAAGCAAGACACTTAACCATTATTGCTTCGTCCTTCGGATGGGACGTTAAGCCGCTGGTCCCGTGTGTTGTGTAATGCACGTAAAAGAACCCAGAGCACTTATCAAAAAGAGAAGGGGTTCGCCCCGGTGTTCCTGGTTTGATTGGCTGCATATTGCGCCACAGCACCTTGTAAACCACTACACGGTGCTATGTAAAGGAATAGGTCTCAAACTTGAAAAAAGTAGATACACATATGAAGCTTGCAGGAAAATACTGACAGTTGAAGCGCCTTGAGCGTCACTGAGTGACAGATATGAGCGCTATATAAGAAGCCACTATTATTATTATTATTGGTTCTTCTCAGAAACAACACTACTCCAAAAAGAATTTGTCACATGGATGTACCCGCGAGTTTACTACTATAGTTTTTCTTGTATACTAAGTGGGTCAGGGACAACAAAAGTAAACTAAACTACTGTTGCTCGGAAGAATAGTATCCCACACATAGTAAGACAGGAAAACTAGAGGAAAAATACAGGCATGAAAAAATGATGGAGAAGAAGAAAGATTTACACACCAAAGTTTACACACCTGCATGCTCCCGGATCAATCCGGAAGGATTAAATAAAAAAAAAAAATGCTCACCTTTTAAAATATTGATGCGACCGACAGCGAAACTGACACGATGATCAAAGGAGGTAAGTTTGGAAAATGCACTGTTCAGGTTCTCTTCATGTTCTTTATGGCTCGCCTTAAAACTGTTACAACAAAGAAAATATGATGACAACAAAATTCTCATACCACTGTGGCCCTTTTCTAAACTACGGCTTTGGCTTAGACTATGGCTAAGGCTTGATCCACCTGTTTGAAGCCCTGAGCTGAATGCACCTGTTTTCAAAATAATTGACTGACCCTAAGCCAGATCCGAAGCCTGAAAACGGCCTATGTTGCTGCAAGAATTTTCCTGCGAAAAAAACCCGTTACTGGGCCCTTAGTACGGCTAGAGACCACAACACCTCGGCTGGGCTTGCAATACTCACTGGACCACTGGCCAGAGTCTAATAATTCAGCAAACATTAGAAGGGAAAGAAATTTTTTTTGTCTGAGCAATGAGATCTGGGCCCAATTTCACAGAGCTGTTTAAGCAGAAAAATATTACTTGACAATTTTCTGCTATAAGCAAAAATGTGCAGGATACCAGTCATAAATGGAACATGTGACATGGCATTTTGGTTGGTGTCCGTATTCTGGGAAGCGAAATTGTTTTGTGATTAGTTACTTTTTGTGCTAAAGCAGCTCTATGAAATCGGGCCCTAGACCCAATTTGATGGCACCGCTTACTACAGTCTACGCTTGAGGCGCCCTAAAAAGTGCATGATTCTAAGGGTCGTAATCACATAATTCAGTTAGTAAGCTGTGTTATGCAATTAGGCCTGTAGTCATGTAGAGATTTTCTTTGAATTCAAGCTTAGCGTGTCGTGGACTGGCTGACTCATCAGAGTGTGGGTTCGAATCCTAGTTGTGATACTTGTGTTCTTGGGCTAGTATTAACTGAACTACATGTATAATTGCTTTTCACATCACCAAGGAGTAAATGGGTACCTGCGAGGGTAGAGATTGTTGAAGTGAATGATCAGCAACCTGCCAGTGCTGCATACTCCTAAGGAGTTGAGATGGTCTCAGGAATGCTTAGGGCCAGAGCACTTTGATACCATTTGGCTGCCGGCACTGCCTACTCCTAAGGAGTTGAGATGGTCTCAGCAATGCTTAAGGCCAGAGCACTTTGATACCATTTGGCTGCCGGCACTGCCTACTCCTAAGGAGTTGAGATGGTCTCAGGAATGCTTAGGGCCAGAGCACCCTGTGCGCCCATTTGGCTGCCAGTGCTGCATACTCCTAAGGAGTTGAGATGGTCTCAGGAATGCTTAGGGCCAGAGCACTTTGATACCATTTGGCTGCCGGCACTGCCTACTCCTAAGGAGTTGAGATGGTCTCAGGAATGCTTAAGGCCAGAGCACTCTGTGATACCATTTGGCTGCCGGCACTGCCTACTCCTAAGGAGTTGAGATGGTCTCAGGAATGCTTAGGGACAGAGCACTCTATGATACCATTTGGCTGCCGGCACTGCCTACTCCTAAGGAGTTGAGATGGTCTCAGGAATGCTTAGGGACAGAGCACTCTATGATACCATTTGGCTGCCGGCACTGCCTACTCCTAAGGAGTTGAGATGGTCTCAGGAATGCTTAGGGACAGAGCACTCTATGATACCATTTGGCTGCCGGCACTGCCTACTCCTAAGGAGTCGAGATGGTCTCAGGAATGCTTAGGGCCAGAGCACTCTGTGATACCATTTGGCTGCCGGCGCTGCATACTCCTAAGGAGTTGAGATGGTCTCAGGAATGCTTAGGGCCAGAGCACTTTGATACCATTTGGCTGCCGGCACTGCCTACTCCTAAGGAGTTGAGATGGTCTCAGGAATGCTTAAGGCCAGAGCACTTTGATACATTTGGCTGCCGGCACTGCCTACTCCTAAGGAGTTGAGATGGTCTCAGGAATGCTTAGGGCCAGAGCACCCTGTGCGCCCATTTGGCTGCCAGTGCTGCATACTCCTAAGGAGTTGAGATGGTCTCAGGAATGCTTAGGGCCAGAGCACTTTGATACCATTTGGCTGCCGGCACTGCCTACTCCTAAGGAGTTGAGATGGTCTCAGGAATGCTTAAGGCCAGAGCACTCTGTGCGCCCATTTGGCTGCCAGTGCTGCATACTCCTAAGGAGTTGATTGAGATGGTCTCAGGAATGCTTAGGGCCAGAGCACTTTGATACCATTTGGCTGCCGGCACTGCCTACTCCTAAGGAGTTGAGACTCTGTGATACCATTTGGCTGCCGGCACTGCCTACTCCTAAGGAGTTGAGATGGTCTCAGGAATGCTTAGGGACAGAGCACTCTATGATACCATTTGGCTGCCGGCACTGCCTACTCCTAAGGAGTTGAGATGGTCTCAGGAATGCTTAGGGACAGAGCACTCTATGATACCATTTGGCTGCCGGCACTGCCTACTCCTAAGGAGTTGAGATGGTCTCAGGAATGCTTAGGGACAGAGCACTCTATGATACCATTTGGCTGCCGGCACTGCCTACTCCTAAGGAGTTGAGATGGTCTCAGGAATGCTTAGGGACAGAGCACTCTATGATACCATTTGGCTGCCGGCACTGCCTACTCCTAAGGAGTTGAGATGGTCTCAGGAATGCTTAGGGCCAGAGCACTCTGATACCATTTGGCTGCCGGCACTGCCTACTCCTAATGAGTTGAGATGGTCTCAGGAATGCTTAAGGCCGGCACCCTGTGATACCATTTGGCTGCTGGCACTGCCTACTCCTAAGGAGTTGAGATGGTCTCAGGAATGCTTAGGGCCAGAGCACTCTGTGATACCATTTGGCTGCCGGCACTGCCTACTCCTAAGGAGTTGAGATGGTCTCAGGAATGCTTAGGGACAGAGCACTCTGATACCATTTGGCTGCCGGCACTGCCTACTCCTAATGAGTTGAGATGGTCTCAGGAATGCTTAAGGCCGGCACCCTGTGATACCATTTGACTGCTGGCACTGCCTACTCCTAAGGAGTTGAGATGGTCTCAGGAATGCTTAGGGCCAGAGCACTCTGTGAAACCATTTGGCTGCCGGCACTGCCTACTCCTAAGGAGTTGAGATGGTCTCAGGAATGCTTAGGGTCAGAGCACTCTGATACCATTTGGCTGCCGGCACTGCCTACTCCTAAGGAGTTGAGATGGTCTCAGGAATGCTTAGGGACAGAGCACTCTATGATACCATTTGGCTGCCGGCACTGCCTACTCCTAAGGAGTTGAGATGGTCTCAGGAATGCTTAAGGTCCAATGAACAGGGGTAGCACTTATATAAGGCCCTTACATAATAATAATAATGACAATTAAGCCCTTAAATTATCAAAAGCACATAACACATTTAAAAATGCACAGAATGGAAGAAAAAGATAAAGAAACAAGACTGGTCACCTGGCCAGTGCCCAAACCACAGTATGAGGATACATCTGTTCCGCCAACAGAGAACTGATAGTTACTTATTACATAGGCCTATCCCTGCTGGTATCATTAATGTTTGGATCTTTTCAGGAAACAGCCGTCGATTTCACCAAACTCTTCCTAACTTAGGACTAGTCCTAGGCAATGCTAAGAGATAGGACTAGTCTTAAGTTAGGACGAGTTACTCGTCCTAACCTCGTTAGGACGAGTTACTCGTCCTAACTCGAGGTTAGGACGAGTTACTCGTCCTAACTTGAGATAGGATTAATCCTAGCGTTTCGTGAAATCGGCTGCTGACGCCTCTAACCCTACCTTTGTAAAATATCTAAAACAACTGGCAAGGCAACCATAGAAGAAAAACAAACAAAAGACAAAAAAGATTCAAAAGGGCCTAATAAATTATTACTTATATTTTTTGGGGATGAACTGGGGGATGACTGTAACAATGAGTTGCTCACCTTTCTAGAAGGGATGCAAGTCTAGGCACTGCCTCTTCATATCCATTGAGTCTGGAATCAAGTAACTCGGCCACCTGTTGAACTGACATCAACTCATCTTGAAGACTCTGTAAACAAAATAATACTAAGGTGAAGTACCTAAGAGACTAAGTCCATTTCCTCCAAGCTGTTCTATCTAAGATATCGTCAGTCAATTCAGAATTACTAAACATTTTAAAGTTAATTTGACAAGAATGGTGCATCATTGGTTTTGGTAAGTCCAGGAAGTTCATGTCAAAAATCAAATTATAACTATTTGGAGTGCCTGCTATGAAACGACATCTTCTCTAAATGTGAAGGGTTGTGGGTTTGAATCTCACCATAGTAGCTTGTGAATTTTTGTTGCTACTCAGAAATTTGTGTAAACAGCAACGGTACAACCTGAGAAGCAGCAGTATGGGATCACCTTAAGGGGAGCCAATCTTGTATTTCAAACAGCAAATAATACACCACAAGGGAAACTGACTGGGTATATCTCGTTTTAGTAAAAAAAGAATTATTCAAATAAATTTGAGTTACGTACTTATTAACTAGGCGAGATATTTTCATCTGTTTAAAAGCAAATGAAGATATTTCAGTAAAAAGCTAAAATGTGAGTTTATTAATAAAATATTAACTCACCTGCATTTCTACCCTCTCCAGCTGAAGCTGTGCATCCCTATCGGCAATGGTATGCTCCAACAGATGGCATTTATTCCGCAGACTGACGATCTTCTCGTCCAAATCAGCAACCTGAGCAAACGAGAAATGATGAAATGGAGAATAAAGTCCATCTCTAAATTGATTGATTTGGCAGTGGCTATGGCTAGATTGCCAACAAGTCCTATTCTTCAACGCTGTCATTGCAGCCAATGGCCATAGCCGTAGCCAAAGTCACTTGATTTGGACACAGCCTAAATCAAAGTCTTTTTGTCAATGGACGGTCACTGCATGTTTTACTCCCTCGCTTGCTTGTTTAAAGCATTGAGGTTGGTGACAGTATTCCATAGAAATAAAACCTGGAGAACACAGAGTGAGTCGCTTTTAGCATGACCCTTTTGTGAGACCATTTACCCTGTTGCCCATGGCACGCTGCTCACAGCGGTTGGGCAATTTACCGATCGGCAAAGTCTGTTGATCACAACAAATTAATTACTATAAATTGATCTCACACCACTTTTAGCCATAATGCCTACAAATTTATCTCTACAAGTTGATCTTTACACTGCCTAGCCATGCTGCCTACAAATTCATCACAACAAATTCTTCACTATAAATTAATCCCACAACACCTAGCCATGCTGCCTACAAATTGATCAGAACAAATTGATCACTACAAATTGATCACAACAAATTGATCTCTACACTGTATGAATACACACCTGCCATTTATGATTCCTTGTGATGGTCTCTTCAACTATATCTTGGGATTTTAGCTGAACTAAAAGCTCAAATACTTTCTCTCGCCACCTGTCACCATAAAAATACGGGGGAAGTAAAGAGTGGAAGCGAAGAATGGAAATCAGAATGATAACTGTTTTTTTATGGTGCGTAAGTTTGAGCCAAAACCTTGATCGTATTTCAACAACGACCTATGTTTATTTTTTGTGTGCATTCACCTGAGTTGTGCATTTTGTTTATTTTCCCAAACGGTTAATTTGAACTTGTGACTTTCTTTTAATCGTTTCCACAGATTCAGAACTTTGGGCCAGTCTGTAAAAGAAGCAAATGTCCACAAACTTTCCTGGATTAGAACACTGTAACCCAGTCTGTACATTGACAAAACCACACAACACAGTGGGGCAGAGTAAAAAGCAAAACGTAGAACAAAATTTGTAAGGGATTAAGATAAGAAACAATCCACCCGCAAAAGGGATGTCAATCATTCTCCCTGGACAGTGTCTGGGGCCAACATTTTAAAGAAAAGGAAGATCTCACTTTTGTTATATGTTTGTTGGCTTTGTTTAATCCTTAAGGAAATTTGGAAATGGATTTCAATGTTTGTTTATGGTCACGTTTAAGGTTAACCCTACATTCACCATATGGTTGCAAGGTGGAGTTGTATTTAAGTACTTTTTGCCAGGTATACAGAGTATATTTTTATGAGATGTTATTACATACAGGTAGTATTGTGGCACAATCTGCACGCAACAGGCATGATATTTGGTACTTGGAAACAAGTAAGGATATTTTATCGAGGACAAGGACTGACCAACACGTACACATGGTATAAGCTTTAATAGACATTTCGGGCTACTTAATCACAATTTTTCTGATTTTTCCCATGGGCAAAAAAATATCAGGAAGAATATCATGCCTGGCCACAACCATCTGATCACATAAACTGAGTATATTTACCTTGTTAAAAGAATCTGTAACTTCTTCCCATTGTCTGAACTTTCACCTTTGACCTGGGGGAAGAAATGGGTCAATATTGTAATGCTGTAAAATACCACCACATCATATATAAAACCCTTTTTTGATAAAATACCTTAAATAAAAATAAAAAACATTAATTTCATGTTATGTGTTGGGTTGTAAGACTTTGTTGCACCGACGTGAACATTGTTCTCCTTACCCTTGACAATTCAGACTCCTGTATGGCAAGGATTTCAGTGGCTGAAGATAGTCGGACATTCAGCAGCTGAACAGCAGACCTCTGGTTCTCAACATTCCTCTCAAGGTCCTGGCAAGAGACCAAATTCACACAATCAAGCAGCAAGAAAGAAAAAATAAATAAATAAATATGTCTACCTTTAGGAATTGTCTAGAATGATTTTGTTAATGTGTTTATTACATAAATTAAACAGTTTGTGATACCCGCGATAGTCGGTGCCAGTATTTAAAACATTAATGGAATTCATTTTGGAATCAATATACACACAGCTGACATATTTATTGACTTTAACTTGCTGGGCAGAAAACATTGCTCATCAAATTTCTTTGATAAGCCAAAAAGTTAACATCAGTCACCAGTCACAGCAATGTAAACTCAATGGCATTGTGGCTGGTAACCTGTTCCTGCTAAGCAAGACTTTACTGTGCTAAGTAAATTTGAAGTCAGACTCTGCTTACTTTGACCTTCTTGCGTTGTTTATCAATCTCTATCTGCCATTGGGATGTGGTCTGGCTGGTGCTCTGTGTGTCTCCAATGTACGTCTTGAGTTGACTCAGCTGACTCTGCAATAATGCAATGGTGGAGTCCTTCTCCCTGTTGGACATCACATCAAAAAGGTAAAGGGTATTGTCGTGGCCGAGCGGTCTAGTTCACCGAACCCAAGCTCTGGTGTTGCCAGCAGCAGAGTGTGGGTTCGAATCCTGGTCATGACACTTGTGCCCTTGAGCAAGGCACTTAACCATAATTGCTTCGTAAAATGTTGAGAAGGTAGTGTATTCTTTATAATTTTTTTTTTTTTACCCTTACACCGATGTGTGTGTTAAGCACTGTGTACTCAGTACTTGCCCAAGTTCTGTGAACAAAATCGACAGGTAAATCACTCAGGTTGGACTCAACGAACCCACGACCTTTGCATTGTAAGACATCTGCTCTAGCAATGCAAAGGTCTTGGGTTCGAATCCAACCCGAGTGATTTGCCTGTTGATTTTTTTTCCCCACAGAACTCAGGTAAGTACCGAGTATACAGTGCTTAACACACATCGGTGTAAGGGTGAAAAAACAAATTATATACTTTATCCCAGATTCAAAAAAAGCATAAAAGTCTCATCCCCTTAAGGTGATCCCTCTGCTACCGCTTCCCAACTTGTATCCTAAACTTGGGTGTAATCCCTGTTACAGGTTTAATGGCTTCTGACTGGCACCCCTGATCCAAGTAATTGTAGATATTTAGAGTACATTCAAAATAAGCGGGAACAGGTTTTCATAATCAGGGAGATTTTTTAATTTGTTCATCAGAACATAGAAAGATTGGTTTATTTTCAGGGAACTTTCTGCAGAATCAGGGAGAGTTTGCAGCACTGGATATTGACAAAATAGAGAGAACGCCAACATTAGGGCTAGATAGCTCAGTTGGTAGAGTGCCAGCACGTTAATCCAGAGGCTGCAGGTTTAAAGCCCGCTCTTAGTAATTTTTTAGCGTTCAACCCAAAACTATTTAAAATTTACTATTTGAGAACTAAAACTGATCAGAAAATTTTGATTTGGGTAATCACTTTTTTTCAGTGATACTTACGCGTTACTAGTCTTGAGATCAGCCGCTATTTTATCTTTCTCATCTTCACTAGTCTGCAATCGTTTTTTCAGCTGGCTAGTCTCCTGCTCAAGCTGTGTCCGTGTTCTACTTAGTTCCTCCCCCAGCCTCTCAATCTTGTCTTGCCTCTCACTAGTCTCTGCTCCATACTTTGTTTTCATCATAGTTATCTGGCATTATAAAAATGTTCTTGGGTAAGCAAGGTATCCGCACTATCCGACACTAAAAGCCACAGTGCAATTATAAATTGCAACTTTGAAAATGAATATAAAAAGAGAAAAAAGATCCTAACCTAGTCTTATTTCCAAGAAGCGCAAGTTGTGTGGTCACGAATACAATGTAGTCACGAATATACCTTGCTGTCACTTGAGGGTACTATCATTCCTGTAACCGCTATCACTCAACCAAGAATGATAGTTCCCTCTGGCAGCTAGTGGTTTGTGGGGTGATAGTGGTTAGGTTTTTGTGACAACCTGCATTTGTTAAGACACAACTGGAGCGTCTTGAAACAAAGACTAACCCCAATCAAAGTTGGAAAGGTAGTGCATTCTGCTCTACCAGCCAAGCTTCTAGTGGATGATCCATGCCTACATGTACATCCCTACAGACTGTGAAGGGGGTAACCCCGTTTCAGCCCCAGGAGTAGGTGGCAACGTGCCCCTGGTGACAGTTGACTTGGGTTGACAGCCCAAAAAGTGTAGCCCTCTCCTTGAAGTGGCCGTCCGACCTTGTGATATAAGGCGATATCTTATATAAAAATTGTTTTTTTAAAGACACTAGGAGATTAGGGAATTAACTTAGAGGAAGCATCATTTACCTGCATCCTATGCTCCTCTTCTTGGCACTTATTGGTCATTGCTAAGGAGGTAGTTTCTGTCACATACTTCACTTCTGCTTTCCTTAGTCTCTCCTCAAGCTCCCTGACCTCTGACTCTCTCTGTGACCTCAATGTCATGACCTCTGACTTAACCTGAGCCAGCTCGGTGGCCTGCTTGCTCAGAATGTCTGCAGTGTGCTCCAGATGATGGAAGTGGTGAGGTGACATGGTGGATGAAACGGTTTCCACTACTCTGGGTTGAGTGTTGCAGAGCTGCAAAATGGTCCATTATTAATGTACAAATCCACCTAGATTAATCCTCGATTGACGTCACAAAAAGGGATGGGCGGAGTCACCCCCAAACAACTTTATCTATTTTTTTAACATATAAATCCTGACAATTAATTACTCAAAAAATTGTTTTATTGTTAAAATACATATACTCTTATGTTTAAAAATATATATATATATATATTTCCAGGTGCCTTTAAACTCGACTCTATTTAGGCCATTTTGCATTATGTGCTCAGGTTATTTATTAAACCGACTGGTTTACTTCTCATGAACCGGTTAACATTTATACACCACTATAAGCTTACATATTGGGCTACATTTATATTCAACTTATGTCCTATAAGGTTTTGGAAAACAATTGCAGCCATTTTTCGATTTCATATTTCATTTATTGTACCGATTTACATATGCTTGAGTTGAAAGGGCCAACATCTCTGCCTTGACGTCTATCAATCGTTTGTGAGTTAAATAAAGTCTGGTACATTGACTTGACTGGTCATTATGAAATGCTCAATTTGAATTCCTCAGACTAATAATAATGTTGTTACATCACATGGTTCAGGGCAAACTTTTTATAAATCAACCTCCAGATTAGCAAAGACTGGTATCCTTTGTGCTAACACATTTAATTGGAAATTGTGTAATGGATCTTTGCCGTCCTTTATGTAATAAGGCAAAAGCTTGCCCCTTACTATGTGACATAGCAACAGTGGATGTAGTCCAAGGAGTTCCAACTGAGCATTCACTTGTGACTGAGCAAGGCATTGTACGAAACATCATTCAAATCTGAACTTGTAAACAGCTTATTTTGGGGGATCAAATACATGTAGGATTTGACCAGGCACAAGTTGACCTCGAGAACCCAAGAGATATAACGAGAAAACGAATACGAGGAACCTTGAACTAGAACTAATTGTCTGATGGGATATAGTTTACTTTTAATACTTAAACATTTCTAGTGATCAGATGATATTTTCTTAGCTGTACTACATTCCAAACCACTTATTCTTTAATTTTTTTTTTTTATCGGACGTTACTAATCACAAGGCCCTAAAACAGGCCATTTAACGTCAGGGCTAAAAAGGGGGAAAGGTGTGGACTAGAAGAAATCAAAAAGAAGAAAGATAGAAAAGAAAGCTATTTATATAGCGTTTGAATTGGGAAAGGTTATAAGGGGCAGGGAGGCAGGATACAGGTAGTGAATTCCAAAATGAGGCGGGACGTGGGAAGAAGCTTGATGAGTATCACTGAATATTTGCTTTGGGTACAGCTACATTATAGGGATGTGAATAGGCAGAGAAACTTGTGGTGCGGACAAAGGTACGGTTAGGTGGAACAACCAGTGGGAGGCCATTAGAGCACCTGCCATTATAATACCTGTATAAAAGAGGCTCATTGAGGCTACAGAGCGACAGACAGACCGAGGCTACAGAGCCATGAAGAGAATGAGGCTACAGAGCGATGGAAAGAATGAGGCTACAGAGCGATGGAAAGAATGAGGCTACAGAGCGATGGAAAGAATGAAGCTACAGAGCTATGGAAAAAATGAGGCTAAAGAGCCATGAAAAGATTGAGGCTACAGAGCGATGGAAAGAATGAGGCTACAGAGCTATGGACAAAATTAGGCTACAGAGCAATGGAAAGAATGAGGCTACAGAGCCATGAAGAGAATGAGGCTACAGAGCAATGGAAAGAATGAGGCTACAGAGCGGCGATTGAGGCTAAAGAGCCATGAAGAGAAAGAGGCTACAGAGCGATGGAAAGAATGAGGCTACAGAGCGATGGAAAAAATGAGGCTGCAGAGCAGTGGAAAGAATGAGGCTACAGAGCCATGAAGAGAATGAGGCTACAGAGCGATGGAAAGAATAAGACTACAGAGCAACAGATAAACAGGGGGTTCCAAATATGAATTAAAGACATGCCCCACTAAATTTGCATTGACTGATGACTTCTGAGAGGACACAATTTTGGGAAAAATGAGGCTACAGAGCGATGGAAAGAGGGAGGGTACAGAGCGGCGGAGAGATTGAGGCTAAAGAGCCATGAAAAGATTGAGGCTACAGAGCGATGGAAAGAATGAGGCTACAGAGCTATGGACAAAATTAGGCTACAGAGCAATGGAAAGAATGAGGCTACAGAGCCATGAAGAGAATGAGGCTACAGAGCAATGGAAAGAATGAGGCTACAGAGTGGCGATTGAGGCTAAAGAGCCATGAAGAGAAAGAGGCTACAGAGCGATGGAAAGAATGAGGCTACAGAGCGATGGACAAAATGAGGCTACAGAGCAGTGGAAAGAATGAGGCTACAGAGCCATGAAGAGAATGAGGCTACAGAGCGATGGAAAGAATAAGACTACAGAGCAACAGATAAACAGGGGGTTCCAAATATGAATTAAAGACATGCCCCACTAAATTTGCATTGACTGATGACTTCCTGAGAGGACACAATTTTTTTGAAATAAGGTTTCATGAGTAAGAAACATTAACTACCATGACTACCACAAGCGTGAATCAATCTGTAACTTACATGAACTTGCGAATGACGGGCGTCCGAAGTGGAGTCTTCATGTGGCTTGGCCCTGCTGCTAAAAATAGTTGGAAGCATTTTGCACACATTTTGTTAAAGGGGAAGTACGTTGACAACAATAATGTTTGGCAAAGTATATTTGATATACACAAAGCAGGGTTTGAAACTTTGCATGGTGAGAGAACAATCTAGAAATTAGGTTTGTGGTAACACCATGTAAACAGGAGCATAGCAAGGGCATATTTTGAGAGGGGGGGATGTATGGAAGCCATTTTGTTGATTGGCATTTTCTTTCAGGAGGCCATTTTGCCAACTGACATTCCTTTCGCCAGGGATCATATATACATCCCTGGATAATATATTAGCCTTTTTGTGATATGGGGGCCACATTACGAGGGCACTCTTGGGTTTGCCAACTGACGCTCAAAACGCTGAATCAAAAAACTACTGGGGGGGGGGGGTACACCCCCTGGTCACTTCACTCCTGCATATAAATAATCTCTCCAAACTTTGAGTTAATTAAGGTAAACCTTTTCTTTCCAGACCCTTGTAATTTGCATTGGAAGTTTAAAAATTGTATTCCATAGCTTATCCCATTCAAACATGGAAGAATCTTTATAATACTTGTCATTACACCATAGCTCTTTGAAATATTGTCTAGTTGTCTTACCGCAGTTGTTTATTCTCTTGTTGTAGTTCATCGATTTTGCCTTTTGCTTGAGCCAAGGACTTCCATGGATCTGACGAAGTCTGCTTGAACTCAAAGGAGGATGGAGGTCGTAGCTGGGATCCATGGGATGCTGCAGGATAAATCAAGGGCTATAAGTCTCTAACCTCGCATTAAATTGCTTTAAAAGGCCATTTTATTTCATACTCTTTCAGAGCGACATTTGAAACATCAAAAACAACTGTGCCAATCAAAAAGTCAAATTCAATGCCATTTTGATTGAATATCATCAAAATTCAGGAATCATCTAAAAAATATTTGTACCCCATAAATGTACAGACCATTTTAAATGCGCCAAATTTATTTTAAAGGCCCTATACACTATTGGTAAGATCGAAAAACACAAATGTTCACAGATTCACACATAACTTACATGATTGAAAGTAAGTTATGGTAGAAAGGGTTCCTTAAAATATTTCTGCCTAAAATGCTATCGTTTCTGAGAAATGAGTAAAACAATAGTTTTTATCACGCGCGATAATAAACTCGATGTTTGAAAAACAGAAAACACATAAGGTCTCTTTTCACTATTTTCTCGTGACCTCGATGACCAATTGAGCTCAAATTTTCACAGGCTTGTTATTTCATGTATGTGGTTGATTACACAAAATATGAACACTGTCTGTGATTATTTTGTCAGCTCTACCAATCCTGTATAATACCTTTAAGCAAAAAATAAAAAATAAAAATGAGTGCAGTACCAGTCACAACAACATGAACTTAATGGCATTTTAGCTGGTAACAAGTTTTTGTGTAGCAAAATTTGTCTGTGCTTAGCAAGTGTTTGTGCTTACAAGCTTTATAAAATTGGGCCCTGCATCCGCTGAAGTACTGCTTCATGTTGCGTTTGCGGTTTGGAGTAAATCAGGCAGGGTTGTGAGTGCACACATGAATTCTTAAAAAGGTTTATAGGTGCTTTTACCAAGTTTCTTGAGAGGTAGGTCAGTTGGTCAGCAATTAAAGTTTGTTAATCCGTTAATAATTTAAGTTCCACTCTGTTAGTGTTACAGTCCTTGGAAAAAGGAAAATTTGTAACAGACTTTCTTACTCTTTTACATACTAGTCTGATCATACTGATGAAGGTACTTGTTGTAGACTTGATAAAAAACCAAGGACAATGGCTTATAAATTTGACGAACCCATCTTGTCAAATACACAAATAAACTGTTAGTGTTCGGCCCCTACCTAGTACAACCATGGAGGTGGGAATACCTCCATGGTACAACTTACAAGTAGTACTTACTATGTATTACTGAATTCTATAATATAAAAAATAAAATAAAAAGAGGGGCACTGGCTAGCTTGCCTTTAACCATGCTAGTATGTATTATTGCTAACACTAAATTTTTTTAAATAATAACCGATGCCGGACAGCAGTTAAGAAAACTCTATGTAGGCAATTAAAATTCATAAATTTACAGTCTAGTTCTAGGTCTTTCCTAGCCCACCGCAAAAAATACGACTGCGCGGTGTGCGCGGAGCCAAAAGACAGTGCGGTGTGCGCCGGAAGCCAATTGGAAGGCTCCGCGCACACCGCGCAGTCTTATTTGTTTTGCGCAAATCGCGAACGCCGCGCGAACGCCGCGCGAACGCCGCGCGAACGCCGCGCGAACGCCGCGCGAGTGCCGCGATGAGGGAAAAACAACCGTGAGTATTGCGTGGTAAATTTCATTTTTTGAAGATGTTTTTGAATATAACTCAACAAAAAGGAAATGCATTCATTATGAAGTGTATGGGGAAAGTTTGTGTTGTGTACAGTGTAGTGCAAAGGAAACTGTAGATATTGATGGCAAACCGCCGTAAAATGTTCACCTATGCTATTAACGACCATTTTGAAAATGTATAGCGTTACGGAGGTCCAAAATGTTAGACCCCTATAAGATAAGGCTCACGGAGGAGCCTTAATTATATAGTTTCTAGAAGTAGGCCTAGGTCTACCTAGACTCTAGTCTAGGCTGAAACAATGTCATTTTAGTTCTATTTGGCTAGTTCAGTTGTTCCAACGGAGGAAGGCTTTTCAAGGCAATAAATGGTCAATCAACTCTCATATTCGTATCGTAACGTGTAGTCGGACAAAGTTGAAAGATGTCAGATGTTGTTTACAAAAGTTGTTTGTCAGTTTGTGTGTGTGTGGTGGGTGTACGTGTGTGGATGGCTAAGTTACAGTCTATTAATGCCGGCCCTGGTTGGACTCCTCCGTTGTAGCCCCACTTTTGTGACCAACAGAGAGACCTAGGACACAAAAGTGGGGCTGGCTGTTGGCCGACTACCTCAGTTGCAGTACAACAGACACTACTGACGTCTTACCACACCGGGGGTAAGTTCATTCTCATTCTAGAGCCCCACTTCCTTGTGTGGCCTAAAATTCAGCTTGACCGGCCACCCACCCACACACGACCAAGTGGGGCTAAAATCATTCATGCGTTCACCGTTTAACCAGGTATGCAAACTGCAAATAGCTGATAAACAGTATGTACAGATTATGATAATATTTATTAATTGCTGGTAACTCCAACAAAGATACAAACCTTTAGCTTTCTTGCCGACAACCGGCTGCGAAAAATGTGATGGTGGATTCAAGTTCGCCGCCATGATTGTTCTCAATTGAGAGAGGATCTCATTTTAGGATTTTGTGAAGTCCGCCCTCTATGGCTGAAGTGAAGAGAATGCTGCTATGTAAGTTTTGCTGACGGCCTCCCCACCCACCCACACAAATAAAATAGTGACTCATAGGCCCTAAGTGAAAACAAATAAATCAATAAATTGACAAATAAAAGAACAAAACATAACAGGAAAAACAACAAGTAAACAATCATTTATTATTTTTATTTATTAAAAACTTTCAAAAGTCACGGCCAGAGGCCGAATTGAATTACATTATTAAAAAATAGAGAATATAATTAAAAGGTAAAAAGACCGTCTTACAAAAAACACTAAATACACTCAAAAAACAAACTAGACAATAAATAAAAGAATGGGAATACAGGAAAAAACGACAATAAAAGGACGGAAAGCAAGAGCAAGAAAATGGTCCAGCCAAAAGTGATAATGAAAAACAAAAAGTTATAATATGCTCTATACGAGTGAGGTAGGGGATAGCACTTTTGCCAATCTATCCAACTTGAAATTAGGTTCTTGAAATTGTTGTGTGTGTCTGAGAGACATAAGAATGGGTTTTGGGATTTAGTTGGAACCAATTATTAAAACGGTTAGAAAAAGCACAACTTTTTGCAAATTTACAACACAATTCTTCTCTCCTGTCTGACACTAGTTTGTAAGCAACAAGTAAAAAGAGCATCATTATATTTATGATATTCTTTATGCAAATTATTTTGCAAGCTCGTTTTTGGATGGATTCAATTGATAAAGATTGTTTGCATGTTAGACCTGAATGCCACACAGGAGCAGCATATTCAAAGATGGGTCAGACGTAGGTCATATAGATGGTGCCAAGATCACTTTTAGGAACACCAAATTTCTTTTAAAGGACTCAAAATATGGAGGCGTCTGCTTCCCTTAGAAATCATTTCATGAACCCGAGTATCCCACTTCAAATCACTTTGAATCCATACGCCAAGAAGCTTGGTTTCATTTACAACCTTGAGAATGTTATCACCAATATAAAAAGGAGGTGTTTGAGGCCGTTGTTTTTTTAAAACAGAAATTCATTATTTTACACTTGGCAGGATTAGGTCCGAGTTTGTTATGTTGAGACCAATTGTATAAATCGTGAATATCATTTTGTATTGAAGAGATGCTGTTCACTGAAAGTACCTCCCCTAAGCTAAGGTCGTCAACATAATTATTTCCATTTACAAGAGGATGATTTGACACAGACATCGTCAATAGTATAGTCAAAAAAACAATGCTCCCAAATTTTGTTCCTTGGGGGACACCGCAATTAAGATGCCCCCAATCAGAAAAAAGTTGATTGTAGACTGCAAGACCAAAAAGTAACGTTTATTGTTTATTACTACTTTTTAATAGGTTTTCTCTAAATTATCGCAAATAAAATTCCCTGAATACTTTTTGATAAAAAATGTAACAACATTTCTACAAATTAAACATTCATTTTGATTAAGTTTTATTCATGTTTATTATATACTCTGGTTGTTACAATATGCACAGAAACAGTAAATACATATTTTAAAATAAACAACAAAATAATGGTGGGAGTTTTAAAAAGAAATGTAAACCGGCAAATACAGTTGGGTACATTGATCAGCACATCACTACTGCTAATACATCACATTATAATTTCATAATTAATTTAAATGCCTGTAAAATATTGTAAACTACGTAAGTACTGAATTAGTAGGAATGATACATAATTACCCACAGTGTTAAAAGACAAAAAACAGACATATAACTATGAACAAAACAAGTGTTGAGATTTAATCTGAAAGCCGACTGATTATATATAACAGTACCAATCCTCCTGAGACTTACAACATCTGGTGTGATGTGGCCGAGAGGTTAAGAGCACAGGACTCAAGTTCTGATCAGAAGAGTGTGGGTTTTCTACCATAATTGCTTTGTCCTTCTGTTGGGACATTAAGCAGTAGGTTCCATACACTAGGATTGGTAACACAAGTAAAAGAACACAGAATAATTATCATGGAAGTGTAGGGGTTGACCCAGTGTTTCTGTTTCACAAAGCAATACAGGTTTCCTCAGGCTAGCGAGCTACAGTGATTAAGTTCACTTATGAGGCATCCTTGGTTTCATTACCAGAAATATATAATAACAACATGTATGAACTACAAGACCCATTACTATAGCACCTTGTAACAGTTTACAAAGTGATGCAGCGCAATCTGCAGCCAACCATGCAAGAAACACTAGGGCAAACCCTTTCTCTTAACCCAAGTTATTTTACGCGCATTATGCAACGTATAGGAACTATGGCTTAGCGGCCTATCCGAAGGACAAAGCAAGTGTCTTTGCTTAAGGACACAAAAGCCATGATTGAGACTCGAACCTACACTCGACACCACCAGAACTTGAGTCTAATGCACTACTAGACCCCTCGGACTAGGCCCTCTATTTATTTCCCTCTGATACACTGAAAAAACATTTAAAATTTTGCCATCAAAAGACTGACCCTATAATTTGGCTCTGAAATTGGTCACTAAACCCCAAAAACCTTCCTAATTGAAAACAAGTAATAAAAATTGAAACACAAAATATCTGACTTCCTGAGACTACAAAACTTAAAACCTGACGGGAAAACAGTGACATATAGAAGCAACTGCCTGATTTACTTTTCAAATTGTTTCTTCAAATAAAAACTCTGATTTCTCTTCACTATGTTTTGTCAAATAATTGATAATTGATACCGGTAATTGCTTAGAGCTGTAAACATGACCTTGAAAACTTAATAAGTAAACCAAATTATAGAAATTATTTTACAACAGTTGATGTTTGTGTTTCAACCGTCCAAGTAACATGGAAACCAAATTTCAGAGATTGAACATTAAATATTGGCAGATAATGTTGACTTATGTCAAAAAGCAATGTGGGGGTCTTTGTTTTATACTCTTTTGTGCCCTTAAAATAAAAATACAAAAATAACAAACAACTTTGATTGGAAACTTGAGATAGTATTGGTCTCCATGGGCATATGGGGACTCTTTGGTTAAGGGGTTGATTGGCCCAAAGTTTTACACATATATAAACATAAGTACACATTTTTAATACTGGATAAAATCTGTTTTGCTATCTCTATCCATTTTTTTCCTTCTTGCTGTTTAGCTATCTCTATCCATTTTGTTCCTTCTTGCTGTGCCTGAATTGTCCCCACCGTTTTGCCAGAATTTGGGAGGGCAGTTAGCCCACTCTGCCCCCTCCTGGGTTGTATGCCTATAATGGAGTCAATGTTTTAACTAGCCTGCTCTTTAGTCACCATCACATCGTCTACCAATATTCCCAATCTACTCAGCATGGACACGTGCTTATAAAAACAATTTACTTCTGCATCTGTTGAGTACGGTGCAAACTCCTTAAAGCACATGTGTAACATTGGTAATTGTTAAAGACCAGTATTCACTCTTGATGTGACCCAACATATACATGAAGAAAAAAAAAAACGGAGAAAGTTTAAGCTAGATAAAAACTAATTGTTTTACTAATTTCTCAAAAGCTACTGAATTTCAAGCAGAAATATTTGGGGAGAAAATTGTCCACCATGACCATCTTTATACCATGTACGTTGTGTGCAAATCTGTGAACATTTATATTTTTACTCTTAAAACCAATATTATAAAAACCCTTTAGGAGAATACCCCACACAGGGATAGATGTTATCAAATGGTCTTATCACAAACCAAATATATATAATTTTAATATTTTGAGCCTCAAATCACATGAAGAAACAATCATCAAAAGTAAAAAAATTAATAAGCTGCAATGCTCCGTTTACATTTCTCACATAAAGTAATTTTGCAATGCACAAAATGACAAATAATATTGAGTTCATAAAAAGAAACAATATTACAAAGTTTTAAATAATAATTATTATTTGATCTGCAATGTTTTGTTTACACTTCTCAAAAAAACCACCACTAATTAGTTTTCAAAGCAATAATACTCAATTAAAATGTTACTGTAGTTTGTCAAATACTTTGGATACAACAAATTACAATTTTATTTTAGTAAATTTTTAATGGAATTACAGTACTGGACTTTGTTTGCAGTAAAAGAAAACATGGATCAAAAGTGTTTTGCCAAAGGAAAAAAAGAGTAAATAAAGATAAGACAAAATAGATGTTGCCTGCTAGACAATGTTGACGAATCCATGCAAACACATCAGCTTTGTCTGGAATGACACAACCTTGCCTCATTTGGACAAACGAGCGGAGACCAATTATTTGGGAAAAGACACCGTGAAGCGTCCAATATTAACCCATGGTAGACTCCATTATTAAATTATGGAGCATCGTGGCAGTAAATACATGGCAAAATAATGGATGACACGTGACGCATGTTCTACCTATCAAATGACAAGGATCTCTGTGTGTGGTATATAATAGTTTGTTGCTTGTTCCCAAGGCATAAATAAAAGAATACATAGTAATAGTATAACAAACAATTTCAGTACAAGCTGTTGGAATGCTATAATTACATAATTGAAAAATTTACATCATGTTACTGAGGTAACACAAAAGCTTTCCAATATTGAATATTTGCAGATTTAGAAGTGTATGTTGCAAAATTACATGTAATTTTGCTAAAAATCATCCCCAAAGATTGTGCAAGATTTTAGTATCCTCTCCTCTGCAAAGTCAGAGCTGCCAACTCTCCCTGATTCTGCAGAAATGTCCCTGAAACCTTTCCATGTTCTGATGAAAACATGTAAAAAAAACTCCCTGATTATGGAAACTTTGTCCCTATAATGTTGAATGTAAATCTATATACCTCCCTGATTGTTGTACAAAATCTCCCTGATTGCATGATGTACATGTTGGCAGCTCTTGCAAACCGTTTCCAAAGTTCAAGGTGTATACTTCCAGCAAATTATGAAAGCAACGTGTATTTGCATCACACAAAAACATTTCCAAAGAAGCATGTACTCATGTGAATAAACATAAATGGTATAATTTGATCAATTTGTCGCTGGTCCCACAAAGTGACTTACATGGTCCACAACCCCCAAAATTGTGTATGGAGATAATTGTAGTTGAAGTTGCGCTACTTTTCAAACTGTTGTTTTGAAGTCTGCTTATTATTCTATATTGTACTTTTTAAGACATAAATAAAGCTGACTTCTTCATTTGTACAGAACTGTCAATTTGATTTCATTCTTGCAATTTTTGTTTTCATTCTTGCAATTAATGAGTAAATAATTCCTAAACACATGTTACTTTGTGAAAATGAAAAAAAAAGTTTTGTCCGGAGAGAGCTGTGTACAAACCAAGGCATATTGAGACGTATTGCAATAGGTCAATTTGTAAAAACACTACGCTTCAATATGTCTGACCAAGAAAGCGCAAAAAAGTCGTACATGCGAGTTGGGAACCGTGCTATAGTACCATGTATACCATTGGCAAAGTGGCATAGGTTACTTCATGGAAACACAAAACGTTACTCTTACTAACTAGCATAATTACAAAACTCTGAAACTTGGTGAAAATATTTAAATTAATGATTATATTAATAGTTTGCATAAAATCGGATATGCAAAATGTTGTGTTTTTAACAGATGGGACACTTCGTGGGACCAGCGACGAATTATGACCTTTATGTTAATCTAAGCTACAAGTACAAGTATTTGTATTAAGTACAGCACATCCTTAAAATACTATATTAATTTTACTTCAGTATTGACATAAACTCTAAACTGCAGCTTTCTATATGTTCTATATTAGTTACAGGTGGCAAAGTTTACAGTAGATATATATTCACAACTCTTTTATGTAAAAATAATACTGATAGTTTATATAGACATTCACTTATGTCTTAGTTAATATTGCTTTTAAACCGATCGGACCCTGTTTCAATAAATTAAGTAAACTTGCTAGATAGCACATGAATATGGAACAACCACCAATGCGTGACGCTGCACGCCAAAATCAGGCAATGGTGAAATGGCATTAAAAATGAAGACAATGAAAACATAAGCCTTGATAACAGTGATGAGATGTCTTCAGCATTCTACATGGTTGAGAAATAGTTGTACTTTAGCAGACAACAGAAAACATTACCTCCAAGCCCCTTGGTGCCCTTTGAAATGTTCCAGTAGATAGTTAGATTTCTGTCAATCATAGAGGTGCCTTTTGCTAAGGAAAAACTGCCTTGCTTTTACTCGAACGAAGTATCAAGCCTAATTAAGTGTTGTTTGAAAGCTCTTCTTATCAATTTAATGAGCAAATAAACACAGTTTTGAGTTTTGGTATAGGAAGTGTCCGGTTTGGGCAGTGGAGAGTCACATCTGCAACAGTCTGCACTAGACAATCATGCTCTTATTGCACCATGTTTTCTTTGTTGTTTGCTGGGGCGTTTGTTTGTTTGTTTGTTTTTAATTGTAAGGAAACAATCTTTTGGCTGAGAGACTGATTTTATGCAACTGTAAAGCAGAAATGCTGCTTAACAATCTCGTTTGCTCAACAAAAACTAGCAGGGAACCAACCACAAACAATGTACATGAATGAAGTATTTTTGGCTGGTAACTCTCTTTTTTGTGCTAAGCAAGACTTTTTTTGTTTTCAACAGCTTTATGGAATAAGATTCATGAAAACATTTGCCTAAATTACAGATTCCCTGCTCATAAATAATGTATGCAGCACATAATTATATTCAGCACTCTTACCTTGTAAAATGAAAACGATTCCAGCAGATGGTAGCAAAATGCTATGGTAAGCTTGCTGTGTACCTCGTCCTCGCACATATGGATTTTTTCCAAAGCCGAAACTCATACAGCATTTAGAGCAAAACTTTGTGCAGCACAGAAGTTTTGCGAATGAGAAATAAGTCATCAGCCAAAATGTCATATGGTTTACATTTAAAGAGGGGCTCCAAAGTCAAGCTCTTCTTTGTGGTGCACTCATTGTCCAATAGAAAAAATTCCTCATGAAAGTGGGGAAAATTTACAAATCTCTAACTTCCATGGATCTGACGAAGTCTGCTTGAACTCAAAGGAGGATGGAGGTCGTAGCTGGGATCCATGGGATGCTGCAGGATAAATCAAGGGCTATAAGTCTCTAACCTCGCATTAAATTGCTTTAAAATGCCATTTTATTTGATACTCTTTCAGAGCGAAATTTCAAACCTAACGTCATCAGACATCAAAAACAAATGAGTCTGTACATTCAAAAGAAGAATTTTGTTACACCGGTCTAAAGGTCAAATTCAATGCTGTTTTGACTGAATATCATCAAAATTAAGGAATGAAAATGTACAGACTGTTATTTGAAATGTGAAGTCATAAAGTGTTTTTGGATTTTGACAAAAATTGCACCTGAAGGGTAACAAACACAGTGGCATTTTACACCGTTTTAACCTGAGGTTAGAGAATTGTAATTTGTTTTTCCCTTTTAATGAGGATGAGAATGGGTAGATCACAAAACTGAACTTGACCTTCGAGCCCCTCTTTAAACTCTTACACCTACTGTGAGAATAATGATTAATATCTGGTCCGATACATCAACTCAACAAAGAGGATCGCAGAGTTCAAACTGGGCCCAATTTAATGCCATAAGCAAATAATTTGCGCTTATGGAAGCAGAATTAAGCAAATAATTTGCGCCTATGGAAGCAGAATTCCGCGCTCACATCAAGCGTATAGACCTTTCCATTGTTGATAAACAAACCACACTGGTTGGCACGGTTGGCCGAGTGTCAGCAAACATTAAATCGTGTTAACAGATTGTAGTGGTTTCTTATGCCCCCCCCCCCACTATTATGTCCCCCTCTAATTTTTCAACAGCTGCTTGACAGTCCCCTTTGTTTTAACAGCCAATTTAAACCAATCAAATGGCTGGAAATACCTCAGTGAATGGGTAACGGGTCTCACCCCACAGCAGTCCGCCCCCCATACTGGATGATGTGACAGTGAGGTGAACTCGATTAAAAGTTTAAAGACCCAACTCACTGTGATTCCTTATTTCATCCTTTTAACACAGAAATTCCTCACTTACTGTACACCAAGGAGTGAACTCTGGTTCACAACGGGTGTAACATTATGTTGTGACCAAATTCAACATTTCTGCAAACTTCCAATTAAATAAAAATACATCCCATGATTGGTCACTTTGTTTCTAACAAATTCAACCGTATTTTTGAATACTTGTGTAACATTGTTAAAAACTGTGACAATCTGTTTTTGCTTTACGTTATGGCTTACCATAGTTTTCCAACCTTGGTTGGCAAGATTTCGGGCTGTGACGTTCCAATGAAAAGGTCTTTTTCATGGGTTAGCAGGGAATTTTTGCTTGTGCGCGTGCGTACTCCACGTAACTAGGCATTCTTCGGTTACACAGCTAGCGCAGAAATTCGGCGCAGAAATTCAGCGCTTGCACAGTAAGCGGAGAATAATGTTCCTAACCGCAGAATTCGGCGGTAAGCAGAGCAATGAAATTGGGCCCTAATCTCATCTTCTGTGGCAGGAATGGGGTGGGGTGTCGTGGCCGAGCGGTTAAGAACACCGAACTCAAGCTCTGGCGTTTCTGTTCAGCAGAGTGTGGGTTCGAGTCCCGGTCGTGACACTTGTGTCCCTGAGCAAGACACTTAACTATAATTGCTTCCTGTGAGGGCAGAGATGGTTCTTGTGATTGATTTAGCCTTGTAGCGCATATTTGTTGCACAGGCTGTATACTCCCGAGGGAGCTGAGATGGTTTAAGGAATGAAACAAATGGCCCAGTGACCAGGGGTAATAATGTTTGAAGCGCTTTGAGACGCCCTTCGGGTGTGTAAAGCGCTATATAAAAATCGATTATTATTATTATTATTATTATTATTATTATTATTATGGAATGTTAATGTTTGCGTAATGTTTAGTATTGAAGTATTGATCCCTTGAAGACCTCACACATCTTGGATAAGATTGGTATACCTGGCCAGGTGATAAGCAATTGTTATTAGGGCCTAGAGTCCTCAACCCTCCACTATCCTCCACACTCAACACCAACATGTCTGAAATTAGACAAGATTGGTATGCCTGGCCCAGTGATACCAATCTGAATCCTCCGCAATCCTCAAACTTCATGAAAAGATTTGGGAGGGCTTAGAAGGGTTAAAATAAAATAAAATAAAAAAGGGCAAATTGTAGTCATTAAACCTTTTAAGTCTACAACAGAGCTTCAAACTGAAATGTAATAGGAAGACCAACACAATTTGTTTTCTTTGGTTGTGACTTACTGAGGACACTTCCATGGCTTGGTTACTCAACCCTCTTCATGTGGATAGTGATGGTCTGTCCTGTGATGCTTTTTTCAGGAGGACCACTACATCGTCATGACCTGAGGTTGAATAAAAAAATAATAATTAAGGTTGAACAAAGAAAAATTGACTAGAGCATGACTTGAGCCCATGACCTCTGGATTATTGTGCCAGCACTCTACCAACTGAGCTATCTAGTTCTACTGTTAGGGGTCTCCCTATTTTGTCAATATCTTTATTTGGGGTGCCAGTCAGAAGCCATAATACAACTGTTCCTGCTGTATAGCCCGGGCTCATACCCAAGATAACGATACAAACCTGGGAAGAGGCAGCAGAGGGGTGCCTTACTTTTTTATCGTTTACACAATTCTGAGCATGGACACATTTCCAAGAACAATGGATTTCCCTGGAAAGTCTGCTGCCACCTAGTGTCCCCAGAAGTTTCCCATCTGCAGCCTGTGAACTAAAAAGGATTACCTTTTTCACTTGCCCAGACGAGACATGTCTGTTTCTTAGCCTGGTTGGCCATGACATCATCATTACAAGCTAAATCCAGGTTTGCTCCTTGCTCTATCAAGAATTGCACGAATGGGAGCCTGCCGTGGTAGCAAGCACTGTGTAATGCTGCAATGAGAACATTCAATCAAACATTGGTTCAAAATTTGTGATGATGAATAACTTAGACCGTGTTTGAATTGGTGGCTACAGCTACATCTACAGCTAGATATACCGTAATTTCCTGCGGATAAGACGCGTCTTATCTGACTTTCGAAGGTAAAAAAAAGTCACTACGTCTTATCTTCCGATGCGCCTTATCTGATTTCGATTGAGTTCATTGTGATGATTACAATGTGAAATCTTACATTTATACTGCAAAATAGTTCATTTATTTCGTCCAGGGTAATTCTGCATGTCACATTTTTCTTAAAATAAAACCTACAGTTAACATTTTTGACGAAACTTACCGAAGAACGAAGTTACTGGCCATACAATAATAACAATGACGTCGCGAATGAGCGACAATCGATGCTGCACACGGTACACAGCTCTATCACATGACAGGTACTTTCGTTTTTGTATGTTTTGTTATCGTGAATTTTGCCAACAGAGGGCGTACGTTCCTATTCTGAAAGCATTATTAAGAAAGTGCCCTCTAGCGCTCGTTGGTTCTTGCATGTATTGTTGAGTTAAAAAGAGAGTAACAAAGACTAGCAGCCAATTGATTGGGAAACGTTGGGAGAACGTTTCTCTGCGTGCGCTCGTTGTGTAAAACGAAAAACTGTAAAGCTATGGTTTTAGAAAAAATCTTTAAAACGATCATGGGAAAAATAATAATGAAAAAATAGCAGTGATGTTTTACTCGTCTTTGTGACTATAAAATTACGATCCCTTTGCGCTATGGTAAGTGTGCTTATACCATCACAATGACCCCTGTATGTGTTGATGTACAAGCGGTATGAGACTTTGCGAGCGTGTGTTCTGTAGAAGATATGTTGCGCCTTGTGCAGCGAGGCGCCTTATCTGATAACCCTTGAATATTATTTTGGTAATTTTAGGTTCAGCGCCTTATGCGCCGAGCGCCTCATCCGCAGGAAATTACGTTAACACCCTTAGCAACAGTCGCAGCCATAGCTGTAGCCGCCAATTAGAATATGGCCTTACTAACAACACACAAAGAAACACATCACTTTTGCTAACAAAAAATTGTTAAGCAACATTTTCTGCTCAAGTGGTTCGATGAAATTGGACCAGTATCCACACTTGATGTGACCCAGCATGAAATAACAAACCTGTGAAAGTTTCAGCCAAATCAGTCTTCGGAGCCATGAGAAACAGTGAAAAACCCACTATATGTTTTCACTATTTTCAAACACAAGATTTTTTTAACCAGTGATAAAGACTAATTATTGTATTCGTTTCCTAAAAACTAAATCATTTCAAGCAAAACTGTTTCAAGGTAAGTTTTTCACCAGGACCATCTTTATACCACCATGTAAGTTATATGTGCAAATCTATGAACATTTATTTATACTTTCAATCTTACCAATGTTGTACACACCCTTTAAATTAAGTCCAGACCTTTAAGGTAGAGACTATGACCTGGGATCGATTTCACAAAGAGCTAAGATTGGTCTTAACTGTGTATAAATCTTAATTGCTATGCAAAGTGTGATGTCACAATCACTATGGAAACACTGACAACTCATCCTGAGATCACTCTTAGTGCTTAGTGAAATCGACCCCAGGATGTTGGAGCCCAAGACCACAACAAAAAGGTCAGAAGTCAAGAGCAATAGACCGAAAGGTCAGGGAAATGTGTAGCCTAAAAACTCATCAGGAAAATAGTTTGAAAAATGAACATAGAAAATTCAAATGAGAGTATTTACCTGTGTGTCCGTCCCGTCCTTGGTAGTTGATATCAACACCATTCTGCTCCGATAAAAACTTCACCAAATCCATGCTCTGGCCAGAAGTACAAGCACTGCAGTGAAATGAGACAAGGTCAACAACAATGACTACACTTCTGTGGGCTTGGAAACATTTCTGGAATCCCAGGTTGAACTGGTTAAAACACGACAGTTTTGTTTGATGAAAATCTCATCATGTGAATGAATGTGATCTTGGAGGCAGTTACAGGTTGAATGGCTTTGAACATAGATATTGACAAAATAGGGAGACCGCCAAAATAGAGCTAAATAGATAATGAGAAATAACTTACCAGTGAAGAGGTGCTTCACTGAAAATGTTCTCCAAGGTGAGGCATTCTGGAGTCATTCTTGGTAAGAGCTGCTTGGTGACTTCAATCTTGCCATGGTAACAAGCTCTGTAGAAGAATGGGATTTTATATCATGTAGATCTTTGTTGGCGTGTCGTGGCCTAGCCGATAAGAACACTGGACTCAAGCTCTGTTGTTTCTGATCAGCAGAGTGTGGGTTTAAGTCCTGGTCGTGACACTTGTGTCCTTGAGCAAGACACTCAACCATTATTAATGCGTCCTTTAGATGGGACGTAAAGCCGTAGGTCCCATGTGTTGTGTAATGCATGTAAAAGAACCCAGTGCACTTATTGCCCCGGTATTCTTGGTTTGATTGGCTGCATATTGCGCCACAGCACCTTGTAAACCATTACATGGTGCTATAAAGGAATAGGTCTCATACTTCAAAAATGTAGCTCCACATACATTGCTGGAAAAAAATACTGAGCGCTTTGATACGCCCCTCAGGGTATGATAAAGCGCTACATAAGAACCCATTATTGTTATTATTATTGGGGACCGAGTGGTCTAGTGCAAAGGGCTCCAGCTCTGGTGTTGGAAGACTGGCACTTGCGTTACAGGAAGCCAGGAAAAGCAGTTGGAAACTCCTGAACAGGGAGAGCATTGATCTAAAATATTTGCTTCATTTTGGGCATTACTTTGTTTGTCAAAATATGGGTTGGGTGGGTCAAAACAATTTCAAAAATAGCTAAACATTTTTAAACACTGACAATTCTGAACGGCCCCTTAGTTGATTGTTCACTGCCTTTCACCTCGGTGGACCCAAGTTTGAATCCTGTTTTATACCAAAGCCTTGCATGTGCATTGGGTTTTCCCTACTTGATTGCATGGATTTTCCCAAGTTGGTTTTTCCTCCGAAATCTAAAACTGAGATTTCTTCAACCTTGTCTGTTCCCAGGTATCTTCAGGCCTACGGGTCACAGTGAAAGGCACTTTTGAGGGTTCCCTTGGTTTCAATACCAGAAAATATAAGAGTAATCTATTAATTTGTACTTTTATGAATTTGCAATCATTGTACGTATTCTCAATTTGAGTCTTTGGCTTCCATATTGCATCTGTGAATGAATCAATAATAACAACACTTCTGCATATTTAATTATTTCCTTCGATTCCTGAAATTGACTTACACGTGCAGGGCAGTGTCTCCATAGATATTGACCTCATGAACTTTGACACCAGGGAAAGAGTCAAGAAGATAGTTGAGAATCGCTAAAAGTCCCATTCTTGCGCAATAGTGCAGTGGTGTGTTCTGCTCATTGTCTTGAGTATTAACTGAAAAAAACAAGAATGGTTAACAAACACAAATCCCCCCTGAGATTTATCTCATTACTGAATTATTGCTTGGAAACATTTGTTTTGTTTTAGCCATATAATGACCTTGGTATTTGTCGTAGGGAGTCCAAAAACAATAGGCTTCATGGGGATCCCAAGACCAATCCACACGTCAAGTTTGGAGTCGATATGCCATGTCCTTCTTGAGTGAATGCTAGGACAACATTTCTTTTGTTTTAGCCATAATGACCTTGACATTTAGTGTAGAGGGTCTTAAAACAATAGGCTTCTGGGGGATCCCAAGAATAATCCACAAGTCAAGTTTGGAGTTGATACGCCATGTCCTTCTTGAGTTATTGCTCGGACAACATTTCTTTTGTTTTAGCCACAATGACCTTGATATTTAATGCAAGGGGTCTAAAAACAATAGGCTTCTAGGAGATCCCAAGACCAATCCACATGTGAAATTTGGAAATGATATGCCAAGTCCTTCTTGAGTTATTGCTTAGACAACATTCTTTTGTTTTAGCTATACTACTGACCTTGACATTTGACATTTGATGCAGGGGGTCTAAAAACAATAGGCTTCTGGGGGATCTCAAGACCAATCCGCACATCAAGTTTGAAGTTGATAATTTGAGAAGTTATTGGTTGCAGAGATGAGATCCTACATGTGTATTGTGAATGAAATACATGTAGTTCATAAAGGTTGAATTCAGTTTAAAAAACTTGTCTGCAACAAGGTCACATGACCAATATGCAAATTAGGTCTCTAATTACTGTGTGTTAAGGTCTTTTACTAAATCTGGCCACAATCATAGAGCTGCTTAAAGCACAAAAAACAGCTAAGCACAAAACAAGTCTGGTTACCAGGATAAGATTACCCACAAAATACCATGCCACAGGCAAACTTTGTGACTGGTATCCTGCTTTATATTTTTGTTGAGCAACAAATTTGTGAGCATAATTTTCAGCTCTTTTTTGAAATTCAGCTTTTGTTACTGTACTTTGTCTTCAAATAACATACCATCAGCTTTGTTGTTCTTCCTGCCGGTTACCAACAGTTCTGTAACAGTCAAGAAGCCCTGAGCGCATGATACATGAAGGGGCCTTAATCCGACCCCACCACCAACATTGATGTCTGCATTGTGGTTGATCAGACACTTTACGACCTATGGGAGACATTTTCGCAACAAGAGAAAGAAATTCTATAATGCTAATTTCTCCAAAGCTCTTTTGAAACCCTCATTCCTGTTGGTAAGGGTGATGCATACCAGGATCGAAGTTTATATTTGACTGAAGGCCCGAGGCCAGAGATTTTAGCATCAGGCCAGTAAACAGCAAGACAGGACAAGTCCAGTGGTATTTCCATTCTGCTGAGTATCAAGGTTTAATACAAATTTCTTTTAGTGTTTGTTCAAAAGACAAATAAACTACTCTCTCTCTCTCTCTCTAGTTGACCGAGGTCGGGATAGTGTTGAGATTTGCCCGTTCTTGTCTATCCCTCATTAAGTTTGGAAGATCAGTTAGAAGCACCCCTATGTCCCGGCAACTACATCTGTATAGCTGAGCTGTTGTCTTCCCGCGTTTCTCCTTCCATGATTTGGTGACCAGGTGATCAATAAAATACTGATGGCTTCATTTAACCGTTAAGGCAATTTGGAAACAAATTTTAATATTGTTTCATGGTTAAACGGTTTACCAGTTAAACGTCCCAACCCTAGTTCCACCATGCCCAACCTGTGCAATTGAATAATTCCAATCGTCAATCAATCACTTACAAAATGCTATGGACGGCAGGAAGGGTTAAAAAAAGGAACAGAAAGTAACAACAACACCTGATCATGACCAAAGAAACAAGCAGCGTGAAGTGGAGTAAACATGAGGACATCTTGAGCATACAGATCAGCTTCATACCTCAGCAGAAGCTCCACAACCTACAAACAAGACAGCAATAAAAAGTCATCAATGCATGTAAATAATCACATCTTTAAGTCATGTCTCTCACAGTGAGACTTTGAAGAAGGAGTTTGAAAAGATCACCCCTTCATTAAAAATAGAATTGTCCATTTCCCAAAATAGAAATAATCACATCTTTCAGGGGTGTCCCTCTCAGAGAGCCTGTGAAGGAGTTGGAAATGATCACTCCCTCATAAATAATAGAATTGTCCATTTCCAAAAATGGAAATAATTTCATCTTTCAGTCATGCCCCTCTCAGAGAGCCTTTGAAGGAGTTTGAAAAGATTACCCTCTCAAGAAAATAGAATTGTCCATTTCCAAAAGTGGAAATAATCTCATCTTTCAGTAGTGCCCCTCTCAGAGAGCCTTTGAAGGAGTTTGAAAAGATTACCCCCTCAAGAAAATAGAATTGTCCATTTCTAAAAATGGAAATAATTTCATCTTTCAGTAGTGCCCCTCTCAGAGAGCCTTTACAGAAGAACTAGAAAAGATCACCCTCCTTACGAAAATAGAATTGTCAATTTAAAAAAATGCATAAGTTGCGCTCCTGATAGCAAAATGAAGCCTGTGCAGCTGAGTGGCTAGGCGGTGACCCAGTTGCCACGGTCACTTCCTTGTGATTGGTTAAGGCACCCGGCTGGGAAAGCAACTTCAACGTCATAATCTTGATCATGTGGTTTGGGAGTTCCAAGTCTCTGAAACTTTTGGCATCACCTTTTTGTTAGTATAACTTTGAGCCTCTGTAACTTTGATTTGGACACAAATTATCTTTAACCTTAAAAAATAATGATAGTGGCTTCTTATACAGCGCTCAAATCCGTCACTCAGTGACGCTCATGGCGCTCAAACATTAGTATAATTTATCCTGCAAGGTATGTGGAGCTACATTTTTGAAGTATGAGACCTTTTTCCTTTACATAGCACCATGTAATGGTTTACAAGGTGCTGTGGCGCAAAGTCCCATCTGAAAGACGCAGCAATAATGTATAAGTGTCATGCTTAAGGACACAAAAGTCGCGACCGGGACTCGAACCCACACTCTGCTGATCTGAAACAACAGAGCTTGAGTCCGGTGCTCTTATCCACTGCCCTACAACACGCCAATAAAGTTAAAGCTCTTAACACAAATATATCTACTTTGTGGAATGAACCAACCTGAGCGTGGCCTTCTAGGCTGGCTAAGTGAAGAGCGGTGATGGATGCATAGCTTATCTGTCTCACGTCAGCTCCACCGATAAGCAAGTCACTCACTAACTCAATATCACCCTTTGCAATCAGAAATTAATCAATACAATACACTGATTAGATAAATCGGTAAACTTTGTTCAAAGGTCCTGATGGTCTATGGCTCAAATGTTAAGAAAATTTCCACTAGATCCACAGGTCTAATAACTATGTACTTTAAATTAACTGAATCCGCAAAATTGTTAAAAAACAAAATACTTCTTTTGTGTTTCATACTTGCTTCATTTTTAGAAGATAGTTTGGAATTGAAAAACCTTAAGTGTGTAGCTTTTTATTTTAAGTAAGAGTTTGGACAACACTAGAGAGCAGGGCTTGTAAAGTTTTGCTAAAAGCACTGAACTCTGGCCTGTGGTACAGTGGGTATTTCAAAACCCAATGGTGTGCAGAGCGTGTGGGGGATTCGAACCCAGTCCCACATAGGCAAGGAAACAAGTTGAATTTGTACATGCTAGGAAAAGCCCAGAAAATTCAGGTGTGTAATCGAATTAAACCAATTGGGGGTCAAAACTCATTGTTGTGGACCAGAGTGTGCGGGATTCGAACCCAGTCCCACATAGGCAACAGACTAGAGTTGAATCACTAGGCCTAGGTCTCACCTTATAACTCGCAATATGCAGAGGTGCGAATCCCCTTGCACTCAGACTGTTGATGCGTGTACCTATTCTAGCTAACAAGCGTACTGCACTCTTGCACCCTAGGTATAATACAACAAGAAATTGTTAAGCAATATTTAAAAGTATTAAACCACAAGGAAAACTAACTAGGTACATGTAAATTTGAAATAACTTGGAGTTGAACAAAGAAAAATTTACTTGATGAACAGGATTAGAACCTGCGACTTCCCAAGTATAGTTCTGGCACTCCACCAATTGAGGTATCATGCCCTAATGTTGGCGGTCTCCCTACTTTGTCAATATCTTTGTTCAGAGAGGCCAGTCAGAAGCCATTCAACCTGTGACTGCCGTATAGCCAGGGATCACACCCAAGTTTATGATACAACCTGGGAAGCTGCAGCAAAGGGATCACCTTAAGGGGATGCAATTTCATTTTTCAAATATCAAGTATAACTCACAAGAGATACTGACTACAATGTAGGTGAGTTTTTAATAATTTTGGAATGAATAAAGAAAAATTGATTAGAGCGGAAATTTTAACTGCAACCTCCGGTCAATATAGCTCTCTGAAATTAGGCCCAAGTACTTGATCTGTGGCAGTCAATTATGAGACTCACCTCCATCCATGCAGCACAGGTGCAGTAATGTGTGCCCGCCACTCTCAGTCTTCTCATAAATATTTGTGTCATCAATTAACTGTAAGACCTCGTCAATGTCATCATCACTGCAAACAAAATAAAAACATATTTAGCATGCCATCCGCTTAAGCCTTTAGTTAAGTAGCCCACTGGGCTGGCGAACTCTGCAGTTAACTTGCCCCCAGGAAGTTTTAATAGTCTAGATTTTAAACTGTTTGATGTATTAATGGTAGTGATCACAACCAGTTTAATAGTCATATCCAGTTACATTCACACAGCTCAAAAGTAGGTTGATACATTTTTTAAATGTACCATTCACATCTGAAAAGAAAGAAACAGGAGATTTTGAACAAGTAGGTTGGACAGTTTTTAGTGGCCTAAAGGGGAACTTGAGAAGTGGTTTTTACTAGCCCGTAGCAGTTTTTAACAGACAATGTTTGCTTGGGTAGTGTCCAGGGTGAGATTTTCATTCACAATGCAGGTGATTCACTGGGCTAGTGTCAAGGGTGAGATTTTCATTCACAATGCAAGTGATTTGCAATAGAGTGCGCCCTCTACAGTTTGGTCAGGAGAGAGAACTTTCAAAGTGCTTCATTGAAATAGGTCACGAAACTTTTCATCAACTCACAGCACCAGCCTCCCCACCCCGATGATATGTAATGATAGCGAGTTTTTAAAGGTAGGGTATATTTTTCGTAATTACTCCACAAGTTAATGACCATATCAACTTACTTAAGAGCACTGGGGAGCTGTTGACATTGTAAAACGTTGTTACAAACGACCCCCTTTGATGTGTTGTTCAATCAATCTTTATTTAGCAAAATCAATACATGTATACATAATATCAATAGGCAAAAAAATGAAGATTGTACACAAAAGCCCAGGTCATTTATCATGGTCACTAAAGCTGACCATCGAACGGTGCAGGGTGGACAAAACATAAATTACATGCAAGACATAATACCGAGAGATAAAGCAAATGAGCAACAAAGCAACTTAAGAACAATAACTACAGTCGCAGGTGAGGTTGGTCAGTAGACCCCCAAGATGGTTCATGGCGAGCATTCCAGATGGAGTAGCTAGAGAGGATGGCAATTTTACTCAGTTCTTTTTTAAGAGACTTAGGAGCTTTAGTTTTGCTGAATGAAAAAATATCAAAAATCCTAGTAGTGGTTTCAGGGGTGACCAGACCACGTGACCCAATTTCAATGCAGGTGAGGTTACAATTGTACCCATTCTGGGTCAGGTCGGCATACTTTTGGTTTTTTTGTTCATGAGAATTGGAAATGTTGTGTTCAAATGGCACGGTCAGTTCAACCAGGTGGACAGGTTTCTTTTTGGTATTGACCATAACAATGTTGGGACGAAGTTTGAAAACAATAATATTAGCCGGAAGGGTGCCCCCAGTGGTGGTAAAGCCTGGCATATTGGAGAAAATTTTGATGTTCTTTGAATTTGGGCCAATGATGTTTCAAAAGATGGTCAAGAATCGAACCATGGCGCAAGATAAATCTGCCTTGGTCATGTTGGTTGAGGGATATGGAACAATGAGTGAGGATAGGGAGAAGAGTTTCTCTTCACCAAAAATGTTGAGCCTGAGACTCAGACATCTGACAGCACACAACTCTACGCATCAAGGGTGCTTTTTTTTTCTTCACTATTTTCTTGCGAATTCTATGTCCAATTGAGCCCAATTTTGTACAGGTTTGTTATTTTATGCACATGTAAACGCCAAGTGAGGCACTGGTCTTGGACAATTACCAAAAGTGTACCCTGCCTTTAGGACATTTTCAACTCGATGATCTCACTTACCAACATGCCTGTTGTAGTGCACTGATTTCCGTCTCTTTATTAACGTTAGTGTCAAGAGAAATCCTGGTTCTTAATGAAGAGTAGGTGTCACTGACTCTCTTTAACCAAGCTTCTGTAACAGTAACATATATAACGGAAATTCATAAGTACCCCAGAAAGTTCAGGCAGTCCTATTTATTTATTTCGACAGGACAGCCTTAACTGCTATCCCTAAGGGTCTTGAACACAAACAGTGACAAGTAAAATAGTAAAATACAGAGCAATAAGGAAAGCCATGAATCAATAACAGATACAATAAAACTTACCTGTGACAAATTCTTTGAGATATCGCAAGAAGAATAATCTCTAAAAGGAATACACAATCTGAGAAACGTTTCTGACAGTAACGTTTCTCAGATCTACATGTATTCAAATTTTTGTGCAGAAAAACTGATATCTTTTTCCATAACCACATTACTCCGAAGTGAAATGTTTCTCAAAATGCTTTATAATATCGAAAGCTGCTGTACTTCTAACCAAGTAAGTTTTTATTGTCATTAATTTTAAGCGCCAGTAGTTGTTATAGAGCCCTCTTGTGTTGCCTCTATCACAACTTCCCATGTGGAGCCCCCCGCTGCATTCCGAGTTCAGATACGTCAATCTCCCTACATGGACATGTTTTACGGCCACCATACCACCCGCGTCACCATTGATAGCGGCACCACCGGCATTATGGTACACGTTACTGAGGTCTCCCAATCTGCTCACCAGGCTGATGGATCTTCACCCCTCACCATTGCCGGTGAGACACGACTCAAACTCACTCGTGACAACCATACCTTCCTGTTTGAGGGCTTGGTTGTTGATAATCTTGATGTTGACATCCTCGGCGGCACCCCATTCATGAAAAAAAATGACATTGCGATCCGCCCTGCCAAGCGCCTAATCTCCCTCAACGATGGTTCCGCCATTACGTATGGCTCACCCAAGGAGCCCTTGTTATGCAATGCCATACGACGTGCACATGTACTACGTGCGCCCTCTGCTTCTACGACGGTTTGGCCAGGAGATTTCATTGAACCGACCTTACCCAATGACATGTCTAATCTGGATGACACTTTTGCTCTTGAGCCCCGCACTAACACAACCAACGCCAGACCCATCCAGTCAATGCAGCTTTGGCCTCCACCCGACATCGTTACTAGTGTGGCTGGCTGTATTCGCATCCCCAATTCATCAGCCGAGCCTCGTGTTCTCAAGCCCAGTCTTCACCCCTCCTCAGTCATCCGATGTGCCACAACAAAGTGTGCCCACTCGTGTTACTCCGAAGACCCGGCCTACACAACCACTCAACTTCATTCGCACTCGGTCAGCTTGGATCCCGAACACAATCTGCCCAAGGACACCAGAGCACTGTTCTCGTCTCTTATTGTCGAATTGGACAAGGTTTTTGATCTCGATTACAAAGGGTACAATGGTGCCTCTGGCCCCTTTGAAGCTGTCATCAACATCAGACATATGCCAACCTCTGGGATCACAAAACTGTATTCTGAAACCCCAAAACCTGTATTTTTCATTAAAAACCTGTATTTTTGAAAAAACATGCATAAACGAGTTTACTTAAGTCAATTTAAGCCCAGAATATTTGAAACGGGCATTGTAAACACTATTTTATAACTCTGGTTTATATGCTTACATTGATGTGTGACTTGCATCTTGCGTGACTTTCTCCCTTTTTTGACACTTTTATGAAGTCCCACTTCGCTGAATATTCTCCTTTAAATGACTGCTTTCTTTTATTCGATGAGGTCAAAGCCATAATCAGATATTTATACTACAATTTCATGCAGAAGTGCTAAAAAGTGTCCGCAAACAGCGTGAACTGACAACTCTACGACGATCGAAAGGCGAACAATCGTAACCTAAAGCTTTGTATGCAGTGTTCCGATTGGTTAATACAGGTTTGTTTACATACCATGCACCAATTACGGACACGCTTACGAATTGGTGATAAACGAGCCTCCGCTGCCTCATGCCACAGACAACCTCGCTAACATGGGTAGCGCGCAAGCCGTATTGATCATTCTGGAAAGAAAAACATTGCGCGGCGAGATTGTACACCATTGGAAACGAGGTCGTACCACATGGCTTAGTTATAGCACTAGCATAGTCTTTACTCGCAGCCGTTTTTCGTTTTTTGGGAATGGGATTATTTTTGCGGTGGCGGTGGTCATAACCGTATTTTTTTGGCAAAACCTGTACACACATATTTTTAACGAAAATCCGTATGAAATACGGGGAAAATGTACTCACTGTTGCGTAAAATTTTACTCTTTGTGGTGGTAAAAAGGGAACATGGTCGTCTGAAGGGTAAAACGCTACGCAACAGGGGTTGCGTCTTAATTTACTCAATTTCTTTGTAAAACGGTTTCCCAACAATGCGTCAAATTTCTTACCCAACTCTATTGTGTCAAACTGTACCCAACAAATTACTACCCATTATTTTGACCCCGCAACATTACTCAACACCGTTGTGTCCTATATTTACTCAGTTGTTGAGCACCATAACCCCAAGTGTTGAGTAAAAAAGAAAACGTGCATTTTGACAGCAAACACGGACACTATTAAAAAAACCAGCCATATACATTGAATTGGACTGGACAGTACAATTTCCGATTAATCTATGGTGATCACAACCTAATAATCACCTTGCATAGAACAACTGGAGAGTTTGTGTACAGTCAGGTGGTGAAAAACGAACACAAAATTCTTGCGAGCAGACAATGTAATAATCTCTTCTTAGAAGCAGTGTTGGCTCTGAAAAGAGCCGGTTGGTTTTGCCAGACCTGTTATTAACGGTTCAGACTTCCCGTGACGAAATCGTTGTGTTGCAAAGTCAATGAAGCTACTATCCACGTCTTTCCTGTGTAGATGATGCCTTTCCCCCTTCAACAGACTGTTGTTTCTCAAACAGAATAACTACCATAAAGCCAAAATTCTCTCTTGGCAACTGTGGTTAAATGAACATCAGACATCAACGACCTGCAACATCAGAATTACGTCCACCCCCATCCATCTTTGATTGTGACTTGTTCCTGCGACTTGTATGTCCGTATGTAATGTACACTTTGCATTGTGGGTAAAATGTTTCCACGAGGAGCAGTTTACCCAATTACATGCAACATTTTACCACAAAAAGAGCATGTCCGGCTTTTTTTAGTAAGTCGCAAGGTAAACTTGACCCTGTGGTGAGGAAAATGTGTTTTTGTACACATAAGTTGCTTTCACTGGCAATTTTTTTTATGCAACTTAAACAGGTACAAATTACCTTCTCGAGGGTACTAGCCAAATCGCCACGTAGCCCAACATTGCGTAAGAAGGTACTCAACTTTCGTACCCAACACATTTACTCAGCAAGTTTTTACACTTCTTTTAGAGTGTAGTTGGCATGTCTGCAACATGGGTACTGTGCAACCTCCTCAGCGCAAAGGCCGCCTCCCCAGTATGCTCAAGATAAATTGTTGGAACTTCAACAGAAGTTCGATGAACTTGAGCAAAATGGTGTCTTTGCTCGCCCCGAGGACATCGGCATCACTGTGGAATACCTGAACCCTTCCTTTTTCGTCAGAAAGTTCAATGACGGTTTTTGATTGGCCACCGCCTTTGCTGACGTTGGTTGCTATAGTAAACCACAGCTGTCACTCATGCCAGACATCAATTCCACCTTACGCCTGATTGCACAGTGGAAACATATCATGCCACAGACCTCACCAATACCTTCTATCAGAACCCCCTGTCCACTGCCTCCATGAAATATTGCGGGGTTGCTACTCCCTTCTGCAGCACGGGTCTACACTAGATCAGCCGTGGGCATGCCAGGCTCTGAGACCTCTCTTGAAGAACTCGCATACTCGGTGACCTCCTCAAGGAGGGCGTCGTTGCCAAAATTGCTGATGACCTCAACTGCGGCAGAAACACACTCGACAGTCTTCTCGCCAACTGGAGACGTGTACTTCATGTGTACTTCATGCCCTCTATACTAACGGCCTACGATTGTCCGCTAAAAAGACAGTGATCTGTTCAAACAAAACACTACTATCCTAGGATGGATCTGGTCATCTGGCACCCTTAATGCCAGCCCTCACTGATTTGCAACCCTGTCAACATGCTCAATCTCAGAGAGGGTATCCAGACTGCAGTCCTTCATCGGCGCCTACAAAGTACTTGCGCGGGTGCTCCCAAACTGTGCCACAGTCCTTTCCCCGTTAGACACCATCGTAGCATGACGCCAATCCACCGACTCTATTGTGTGGTCTGACGAATCCCGTTCTGCTTTCAAGAGCACAGTTGGCTTTGTCGGCGACTCGCACCCTCGCCCCACTGACCATTTTTGGATCGTTACCGAAAGTGCCGTCAAGAACCATGGCTATCGGTGCCACTCTGTACGTCACCCGCCAAAACAAACTCTTCCTGGGTGGCTTCTTCAGCGCCAAGCTCTGAGGGTGCCAACCCACATGGTTGCCGTGTGAAGTTGAGGCCCTTTCCATTGCTGCATCAAGCACTTTAGCCCTTATCTCATCCAATTGACTCGCAACGCATCCATCCTCATCGACAGCAAGCCTTGTGTACAGGCCTACGAAAAGTTGTGCCGTGGCAGTTTTCATCAAGTCCCCACGTCTCCACATTCCTCTCTACTGTCAGCCGCTACCACGCAATCATACGTCACCTCGCCGGCCCTGCCAACATCCCATCTGACCTTGCTTGCCGAAATGCCCCAGCCTGCCTGAATCCCCCTTGTCAGATTTACTCATTCGTCCAGTGAACTGAGGATTCCAGCGCGTATCAGCACAGGACATTCACACAGGCAAAATAAAATTGTCGTTCACAAGCAGAGCTGCTTGGTCGGCAATCCAGTTTAAGTGTCCAGATTTACGCCGCACACTTGAGCACACCTCGTGCAGGAGACACGCCCTCCAAGAAGGTCACCAATGCCACAGATATCAAGCGATATCTTCAAGTTGCATCCCTGGCTAAGGATAGCCTGATTGTTGTCTGCCGTGATGTGCCACTCGCCCACGCTCGCGAGTGCATCATCTTTCCCCCGACAGATTTTACATTAGCCTACTTACTGCACAACACATTCAACTTGATCACCCTTTAAGCCACCCTTTAAGTCAATCGTTCATCGCTACTTCTTCGCTCTCGACATGGACAAGTCTATTGACAAAATCACAGCTGGTTGCCAACCATGTGCTGCAATTTGCACTGTCTCATCTACAATCCAGCTCCTGTCTTCTTCCGACCCCCCAGATGCATTCGGGTCCTCCTTCGCTGCAGACGTAATTAAGCGTAATCGGCAGCTCATTCTGGTACTGCGGGAAACCGCCACGTCTTTCACTACGACTTGCCTCATAAAAGACGAGCGCCGCAACATCCTGCGGGAGGCATTGAGCTGTCTCCGCATAGGCCTTAGGCTGCTGGATGGCCCCGTTATTCGAACAGATCAAGCACCTGGCTTTGAATCACTCATTGATGACGAACTACTCCGACGTCACAGGTTGTCTATAGAACTTGGGCGGGTGAAAAAACCCAACAAAAATCCTGTGGCAGAAAAGGCTGTCCGTGAACTTATCGATGAGTTGCTCCGCCAAGACCCCATGGGTGGTGCCATCTCTCCTGAGACCCTTTTTGTTGCTACCTTTTGCCTCAATTCTCGCATTCGTTCCCGTTGACTCTCAGCCCGTGAATTGTACCAGCATGACCAGTTCACTAACAACCAAATCCCTTTCACTGACCAACACATTATTTTGGAGCAGCAACTATGCACGACCAATCACCCACATAGTGAACATGCTAAGGCCCCTGGCAAGATGGCCCCTCTCGAGACCGCGTCGAGATCGGCGACCTTATGTACCTTCACGCTGACCGCAACAAGAAATGCAGCCACGATCCCTTTCTAGTCGTCTCCATCGAAGGCGTTTGGTGCAATGTCCGTAAGTTCATAGGCAATCAACTCAGGAGTACGTCTTATCGCGTAAAATGCTCAGAGTGCTATAAGGTTCCCCCTTCTTCCCACGTTGTTCCTCCCCGTCCTGCAGCCCAACCACTGAGGATGACAGTGGGGACAATGACCCTGTTTCGGTGCCCACACCTCCTGATCCTCTGGACATTGCCATCAAGCTCTCAACACCTGCAACCTCCGCACCTGCGGCGCTCATGTCTGTGCCTTATCCATCTCTGCTTGGTACTTTGTCTCAAGCTGCCAGTTTGATACCCGATGCCTCTGACGCCCATCTTGCATCGCCCCCATTTCATCCACATGTTGTTTCACAGGACCCAATCTCCCATGGACCGCGACGCACTTCGCGCATGCATCGACCTCCCAAGTACCTTGACGATTATGTTACTGATTAATTACTACTTTTCCCAGTTGATGTTTATTTTAGTTTTTTCTAGTGGGCATTCACATGGGGCAGAATAATCCCCAGGGCCAGAGGGCAGTCTACGCCTTTGAAAGTCATACATTTTGTTTTTATGCTCTTTATAGTGTGCATGTACATGTACATGAGGCAGAATAATCCCCAGGGCCAGAGGGCAGTCCACCCCTAGCCCTATGAAGGCTCTTTGTTTATCCTTTTCTGTTGTTGCTATCCTAATGTATACTGCATGCAGGGTTCTGCCCACGGTGGTCGGTGCCGGAAAACCCGACCGGCACTCATGATTCCCCGACCGGCACTCGCAGAATTTTTTCTTTTTCCGACCACCACACATTTTCCCTTAAATATTTTGAACAACATGTAAAACAAATTATTTACCAGTAAACAGTTTTATCCAAAGTTTCGAGTAGCCTACTTCTTTGGTTTGAGTCTATTTTAATGATCCAGGATCGAGCATTCCTCCCGCCTGTACGATGTATATATCCAACGCACGAAACCCGCATTGATTTTGCAATGGTTTCCAGTCACGCTGATTATAGCTTTACGCTTGGAATAACATGATACCAGTTTCATCATGTTGCGAACCCTATTCTACAGCGTTTAATACAACGGAAATGAACTGCAGAGTAAGCACCATGCTATAGATGCTGTAAATTGTTTTCCCACGGCGGTAAAGGCGTGCGCGCACTGAGGGCCTACATTCAAGGCACAGCTGCAGGGCGCACGTGTGTAACCACTCCGTGCACGATCGAAAGGAAATTGACTTGACTGTACTAGGAAAAAAAAAATTTCCGGCACTAAACAAATCCTGGGCAGAACCCTGTGCATGTACATGTATGTGGACAGCCGTTCTTTGCTTCTCTGGGCTTCGGACATCATACACCTTTTTCACTTGTTCTCTTTAAAAAAAAGGTTTTACCGTTAACCTCATTACAGAAAAATTAGTCATGCCAGTAGTTGTTATAGCGCCCTCTTGTGTTGCCATTATCTTTTGTTTACGTTGCCATTTTTCCTGTAGTGGCGTTTTCCCTTTTATCAATAAAAAGACCTTTGAGTATTCTACATAACTGTGGATACCTTGTGTTGTTGCTTCCTTCTTCACATTGGCGAAGAGTGATTACCAAATGCATACCTTCCCTTTAAAGGTGCTGTTATACATTTGGTAATTGGAGCCCACTGTTTGTTTCAAACCTATATAATTGTAGGTAATACAAATATACCACTAACCTGTGAAAGTTTCACTTCAAAAGGTGGTCGCGTTTTTGAGATATCACCAAAAAACCGGTGCGAATATTTCCACGCAGGAAGAATATTCCCTATAGGAATACACAATCTGAGAAAGCGTTACGGCCGTAACGCTTCTCAGATTCTATTTTTTGGGAGATAAAAAGTGATATATTTTTCCATAACCATTGGTATTTCGAAGTGAAAAGTTTCTCAAAATGCATTATACTACCCAAAGCTGCTGTACTTCTTACCAAGTAAGCTTTTATTGCCATTAATTTTCAGAGTCATTACCGAATGTATACAGACCCTTTAAACAAAAAATTACACAAATGTAAAACAGATCACAAAAGCAGGGTGCATGATAACAAAGCCTGATTCATTTATAAGCTTCGCCCCTCCATTTTTGACAATGATTTACAATGTAGATTCAAAATGTAACACACCTGAACAGGACGATGTTGGTCTTGACTTATAAGCTCCCATAATACCCTGCGTGTTGCCGTGGATATGGAAGCTATTGTCCATATGATGTTACTACAGGATGACCTATCAGCTGTTTTAGGACGGCTTCACCCCACATGGGGGGGGGGGGGGGGATTATCCAGCAGCAGTTACCTTCAGCTGCTACTCCATCTCTATTCTCTGTGATGAAACAAGAAACAACAAAGGAGTAATATTAAGTTCTGTTTCTGGGCCCACTTTCATAAAGCCTGCTTTTCAACACAAAAATGTCTAAGCACAGAAAAACACTTGCTTAGCAGAAATAGGTAACCAGCCCAAATTCCATGAAGTTTGCATTGTTGTGACTGGTGCCCTACTCATTTTTTGCTAAGCAAAGAAATTTTCAAACAGTTTTGTTTTTGGGTGCTTAATAGCTTGATGAAATTGGACCCTGGTGTGTAGTGAACTGCATAATCCCTCAAATGGGATGTAAATTACGGATAGCTTGTGGCTTGATAGCCCCACTTGTGTGGCCACATGTCAGGGCCCATTTTTTGTGAAGCTATAACCAATAAATCAAATCAAATCAAATCAAATAACAAATTAAAAGCGCATTCCTACGGGCGGGTCAGCAGTTTAAACCAGCTAAATATGTTCACCTACTTCTTGCCCTGAGTGTTTTGGATGTTTAAACAAATAACCTTTTAAAAAGATATTTCAAACAATAATTGTGCGACTTCCTCTGAACTACTTTCCTCGATGTGTACTGAGTGCGGCCATTTTTTAATGATCCCAATCATGCCAATCAAATCACGACTTCATCAGCCAGCTGTGGGCGGTGAGGGTGTGAACATTTCAATCAATGGATGCATATCCGCTCCGCCCTAAAGCTGAATCCAAATCGTAGCCGTAGTCTAGAGACACGGAGTGAAGAGTTAGCTAAAGCCAAATTGCCTTGCACTTGACTTGTTTGCAGCAACCATTACCATGGTCATGGACTCTGGGAGCTTTGGAGGTAGGAAACAAAGTAATCACGCTTGAAAGTCTCATATTACTAAGCTAATTAAGACATACAATCAAATAATTACAACACGAATAATTATAAATAATAATAATGGTAACATTTATAAAGCGCCTTACGCCCTGACGACCCCAAAGCGCTGTAACAAGAAAAGATTTAAAAAAATAAAACGAATTGAAACTACAATAAATATGAATGAATTTAAGAATAACTAACAATTAAATAAAACATAAAAACCCGAGCCAGTCAGGAGTGATTAAAAATATACACAATTTGGGTAATCTCAAAAGGTGACAATACAACTAAACTCTTGACAACTATGATCACAATATAAATTATTTAAACAAATGACAATTTAAAAAGATAGGTTTTCAGAGCCCTCTTAAAATGGTTTAGTGATTTTGCAAATTTAATGTCATCGGGGAGTTTATTCCATTCTTTTGGAGCTGCAATGGAGAAAGCTCTGTCCCCATAGGAGGACAGTGATGTACGTGATGCTTGTGGAATTGTCAGTAATCCTTTGGTACTGGATCTCAAGGAGCGGGTAGGGGCATATGGATTTAGGAGATTCCTAATGTAAACAGGCGTCATGTAGTTAAGGGACTTGTAGACCATCAAGAGTGATTTGAACAGTATGCGTTTGCGAATTGGGAGCCAGTGGAGATTGTGTAGGATGGGTTTAACATGGTCGTGTTTTTTGGCACGGACAACGAGCTTAGCAGCTGTGTTTTGGACACGCTGCAGCTTAGCAAGTTCAAAGTGAGGCAATCCATGTAATAGGCTGTTACAATAGTCTAGCTTAGAAGAAATAAAAGCATGTACAAGTATCTCAGTTGTACCACGGTTCAGAAACTTGCGTAATTGACCGATCTTTCTAATCGAATATGTAGCATTCCGGGACACCATATTTACATGGCGTGACATTGTGAGGTGACGGTCAGCCATAGTACCAAGAATACGTACTTGTGGCACGGGTTCGATGTATGAAAGTCCAATTTTCAGCGGTCGTAAAGGTTGTGTCGTGCGGAAGCGGGATGACAAATGAACGATCTCCGTTTTTGAGTCATTCAGCATGAGCTTATTTGCAATTGTCCATGCTCTAATATCAGCAATACATGCTTCCACAGAAGCAAGTGCAGTGTCTCGTGTTGATGGATCAAAAATCGTGTAAAGCTGCGTGTCATCTGCGTAGACCATGCCTTCAATGCCATGTGCAGCTAAAATATCATCAATTGGAGCAGTGTACAAAGTGAATTGCTTGGGGCCAATGACTGAGCCCTGTGGTATGCCATAGGTAAGTGGATGCTGTTCTGACACAGACTCACCGATGGCAACAGATTGTCCACGCTCAGAGAGATATGAGGAACACCACTTGAGTGCAACATCAGATACATGTACACCATATCTATCTGCAAAACGTTTTAGCAACAACTTGTGGTCGATGGTATCGAAGGCAGCAGATAAATCTACAGTGTAGTAGCACAAGTACTATTTCCTTGTTGTTATCCACAGCTCGGAGTAGATCATTGTGTACCTTCAACATAGCTGTCTCAGTGCTGTGATGATGCCTATATGCTGACTGGATTTTACTATGTAGACTGTTTTCCTCAATATACGACATTAACTGTGATGAAGCAGCATGTTCCAGGACTTTGGTGATGAAGGGTATGTTAGAAATTGGCCGGTAATTGTGCAAACCTTCGGAATCAAGATTGGCTTTCTTAATAACCGGAGTTATTATGGCTGACTTCATCAACCGGGGAATGTAGCCTTGCATTAGGGAGAGATTGACGATGTTAGTAACAACAGGTAGTATTTCATCAATACAGTTCTTCAACAAGGATGTAGGGAGAGGATCCAACAAACAGGACTTGTTTGATGTACCCATGATGATTCCTCTCACAGCATCCATGGAGATTGAAGTGAATGTACCAAACCTGCTCGTACAAGACTTATCAATGTTGACTGAGATGGGTGCGGCTGTGGTATGGTCTAGACTGTATCTTATGTCTTTGATCTTGCCAGTGAAAAAATTGGCAAACTGATTTACTAAGTCGTGTTCAGGTACAGTCGGAAGAACCCGTGCTGAACTACCTGTCATGTTGGACACCATGCGAAAAAGCTTTCGAGAGTCACATTGTGCGATCTGAGGTCACTCACTCACTGCTTAGTAATTTCTTGCAATGGTCAGCGACACACGTCACCGACACTGACACAGTGGCCAGTTCTTCATGTTGTTTACCTTTTTACTTAGCTGGCATTCACAATACAATTCGACGAAAGGCATCTAAAATAAAAACTGATCACTCACATAATAACTACCAAACTAGACCCAGTAACTGGGGCGCTGTACTCCTTTTTTCGAAATTTTGACATCATCGGTCGTACTAGTACGACCGATGATGTCAAAATTTCGAAAAAAGGAGTACAGCGCCCCAGTTACTGGGTCTACTACCAAACTATCCTTGGCAATTTAGCAAACCGTAATGTACTGTAACTTTACCTTTATCATGTTTTCTTGACGAGTTAATGACTTCACACAATCATCATCATCATCATCATCATCATCATCATCATCATCATCATCATCATCATCATCCTTTACTGTGCAAAAATCTCCTCGCACATGCCTAATAAATTAGGTTGTCCGAATGTATGTGTTCGGTGGGGAAGATTCTGAAAAACACTACAACAAACGCTACAGCGACCTCTATTGACGGATAAATAATTGGAAATTGACGGGTTCTTGGAGTGATAGCGCCCTCTGTTGATATTTGTTTATATGGAGAAACACATAAGGAACGTCTTGGGACAAAGACTAACCATTACTACGGTCTAGTTGGCAAAAGGTTGTACCCATATGATCTCAAACAATCAAAGCAAATATCCAAACAATTTATAATTAGGGCATAAAACCATTTACAGTTAATTGACTCAAGCTTGCGAGCTACCGTTATGAGAGGGACACGTTGCCTTGGATCGGGCGAGTTGGGCTATGAAAAGCGTTTGAAACCATTTGTTGCATATGGTTAGAATGATGTCTTAAAAGTAGAACACAATGATTCACACAAATATGCCTCAAAATTGCATGGTTTTCCTTTTACATTGTGAACTAACACGGCCCGTCATTTTGTAGAGCCAAATTTTTGACTCCACAAAATGGTGGACCGTGTTGGTTTCATTACCAGAAATATATCATAATAAATAATGGTAATATTAATTAACGACAGGAATTGGCTTTTGTAACATTACAAATAACAGAAGGCGCTATTTGATGTGACCAAACTTCTTGTTACAATGTTTGTGTGATGTCAAAATGGTTGGAATGTATTCTTTCCCAATTCTGTTGAAAGATTCACAGACCCAATCAGAAGTTGGTTGATTTGCTGCACTTTGTTGGAAGTAAAAAAAAAAAAAAAAAAAAAGTTTTGTAATTCAACAAATAAAACACGGACTCAAAACATGGACATTACACAGAAACACTCATAATTATGTGAAGAGAACATCCGGAAGGCTGTTGCCATGTTAAGTGTTTTGTCTTGTAGGTCGATCACCTTGCATTAAATTTATACAGCTACTAAAGCTACTTATTCAGATAGTTGACTACTGATGGCAATTTACTGCAAAGTAAAAATTAGCGCCTCCACAAATGCGACATTAAAAAACAAAATCTGTGAGGAAATTAAATGACAAAAGAATTTCCTCTGGTGTCTTAGAGGGCAGCTGTTATTGAACGTCTAAGACAAAAAGATTGTCGCTCAAGGAAACTGACAGCTGATTTTGTCTGCTCGAGTCTCTCCGTCGAGTGTTAAACACTTGTGGCAATGTATGTGAAATCATCCTTACTTAAAGGGTGTGTATACAACATTGGTAATTGCCAAAGACCTGTATCCACACATGATGTGACCCAACATATACATGAAATAACAAACCTGTGAAAGTTTAAGCTCAATCGGTTTTCAAATTCAATTCAATTCACATTTATTTCCACTAACATTTCCACAATTACAGAACTACATTGTAAAATGCAATAATATAAAAGACAGAATAAGAATTAAGAATAAACTAGTGGGAAAGCGCATGGAGGCAAGGCCCAAAATAAGCCAGGTAGCTTGTAGCGGCTTGCCTTTACATAACAAAATACATAAACTAAGGGTACATGCTTAGGACAATACAAAGACGAAACAAACAGACAGACAGACAGACACCCGAACAAACTACTGGAGAAAATGACAATGACAAAGTATGCAAAAACTTAAAGGAGAAGAACGGTATAGTAACTATGTTACATACTGGGAAATAAGGAACTTTTTATAAGATGTTTTGAACCTAGCCACAGAGGATGAGGCTTTGATAGACTGGTCAACCGAATTCCAAAGACGAGGACCATAGTAACGGAGAGTATTGGATGTGTATGATGTGCGTGCGAAATTCATGAGAAAACAGTAAACAAACCCATTATATGTTTTAACTTTTTTCAAACATCAAATTTTATCCTGCAGGATAAAGACCAATGTTGTACACACCCAAGGAGATCATCCATCATTGGGGTTTAGAAAAATAGATTCGGATCATCCCCAGCCTCTACTTTTCAATCACCTGCACACCATTCAATCGAGCTGTAAATATTTAATCAAATGTAGAGATTACATTTGACTGAAGATACAGAGAACAGTTAATGTAACTCACATCGGTGTATGGTAAACCATGGAGCAATTGCTCCTAGGTAAACCAAGTTATAGCCCTTTATATGCAACACCACAGCTGCAAGTTTTGCCGACCAGCAAGAAGCAAAAGTAATGGGCAGCCTTCACTGCAAAAGTTACAGAAGTTTAGTTTGTCCAATAATGATATCAAATCAATACCCATATTACTGCTAAATAAAAATTACTGTAAAAAAGAAAAAAGAAAATAGTAAAAAGTTGAAATGGTTAACTAAAAATTGCAAATTATGTGCCCAGCCAGCTTATACACTTTTTGCTACAGAAGGCCTCTCATACAACAAAATGGTGGTGAATGTTTGTCAACAAAAGAAAGGTGTATGCTTACTTCTACAAAACAATAAGCAAAGATAACTTGATTTTTTTTTCTTTTTCAAAACACAACTGCATAATAACTTTTTATAACTTTTAGAGAATGGTACTGGGGACAAGTGTAGTAAAGGTGCCATCTCATTATGAAATTCCATAGGGATGAGATTTATCGAAAGTGAAAATTCCTGACAAGGGCTTAGGGGCCTGGGTCTCCCCTTATTATAGACCTGGAACCTCCCAGAGGTTATAATTCAGGAGGTTTACAGACTCTGTGCATTACCAGAAATACAAAGCTACAGGTTTGGAAACAATGTAGACTATCTCTTTCTCCCTTTGTTGACTGTTTTACTTCTTTTAAGAAAATTTGAAGACTCAATGAGGTATTGAAAAAATCCTGAAGTCAGAAAAATCCTGAAAAATCACATGCCTGTAATATTCAATGAACGGAATTCTCACCTTTAACCTTTGACCTAATCTACAAATATCTACATAAAGAATGAGCTCAATCACAATGCAAGGGGATAGCATTATTGAACTTCCTTTTATTCATTTTATTTATTTATGCCACCTTAAAATATGCAAAGGTCTAATAGAAATAAAAGGTCTAAAGCATTAAACATGTTTATAAAAGTTATCTTATCCCACACACATTCTGTTTCAAATTGTTTGGTTTTAAACACTTAGCATTGAGTAAATTTCACAAAGAGCTAGGACTGATCTTTTTAGCTGTGTATACATTTTAATTGCTAAGTAAAGTGTGACTTCACAATACAAACCACTATTGTGATATTGACATCTTATCTTATCTTAAGATTAAATCGAGCCCTGGGCTTGACCTCACAAACACAGAGATTCATCTTAAGATGAGTGTGGTTGATATCACCTTGCTCGGCAATTAAGCTTGATACTGATCTTAAAAGTATTATACAGGATTAGTAAACATAAAACATAAATCATTGTATCATTTTAGCCTGATTAGCTTTAATAGTTCAAAACAGAACATTTTTTATCTGTGAATTATTTCCCTCTGAAATGTAGTCATTATTTAAGACTGTATCTGAAAACCTTAAAAAAGCAACAATTGACTTCGATTGTTACAACCAAAATTAAGAACAATGTGTTTACATGATGAAAATTGTGCTTGGGGTTGCACTATTTTCTCCAGACCCACACAATTTTCACAGGTTTGTTATTTCATGTATAAGGTTGATTACACAAAACATGAACAGCTCTACCAATCTTGTATAATAACTTTAAGATCAATCTTAGTTTTTGTGAAATCGAGTCCTGCTAGGCTTCAAATAACAACCTCACTTTGTACACTAACAGAAGAACAACTTTTATCCAGCAACTAATAACATGGGGAGTTTAAACAAATTTTCAGTTGGCAATCTTTTCTACGAAAAAAAAGGAAATGTGAATTTAAAAAAATTAAGCTTAAAATATATTCAAGATAACAACTTTGAAATGAAAAGGACAACGTAGGGTTGGAAACATAAATGGTCAAGTACATTCATTCAAATCCTTTTAACAATAAACAGCATGCCATACAAAAATTCCATAAAATCTTGCAAGTATTTTCAGAAAAAAAAGGAGGAAAAAAAAGAAGAATTTGTTTAATGTTTTGTCAGGGGTTTTGCGCGTATGTGGTGCTCCATACCAAAACTAGGCACTTCCTGCCAAAACTCGAAATCGTGCTAATTTTAATAAAATAGATGACAAAAAAGTCTTTCAAATAACAACTAATAAAGATAGTAAGGTTAAGTATTCTCAACAAATATATGTTTTTGAGTCGTTACAAATCATATAGCAAACTCCTCTCTCACAGTTTCATAAAAAAATATTGTAAGAATTAAGAAATTAACTATTGCATCCTCCCACCTAATTCAGTTAATGAAGAAAGACTAGTTCTTACTCGACATGAAAACAAATGCAATTTTTGTGTGTGATGCAAACAATCATTATGCTTTTTTGTGCATTATGACACAAGAAAATTATTTTGCAAATAAGATGTTGTATGAACCAGGGGCTGATTTCACAAAGTTCTAAGATTGATCTGAACCGTGTATCAATCTTAGTTAATAGGCAAAGTGTGATGTCACAATACAAATCACTATGGTAATACTGACAACACATCTTAAGATGAATCTTAGTGCTTTGTGAAATCGAGCCTAGGTTTAAGTCTCCAAGGAAGCGGATGTTAAAATTTGTCAAAATGTCATCATCATTGCAATCTGGTTTGCTTGAATAACTTTCAAAATAAATTTGTGCTTCATATATAAGGTGAATACAATTTTATTATTTTAATATAAAACAAAGACAAAATAGCAGTTAAATTTTTTTGCTTCATATAAAATGTTACCATTTTAACTTAAACAAAACACAAAATTGCAGTTTAAGTTAGTTTAGGTTGCAGATCCTGTAGCAAGGGGCTTAGGTAAACAAACAAGCTACGGGTCCACTTGGAATCCAGCAGTCTCCTGGGCCCTCATGGCTCTGCTTACTGTAAGCAAAGAATCGGCGCTTATGGAAGCAGGGAATTCCGCGCTTACGTCAAGCATATTTCAGGGGTTAGCATGGAATTTTTGCTTGTGTTCTTTCGTAGTCCACGTTACTAGGCTTTCTACGATTACACAGCTAGCGCAGAAATTCAGCGCTTGCGCAGTAAGCGGAGAATGGTGATTGCAAGCGCAGAATTCAGCAATAAGCAGAGCCATGAAATTGGGCGCTGATGACAAACAGAGCATACTGTACTGTCTGAAACATTGAATTCACCGGTTCCATCAGAACCACACCTAATAAACAGAGCATACTGTCTGAAACATTGAATTCACCGGTTCCATCAGAACCACACCTAATAAACAGAGCATACTGTCTGAAACATTGAATTCACCGGTTCCATCAGAACCACACCTAATAAACAGAGCATACTGTCTGAAACATTGAATTCACCGGTCCCATCAGAACCACACCTAATAAACAGAGCATACTGTCTGAAACATTGAATTCACCGGTTCCATCAGAACCACACCTAATAAACAGAGCATACTGTCTGAAACATTGAATTCACCGGTTCCATCAGAACCACACCTAATAAACAGAGCATACTGTCTGAAACATTGAATTCACCGGTTCCATCAGAACCACACCTAATAAACAGAGCATACTGTCTGAAACATTGAATTCACCGGTTCCATCAGAACCACACCTAATAAAGAGAGATATTTTACCACAGGGTGATACCGTAAATATCCCTACTTCTTGTATTTCCACCATTTAAAGTTGGGAAGTTAGTGCATTCTGCTCTACCAGCCAGGCTCCTAGTGGATGATACCCATGCCTACATCCTTATGGACTGTGAAGGGAGTAACCCTGTTTCAGCCCCAGGAGTAGGTTGCAACGTGCCCCTGGTGACAGTTGATTTGGGTCAACAGCCCTAATCAGTTAAGTGTAGCCCTCACCTTGAAATGGCCATCCGTGGCCTTGTGATGTAAGGTGACCTCTCATAAAATAAAATCAATTTTAAAAAAAGCAAGCAAACCTTCAAGTCTTGAAAAAGAAATATGGCCCCCACTACTTTCAACACCTGCTTATTTGTCCAAACAATATTGTCAAGTTTTGATTTTTATAATCTTTTATATACTATGACTCAATGTTTTCATATTTACATGCAGACAATGCATTTGTTTTTACCTCCACATCATTAAAAGTTAACGGCAGAACGAGAGTGCTGAATATTGACAAACCAGTCATTGAGTGGATTAGGAAGTACACAAATGCAAACTACAGTTGTAATTGGCTAGAATTGTTCCTCATGGAAACAATGGTGCACCCCTTGTGCCCTCCCCCTAAAATGTTACTTTATTTTCGATGTGAAAAAAAAAAACCCAGACATTAAAAAGGGTTACATTTCAAAAAAACACTTCGTAAAAATACCTGTACAGATTTAAAAGCAAGAAAAAAATGTGACACTCCATGCCAGAACCAGGCACTTTTCCTGCCAAAACACGAAACTTATTTGCTCATCAAATAGATGAGAAGAAGAGATTTCAAATAACACCTAATTAGGGTCAATAAAGTTAGTATTTCTATGTTTCGGTTGTCTATGTTCGGGCGGTGACTGGTTTTGGTGTTGGATGTCACAAATATTACTAATTAATACAAAATACCTTCTGAATACCTGTACAAACTTTCAGTACATTTATAAAGAGAACAAAATCAAACTTATGAAATAAAATTTCCTTTAAAACATTCCTGTAAAAAATAAAGTTTTTCAAAGTCAACATTTTCTATTAAAATGTTTTACAGGATTGGGCCTTGGTCACAACCATCAAAACTTTAATTAAACACATTTTTTTCTGAATATATCTACATGTATTTCATTTCTGAAGGTGATTAATATTTGTCATATCACTTCATACAAAATCATTAAACTGCAGGAAAACAATAATTTAAATAAATTTAAAATAATCAAAAACAAAGTCAATACTTTGAAGCAGACTTGAAGCAGACTCATGCAATAAAGTTATGATTAACAGCAATACTCTGATTTCAAAAAAAATAAAATAAAAAATGAAGAATGTATTTATGTAATATCTTCTGAACATTTGAAAATAATTGATCAAATAATATCAAATTACTTATTATATTGCAAACTCTACTTGAGAGTCATGCAAGGGTAGAGTACATTTATTACAACTCAAAAAAATTCGGCACAAATAATTTATTTCTAGCTATTTCAATTTTGAAATAAGTTTTTCACAAAAGTTTTTGGAATAGAGCACATAAGTCAATGATTACCACAAACCAGCATCGTTTTTCAAAAAGCAGAATTCCTCTGGATGGGATACTTAATATGGTTTATCAATGGGTTTCAGCAAGATTCCTCTGGATGGGATACTTAATATGGTTTATCAATGGGTTTCAGCAAGATTCTCTGGATAGGATACTTAATATGGTTTATCAATGGGTTTCAGCAAGATTCCTCTGGATGGGATACTTAATATGGTTTATCAATGGGTTTCAGCAAGATTCTCTGGATAGGATACTTAATATGGTTTATCAATGGGTTTCAGCAAGATTCCTCTGGATGGGATACTTAATATGGTTTATCAATGGGTTTCAGCAAGATTCTCTGGATAGGATACTTAATATGGTTTATCAATGGGTTTCAGCAAGATTCCTCTGGATGGGATACTTAATATGGTTTATCAATGGGTTTCAGCAAGATTCTCTGGATAGGATACTTAATATGGTTTATCAATGGGTTTCAGCAAGATTCTCTGGATGGGATACTTAATATGGTTTATCAATGGGTTTCAGCAAGATTCCTCTGGATGGGATACTTAATATGGTTTATCAATGGGTTTCAGCAAGATTCTCTGGATGGGATACTTAATATGGTTTATCAATGGGTTTCAGCAAGATTCTCTGGATGGGATACTTAATATGGTTTATCAATGGGTTTCAGCAAGATTCTCTGGATGGGATACTTAATATGGTTTATCAATGGGTTTCAGCAAGATTCCTCTGGATGGGATACTTAATATGGTTTATCAATGGGTTTCAGCAAGATTCTCTGGATGGGATACTTAATATGGTTTATCAATGGGTTTCAGCAAGATTCTCTGGATGGGATACTTAATATGGTTTATCAATGGGTTTCAGCAAGATTCTCTGGATGGGATACTTAATATGGTTTATCAATGGGTTTCAGCAAGATTCTCTGGATGGGATACTTAATATGGTTTATCAATGGGTTTCAGCAAGATTCTCTGGATGGGATACTTAATATGGTTTATCAATGGGTTTCAGCAAGATTCTCTGGATGGGATACTTAATATGGTTTATCAATGGGTTTCAGCAAGATTCCTCTGGATGGGATACTTAATATGGTTTATCAATGGGTTTCAGCAAGATTCTCTGGATGGGATACTTAATATGGTTTATCAATGGGTTTCAGCAAGATTCTCTGGATGGGATACTTAATATGGTTTATCAATGGGTTTCAGCAAGATTCTCTGGATGGGATACTTAATATGGTTTATCAATGGGTTTCAGCAAGATTCTCTGGATGGGATACTTAATATGGTTTATCAATGGGTTTCAGCAAGATTCTCTGGATGGGATACTTAATATGGTTTATCAATGGGTTTCAGCAAGATTCCTCTGGATGGGATACTTAATATGGTTTATCAATGGGTTTCAGCAAGATTCTCTGGATGGGATACTTAATATGGTTTATCAATGGGTTTCAGCAAGATTCTCTGGATGGGATACTTAATATGGTTTATCAATGGGTTTCAGCAAGATTCTCTGGATGGGATACTTAATATGGTTTATCAATGGGTTTCAGCAAGATTCTCTGGATGGGATACTTAATATGGTTTATCAATGGGTTTCAGCAAGATTCTCTGGATGGGATACTTAATATGGTTTATCAATGGGTTTCAGCAAGATTCTCTGGATGGGATACTTAATATGGTTTATCAATGGGTTTCAGCAAGATTCCTCTGGATGGGATACTTAATATGGTTTATCAATGGGTTTCAGCAAGATTCTCTGGATGGGATACTTAATATGGTTTATCAATGGGTTTCAGCAAGATTCTCTGGATGGGATACTTAATATGGTTTATCAATGGGTTTCAGCAAGATTCTCTGGATGGGATACTTAATATGGTTTATCAATGGGTTTCAGCAAGATTCTCTGGATGGGATACTTAATATGGTTTATCAATGGGTTTCAGCAAGATTCTCTGGATGGGATACTTAATATGGTTTATCAATGGGTTTCAGCAAGATTCTCTGGATGGGATACTTAATATGGTTTATCAATGGGTTTCAGCAAGATTCTCTGGATGGGATACTTAATATGGTTTATCAATGGGTTTCAGCAAGATTCTCTGGATGGGATACTTAATATGGTTTATCAATGGGTTTCAGCAGATTGTACAAAATGGGTGTTCAGATTTGTAGTAAATATGTTTTCTTAAAACAGAGTGTTTTTAGTGCTAACTTACAAGTTACTAGAGAGAACACCAGTGGTGTAGCTGGGGGGGAGGGGGGAGGGGGGGAGAACGGAAGAAAGAGGTGGTGGGCAAGTTTGCCGATAGCTAGCCCAGGTTGGACTTCTTCGTTGCATACAATGGACACTGACACCCAGGGCTAGGTGGCTGCCAAATGGACCATGGTTATTTAAACAAATTTGTTTTGTTATTGGTGGCTGGGTGTGGGCCGTTGCTATTCTAATATCTCAATGCCTTGATTTTTTTAGGGGCAACACTCTCTCACATTGACCCCTGGGTACCACAAGCCCTAGCCACACAACAGAACAAATACCTTTTGATACAAATGAAAGATAAAGTGAGGTGTCTTTACTTCAAGACAAGGTTTCCACAAGACACTCTGATGCCCCTTTAGTGCCAGCTAGAACCCCGTAACACCATGTCTTAAAGTCACCTTCTATTTGCCTCCATGCAAAGTTTCAGATCCTGACTTGGCATGTAGAATTTATGATGCTATCTATCTATACTAATGTGAGTAACGTGTCTGTTTGTGTAAGAAAAACTCCCAGGTGCCTGTATAATTCAAATGGAATGCTTTCAAACTTGATTGATAATAAATTATTTCACAAAAACTAATTTGAACATAATTTTTCTTAAGATACTTCATATTCATAAATAGCACAAATTACAAGCTTACAAGAAAGCATCAGCGATTTTGTGCTTTCCTAAAAGGATACAATAATTTGATACTTATGTATGGAATGTAAAACATTCCAAAATGCAAAAATTCATATTTTATTTTCTACATGGAAACAATATTTATTTCATGCATATTCTATTTTTATTTCTCTAGTTCAAAGAGAAAAATCTGAATCTAAGTAACCCTTTTACTAAACTTACTAGATGTTCTGAAATTGGAAAAAAAAAATAGAAAAATCCTAATGTTTTGAAGAGAGACAGAGAGAGGCAGAAAGCACACAGGTAAAGCAAGGGATGAACAATGAAGGAGGAGACAGAGGGTAGAGGGAAGGGGCTGGTTTCACAAGAGGTTGGAAACACACAAAAACAAAAAATAAAGAGGAAAGAGGGACAAAAAGTAATTATTCTTCATAAGTAAAAATTCTTTTAAAACAATAGATCCAGGTGATTTTGCCAGTTGATGATTGAAGAATAATTATTTTTACATGGCTAGGTGAGTTTGCTACACATACACCATAATACAGCTAATAAAATGCATTGCTTAACTACACATGCTTCAAACTACACATTAAATGAAAAAAGACATGCAAAAAACTTGCAAAATCATTATTCTGTAGCAGCAAGTAAAATCAAATTGACTTTCCCCCAAAAACCATCAAATTTAATTTGTAATAAAACATTTCTGGTTAAATTTCAATATTTACATATAATACTCTTCCTTTACAAATATGACATCTGGAAAAATAAAATTTCATCACTGATTTATGAGTATGATTTAGACCCCAGACAAACTGTTTCTCCAAAACATTTGGGCCATTTTCGAAACTATGGCTTAGGGCTTTGCCTCCAGCTTAGGCTTTGCCTCTGGCTTAGGCTTTTTACGTCACAGGGCTGTTTTCGCTGCAAATCTTTTTCGCAGGAGTCATCTCAACTCTTCTGAATTATTGGTTGCAAACTTGTGACGTCAACATTTGTATCACATTCGCATTCGCAGGAAGTATGAACCAGGCTTTAGGCTATGCCTCCAAATTAGGCAATATCTGAAGCCTGAAAAAGCTGTGGTTTTGAAAAGAACCATTGATAGACTCATATACATTTAAGCACTCTTAACGCTTCACTTCAAACATCAAGAAACCACAATTTACTTCCTGTCCTTCTTACCTTGGCAGGTTTTATAACTGCCCAATCACTAAACAAATTAAATGAGTAAACTTAGGTTTCACCAAATGCAACGATTCACATGTATCTTAAAGGTAAAAAATGTTAAAATTAAAAATACATAAGATTTGCACATATTTTACATGGTATAAAGATGGACAAATATTTTTGCCTGAAATGATATGCTTCAACACTTGTTGACATGACAACAAGCCACAGCCATAGCCGTTAATTCAGACAAGGCCTCTATTTATCAATCTTTCTCCTGTAGCTGCCATCTTTGAAGTTAAAAATAGTCGGTCTGTTAGGTTTTGTTGATTGTTCTACATCCCCTCTCTACATTGTGACAATGACTAGCCAAGTGCCGTTTTAATTATAGCACCCATATTTATATCATAGGCAGGACATCCTTCTTCACACATTATTGATCACAGATTTAAAAATAAATGTTCTGATTTCCTTTTACGGTTATTTTTACTTGTGGTTTCTTCGAAGAAAATATCATGAGGCATGTAGTGTTTGTTTCACCATGTCCTTTATGTACAAGGTGTTGGCTAAGATTTATAAATAAGTGTGCTATGAATTGAGAAGAATAAATTACTGTCTAAGTTACTCCATGGTTACTCTATTCCGTTCTAATTTTAACCCTACTACACTTGGTAAAACTTTCCAGTGATTTGAATGACCATTTTTGTATCTTTCTGGTATTGAAACCAAGCAACCCTCAAAAGTGACTTGCACTGTAAAACACAGGACTGAAGATACCTGTAAAGAGATGTTGAAATAACCTCAGTTTTAGACGTGGGAGGAAAACCCGACCGGGGGGGGGGGGGGGGGGGGGGGGGGGGGGGGGGGGGGGGGGGGGGGGGGGGGGGGGTGGAACCATACAGTCAGGTAGGAACTGGAAACTCAATCCATACGCAGAGCTCTAGTCTGAATTGAGATTTGAACCAGCATCAACAGAGGTGAAAGTCTGGGGTGAGAGAGGTGAAAGTCTGGGGTGAGAGAGGTGAAAGTCTGAGGTAAAAGCAGTGAAAGACTGTGTAGACGAAATCACCACTTTTTATCATATTGCACGCTGACATAGTTTTTCTATCATTCAAAATCATAGTGATGATATTGAATAGTCAGACAGTAGCAGGGTTGACTGTGTGCATTACCATCTGTATTGATATCATAATGCAGGCTGGAATAGTTCATCTATCATTCAAAACCACAGTGGATGATATTAAATGGTCATACAGTACCTGGGTTAATAAACGTAAAAAAATGGCAACCAAATACAAATGTACCTGGGGAGGGGCATGAGGGGGTGGGATGAAAGCTTAAAAAATATGAACATAAATCAATGACTTTAGTTACCTATGATCCCTTTGTTGCTTTTGAAAATTTCTTAAGATGCGAAATCTGTTTCCATAGTAACGATTTCAGATTGTTGAGCACCAGAGAGTGATCCATGTGCATATTTATGCTGGTCTTTTCCAGCCCCTGGCATTTGTTGAGCAACGCCACCAGCTGAGCTCTGATCTCGTGAGGTGAATTATCTAGAAGGTAGTCATGTAACATGTGACACACCTGCTGAAGGTTCGGTTGGATAATCTCCCCTGAGCACCTGCCCGTGGTGGCATCGCAGAATGAGCGGCAGTTCTCCCCTAAGGTGCAGTCGGCGCTGACGGTGCATGCCCGCTCCTGCAGACTGGTCTGGACGGCTTGCTCGGTCAACACCCCTTCCACCTTCAACACCTTCACGTCACTGTGGATGGTGTACCCGATCCCAAGTTCATTTACATCACACATATAGAGGTTACCCATTGGACCGTCGAGGATTTCCTCCACAAACTCCAACAATCCAACCACAATGTGCGCCTTATCCGACCAAGGTGGGGCGATTTTTCTTTTAAAATATCTACTGACTGCACCCGGTAATAAATAATCGATAACAGATGGAAAATCTGTACCAAATAATCGATAAGAGTAAAGTCCTTCCATAATGTACATGTTTCCGCAGAATCCTAAGAGTCTGGGGATGTAGTCACTATTACCCAGCACCATCATCATGAGAAACTCTTTCTCCTGAAGCAGAGCCCACATCGACCGTGCCTCCGGCAGCGACACTTTGCCGTCGTTGTTGACGTCGGCAATGTCAAGGATTCTGGACTGGATGATGTCGTATTTACCCTCACCTAGATGCGTCTTGAGATAAGCTGACAGCATGATGCGGAAGTCTTCCATTGAGCTCCCGGAGGCGGGCTTGCTGAATCGGATGTCTTTTGGGTTCAGGTCCTGCTTGATGTACAAGTCTTCGTCCATGTTCTTCTTTCGTTTTGGGGGCCTCTTTAAGGTGCCTTCATATACCTGGAGTATGAAAGAAGGCAGGTGGTTACTAACTTCCAAAACTGGTAATTCTTTGAACTGATTAACTACAATTAACTTTAAAGGTCTTATCTCATTACAAATGTTACCCGTCAAAATACTGTGTCGTGTGTTCTGTTTGCGACTGGATCTTTACAGTTTTCCTTCACAGGAATTTGTTGAAGGAAAAGTCCATCTCTAGTGTTTTTTGGATGAGTGCCTTAACCCTCTTGCTGTCTGACCATTCAATACCATTCACTGTGGTTTTGAATGATAGATAAGCTATGCCAGCCTTGCAATATGATACCATGAGGGAATGCATGTACACAGTACACAGTAAGTTCTGTGCACAGTTGTGCCACCATACACAACTTTGGCAGTTGAATGGTTTCAAATGGTTGGTCAACTCACTTGAAAATATTGCGAACAGTAGGAGGGGTTAATGAGTGAAAATTTCATCAAATTAGACGATCCCATTTTTCGTCTCCCTAAAATTTCCAGCTGGAAAGACACATCAGGGCCCAATGTTATGGCTCAGCTGCTTACCACAGAATTCTGTGCTTATGGAGCCCTGTAAGGCTATGAATTTATATGCTGTAAGCAAAGAATTCCTCAGTTAACAAAGAAAGAATGAATAAATATATTCGAGGTATATAAAAGATTCATAATTATTTAAATACAAGGTTAAGAATTCACAAAAGGTAGTCCATAAAACTGAGTACTCAGAATAGCACAGGTACTTTAAGTCATTGTGGAAATGAATTGCAGTTGGGGAAAAAGAGTTGTGTTCTAATTTTCCGTTGCAAAAGATACATGGGGTGGGATAAGTCAAACAGAGTCATGCTCACTTGGGCCCTAATACATAGGTTATAGTACCATATTGTAGCAAGGGTTACAGTGCAAGTGTGAACTGTTAAACATGACAGCAGTTTCTTCACACGTCATAAATCTTATCTTAAAAAGCTACTTGAGCGAAATTCTGTTAAGGGAAAGCTATTTAAACTTGTTTATAATGTCTTTGTTTATCATTTAAATGTAATTTTGATACTTGCACACTTCTGAATTTTTCGTAATTATCAATCACAAAATTAGGCCCCAACCTCAAGTTTTTGAAAAACTAGAAACCCTTCTGCCATTGACGGCATGCGTCAAAATTACAGTACTTTGACGTCATATGTGGGATGTTCTTATACCTCCGTGCTGCAACAAAGCGGCTATACAAAAAGGAACTCCCACAAATGACATAATATGAGTGATGCGTAACAGTGCTTTTCGCGAATCTTTCTGAAAAGCACCGGAGAAGGGTATTCAAAATGATTTTTTTTTACACAATTAAAACCTGTTTAATCTCATGTGAACTCAATAAAGTTCCTTTGTGATTCAAACATTTTAAAGGAATTTCAGCAAAGATTACTTGTTGCCATTTTGGTTCAAGTATGTAGGTCTTTAAGCAAAAATTAGGTGGAACCAGTCAAGGGCAATGTCCACCACACAGAAGCTTGGCTGGTATAATTTCCGCCAAGCAAGATTTTTCTGTGCTTAGCAAATTGCTTATTATGAAATAAGCCATTTGTGAGCTATTAAAAGCTTAATTTCAATTTCTCAGGGTTCGGGCCAAGCTTTTACATTGTACATCACAACCAGTACATCAATAAAGACTAGTAACATTGTGCCACACACTCCATCAGAAAATTTGTATGAGTCGTTTGTCATCTCTTATCTTACTATGAAAAAGCTTGCCACTATCCAATAATGTGACATGTAGCAACACTGGGTTTCCGGTATAGGAATTCAATTACACTTTAAACATCACTCACTTGTGACCGAACAAGGCATTGCGGGGCTTGTTTTGGTGTTTTGTTTTTTTCTTGGAGGGGGGGGGGGGGGGGGGGGATCCACAAGACTGCAGGGCTTGTAGCAAAACAAATTACTGGATCACACAGTTTTCTTTACACAGTTTTTTGTTTTCATATAGTGAGACAAAAAAAATTCCTGACACAGTTTAACATGCATTTAACTGCTTTTGTATGCACAATCATTAAGACATGTAAGAGAAGATTCATCTCATTAGTCTTAATGGTATTAAGTATAATTAATCACTCACTGAATTGAAAGGTAATTTAACAGATACAAAGTCAACATTTGAACATAGTTTGCTTTTTTCTGTCCTTGCTCTATGTTCTTACACAGTGAGGTAATGTAATTCAAATGAAAAACACAAGACTGGTGGACTTGTTCAGGTCATGAGTTTACTGGCCTGACACTAAAATTACCAGCCTCAGGTCTGTGGTCCAGTATAAAATTCAGGAGCTGTGTTGTATCAACCAGACATCATTAAAATCTTGCTCGCAAATGCCTTATTGGGCTTTGGGTCTTCCATCTGGATTCAGATTGTCTCTACTCTTTCAAGCTTCTCACCCATAATCCTACATCTTAAGAATTCATGCAGTCTCTAGAAGACAATCAAAGTACACTGATCAAAACATTGAAAGAAAACAAATTCCCCGGGAAGTGCCAACACTGTCCCAAGGAGATTGGACTGACATGATTTGTAGATGGTGTTAACACAAATCTTAAGCCTATGGCTTCAAGGGGTGATAAATGATCCAGCTGACGGTTTCACAAGACTCTACTCTACGCAACTGCATAAGTCCACTTGGGCAACATTTATTGCGTGAAGTTGTGCACCACTCAAATAAGTGGACTTATGCACTTGCAAAAAGTTTCATGAAATTGGCTGCCAGGGAATGATTTCATTCAGCAATTTTACACAGCAATATATTTAGAAGAAAACATGTTTTGTAAAACCCGAGAGACTCAAAACACTGCACTGGCAAACCCTTGAATCCTGACATCAAAGACTCTTTGTTTAATGGATCATACTGTTGACTACAAAGAGGGCCAATTTCACAAGCATCACAGTTGCATTACAGTTTTATCTTATTTTTACTGCCTGCATGTTTTCTTGTATCAAGGGTCAAACAAAATGATAGTGATAATAAATAAATAAATATTACAAAACATAGAATATAATATAGAGCAAATTCACAAAACATGATGACGTCATCGGGTATCAAATTACATTAAATTAAATTTTAATACTTGAAAAAAATCATCAACCACTGAATGGATTTGTACAATCTACACATCATCGGATAGGTCGTTAAGAGTTTGACAAATGCTACACAGAACCTTTACAACATTTGAACTGACTTCCGATTCAAACCGGAAGTTGAAAATTTCAAAATATCTGATCGTGTTCATATCTTTAAGCTACTGATCATTTCAGCATAATTTTTGTATCAGGGTGTAGACCGTTAAGCCTGCTCAAACTTTTGCACAGACAAGGACGAAAAACACGCACCAAACAGTTGACCCGCATTGACGACGCACGATAGCGTATTATTGTGTGAACAACCTTGCCCTGGCCACTCAAACTTTAAATTATTTTTCTCAAGCGTATTCTCTAATTTACTTTTTAATGTTTGAAATTCTGAAACAAATCAAACTTAAGAGACCGGCGGTTGCTTTATGCGGGATCATACTAAGGTCAAATAGGTCTTAATTTTTTGTCATGCGCGTGACCTCACTTCCGGTAGAAACCGGAAGTGCCCAGTAACTTGAAAGTGGGAATTTTTTTTGAGTTGTTTTTAACGATGTTGTGTTCTGACAGGTGTCTGGTTTTAAAAAATAGGACTGGTGACGTCACATAATTCAAAAGCGCCCTCTAGCGGCAGGTTGAAAACAGTTCAAAACACACTTTAACTAGATGTCTGTGGCAAAGTTTATCAGAAACTTTTCAAAACTAGTAAGCATAATGATCTTTATGCAGACAACATAATTGATGACGCCATCGTGTGTCCCGTGGTAAGGTCCCAAAGGTGAAGCGGTGTATCTACTAAATTAAACAGCCGATTGAGTTGAAACTTGGTGTCCTTTTAGAGATTGACCCTGGCTTGTAAAACGGGAAGTGACGTCATGATGACGTCATCAAATAATTTTTTATTTAAAAAAAATAAAATCAAAGGTTAGTATTTGGAAAAATCATAACTCCCGAACCAGATATTCAATTTTTGTTATCTACATATCATCAGAAAGGTATTTGAAAACCTAATGGATGATACATACATGTAGGTGTGACCCCATTTGACTTTTACTTCCGGTCGAAACCGGAAGTTAAGGTTTTGTTTATAAAATTCATATCTCATTTATTTAAATTTACTTAAATTTGTATATTTACGTTGATTCTACAATTGTTTACAATCTGTGACCCCATTTGACCTTCACTTCCGGTCCAAACCGGAAATATAAGTTTGCACATACAAAAATGTGTATCTTATTAATGAAACGTGGTACAATAATAATCATTGCACCAATATAAAGCTCTTAGGCAATTCTAGATATCTTGTACAAAGGGTGACCCCAACCGGAAGTTGAAGTTTCATATGACAACCTTTATGCTATGATTTTGCACAGAGATCAACAAGAGATACAAATAAATATTTTGCCCGTCAGCACAGCACAAGGAGACAAAAAACCTGCAAACAATAATTTTCCTATTATTTTTTATTTACGCAGTCACTTTATTACGTTCAAGTCGAACACCCCGAGTTTGTCCACAAACTCTAGATTTCTAGTAGTTGTTCTTACTGTAGGGAACCCAAGACACGGGAAGACAGTAAAAATGTGGGAAAATGTACACAACAGGTGAATACCCTATCCTGTCTAAGACACCATTTGTAGAGACACAGGAATCCTTGTCCTTTAAAAAAAAAGCACCGGCCTCCTTCCATTCAGTAGTAGGCTAATCAGTAGTGCATCTTGCTTTACAATTTTTCTACATTTTGAAAGATTTTAATATAAATGTTAAATTCTTGTATTGTTGTACATTTGTTGAAATCATGGGAAAATTAATAACAATAGTGAGTAACTAATAATGATTTTTTGAGTAGCAAGTGCTAGATTTTGTGTAGCAATTTCCATTCTATACAATTGAGGGTTTTTAATAATATGTTTCAATCCTGACTTGATGAATGCAATTCCTCTTGACAGTATTTTAGACAGAAATATTTATCTGGAGGGTATGAACTTTCAGATTGAAATAAATCAATTAAAACCAATTTTTTTTTACTTTGGTTTAAAATAATGCCAAGAAGTAAAAACTTCAGGCGCCTGTGTTTGGAACTACATTTTAATTGCTACATCCATTAATAATTGCATTCACCCAAACAAATCAGGACACTTCACAACAGGTGTTCAATTCACATTAGAAATGTTGACACTGCATCATGATTAATGACAGGAGGGGGGCTGGGTGTCACACACAAACATGACAAACACACACAGCTCTGTGTTGCAGTCACTCTGTGGACATTCCTTAGTTACATTCTTCTACACTGTAAGAACACTGTGTGGACATGTGTAATTCCACATAGTGTGTCAAGTTCCTACATTATGTGGACCTCTTTTGTTCTCAGGTCCACACTTCATATGTAGCATTAAAACTCACACACACTCATTTGTTGACCCTGTAATCTAGGTTCTCTCATTATTGGGACTTTTTTGTTGTTGTGATGTCCCTCCCATTGGTTATGTGAACAAAAGCAAAGCAAGGACAGCCTCCATCAGTCCAAACAACAGATCCCCTTTGTTCAAGTTTCAGTTTCAACGGGTAACCCCCCCCCCCCCCACACACACGCACTTAAAGGGAATGTATACGTTTATAAAAACGTATTGGTTAAAAGCCTATAGCAGCTTTCGATAGTATAAAGCATTTTGTGAAACATTTCACTTTGAAAAAATGTGGCTATGTAAAGAGATAAGTTTTTATGACCCAAAATTTGAATCTGAGAAACATTTCTGGCAGAAACGTTTCTCAGATTGTGTATTCTTCTTAGGGACTACTCTTCCTGTGTGGACAAATTCGCACCGGATTTTGGACGATATCTCAAAAGCGCAACCACCTTTTGAGGTAAATATCTACAAAGGTATCCTTGCCTTTAAGTGACGAGGCTCATTATATGACATCATTCATAGTCAAGACTTGATAGGCCTCAGAGACTACACATCACCTTTCTGCCCTGCAGAGTGAATTTTTTTTCTGGGAATGGTTGGAACAGCTCACTGAGTCATTTCTATTTCCTATCAATCATTCATCGACAGTAAGTTACTTTGTCAAGCTGATCTTTCCCTCGTAGCATGAACTGGTCCGTGTAATTTGCTCCAGCCCAATAGGTGATGGCACACATGACATCACATCTTCATAAAGAGATAAACACCCACGAGGTAAAGGTCTCTTAAACAGATAGACAGACACAGGGTTCTCCCAAGGATTTATCAAAACTGTGGGTCATTCTGGACCCAATTTTAAACAAATGTTTGGCCGAAGCATGCTGAATTGAAACAAGGTTTACGGAACGTTTTCTACTTAAGTGTTTATCTTTGTTTTAAAAGCACTACCGTGCAATGTTGAGCATTCTATATGGTGCTCTCTTGATCTTTTTTGTGAAACAATTTCTTATTTTTATTATTATTATTTTTTTTTTTAAACTGATTATTATTTTTGTTTTGTATCTGCTGAAATGTGCGCATATCGTCACGCAATTAGCGCGTACCTGCTTGATATGCTACATGTAGCTTGTGCATGGGGAGAACCATGAGACGGGTCTGTCTGAATGACGATTGTCAGGGTGGATCAACTGAAGAACCAGTTTGTAAAAACATTCCCATACAAATAAATGGAGATTTATGACATTGCTTTTTCTCATAAAATCCATTCAAAACAACAACTTGAGTGTCCTTCTGACATTGCAAACGTACATGCACTTTAAATAAGGGTATCTGCACACTTCAAAAAGTCAATTTAAGAATTTTTAAGACCCTTTTAATGCCGACCTGAACAAAAGTTAAGACCCAAATTAATTGAATAAAAGCAGGGGAGAAACAGCTTTACTCACACTTTATGTTACTTTTTTACATGCAGCATAAATTGGTTCATTACACGCTTTATCCATTTTCTTTAAGACCTCAAATAACTTAATTTAAAACTTTTTAATGCTTCTTAAGGTTTTAAATTTGGACAGTTCAATTTAAGACTTTTTAATACTTTATGATGATGCACCAGGGATGAGATTTGCCGAATGTGAACATTCCTGAAAATGGCTTTGAGGGTTTCCCCTTACTCTACACCCCGGACATCACATATGTTTCAGAAATACATATGTTTGCGAACAATGTTGACTATTTCTTTGATGACTGCATCACTCTTTCAAGAAAATTTGAAGACTCAAGGAGGTTGAATTTTTTCCCATGAATTCAGGACAATTCCTAAGAAATCACATGCCAGATGCATGTATCCAAGACGCAATGCGGGCATCACATGAACGCTTTAGAAGAAAACATGCAGCTTACAGTAAAGGCAGGGTACACGATTGGTAATTACTCCAAAAGTTAATGACCGTAAAAACTTACTTGGTAAAGAGCACATGAGCGCTGTTGCTATTACAAACATTGTTAAAAAAGGACCCCCTTTGAAGTAATGTAGTTTTAGAGAAAGGGGTAATTTTTCACCCAGAAATTTGAATCTGAGAAAGGCTTCAACATGAAAAAACAAACAGATCTATGCAACAATGGTGTATTTTCTTTCATTATTCCCTTGCAACTACGATGACCAATTGAGCCCAAATTTTCACAGGTTTGTTATAATGTTAGGATACACCAAGTGAGGATACTGATCTTTGACAATTAGCAAAAGTATACTCTACCTTTAATCTCCTTTATATAACAGCTACTTGTGCAGTGGTCAGAAGTCAATCAAATGAAGCTAAACCCCACAAAATGCTCGTCAATGGAAATTAGCTTCATGAGAAACCCTCACCCGCCACCGGTTTTCAACATTTATGACCAACCTCTCCACCAATCACAAACAGTCAAACTCCTTGGATTATACATGTACATACAGAAATGAATGATCTCAAATGGGACAATAGTATTAACTCAATACTAAAATGTGCAAATGGTCAGCTGCACATGATTCCAGTGATCAAATCTCATGGCCTGGTGACTGAGGACCTACTCACAATTTATAAGGGATATCTACAGCCTCTTCTGGAATATACAGTGCCTGTTTGGAATGGTGGACTAACCCAGAATCAAGTGAAACTCCTTGAACGTGTGCAGAAACGAACTCTTCAGCTCATTCTTGGAACCATCTACATTGACTATGACAACGCAATTGAAACTCTTGGCCTCACTATTAAATTGTATGATAGACACATTCAGTTATTCCTTAATTAAAAACAAATTCCAAAATGTCTCAATTAATTTCGCCTCTAATTATAAATAAAAAGGAATCTGCGTTCATCATCATGTACATGTAGGTCAGTTCCTCAAGTAAGATGCAGGACTAATAGATTTAAACAGAGTGCAATGTACAGTACCTAATAGATTTAATCAATTCTAGCTAATCCTCTATTTGTTCAAGTTGTTTTAATGTTAATTTTAGTGTTCTTGAGGGCCCTATACATAGCTTGGATGAATAGGGGCAGGGTAATACATGTAAGCATAGTGTGCCAATTTTAATGACCGTTTTTAAATTTTGCCTTCACATCTAGAATGTCTTTTAAATTGCTTTGTGCCATTAATCCCTTTCCCATTTTTGTCTAGTAGAAATACTGCTTTGTTTTGTTGAATTTTTAATGTTGTTGCTATTTTCGAATGAATTTTTACCTGATTTGATGTAAATTTAGATGCAATTCAATCTCTGATTGTGAGGTCTTTTTGTTTTTTGAAATAACGAATAAACCAATTTATCTATCTATCTACTTCTTTTCTAATGAATGGTTACCATGGTTACTTGAAAAATCATGATAATCTCACAACTGATATGCATCATTTTCTGTTTCACTAAAATGTAGGTTTTATAGAAATACTTTGAATGTTTCCCCTAAACAGCTAAGGCATGATAACTGAAAGTTGTTTTATTTCTATTGCCTTTTGTGCTGTACCGTGCCAAAACCAGGCACTTCCTGCCCAAACTCAAAACAAATAGATGAGAATAAGAGCTTTCAAATAACACCTAATTAGGGTCTAAATGGTTATATTAAAACATCACATCACACAATGCTGATGTTTCAATTGTCTCTACTCTTAAAGTTATATGGCCTGATTTTGACACGAATGATGCCTATAAATAGTAAACTTGCGGGTACAACCATTATGTGTAAAATCTCTTTTGGAGGAGTGTTGGCTCTGAAAAGAGCCAGTGTGGTCTCGACGTTTCGAACAGTATACTCTGCTCGTCTTCAGGAGACACGATTCATGCATGAATCGTTTCTCAGATTCAAATATTTTGGGGTAAAACATTATTTAAACCACATAACTTTGAAGGTAATCCTTTCTGAAAACAGTTTATACTATCAACAGCCTCAGTGCTTCCCAATGAGTAAGTTCTTATGGTCACTATTTTTGGAATATTAACCGATTACCCTACCTTTAAATCGAAATTGTTTATTCAACTCAGCAAAAAATCGGACCTAGTAACTTTAATGCTATTTCACTATTTCAAAGAAGTCCCCGTTTTTGGTGTGGGCATCACATTTACAATGAAAAATAACCAATCTGCAAAGCCACATCTTCAAACACTGAAATTATTGAATTTCCACATATTATACACATACCCTGTACACCAGTCTACATGTATATTCATCAATCCATGTCTACTACAGGTGGCATAAAATCGTCCACGAGTGCAAAAATACTTTTACAACTTATTAGGAGTCACTTTCAAACCACTTTATGGATTTCCTCCCCAAGTACGGATTCTCATTTCTAAGCCTTCCCACTATGTCTTCAGAGGACAACCTACATCATCCGGTTAAACCCTTATGGACTTCAATATCTTCTTCGACATTAAAGATCAAGAGACTCTAGCATGCAGAGAGCCCAACAGGTCATAAAACTAGTTTTCAGCATACCCATATGGGAAAAAAGCCCAGATTGAATACATAACAAAATTAAACAACCTAGAACTCGACAGGAAGAATAAAAATAGCTGCAGCACTTATTCCTTATCTATTCCCATGGCCCTGCTGTAAACCCTAATGCGACCAGGCAATATTATAATCAAATGAAACACGTGCAGGGGCTGCCAAAAATCTCGTCTGCACAGTACAGTCACAATGCACTTTGTCAAGCCTGTACATGACTTCACATTCTTGAACATGTCAACCACTGAGCATCCTGAACTGTGAAGCCTTCATCCCGCTGGACATGCTGGATAATAAGAGATAACCCATGAGAACCACCCCCCTCCTTCCCCAAGGGTAGAGATAAATTGAATTTTTTCTTTTTAAATTACAAATGGGAGGGGGTGTTCACATTACCTGGTAAGAAGCATCTTTGGAGAGACAGCCGTCCAGCGTGATTTTTTGCAGTTGGCATAACTCAGGGCATAGTGAACCTGCTATAATTCCTTTGCTGTAGTTATCGCACTGTGACCAAAAGGAAAAAAATATATATATTTTACGATTGAATGAAAATTCAGATGGAATTAGTTATTAATTTTCCAACCCTGAATTAAATCATTATTGATTTAATTAACTTACTTATTCATCTGTTTATTTAAATTTCATATTGCATTCATCTACTAGTCTCCCACAAAAACAATACAACACCAAAACCTACATAAGACATGTAAAATACAAAATTAACCACATGTGGAAATTGATAAAAACATACTCTACAAAGATTTAAAAAGATTACAGCAATTTTTTGACAGGGACAACAATGCCCCAATGATTTAAACTGGCAATGAAAATGTGTTTGTTAATATTTGAAACTAGATGATTGAAAACAAATCCAATTAGTATGCAGTGGACAAAAACAACAACAAATTAGGTAATGGAGTGAAAAATAGTCGCAAATTGGTCCTACACTAAAAATGTGTTTTTCACAATATAATACGAGATTCCTAGGATCTCTATGTACCGTAATCTTCGGAATATAGGCCGCGGCTTATACATTGATTTTGGCCCTTTTAAACATTTCGGCGGCTTATATCCCGGGCGGCTTATACACCGAGCAATAAAACTTGTTTTTAAAAAGATCGTTTGTAAAATATTTCTGCAACGAAACAATTTTCTAAAACGAAAAAAATCCCACCAAAACATGGCCTGTGTGATATAGTGATAGTTTTTACGAAATGTTGTTGAAAATCCCAGCTTATCTTTTGAGCTGAGGAGTCGTCAAACTTGCGACCACCATGCTTGCTTCGACTTTCGCTGGTGATCGCTTGCGTGTACCGTACTTAATGCCGTGAAGAAGCAGGTGACCAGTGTGGTATCGCCATGCAGTGTTGTTTATTAACGTTGTTGTAACTTTTTCCATAAATGATTACAAATCTCTGTTCTAACTAGCGTTAGCCATTCAGTAGTTAAGTTGTTCTAGCCATGGTTGTCTTTCTTCATAATTTTCAGAGCACGAACGTACTTCCCACAGGCCGCTTACCATCCCACTGCCATCCCATAGTATTCATCACCTTGACCCCGCGGATGTGCTTGCTCTTTGCTATACTTTATTATCAGGGGATGAAGAAACGGCATGTAGCCGTGGGAGCGAGGGTGCAAGGGAAATTCCCTTAGTGAGAAATCACCATGTGTTCGGGAAACGTCTAGTCTCGGTTCCAACATGCTCCAGTTGTGTAGTCACGAAAACCTAACCGCTCTCCTGTAACAGCTACCACACCACGACCAAGACGCTCCATTTGTGTAGTCACGAACCAAGACTATGAAACGTCACGTGCACGTGTATAAGAATAAAAAGCGAGGCACTAGCTTCAGAGATCGCGCGCAACGTTCCTTCAATCGTGGAGGTAGAAACCATTAATTAATTGAGTCGGAACTAGTGAAAATTAAATGCACATAAAAATGTAAAGACGTTCTGTTGTCATGGAATATGAATATTAAATTCAGTGATTTTACCTCAGCAGTTTATCAAACAGTCAAGTCTTGTTTGTTTGTTTATAATTGCTCACTTCCTCCCTGCGGGGTAAAACCATTTTTCCGCGTTCGAAAAAAACTTCACGAATATCGAGATCTCGGCAATATTTACCCCAAAATATATCACCATTCAAAATTTACGAAAAGAAAATAGACCCACTTAACTGCAGACCATTCTCATAAATTATTTCAATAACGATCGATACATGCTAACTTCAGTACATTTTTACTTTAATGCAACGCAAGACGCACTTTGTGGCGATGTACAGTGACTGTTGTGCTGTCCGCTAGTCACTGTACATCACCACAAAGGACCGCCAAACACGCAGGCCCCCTGTGTGTGCGGTCATTACTGCGGCTTATACGCCGGGCGGCTTATACACGGACGCATAAATCTTGTTTTGACAAATTCTTGGCATAGCGGCTTATACCGCGGGCGGCATATATTCCGAAGATTACGGTATATTGAGTGCATTTAGCATGGTAACTACCTACATGTAGTGCCAAGTCTGGTGTAAACCAGTTCACTTCACAATGCAACAGAATCCTCTGTTGCATTTTGCTGCATTTAGAAGGGTTTTCCTTTAACTGTGCTGCATTTGGCAGGGTTCTACTACATGTAGTACTACATGGCCTTGGCATGTTCATGCCCAAACCAGTCCCCAGCGAACTTCAATGTAAATTGTGCGCATTCAGCCGAGTTAATGCCCTGTGCCAAGGCTGGCTTAAACCAGTTCACTTCAGAATGCATCAAAATCCCCTGTTGCACTGTAATACATTTAGCAGGGTTTTCATTTCGACTGTGTTGCATTGTGCAGCATTCGGCAGGGTTTTCATTTCAACTGTTTTACTAAGCAGCGTTTTTATTTCAACCATGTTACTTACATGTAGCAGGGTTTCATTACAACAGTGTTGCATTTTGCTGCATTTAGCAGGGTTTTCATTTCAACCGTGTTACCTAGCAGGGTTTTCATCTAAACTGTGTTACTAAAGCCCTTTTCACACGACAAAAAATTGACCATGGTCCCTTGTTACGAATTTTACGTGCGCTGCTTGTTTATTTGTTGTCATCGTGCATGACTGATTGAGCAAGCTTTCACAACCATTTTGCACCACAAAAGTGCTCACATCACTGGTAATCCAACGCGCAATTGATGTTATTAGCGAAATAATATTAGTACCAGCTGATCGTGACATACAATCGAACTGCGCGTGCGCAAAAATATTCCCAAGCTTTTTCCCACTCGGTCAGCCATAATAAACCCATTGCACAAAAGGCAGCGCACTTGCACGCGCATTTCCTGTCCACCATTTTGGGTGTCAAAACGTTCACAAAAGGAATGGAACATGTGTTTACGCACCTCCAAACAATGCGCGTCTACCATTTCGACCAGGACGTTGTTCAATAAACAAAGGTTCCCTTCACACGATGATTTCGCGCACGTCCTTGTTCAAAACTTCCACTAGTGGAAGATTTTGTCGTAGGTCCAGACTTCCGACAAAATGTAACAATGTTGGACAAGATTTTCAGGGGGACCCCGGTTAGTGTAAAAAATTTTGTCCTTTCACACGAGGTACATTTTGTAAAATTTTACAACCATGCTACAATTAAGCAAGGGACCCTTGCTAAATTGCTCTCGTGTGAAAGGGGCTTTAGCACGGTTTTCATCTAAACTGTGTTACTTACATGTAGTAGGGTTTTCATCTAAACTGTGTTACGTACATGTAGTAGGGTTTTCATCTAAACTGTGTTACTTAGTAGGGTTTTCATCTAAACTGTGTTACTTAGTAGGGTTTTCATCTAAACTGTGCTACTTAGCAGGGTTTTCATCTAAACTGTGTTACTTAGTTGGGTTTTCATCTAAACTGTGTTACTTAGTAGGGTTTTCATCTAAACTGTGCTACTTAGTAGGGTTTTCATCTAAACTGTGTTACTTAGTAGGGTTTTCATCTAAACTGTGCTACTTAGTAGGGTTTTCATCTAAACTGTGCTACTTAGTAGGGTTTTCATCTAAACTGTGTTACTTGGTAGGGTTTTCATCTAAACTGTGTTACTTAGTAGGGTTTTCATCTAAACTGTGTTACTTAGCAGGGTTTTCATCTAAACTGTGTTACTTAGTAGGGTTTTCATCTAAACTGTGCTACTTAGCAGGGTTTTCATCTAAACTGTGTTACTTAGTTGGGTTTTCATCTAAACTGTGTTACTTAGTAGGGTTTTCATCTAAACTGTGTTACTTAGTAGGGTTTTCATCTAAACTGTGTTACTTGGCAGGGTTTTCATCTAAACTGTGTTACTTAGCAGGGTTTTCATCTAAACTGTGTTACTTAGTAGGGTTTTCATCTAAACTGTGTTAGGGGCCGTTCACAATTATCAACATTTTCACGAGCGTACAAACCGTACACTTTTTCAAGCCCCCCCCCTCCCCCCTAAAAGTGTACGAAAAAAATGTTGATTTTTTTTCACACAAGTCTACATGGTTGAACAACACCGGTTGAAAATGCGCGCTGATATGCAATTGCGTGTGTATGCTACAAGTAGCTAGCAGGCATGTGAGACCTCCGCGTTTTTCTTGGGCCGGCTCCGCGTTTTTCTTGAGGGCCGGCTCCGCGTTTTCTTGCGGGCTCCGCGTTTTTCTCTTCTCCGCCGTGGAAATCACTCCGCCGTGGCCGGCAGCACGGGAATCACTTTAATTGCGATTTGATTTCAACACGTGAGTCGGGGGCTAGACCCGGTAAAATGCCCCGCGTTAGTCTTTGATTAAAGCCGTTGTTGTTCATTTTTCATTAAGCGCGATGTCCCATTAAACTTTACCCATGTCGTCATCCCATTCCACCAAGAGAGGGCGCTGTACTAAAAACTGTATTAAAAAGCCAACACCCTGAGCCAAGACTAGGCGCACACGGTCTTTCACGTCTGTGATGAACGCATCGCGCTTGTTTTAATTGTGGAACACATTTCTAAGGAATGTCACAAAAACATATTGAAAATGAGGACGAACAACACATTGTTACCAAGTAAGAATTGTGGCCTATATATTTCTGTTAATGTTTTGTTTACGCTGCAGTACAAAGCCTGTTATTCTGACTGTAGCTCTGGCCCAAAATACGGACACGGATTTCACTTGCTAAAGTTTTCCGCGTTTTTTCTGTGACCCGCTCACATGCCTGTGAGCGCGCTAGAGAACGGAAGGGGAATTGCGCAATAATTTGCACTCGCGGTTTGACATGTTTGGTTCATGTACATGTACATGTACGTGTGTAGGACTACAATGCCTCGCATGCTGTACACAATACGTTCATGGGATGCAATGCGGGGGCGCGACTGTCTCGGCCAGTGCTACCTCGCTCGGCATCGGTTGCGGCGTGGATGGGATGTGAGCAATGTCGGCTGTGGCGACGGGCGAGAAAACAGATCGACATTTTAAAAAAAAAAAAAACGTACGGCGGGCATTAACCCCCTCCCCCCAGCGTACGGTTTGTACGCTCGTGAAAATGTTGATAATTGTGAACGGCCCCTTACTTAGTAGGGTTTTCATCTAAACTGTGTTACTTAGCAGGGTTTTCATCTAAACTGTGTTACTTAGCAGGGTTTTCATCTAAACTGTGTTACTTGGCAGGGTTTTCATCTAAACTGTGTTACTTAGCAGGGTTTTCATCTAAACTGTGTTACTTAGCAGGGTTTTCATCTAAACTGTGTTACTTGGTAGGGTTTTCATCTAAACTGTGTTACTTAGCAGGGTTTTCATCTAAACTGTGTTACTTAGCAGGGTTTTCATCTAAACTGTGTTACTTAGCAGGGTTTTCATCTAAACTGTGTTACTTAGCAGGGTTTTCATCTAAACTGTGTTACTTAGCAGGGTTTTCATCTAAACTGTGTTACTTAGTAGGGTTTTCATCTAAACTGTGTTACTTAGCAGGGTTTTCATCTAAACTGTGTTACTTAGTAGGGTTTTCATCTAAACTGTGTTACTTAGCAGGGTTTTCATCTAAACTGTGTTACTTGGTAGGGTTTTCATCTAAACTGTGTTACTTAGCAGGGTTTTCATCTAAACTGTGCTACTTAGTAGGGTTTTCATCTAAACTGTGTTACTTAGCAGGGTTTTCATCTAAACTGTGTTACTTAGTAGGGTTTTCATCTAAACTGTGTTACTTAGTAGGGTTTTCATCTAAACTGTGTTACTTAGCAGGGTTTTCATCTAAACTGTGTTACTTGGTAGGGTTTTCATCTAAACTGTGTTACTTAGCAGGGTTTTCATCTAAACTGTGCTACTTAGTAGGGTTTTCATCTAAACTGTGTTACTTAGCAGGGTTTTCATCTAAACTGTGTTACTTAGTAGGGTTTTCATCTAAACTGTGTTACTTAGTAGGGTTTTCATCTAAACTGTGTTACTTGGTAGGGTTTTCATCTAAACTGTGTTACTTAGCAGGGTTTTCATCTAAACTGTGCTACTTAGTAGGGTTTTCATCTAAACTGTGTTACTTAGCAGGGTTTTCATCTAAACTGTGTTACTTAGTAGGGTTTTCATCTAAACTGTGTTACTTAGCAGGGTTTTCATCTAAACTGTGCTACTTAGTAGGGTTTTCATCTAAACTGTGTTACTTAGCAGGGTTTTCATCTAAACTGTGTTACTTAGTAGGGTTTTCATCTAAACTGTGTTACTTAGCAGGGTTTTCATCTAAACTGTGTTACTTAGCAGGGTTTTCATCTAAACTGTGTTACTTAGTAGGGTTTTCATCTAAACTGTGTTACTTAGCAGGGTTTTCATCTAAACTGTGTTACTTAGCAGGGTATTCATCTAAACTGTGTTACTTAGCAGGGTTTTCATCTAAACTGTGTTACTTAGTAGGGTTTTCATCTAAACTGTGTTACTTAGCAGGGTTTTCATCTAAACTTGGTTACTTAGCAGGGTTTTCATCTAAACTGTGCTACTTAGTAGGGTTTTCATCTAAACTGTGTTACTTAGTAGGGTTTTCATCTAAACTGTGTTACTTAGTAGGGTTTTCATCTAAACTGTGTTACTTAGCAGGGTTTTCATCTAAACTGTGCTACTTAGTAGGGTTTTCATCTAAACTGTGTTACTTAGCAGGGTTTTCATCTAAACTGTGTTACTTAGTAGGGTTTTCATCTAAACTGTGTTACTTAGTAGGGTTTTCATCTAAACTGTGCTACTTAGTAGGGTTTTCATCTAAACTGTGCTACTTAGTAGGGTTTTCATCTAAACTGTGCTACTTAGTAGGGTTTTCATCTAAACTGTGCTACTTAGTAGGGTTTTCATCTAAACTGTGCTACTTAGTAGGGTTTTCATCTAAACTGTGCTACTTAGTAGGGTTTTCATCTAAACTGTGCTACTTAGCAGGGTTTTCATCTAAACTGTGTTACTTAGTAGGGTTTTCATCTAAACTGTGTTACTTAGCAGGGTTTTCATCTAAACTGTGCTACTTAGCAGGGTTTTCATCTAAACTGTGCTACTTAGCAGGGTTTTCATCTAAACTGTGTTACTTAGCAGGGTTTTCATCTAAACTGTGCTACTTAGTAGGGTTTTCATCTAAACTGTGCTACTTAGTAGGGTTTTCATCTAAACTGTGCTACTTAGCAGGGTTTTCATCTAAACTGTGTTACTTAGTAAGGTTTTCATCTAAACTGTGTTACTTAGTAGGGTTTTCATCTAAACTGTGTTACTTAGTAGGGTTTTCATCTAAACTGTGTTACTTAGCAGGGTTTTCATCTAAACTGTGTTACTTAGCAGGGTTTTCATCTAAACTGTGCTACTTAGCAGGGTTTTCATCTAAACTGTGTTACTTAGCAGGGTTTTCATCTAAACTGTGTTACTTGGCAGGGTTTTCATCTAAACTGTGTTACTTAGCAGGGTTTTCATCTAAACTGTGTTACTTAGCAGGGTTTTCATCTAAACTGTGTTACTTAGTAGGGTTTTCATCTAAACTGTGTTACTTAGCAGGGTTTTCATCTAAACTGTGTTACTTAGCAGGGTTTTCATCTAAACTGTGTTACTTAGCAGGGTTTTCATCTAAACTGTGTTACTTAGTAGGGTTTTCATCTAAACTGTGTTACTTAGTAGGGTTTTCATCTAAACTGTGTTACTTAGTAGGGTTTTCATCTAAACTGTGCTACTTAGTAGGGTTTTCATCTAAACTGTGCTACTTAGTAGGGTTTTCATCTAAACTGTGTTACTTGGTAGGGTTTTCATCTAAACTGTGTTACTTGGTAGGGTTTTCATCTAAACTGTGTTACTTGGTAGGGTTTTCATCTAAACTGTGTTACTTGGTAGGATTTTCATCTAAACTGTGTTACTTGGTAGGGTTTTCATCTAAACTGTGTTACTTGGCAGGGTTTTCATCTAAACTGTGTTACTTGGCAGGGTTTTCATCTAAACTGTGTTACTTAGTAGGGTTTTCATCTAAACTGTGTTACTTGGTAGGGTTTTCATCTAAACTGTGTTACTTGGTAGGGTTTTCATCTAAACTGTGTTACTTGGTAGGGTTTTCATCTAAACTGTGTTACTTGGTAGGGTTTTCATCTAAACTGTGTTACTTGGTAGGGTTTTCATCTAAACTGTGTTACTTGGTAGGGTTTTCATCTAAACTGTGTTACTTAGTAGGGTTTTCATCTAAACTGTGTTACTTAGTAGGGTTTTCATCTAAACTGTGTTACTTAGTAGGGTTTTCATCTAAACTGAGTTACTTAGTAGGGTTTTCATCTAAACTGTGTTACTTGGCAGGGTTTTCATCTAAACTGTGTTACTTAGTAGGGTTTTCATCTAAACTGTGTTACTTAGCAGGGTTTTCATCTAAACTGTGTTACTTAGTAGGGTTTTCATCTAAACTGTGTTACTTAGTAGGGTTTTCATCTAAACTGTGCTACTTAGTAGGGTTTTCATCTAAACTGTGTTACTTAGTAGGGTTTTCATCTAAACTGTGTTACTTAGTAGGGTTTTCATCTAAACTGTGTTACTTAGCAGGGTTTTCATCTAAACTGTGTTACTTAGCAGGGTTTTCATCTAAACTGTGTTACTTAGCAGGGTTTTCATCTAAACTGTGTTACTTGGTAGGGTTTTCATCTAAACTGTGTTACTTGGTAGGGTTTTCATCTAAACTGTGTTACTTGGTAGGGTTTTCATCTAAACTGTGTTACTTGGCAGGGTTTTCATCTAAACTGTGTTACTTAGCAGGGTTTTCATCTAAACTGTGTTACTTAGTAGGGTTTTCATCTAAACTGTGTTACTTGGTAGGGTTTTCATCTAAACTGTGTTACTTGGTAGGGTTTTCATCTAAACTGTGTTACTTGGTAGGGTTTTCATCTAAACTGTGTTACTTGGTAGGGTTTTCATCTAAACTGTGTTACTTAGTAGGGTTTTCATCTAAACTGTGTTACTTAGTAGGGTTTTCATCTAAACTGTGTTACTTAGTAGGGTTTTCATCTAAACTGTGTTACTTAGTAGGGTTTTCATCTAAACTGAGTTACTTAGTAGGGTTTTCATCTAAACTGTGTTACTTGGCAGGGTTTTCATCTAAACTGTGTTACTTGGCAGGGTTTTCATCTAAACTGTGTTACTTAGTAGGGTTATCATCTAAACTGTGTTACTTAGCAGGGTTTTCATCTAAACTGTGTTACTTAGTAGGGTTTTCATCTAAACTGTGTTACTTAGTAGGGTTTTCATCTAAACTGTGCTACTTAGTAGGGTTTTCATCTAAACTGTGCTACTTAGTAGGGTTTTCATCTAAACTGTGTTACTTAGTAGGGTTTTCATCTAAACTGTGTTACTTAGTAGGGTTTTCATCTAAACTGTGTTACTTAGTAGGGTTTTCATCTAAACTGTGTTACTTAGCAGGGTTTTCATCTAAACTGTGTTACTTGGTAGGGTTTTCATCTAAACTGTGTTACTTGGCAGGGTTTTCATCTAAACTGTGTTACTTAGCAGGGTTTTCATCTAAACTGTGTTACTTAGCAGGGTTTTCATCTAAACTGTGTTACTTGGTAGGGTTTTCATCTAAACTGTGTTACTTAGCAGGGTTTTCATCTAAACTGTGTTACTTGGTAGGGTTTTCATCTAAACTGTGTTACTTGGTAGGGTTTTCATCTAAACTGTGTTACTTGGTAGGGTTTTCATCTAAACTGTGTTACTTAGCAGGGTTTTCATCTAAACTGTGTTACTTAGCAGGGTTTTCATCTAAACTGTGTTACTCTAAACTGTGTTACTTAGTAGGGTTTTCATCTAAACTGTGCTACTTAGTAGGGTTTTCATCTAAACTGTGTTACTTGGTAGGGTTTTCATCTAAACTGTGTTACTTAGTAGGGTTTTCATCTAAACTGTGTTACTTAGTAGGGTTTTCATCTAAACTGTGTTACTTAGCAGGGTTTTCATCTAAACTGTGTTACTTGGTAGGGTTTTCATCTAAACTGTGTTACTTGGCAGGGTTTTCATCTAAACTGTGTTACTTAGCAGGGTTTTCATCTAAACTGTGTTACTTAGCAGGGTTTTCATCTAAACTGTGTTACTTGGTAGGGTTTTCATCTAAACTGTGTTACTTGGCAGGGTTTTCATCTAAACTGTGTTACTTGGTAGGGTTTTCATCTAAACTGTGTTACTTGGTAGGGTTTTCATCTAAACTGTGTTACTTGGTAGGGTTTTCATCTAAACTGTGTTACTTAGCAGGGTTTTCATCTAAACTGTGTTACTTAGCAGGGTTTTCATCTAAACTGTGTTACTCTAAACTGTGCTACTTAGTAGGGTTTTCATCTAAACTGTGTTACTTAGTAGGGTTTTCATCTAAACTGTGTTACTTAGTAGGGTTTTCATCTAAACTGTGTTACTTAGCAGGGTTTTCATCTAAACTGTGTTACTTAGCAGGGTTTTCATCTAAACTGTGTTACTTAGTAGGGTTTTCATCTAAACTGTGTTACTTGGTAGGGTTTTCATCTAAACTGTGTTACTTGGTAGGGTTTTCATCTAAACTGTGTTACTTGGTAGGGTTTTCATCTAAACTGTGTTACTTAGCAGGGTTTTCATCTAAACTGTGTTACTTAGCAGGGTTTTCATCTAAACTGTGTTACTTAGTAGGGTTTTCATCTAAACTGTGTTACTTGGTAGGGTTTTCATCTAAACTGTGTTACTTGGTAGGGTTTTCATCTAAACTGTGTTACTTGGTAGGGTTTTCATCTAAACTGTGTTACTTGGTAGGGTTTTCATCTAAACTGTGTTACTTAGTAGGGTTTTCATCTAAACTGTGTTACTTAGTAGGGTTTTCATCTAAACTGTGTTACTTAGTAGGGTTTTCATCTAAACTGTGTTACTTAGTAGGGTTTTCATCTAAACTGTGTTACTTAGTAGGGTTTTCATCTAAACTGTGTTACTTAGTAGGGTTTTCATCTAAACTGTGTTACTTAGTAGGGTTTTCATCTAAACTGTGTTACTTAGTACTAATACTTTAGTAGGGTTTTCATCTAAACTGTGTTACTTAGTAGGGTTTTCATCTAAACTGTGTTACTTAGCAGGGTTTTCATCTAAACTGTGTTACTTAGTAGGGTTTTCATCTAAACTGTGTTACTTAGTAGGGTTTTCATCTAAACTGTGCTACTTAGTAGGGTTTTCATCTAAACTGTGTTACTTAGCAGGGTTTTCATCTAAACTGTGTTACTTAGTAGGGTTTTCATCTAAACTGTGTTACTTAGTAGGGTTTTCATCTAAACTGTGTTACTTAGCAGGGTTTTCATCTAAACTGCGCTACTTAGCAGGGTTTTCATCTAAACTGCGTTACTTAGTAGGGTTTTCATCTAAACTGTGTTACTTAGTAGGGTTTTCATCTAAACTGTGTTACTTAGTAGGGTTTTCATCTAAACTGTGTTACTTAGTAGGGTTTTCATCTAAACTGTGTTACTTAGTAGGGTTTTCATCTAAACTGTGTTACTTAGTAGGGTTTTCATCTAAACTGTGTTACTTAGTAGGGTTTTCATCTAAACTGTGTTACTTAGTAGGGTTTTCATCTAAACTGTGTTACTTAGTAGGGTTTTCATCTAAACTGTGTTACTTAGTAGGGTTTTCATCTAAACTGTGTTACTTGGCAGGGTTTTCATCTAAACTGTGTTACTTGGCAGGGTTTTCATCTAAACTGTGTTACTTGGCAGGGTTTTCATCTAAACTGTGTTACTTAGTAGGGTTTTCATCTAAACTGTGTTACTTAGTAGGGTTTTCATCTAAACTGTGTTACTTAGCAGGGTTTTCATCTAAACTGTGTTACTTGGTAGGGTTTTCATCTAAACTGTGTTACTTAGTAGGGTTTTCATCTAAACTGTGCTACTTAGTAGGGTTTTCATCTAAACTGTGCTACTTAGTAGGGTTTTCATCTAAACTGTGTTACTTAGTAGGGTTTTCATCTAAACTGTGTTACTTAGCAGGGTTTTCATCTAAACTGTGCTACTTAGTAGGGTTTTCATCTAAACTGTGCTACTTAGTAGGGTTTTCATCTAAACTGTGTTACTTAGTAGGGTTTTCATCTAAACTGTGTTACTTAGTAGGGTTTTCATCTAAACTGTGTTACTTAGCAGGGTTTTCATCTAAACTGTGTTACTTAGCAGGGTTTTCATCTAAACTGTGTTACTTAGCAGGGTTTTCATCTAAACTGTGTTACTTAGCAGGGTTTTCATCTAAACTGTGTTACTTAGCAGGGTTTTCATCTAAACTGTGTTACTTGGTAGGGTTTTCATCTAAACTGTGTTACTTGGTAGGGTTTTCATCTAAACTGTGTTACTTGGTAGGGTTTTCATCTAAACTGTGTTACTTGGCAGGGTTTTCATCTAAACTGTGTTACTTAGCAGGGTTTTCATCTAAACTGTGTTACTTAGTAGGGTTTTCATCTAAACTGTGTTACTTGGTAGGGTTTTCATCTAAACTGTGTTACTTGGTAGGGTTTTCATCTAAACTGTGTTACTTGGTAGGGTTTTCATCTAAACTGTGTTACTTGGTAGGGTTTTCATCTAAACTGTGTTACTTAGTAGGGTTTTCATCTAAACTGTGTTACTTAGTAGGGTTTTCATCTAAACTGTGTTACTTAGTAGGGTTTTCATCTAAACTGTGTTACTTAGTAGGGTTTTCATCTAAACTGAGTTACTTAGTAGGGTTTTCATCTAAACTGTGTTACTTGGCAGGGTTTTCATCTAAACTGTGTTACTTGGCAGGGTTTTCATCTAAACTGTGTTACTTAGTAGGGTTTTCATCTAAACTGTGTTACTTAGCAGGGTTTTCATCTAAACTGTGTTACTTAGTAGGGTTTTCATCTAAACTGTGTTACTTAGTAGGGTTTTCATCTAAACTGTGCTACTTAGTAGGGTTTTCATCTAAACTGTGCTACTTAGTAGGGTTTTCATCTAAACTGTGTTACTTAGTAGGGTTTTCATCTAAACTGTGTTACTTAGTAGGGTTTTCATCTAAACTGTGTTACTTAGTAGGGTTTTCATCTAAACTGTGTTACTTAGCAGGGTTTTCATCTAAACTGTGTTACTTGGTAGGGTTTTCATCTAAACTGTGTTACTTGGCAGGGTTTTCATCTAAACTGTGTTACTTAGCAGGGTTTTCATCTAAACTGTGTTACTTAGCAGGGTTTTCATCTAAACTGTGTTACTTGGTAGGGTTTTCATCTAAACTGTGTTACTTAGCAGGGTTTTCATCTAAACTGTGTTACTTGGTAGGGTTTTCATCTAAACTGTGTTACTTGGTAGGGTTTTCATCTAAACTGTGTTACTTGGTAGGGTTTTCATCTAAACTGTGTTACTTAGCAGGGTTTTCATCTAAACTGTGTTACTTAGCAGGGTTTTCATCTAAACTGTGTTACTCTAAACTGTGTTACTTAGTAGGGTTTTCATCTAAACTGTGCTACTTAGTAGGGTTTTCATCTAAACTGTGTTACTTGGTAGGGTTTTCATCTAAACTGTGTTACTTAGTAGGGTTTTCATCTAAACTGTGTTACTTAGTAGGGTTTTCATCTAAACTGTGTTACTTAGCAGGGTTTTCATCTAAACTGTGTTACTTGGTAGGGTTTTCATCTAAACTGTGTTACTTGGCAGGGTTTTCATCTAAACTGTGTTACTTAGCAGGGTTTTCATCTAAACTGTGTTACTTAGCAGGGTTTTCATCTAAACTGTGTTACTTGGTAGGGTTTTCATCTAAACTGTGTTACTTGGCAGGGTTTTCATCTAAACTGTGTTACTTGGTAGGGTTTTCATCTAAACTGTGTTACTTGGTAGGGTTTTCATCTAAACTGTGTTACTTGGTAGGGTTTTCATCTAAACTGTGTTACTTAGCAGGGTTTTCATCTAAACTGTGTTACTTAGCAGGGTTTTCATCTAAACTGTGTTACTCTAAACTGTGCTACTTAGTAGGGTTTTCATCTAAACTGTGTTACTTAGTAGGGTTTTCATCTAAACTGTGTTACTTAGTAGGGTTTTCATCTAAACTGTGTTACTTAGCAGGGTTTTCATCTAAACTGTGTTACTTAGCAGGGTTTTCATCTAAACTGTGTTACTTAGTAGGGTTTTCATCTAAACTGTGTTACTTGGTAGGGTTTTCATCTAAACTGTGTTACTTGGTAGGGTTTTCATCTAAACTGTGTTACTTGGTAGGGTTTTCATCTAAACTGTGTTACTTAGCAGGGTTTTCATCTAAACTGTGTTACTTAGCAGGGTTTTCATCTAAACTGTGTTACTTAGTAGGGTTTTCATCTAAACTGTGTTACTTGGTAGGGTTTTCATCTAAACTGTGTTACTTGGTAGGGTTTTCATCTAAACTGTGTTACTTGGTAGGGTTTTCATCTAAACTGTGTTACTTGGTAGGGTTTTCATCTAAACTGTGTTACTTAGTAGGGTTTTCATCTAAACTGTGTTACTTAGTAGGGTTTTCATCTAAACTGTGTTACTTAGTAGGGTTTTCATCTAAACTGTGTTACTTAGTAGGGTTTTCATCTAAACTGTGTTACTTAGTAGGGTTTTCATCTAAACTGTGTTACTTAGTAGGGTTTTCATCTAAACTGTGTTACTTAGTAGGGTTTTCATCTAAACTGTGTTACTTAGTACTAATACTTTAGTAGGGTTTTCATCTAAACTGTGTTACTTAGTAGGGTTTTCATCTAAACTGTGTTACTTAGCAGGGTTTTCATCTAAACTGTGTTACTTAGTAGGGTTTTCATCTAAACTGTGTTACTTAGTAGGGTTTTCATCTAAACTGTGCTACTTAGTAGGGTTTTCATCTAAACTGTGTTACTTAGCAGGGTTTTCATCTAAACTGTGTTACTTAGTAGGGTTTTCATCTAAACTGTGTTACTTAGTAGGGTTTTCATCTAAACTGTGTTACTTAGCAGGGTTTTCATCTAAACTGCGCTACTTAGCAGGGTTTTCATCTAAACTGCGTTACTTAGTAGGGTTTTCATCTAAACTGTGTTAGTTAGTAGGGTTTTCATCTAAACTGTGTTACTTAGTAGGGTTTTCATCTAAACTGTGTTACTTAGTAGGGTTTTCATCTAAACTGTGTTACTTAGTAGGGTTTTCATCTAAACTGTGTTACTTAGTAGGGTTTTCATCTAAACTGTGTTACTTGGCAGGGTTTTCATCTAAACTGTGTTACTTGGCAAGGTTTTCATCTAAACTGTGTTACTTGGCAGGGTTTTCATCTAAACTGTGTTACTTAGTAGGGTTTTCATCTAAACTGTGTTACTTAGTAGGGTTTTCATCTAAACTGTGTTACTTAGCAGGGTTTTCATCTAAACTGTGTTACTTGGTAGGGTTTTCATCTAAACTGTGTTACTTAGTAGGGTTTTCATCTAAACTGTGCTACTTAGTAGGGTTTTCATCTAAACTGTGCTACTTAGTAGGGTTTTCATCTAAACTGTGTTACTTAGTAGGGTTTTCATCTAAACTGTGTTACTTAGCAGGGTTTTCATCTAAACTGTGCTACTTAGTAGGGTTTTCATCTAAACTGTGCTACTTAGTAGGGTTTTCATCTAAACTGTGTTACTTAGCAGGGTTTCATCTAAACTGTGCTACTTAGTAGGGGTTTTCATTTCAACCGTGCTACTTAGCAGGGTTTCAAAACTGTGTTGCATTTAGCAGGGTGCCTAGAAAACACCTGATGGTGGTTAAGGTTAAATAACAAAAACAAAAAGTAAAATAAATAAATACAGAATTTTGAAGATGAAAACTCAAGGGTTATAGCACTAGTGATAACGAGTCTTTTAAAATAATATGTAAGTGATAATTTAATTATTTCTAATTTGAAAATTTCAAAAGAACTTTCACTGAAGTTTTGCATTCTCTCTTGCGGAGCTTAAACAAAATCATAAGAAGGGAAAAAACCATACCATAAAACTTTAAACCCTTTCACACAAGATGAATTCCCAAGGAATCCACAAACTCCTTGGAGATTTTGGTTGACATTTCCACACTTGTATTGCTAATCAGTGTTCTCCCCATGTGCAAGCTAGCCTTTCCCGCTGATATGCGTAAACTCACTGGCAATGGCAAATTTTTTTGCACTATAGATTTTTTTATTCAGGTCAAATTCACAAATAAAGATAAAACCATTTAAAATGCCCCAGATTGCACAGTAGCGATGTTAAACACCAAGAAAAAAACAATGATGAGGATTTTGTTTCAATTCAGTATGCTGAGGCCAAAATTTGGGTCCATATAATGCCTTCAGTTGTGAAAAATCTTGGGGAGAACCCTGTTAATCCTGGCAAACTCCAAGGAAATTGCTACCCCTGCTTGGGTGAAGGACAGATTAAGGACACTGAGGTGACGTCCCACGACCTTTGCTAGTGACCTCACAGGACTTAGGAGACTACTGAATACATAGTGCCAAACACACACACAGTTGTAAGACACAAACAATGTTCGTTATCACCGATGCAAATTTAACATCAATTAAAAAAGGTGTTTTGAATTAAACATTATTTCAAGAATTCAACAGCAAACAGCAGCGTGCTGCTGGCATCAGACAGTGGAACTGATGACATTTTATTCAGGACAGAGCATAATGATACTCCGGTTCACAGCATCTGCGGACATTGCACGATTCAAACACCTCTCGGGAGTAGAAATTAGTTCACGGGGAAAAGACAGGAAAGTTGCGAGAGATTTTACAGCTCAATTCTGGACAATATTATCTTGGCCTTTCAAAAAGGTGGAAACTAACTCCAGTGCTGTCACACAGCAGTGACAGCGAATGGGGCTAAGCGAGCGTGAAAGTTGACGTGCATTATTCATGCATGCATATGTAGGTGTCGAAGCTGTATTAAGGACTTGGCAAGGCGTGTGAAAGATAGATGGAGAAAAAATTGGTCAGGAAAAAACATGTGAGGGGAATCATTCAGTGTTTGGGCACTGAAAAAGCTTCCTTTTTCATTTTTAATTTGGAAAAAACAAAAAAATAATAATTAGCTGTTTCGCAGCGAAGCGCAGCGAAACAGCTCTTGTTTTTGTTAGAGTTTTTATTTTTATTTTTCAGACTTCCGGAAGTCATTGAAATAACGCACAATTCGTTCTAAGCGGCCTTTTGCATAGTTCCTAAAGAGCAATTGCAATGAAACTTTCAGTGATGAAAGGCATTGGTGCAATAATGATCCTAAAACAAGGATGTCATGATGACGTCATCACCTGTCATGTGACGTCATCTTAAAGGTTTCTATTTTAAATATTTGAAAATCAGTATCAAATCAGCCACAAGAGACCGTAGGTTTCTGTTTGTGGGATTGGGTAGGGATGAACTAGGGCTTCATTTTATTCAGTGTGCGTGACCTCACGTGACCTCTCCTTCCGGTCGAAACCGGAAGTGCCCTCGTAATTCAAAAGTGCTAAATGTTATGAAAATGCTTTCAACGATGTTAGTGTCTGGCAAGGGAGTGCAGTTTTTAAAAAATACCGATGACGTCACGATACACAAGAGCGCCCTCTAGCGGCAGTTGGAAAACTGTTCAAAATGCAGCCAACATATGTATGAAGTTTTAGATTGATTACGTCATCAGGGGTCACGTGACGTGGCATTAAAGGTGCACTTTTTGAAGTCTTATATCTCCAGAAGTATAGGTCTGATCACATTGAAACTTGGCAAGTCGTTAGATAATGGCGAGTTCCTGTTAAACTTGTAATGACGTCATGATGACGTCATCACACGATTTGTTATGATTTTTTAATTTTTTGCCCCTTTAAGTCATAAATTGCTAACGGAACATGCTATAATCAAAATTCTTTTTTAAACAGGCTTGATACATCATAACTGCTTCGAATACAAAAATACTTTCATATTCACTTGAGTAATTTGAAAATATTATTAGAGAAACAGCTCTGCATTTGTGCACAAATGCAACCATGTCTAGTTAGTATTGTTCTACTAAAACTAGTTGTTGAAACTGTTGAAGTCATACATATACTAAATACAAAATGTAGTTAATTTAATCCAGGGATCAAGTAAAAATAAATAATCTCCACTGGACCCCAGGTCTCGTAGCTTCAAAATTTTACCGGACTAAATCAGATTCTTTCTCTTTTAAAATTGTCATTTAGCCTTTGAGAAAGACTCAGCTACAGTCAAAATGTGAGGACATTGACAACTTTTTGCATTTAAACCACAGGGCATGTTGGTTGGTAAGCACGGTTTGCAAAAGTGAGTTCCCTTCTTTTTCTTCTGTTATTTATTACTATTATTATCATTATCATTCTGTTGCAATTTTGTTTGAAAAGTTGAAGTATACAATAGAAAAGTATTTAGTCTAAATAGTCTTACAAACTTTAGACTACAGGAATTGTTACTGTGAGGTTACCAGACAATTCTAAGTTTACTGGACTCAGTGGTCCAGTGTTTTAACGCTACAAATGAAGTGTGGACCCAAGAACAAAAGAGGTCCACATAATGTAGGGACTTGAAACATTACATGGACTTACAAACGTCCACACAGCGTTTTTTTACAGTGTTGAAGAAAGGAATCACAGAGTGACTGCAACACTGAGCTGCATCTGGGTATTTTGAGCCAAGCAATCAACCAACCTGCGCAAAGAAAGGACAATGACAAAGTAGATAGTATGCAAACAAACTATCAACCCAAAACAGTTACGGTTACTCACGATATAGTCTTTGGCAGTTTCTCCCTTGCACACATCTGGACCAGCATAGCTCACGTAGATCACCCAGGCTCCGAAAAATAACAGCAACCAAATTGACAAGACTACCTTCAACTTCACGTGATGTCTCCCCTGGAACATGCCAACAAAACAAATGGAAATTTAATCAAGCGTAAATTTGCAATTGCCTCAAATCTTCCCCTTAATGCAAAGGCTGCTTCTGTTTTAATGAATGATTCAGCGCCACACACTAACATAAAACCAAGTAAGCATTGCATACAAATTAGGGCTCGATCAATTTCTGAGGGCATGTTTGTTTGTGAGCTGAAAATGCGTTAAGCACAGAAATATCATGCTTAATAGCAGAACGGTTAACCAGTCAAAAATGCCATGTAACTCAAATTTTTGCAACTGGTGATCCGTCTTTGTTTTGCCCAGGAAACAAATTTGCTCTGTGAATTTTTTACCTTTAAAACAGCTTTAAATCATTATGGGCAATACGTATACAATACGTGAACAATTTTCACCGCTTATAAAAGGATTTTTTTGAATTTTTAAAATAAGATTAGAAGCTTTGCATTGTGTCAGAAGAAATGGCCTACATTGTACACATGTCAGGCATGATATTTTACTAGTCCGCCAGCTTTTTCTCTAGTCCGTATTTCAAATAAAGTAGAGACTCTTTTCAACACTGAACTAGCCAGCCGAACCACTTTAGAGTTAAGTTTGACTGGTCCTCAGTTGTTTTAATTGGCATCTGGCCAGCGGACCACTGTAAAGAGAGAACACTGGCAACAACACAAGTCAACAATTTCAATTTTGTTCCCAATGTATACAAACAAAAATAAAAAGGAAAAAGGAACAACATGTGGAAGCGGTTTGTCTGTAAACTGCCTCGTGTGACCTGGCCCTTAAGATCAATCTCAGGGTTTGAGTTAACTTGGCCACAGAAATGCAATTTACCTACATGTAGTATGTTGAACTCGCTGAAAAATTTCTCTAGATAATTACTCACCATTCTGATGTTAAAGTTCCAGATAGATCTGTAATGCCCCGCCATTAAGCACTTAGTGGCATCGTGGCCCGATCAGTCACACGCACTTATAGCTTGTTCCTCTCTCTGTGTACGGACGTCTACAACTCCTTCCTGCATGTCCCATGCTCATCAGTGTACATATTACATGACATCTGTTGACACACACAACAAACAGTTAAAATGTGCCTATTAAGATATTGTGGATGTGTCTTGTACAAGCATCTATAACTGTGGCTCTGGATATTTTATGCAAACACAAGCCATGTGTAATCTAGGAGGACCCACATGTAGATCAGCCGGTACAGTTATGACCATGGATCCTGGCACTACATGTACACACAGGTTCAATGTCTAAAGGTGGAGTACTAGACATTAAGGTGATGACGCCCATGCAGTATGCATGTATTGTAGGCATACATGTACGTTTGAGGCCAGTGTGTATAGCCGGACAGTATACAGGCATCGTGGCCAACCAAATCGTCCCCCCACCCTCCCAACTATCTTGACAGAATTTGGAATCAAACTGCTCTAAATTTGCTGTAAATTGTAAAAAATTACATGGTGTATGCAATATCTACATGTATGTGTGAATACACATGTTCCTATACAATGTAGCTCCATACATGTACGCTCTAATATGGGATCATGGACCTGATCAAAAACTCCGAGACAATTAATTGAGGGTCGCCAGGGGAACATGAAAATGTACTTCAGGAAATCCCCATGATATAATGTACTATGGGGTTTTCAGTAACAGCAGAACAAAATCTACCAAGCATCCATTTTATCATTCCGTGATAAAATGTTTTATGCACTGCAATGCACTTCCTGGTTTGCGCCCTCTGTTGTCTCTCACATGCATGGTTGTTACGTAACCATGAAATTGCTTCCCCAGGGACGCACATTATCCCGAAGGTTTGCAAGGATTGGCCGGTTGGGACCAATCAGGACCGATCATAACAATAACAACATTGCGAGCGGACACTGAAAGAAATTTGGATCACTTCTGTTACAGCTTTTAGTTGAACCGGATCATTTAACCCACCTCCGTCCCCTACTCCAACCTTAGTGTTTGGTTCAAGATTTGGGGCTGTAAGCTCACTTCACTATCTTATATAGTGCGCTGTCCCAGATCTATGTAGATAATATAGTGCGCTGTCCCAGATCTATGTAGATAATGTCACCAGTTTTCAGAATGACGGTTAGTAGGAAAAGAGGTTGGGGTTTTTGTACTGTTAATTTTGGCTGGCTTATTTCAGTAACACTAAACACAAAAATATATATATAAAAACCCTACCCTTTCATGCTTCCCGCATGTTATACCCAGAATGCAGTTACCACCTTTATGGTCCAGTAATCCACCCTTTTCACACTGACCATCCTTTGACCTCACTACTTTACTCTGATTGGTTCTTAGCCAACCCATTGTCTGTAAATTAATAACTTTGATTGGCAATAATGTTCCCGCTTTTTTCTGGATACCTTCCCCTAATCCTTTGCTCCTCGTTTTGCTATAAATGGATATGTTTTTGTTTGTACTTGTTAATGCCTCTGAAGAAGGTCCAGTTTGGATCGAAAGCTAAGGCCATCTACCCTACTAATTTGATATATATAAAAAAAATCATATATATACAAATACATGTATACCATATAATAATAATAATATAAAAATAGTAAGAAAAACTAAAAATAGTAAGAAAAACTACAAATAGTAATATAGATAATCAATAATAGTGAAATAAATCACAATGACTAATAAGAGGCATACAAATCACATGATAAAATGACTAATAATGCTGGCAATAATTTGAATATTATTATTATTAATAATGCTAGTATTACTTGTTATATTAAAATTTTTATAATAGCATCATTTCATATATTTCACTCTGTAAGCTAAGAAGCCTGTTTTGTATGGGATTAGGTCTTACATTGCCTCATTTGGTAATATTTACCACTAATTGTTATTACTGACTACAGCCGAAACTGTAAGCATGCTAGCACCCGTCGGTTCAGACGGGGCTAATATTCCAACCGGTGGTTCAACCGGTGGAAATTTCAATTGCATAGACGGCTGTAAAAATCATTTGTAAGGGTTTGATCAACCCGGTGATTTTATGTGGGCCGCTCGTTGCCCGTGGGCAGCTCGTTGCCCGTGGGCAGCTCGTTGCCCGTGGGCAGCTCGTTGCCCGTGGGCAGCTCGTTGCCCGTGGGCAGCTCGTTGCCCGTGGGCAGCTCGTTGCCCGTGGGCAGCTCGTTGCCCGTGGGCAGCTCGTTGCCCGTTTATGTGGGCCGCTCGTTGCCCGTGGGCAGCTCGTTGCCCGTGGGCAGCTCGTTGCCCGTTTATGTGGGCCGCTCGTTGCCCGTTTTTGTGATGTTATTTTGGACCAGGTCCGTTTGTCATGGTGGGCAAGACTGCCGTTGTTTGTTCACCCCGGTGATTTTATGTGGGCCGCTCATTGCCCGTGGGCCACTCGTTGCCCGTGTGTTTGTGATGTTAGTTTTGGACCAGGTCCGTTTGTCATGGTGGGCAAGACTGCCATTGTTTGTTTGTATATGGCATATTCTTCAAAATATGGACCATTTTACAACCTCAAATGTCATTTGTCAAAAAAATCTTTTTGACCTTGTAAGATATTTTAAATAATTGTATACATATTTAAGTTTACCAAAATGTTCATGTAAGGATAGTTCAGTTAGTTTCATCTTGCAGTGGTCATTTTAAAAAGTAGAGTCTCCAGCAGTGAAACATGTGGTTATTTATATTTAGTTCAAAGATAGCACAAGTAAAGCACAAGGAACATTCATTCTTTTCTATGGTGAGGCCCAACTGATGTAGTTTCAAATAAAAATAAAAAAAACTCAACAAAACATCACACACAGAAAATATAAGCCTGACAGAAGAGAGCATAACATTGACGGAAAAACTAAGCAAATATTGTCCGTTATTAATTTATTTCTGGCACAACACTACTGTAATTTCTCTTAAATATTTGCAGCCTCTCATACCTAAAATCTATATAATAAAAAAAAATTGTCAAGCTTCCATAAATTTTTTTGGGGCTAAAAACACGCAGTTTCGAACGTCATTTTGGACGGAAAAAATGACGTTCGAGAAAAAAAATGACGGAATTTGCATGACGTTCGGGACTTTATTACCTTCGCGCAATCCACATCAAGCGTACTTGAACATAAGTTGATTTAGTTTCCAAAAACTAGCGTTCTGAAGGAAGTATTTCCATTGTTAATCATCTCAGATACATTTTGGATTCTCGAACGTCAGTGAGTATGAGCGTGATTTAATTGACGGATTTATTTTGCACACGTATTAACAGAAAACAAAACATGCGTGAGTCGAACTTACCCCCTCTGTTGACTTAACTGGCCTAACTGCAATTGAGGACAATAGAGGGGGTAAGTCAAGTCAAGGGTTAATTTACAGGCCGATCCGTAAGTTCTCGAACGTCACGTAAAAAAATTGACGGACGCTGAAAAAATGTCGGCGCTACAAATTTGAAAAAGGGATTACTCTTATTGTTGACCAGGTATCGTAGTAGTCATTGTTTCAAAATAATAATTATTTAAACGAGTTCTCATCATATTTATTTCAAATTTATTGAATGTTTGAAACTTTGGTTAATTGACATGTTTTTTATTGTTGAAGTTTGTGACGGAAAAAAATGACGTTCGGGAATTCGCAATTTATTTTTTTATTTTTTATTTTTTCAATTGTCAGATTTTTTTCTTTCTCTTGCTGTTAAAGTATTTGGCATCAGCCCCCACAACCTGAGCATGCAAAAGAAAATATGTACCTCGGGAAATATAAAAATGTGATCATTTAAATACCTCTACATCTATAGTGGTAGTTGAAGTCCGTCACAAATGCTGACGTTCGAGACTCCAAACCTTTTACCTCGATTTACATCAGTTGTCAATATTGTGTATGATAACATGTCAGGTACCTCGTAGTTAATTACACTATTTAAAAATAAAAATTAGCTTTCACTTATGAAAATATAAGGGTCCAATTTTCAGGCTTGCAAATGGTGCATATTTTGAATAATATGCCATATACATGTATACCTTGAGGCAAACATGAGTTGCCCAAGTTCCTTTGTATTACAATATTTTGGGCAAATTGCCCGCCTTTGGCTATTTAATTAATATGGGCAAAGACATGCTCTTGTGGGTTCAATAAAACCAGCTTTGAGCTGTGACAGAAAAACGTCAGACAAGTCTGTTGTGTTTACAAATGTATATTGTGTATTAGCAGTGTATAATTACAGTTTGTTTTGTTCTGGTTTTTGGCAAATTTATCACTGCATGACTTGATTTCGAAAATGAAATATAAATCAATTGAAAATGAAAGATAAAGTGATGCAAATATACTTAAAAGAAACGCAGACTATAGAGTTCACGTAACATAAAAAATACCTAATAATCACCTTAAATACTCGTCATACTATTTGACATTTTCTGCATTATAATTTTGGTTTTACTACTATGAAAAAACAATGAAAAAAGGCAATATATCCCTGGACCCATTATACAACATATGAATAGTCACTGCCTCCCTGCACTAAGGTATGGTCCCTAATTCACATATAATGACCAAACCCTTTGAAAAATAAATAAAGAAATGAGTACACCTAGTTAATAAATTGGGTAAATCATGTGTGTGTGTTGGGGGGGGGGGGGTAGAATCTCCTCCCACACTGTGCACTGATGTTTGACACAGTAGCCTACATGTATGCAATAAATGATTAGTACTTTTCAAATTGATTAAATGCCCATGTAATGGCAACGCTCCTCGAGTGGCCATTTAATATAAAAACCGATATAGACAATAAAATAGAGAGCTACAATGTATAATATTGTCTACGATGTCAAATATTATACTAGTTGTTAGCTAATAAATTACAATAAAAACCATCCCAACCAGCTGTGCTGTTTGAACTATTCAATTTAATGGTCTAAACATGATACAAACTAGAGATGAAAAACCTATTATTATATGTATGTTCATAGAGCAAGGACAGATCTCTATGGTATGTTGTAATTACTTCAACTTAATTATTACGTTTCAATGTTGCAAAAATACAGCCTGCTGACAGAGTGACTGCCGCAACACAAATACTATGTCTTAATAATAGTAATACCAAAATACAAGGTGAAGGTAACGTGACCACCACAATTTAAATATTACATTTTTAATGAGAGCAAAATGGAACATTTCCACAACATTGTTGCCTCAATTTAAGTACAACTTTTTCTTAATACCAAGTATAATGTTGAAAAAACGTTACGTATAAAACTTTTCGATAACGTTCCATTTATTTACCAATACGCAACCCACTGTCCAACTTTGATTGAAAATCATGTTTAGAACTGACATTCGTGCATCATAATCAAAACGTTGTCATCTTATCCACCAAATTGCACCCTTCACGAAGTGGACTGTACACAACCTATTGTGTTAACTATGGGTTAGCCATTTTTAGCACACCACCTTTTGGGGTTAGAAGATGACAGGCCCATCACCTGTTTTTGAGATTAAGGAATTGCAGCATTCAAACAACTTTTCTTAAAACAGAAATAAAATGTGCAAACAATAATAACAAGTAAATATTTCTCACTAACTGTACTTGCACATCTTCCGCAACCGATTTGGGCCTCAGAATTTCAACTGAGCAAGTATGCCATTAATAATGTACAACTGTAAAATAAACGGTTTGCTAGTTCTGTACACCATTCAATAATCACACATACATGTATGTAAGGCAGACCGTTTTTGTAACCCCCCCCCCAAAAAAAAATTACCCAAAACAGCCAACCATTTTAATTGTTATTGTAGTACCATATCCCTTTTATCCAGCTCCGATGATTCACTTTGCCGGTGGTTTACGGTACTTCATGGCTAATCTTCAGAGATAAATTGTCAAAATGTCAGCGCCTTAAACAGAAGCCTTTAATGTCAACTTCCCTTAATATTCAGTAATCATCACGATGATCCCTGGTTAAGTCTTGCAAGCTGTGTACAACTGTAGAGGAGTATTAAAGCACTTACATGTAATGTGAATTTTATGTCTTCAGCAAGAATTGATGTCTTGGAGGCAATCATGTGTGTCCTTATACTCTTCATTATGGAAAATAAACCTCAAGAATGCCGAGTATGCAACAATCTACAAGTCTTTTAGAAGGCTTTTATTTTCATCTGTGCGTCTAGAAATTTTTGGCTTTAAAAATTCAGCTTTTCTGGTAAATTCTACAATGATGGTTTTAATGTTCTGTACATTCTCGCATATGCCCTCAGGGCTCGATATTCACAATGGACCACAGGCCCGATGCTAGTAGGTTTTGTTGTGTCAGGCCAGTTGTCTGGTTGTCTTGTGTTTTTCAATTTAATATATAATACAGAATGTATATTTTTTAATAATGTTCAAATGTTGACTTTTAGTCTGATAAATATCTTTCAATTCTGTTGACTGAGTATCAAAGTCTATGTACCGATAAGACAAATAAGATCAATCTGCTCTTCTCAAAAAACAAAACAGTTTATAGGCCGGTGTTAGAACTATGTTATAATTACTTAGATAAAGTGTTTTTGGCCTTAACTTTTAAAATTTTTAAAACTCTGTGAAGCGTCTTGGGCATCTTTTAGGCGGACTTTGACGCTATATAAGTTTTCGTTATTATTATTATTATTTTGATTTTGGTTTTCGTCTTTTCTCATTGAGTCTGGTCTCGTACAAATAATTCTGGTCCAGTAAAAAATTTACAATTATGAGCTACAGGCCCTGCTGTCTTGTGGATTTTCCCCCAAATTTGAGTCCAAGGCCTATTCAGGACTTGAATTTTATACTGGACCACAGGCCGGAGGCCAGTTGTTTTAGTGTCTGGACAGTAAACTTATGACCGGACAAGGCTGGCAGTCTTTTGTTTTTCAATTGAATAATAATACCTGACTAAGTAATATCTTTGACAAAATAATTTACACCGCCAACATAGGGCTAGATAGCTCAATTGGTAAAGCGCTGGCGTGTTAGTCCGGAGGTCGTTGGTTTAAACCCCACTCCAGTCAGTTTTTCTTCGTTCAACCCAAATTATTTTTCACCCAGTCATTTTCCCTTGTGTTTTATAATTTGAAAAAAATAATCGTGTTCAGATGTTAACTTTTTATCGGATAAATATCTTTAAATTCTGTTCAGCATCAAATGAGATTAATCTTGTCTAAGTACATTGTACTTGCTCAAATGACAAGTTTATATGTTTTTAACTGTGCCAAATATTTTGGTCCAGTAAAAACAAAATTCTGGTCCAGTAAAAATCTTGAGCTAAAAGCCCTGTGTGGTCTTATGGATCCCCCCCCCCCCAAATTCAAACCCTGTGCGCACCAGTGGAATCATGTTGTTCATAAGAAACTTGAACTTAATAAAAAACCTGTACAATGTGAAAATATAAATTAAAGTTGTGTGGAGGAAACTGTGTAAAAAAAAACATGACCAAAGTACATGTATGTTACCACCATGTTGCATACATGTAGATGCCAGAGTACACAAACTACATGTACTACTAGAAATAAAAATGTTACTTTTAATTTTCAACCTTTTCTTGTTTGAAGCAAAAATTACTGTTCTGCGCTTTTGTAGTGCTTTTTAGAGCAGCTACTACAAAATCGGTTGGTTGTATTCATATGGTTCTGCAAATAAAGCAGGTTTTTTACATTATCGTAAAGTATGTACAATAAATACTGTACATGTATGGTATTTGTGAAGTAATTTTGCGTAAAAAGTGCATTGCTGGATGATTGCACTAACAAGAGAAAATTGTCATCAGCCAGCCTCATAATAAAAACCTAGTATTTTGTATTTTTGCTTGTATTTTATTCTTGTAGGCCTACTTTTAATATAATGTTTGTTGCATGTTTCTGCCTTTTTGCTTCGTAATTTTTTTGTAAAGAGCTTTGAGGCTTTGCGCAAGGCGCTTAAAAAGTATGTTTTATTATTATTAGTAGTAGTAGTAGTAATGCCCCTCGTCCTTTCTCTATGACCATATCCGCCTAACTAAAGGATTTTGAACAGAACACACAAATGCTGTACTGACTGGAAAACATGTTATTTACCCTTGAATTCACCAGACGTCATCATCAGTTCATCACAGTATAAATTTTGGATGGGCCATTTTGGGAGTCAACGTCCCCATGTGTCATACAGTGCAGTGAGCTTTTTAAAGCATGTGTACCACATTGATAATTGTCAAAGACCAGTATCCACACTTGATATGACTCAACATATACATGAAATAATAAACCTGTCAAAGTTTTGATCTAAATCGGTCTTCGGAGCCATGAGAAAACAGTGAAAAACCCCATTATGAATTTTCAATGTTTTCAAGCATTGGATTTTATCACACGTGATAAATACCAATAGTTAACTAATTTCCTAAAAATTATAGCAATTCAAGCAAAACTATTTCAAGGGAAGTTTTCCACCATGACCATCTTTATACCATGTAAGTTATGTGCAAATCTGTGAACATTTTATACTTTCAATCTTACCAATGTTGTACACACCCTTTAAGCGACCATTTCAGGCACTTGGGGCTATTCAGAATAGTAAATGAAAAAAAAAAGCAAAGCAAAAAAGCATATAAATTTACAAACAAAAGTACCCAGTTAGCCAAGATCGTCAATTTCATTCCTGATTAAACTGCAAAGTTGTTTGTTTAAGCCAGAAAAAGACAGTGAAAACTACTGATATTGGAGACCTTTGATCTAAATGTCTGGTTCATTTTAGGCATTACTTAGTTTAATTAGTTTATAGATTGTATTATGAAGCCAATCAATATTTAAAAATCAAAGTTTGGGGTGGGTCAAAACAATTTCAAATTTGTTTACCATCGACTATTCTGAATGGCCCCTTAGCATAATTTTTACTAACAATTTGACTCCCAAAAAGATGAGCATGGCAGACAGTAGCCGCTTGTGACGTTGGTGCAGGGGGTCGATATGAACCATAAGTTAGTAACTTTCTTTATGTTCTTTATAAAGTGAAATGAGAAGTGAAACAAAGCAAATATAAATGCACATTTGTATCACATTAACCAGTCAACATACATGTAGGATGACCGGGGGGGGGGGGGGGGGGGGGGGGAGAGTCACAGCTGACCAAAGAGTCTGAAACTGGGATCCAGATCTTAGGAGGTACATTGAAATGATAACATTTCCACCTTTTAATAACCCCTGGAGTTATAGCTTCCAAGGAGCTTTTGGGAACAGTATCCTCAGTGCTAGCAAGTACATCAAAGAGCATGGCCAATTTTATTTGGAGAAAAATACAACGTTTTTTGTTTACCAGGCAGACTTGTCTGAATTCAGATAAAAGTCTGACATTTCTCATCTCTGGATGACATCCTAATACGCCAATCCCCCCCCCCCCCCGGGACATGCTGGGGGACGTGGTTTTTTGTGTCTCATTGGATGACCAGAACAAATGTCGCCCACTACTTTCCATTATGGAGCCTGCACAGAGCATGCACTCAACACTCAAAGTGCTACGCTTCATTTCAGCAACACAAAGAGGACAGGTGGCAGTGGAAATAAGGATAAAATTCTACCTTTGTGATGGGGGTTATTTTGTAATTCCCGATTCCAGGTCTTTGTCCTTTTCCTTTAAGAAGAGAGCTACATGGCTTTGAAAGGCTTCCATAATTGTATATAGCTCAATGGAGTATGTCCGAGCGGAGATTACGAAATGGCGTGCGTGTCTCACAGCTTCGGTTTTGTGATTCATGTTGGGTGAATATGATGTTTTGTCGATAGATAAACAATGAAGCCCGTTGCTTCAAGGATAATCTTTGTTGTCTTGGCTTTTTCCAGTCAGAATTTCTTTGCACCAGTGTTACTCTCTAAGAAAACAAATTTCTGGCAATTCAGCAGCATCTGCTGGTCGATAGCCATCCCATAAAAAGTATTTTACTTGTGTGACTCTCCAATCGACTACGCCATTATTAGGACAAAAATAATTTGAAGACAAACATTGCTCTCACTAGTCTCTGGTTCTGCCTTGAAATGGTAGAGTGGTTTTTAACAAAGGAACGGGGAAATTACTAGAATATAGCATAAATTTTGACACCCAAAATGGCGGACAGGATAGGTGCGTTTAAGTGCACTGAATGCAAATGGTCAATAAGGAAGATGTGTCCAAACACACATACAACAAAGATGACGTTAAGGGGCTTTGGGACTACATGTACAACAGCGGACCTACATGTATCAGGTAATTCTCCCTCGTTCACTAACGTCTATGTTTACATATTTCATGCGCTCATTTATGAGAACAATAGATTTACCTGGTTAAGTCTGCTGCAACCTAGTGTCATCAAAAGTCTCCAGATTGTACAAAACATACATGTACCCTCCCTTTATATCAACTGACAAACCGAAATCAACCAAATCCCCAGGGAAAAATCGCTTAACACAGAATGAATGCTAAGTGCATAAATGTCACGTACATTGAACAGGGTGGGGAGGACTGGAGCCCCTGTAATGAAATTACCGTAAGTCTGTGGCTCTTCATAATTTAGTCAATGGCTCCGATAACTTAAGGTGGATTAAATATCTCGCCCGGATCTGGGTCATTATGCAAATCCCAGTATTATAATTGGAAATTTTTCTTGCCAGGCATTTATTTGGCCTCGGGGGAACAATAACGGCACTTCGTTATCCGGTTATGCATATTTACAGATTAGATCATTACGTGTCCATCATTCCACTGTACGATGCAGTAAATGTAGTATAACTTTTTTCTTGTGAGTTCATGCAAAAACCTTACAGGGTTCAAATTTGGGAGGAAATCCACAAAAGCACAGGGCTCGTAGCTCAAAATGTTTACTACTATACACCAGAAATTTCTTTACAAGACAAGAATCAAAATAAGACAAAAATGTATTCACTGTTTAATAAATAAAGAGTTTTGTTTACTGGCCAAACACTACTGGCCTCAGACCTGTGGTCCAATGTAAATTTTGAGCCCTGACCTCTAATAAAAAAGTCCCCTCTAAAAAGAAATTGCTTACAAAACAAAACACACACAAAAAACTCAAAATAAATCCCCAGTCAACGTTTGATCACTTGAAAATTGAGATTAAGTTTAAGCACTTTGTAACTGAAGGAAAATAGGCTATATTAAGTCTGTTATAGTTATAACTAATGTTTCAGGAAGTTCAATGATTTCAAGCTTACAATTAATTAAAACAAATATCTTGATATGTAGTTTAACTATGGATCAATCCCAAGTTAATACTTTTAAAGCTCACAAATTTGCCCCCAAAATTGTCAAAGACCAGTATCCTCACTTGGTGTATCCCAACATATGCATAAAATAACAAAACTGTGAAAAATTTGGCTCAATTGGATATTGAAGTTGCAAGAAAATAATGAAATAAAAAACACCTTTGTTGAATAGAATTGTGTGCTTTCAGATGCCTGAAGCCTTTCTCAGATTAAACATTTTGTGGTGAAAAATGACCTCTTTCTCTAAAACTGTACTACTTCAAAGGGAGTTGTTTCTTGCAATGTTTTATAACATCAACAGCTCTTCAGTGCTCCTTAACAAGTACATTTTTATGGTCATTAACTTGTAGAGTTATAACCAAATAACACTGCCTTTAAATATTTTCATTTTCTTTAATCAAAATTGAGGGCAAGTCAAAAGAAACAAGTGAAAATAAGTTTTCAATAACATGTTAAAATAATAGGAAAAAACAACTAAATGTTTTTTTTATTTGGCACTTTTCTCTTCTGCATCAACAAACAAGTTGCATGCTGGAAGCCAGGAAAAATCATTGTCAATTTCCGAGCTGGGAGAGCATTGATATAAAATATCTACTTCATCTGTTTGTTTGGCAATTTTCACTTCGGTTTCAACTACAAAGGTGCAAGTTTGAAGCCAGGAAAAACCATTGACAACTACCGAGCTGGGAGAGCAATGATATGAAATATTTGCTTTATTTGAGGCATTATGGTATTCTGATCATTATTCAAAAATTAAACATTGAAAACCCGATGTCCAAATCACACCCAAACACCCTTTTATTTTACATGTCCAGGAAAATTTGAATAAAGGAGGGGGGGGGAAAACTCATTTGAGCAGTTTCCCCCCATTTTGACAGTGAATGACCTCACTCAATAGTCCCTGGAACCCCAAGGGTATAAATCTCCAGGAACCTTCTTGGCTGCATCGAATATTATCTGTGGCACGAGAGAGAAGCTCCTCAATCAATTTTCTCCGTTTCTCGCCCGGCTCGTTCAGCTGGAATATACATGCAACCTCCCAACAAAGGCATACAATATTCATACAGAGCTGCATGTAGTGAATGGAGAGATTTGTCAAGCATCTTAGCGTGAGATTGAACTACAAGAGATGACTGATGAAGTGCAAGCTCTCCTGATAACAGGGAGCTTTAAATCTGACAAAATGTGTACCCAACAAACAACTAAGTTGTGTTCTTTATCATTATGTCAGAGCAGGGGCTTAGAAAAGAAACAGCCTGTGAATCTGTTTAATTCCCACCCAATCATTCATTTCATCTCAACATTTATCTCCATAATAATGACCCCCCCCCCAAAAAAAGTGTAATTTTTTTCCCAAAATTGGAATATAAATTACACTTATTTTTTTACTATTTTATAAAGCTGGTAATGGTAGTAGCGTTATGATAAGTTTTTTCGTCTGAAGTGCCCCTGTTGATTAGAAATCAATAAAAGTACGTCAACAAATTTGAATCTGCAAAGAACACCTTCAGATGACATTTGGAGAATCACACTATGACAAAGCATTCAATTTCAGTCAAATTTAGAACATTCCAGAATGACCACTGTGGTCCTAATTCCGACATGTTATGAGCAAATTATCTACAAATTGTATAATTTGAGATGAAGTTAAATCAAATTAAAAAACAAACAAATAAGCAAATAAGCAAACAAGCAACAACAAAAACCACAAACAAACATTTATCGGTGTTGATTGGCTTCTATATTAGGTAAACTGTGTCTAACTGTAAGTAGATTAATGTATTTGGGTCATTTTTTTATATTCCTTACAAGCTTGTTATCCAGTGTTTGTTTGCGAAAATAGATCAATAATTTAGCCTTGAACATCAGCCAACTGGAGCCTCTTTTCCCATCAGAGCACTCAATCCAAATACCACAGGGGTTTCTGGGTCAGGTACAGAGATGCAATTATAAAACTAGAGATAGTGATTGTAACTAACAATCACAGAGCTGTTCAGGTACGTTGACCTTAGAAGCTTCCTGTTGGATGGAAGTAAAGGTCAAATTAGGGTCATCTTTGTAAAAAAGATAAGGACCCACACTTTTGTGCATTTACCATAAAGAAACTATAGAAAACGCACGAACAAACGATGTCATGATGACGTGACAGTAAAAAATATGCCGAAATCAACATCTACATGTACAATATAATAAGACAAGTCTATTAACTGTAAGAAATTTGAGGATCGGATGTATACTTCTTGAGATATAATGGACACAATATTGACTCATTAAATATTCAAATCGCTATCACATGAATACTTAATAAAGTACCCCTAAAAACTGATAATTAGACACACTTTTCAAGTACCTTTGATCCATATCAATCTTTTAATTTTACTGGACAATTTCTAGTGTAACATCAACGGGCTCAAATGAAAATTTTCTCCAACAAATCAACTATAGACCGAGTGTGCATGTGAACAAGTTGACGGCAAATCCAGATCTACCGATAATCCTTTGTTTTACGAAAGTGGCGTCACATAATAATCATAGTATACCGGATTACTATTAAAAATCAAATAAACTGTTTAACTTGGGCATTAATTTGACGTGTAATTTGGAAAGGGTGGCAATAAGCAGGTCTTTTTAATCCCTGCTCATAGCTGACTTCAATAAAATGTGGAAAGGAAGCACCACGTGATGACATGCGTAAGGATCTGATCGGTGCATATCTAGTTTCATGCATATTCATTAAAACATCGTGGGTAAAAAAAGTACTATCCGACGTTTCTCAAATTAAGTGTATAGTACTATCTTTACACTTGTCTAGCAATACCTTGAAAAGAGGGGGCGGCACTTGAACGACGGACAAATCGACACGTTGGTTTCAAATACTTATGTATTGTTGAAAATTAAACTTTTAATAGGCCTAATTACAAGTGAGATATTATAAAAGAGTATTTTGGGGAGAAACATACGAATGACATAAATATTAGGATGAACAAAATAAATAAATACATTCTACAGCCAGGAAAAAATAAAAATACACACTTGCGACTTTTCTCCTCCCCCTTCTTAGCGTAAATTTGTTCATTTTCGGGGAACCTTTTGAGGGGATTCTCAAGGGGATTCTCAAATTTTGATGCACGGCTTGGTCATGCTGGTTGAAGCCGTGTTGTCTAATTTTTATAATTTCAGTGAAAAGTGATACAAAATTGTTGAGTTATAAAAATAACTTTACACCCACACGGTTTGACAAGAAAAATTGTTTGACAAGTCTTGATAATTGCTAGATTTAATGTGGCCGCGATCGCGACTGCGATCGTTTATTTCCAGTGTAAAACACGCATGCATTATTATTAGTCTGGCTCTCTCCTCCATGTTCCTTACAATAATAGGAAAGCGAGGAGGGAAACACACAACTCGAATTTCCAGGGGCGGAAGACGCGCGGTGGAGTCTAATTTTAACCTCGTTCCCGTTATATTTCATACAGAATTTTAACCTCGTACTCATAAACACATCGCTGTCGCCACACAATTTTCCCAATATGCGTTGTCGACCGATCTTAAATCACGAAGATTTCAGTGCAAAAAAAGTTCTATAAAACCGATCCTCAAATTACGAATCCTTGAAAATTGCTGTTGATGAAAACAGTATTATTAAAGTCACCTGGAAATGTAATTTTATTTTTTTTTGCAAAAATAAGTTAGTGGCCTGACGTTTCGACCCTAGCAGAGTCTTTCTCGAAGGCTAAATGACAACACACAACACACATACAAGCAGACAAGAGTTGCAAGAGTAGTCAAGTGGAAATACATGAATAGAGAGTGGAGGGAGAAAAGCAGAAAGCATTCAGAGAAGGCAGGGGGTAAGCAGGGATTATGAAGACAAAGGGGGGGGGGGGGGTTATGAAGGGAAGGGGATAGCTTGACCACAAGAAGTTGGGAACACAAAGGACAAAATGGAAGGTTAGAAGAGAGGTAAATAATTAGTTAATACAATGAAGGGCAGACTAATAAAGTGGATAACTGTGTGGGAAAAGGAGAAGGCAAAAACAAAAGCTTATTAGTCATTTCCTTCTTGGATATTCAAACCATGGGGCTGAGTGGTCTATCCAAAGTTTTTCCCTACTCAGACTGACAGTCTCTCTCTGCAGTTACCTAGTGCCTCAATGCCCTGTAAATTCATGTCAGAAATGGAGTGGTTAGGAAGGTTGAAGTGGTGTCCTACAGGTGTATCCAGCTTTTGGGTGTTGACTGTGGATCTGTGGCCATAGAAACGTCTCTTGAGTGTAGTTCTTGTTTCACCTATATATTGAACACCACAGACTCTGCAAGATATTAGATAGATTAGATTAGTGGTGGTGCAGGTGACATGGCCCCTTGTCTTGTGGGTGGTACCACCAGTATGGCTGGTAAAGGAGTCTGATTCCCTGATGTGTTGTCTACAAACGATGCATTTGGACGTGTTGGAACACCTAAAAGTACCCTGTGGCAAAGGGGGATTAACATCATCATTAATGGGGGGAACTTCTGCCCGGACGATGAGATCCCTGAGACTGGGTGGGCGTCGGTAGGCAACTATGGGTTCTTCCTGTACAGCACGTTGAAGCCGATCTGATGTGTGAAGAATATGATGGTTAGAACTGGTTATTTTACGAATGGGAGGAAGTGAGGGGTGGAAAGTAACAACAAAAGGAACTTTCGCTTTGGAACTCCGTTGTTGCCTGGGTCCTTTGGAGAGTACAGACTCCCTAGAACGAGCCTTGACTTTCTGGATCGCTTTTTTTTTTTAATATAAGAGTATATGTATATTAACAATAAAACAATTTTTTGAGTAATTGTTTGTCAGTATTTATATGTAAAAAAAATAGATAAAGTTGTTTGGGGGCGACTCCGCCCATCCCTTTTTGTGACGTCAATCGAGTAAGACTTCGCCGCGATCAAACATCGACCCCCCTCGAACTTGCCTGCATTTACGTTGTATATACACGTGCAAGTAGTGAGATTGTACGTTTCGTTTGGTTATCCAAAAAGGGGATTTTTCTTGCATTTTTCCGGCAATGCCGACCAGGTGTATTGCTGCTGGATGCAGCAAAACGACTAAAGATGGGGTCAGCCAGCATTTTTTTCCTGCAGATCCCAAATATAGGTAGTTACGGGCATCGAAAGTCAGGCTAACGAGGGCAAAGTGGTCCGGTCCGACGTCGTTTTCAGCGCTATGCAGCGAACACTTGGATACCCCGTCGTGCTTGGATACCGGGGATTTTTTCGTTGGTAGTAGTGTGCAAGGGAAGTTGCAGTGATGCTTAGGTTACCAGCGAAATGTTTCTGGTGTTCGGATCGACTTGAGCTGTATGCCACGACCCCGCAGCACGCCGATCCGATAAATAGTTTGGCAAAATAGGAAAAACGATACCTCGTATTATCCGTGTTCTCGTTATGACCATGCTCGTATCTTCCGTTTTTAAGACATAGAACGCGCATGGGACAGCTCGGACCAGTGAAAAACCTCGTATAAACTGGCGTCTCGTATTAGTCGACTGTACACTGTCCTAGGATTGCATTGGGTGGTGACGTCCGAATACGAAAACGCATCATAGATCAATGTACAGGGCCAGACTACACATTTTCTCCTGCCTCGATTGACGTCACGAACAGCGCCATGTAAAGGGGGGGCCTATTTTTTAATTTGTTATTAAAATAAAAATAAAATTTTTTAACCTTAGTTAATTGTTTATTCACATTCCACTCATAAAAATGTATTAATAACAAAAGCTTTATTTTGACAAAATACCACTGCCAGGTGCCTTTAAGGGCAGAAATTAGGGAAAAAGATCATCCAAAAACGCAATTTTACAAACTTCACTTCCGTGTGTGTTTGTTTTTTTGGTTTTTTTTAACACTTCAAAAATTGTGTGCATGTTAAAAAACTTGCAGGCCACCCAAAACGTTGGTTGATTCGTCCGGCCGGTGAGTGAAAAAACAAGTTAAGGGAAACCCCTGATGTTGTTTGAGACAACCGCCGCATGGTGCATTATAGAAGTCAAAGGTTTTGGACTCGCATCAAAAATGGTCCAAGCACACCATTTAAATGTGGAAATAATCTTTTCTTGTGTGTATTTTGTAGGAATCCAAACTTTCACAAACATCTTATTCTTTAATTATAGACATTCTGAAAATAGCCTTGGCCTGAAATTAAGGCTATAACCCACACAAACGAACCTGTTTCACACAGTTACATTTTTAGCAATATTTAAGCATTTTAAAATTTGCTATACAAAATTTATGGATTGCTATGCAAATGTTTAAGATTGCTATGCAAAAAATAAATTGCATAGCAGTTTTGATATGCAAAAATTTGGCACCAAATCGTTCCCTGATTCGTATGCATCGGGATTTCGCCCTAATTTTGCCTAAGTGACGATTGACCATCATGGGAATAACAGTTTGAGATTTTTTCATCTTGACATTTTTCAGAAGGCAAACGTATTTGTTTAATTATTCATTAAGTTTATCCAAACATCGTCAAACAGGCAGTGACTAAGTGAGTAGCAACACAAAAACCAAGGATTGACTTAATGTACATCAGTGTTGATGTACATTTAACTGTGTAAGTCTTTATTGAAAAAGCAAAAATAAAACGGACTTTGTTATAACCTGTTTGAAATGATTCATGTGTCATTGTTTGCGTCTTCTTTGTTACAATGTTTAATCATAATTGCAATCACGGAGCATAAATAAATCTTTTATCTTTACAATCTATTTTTGCTGTAAAGCCTCTCTTTTTCAGTTCAAAAAGCAAAACATCAAATCAAAATAGTTCACTTGTACCGGAGAAATAGGTGCCAGAAATGCATCAGAAACCACCAGAGAGCATCTACAGTAGCCAGAGCTTCCAGGGCCCTTAAGCGGACTCTGGACCCCGGCCGAGACAGACTTTGTGCTGCGCGCTCGTGTTGTGTGCTTCGCACACAATTTTTTTTATTTTTAAGTTGCACTCCCACTTTTTAAGTTTGCACTCCCACTTTCTAAATTCCTGGCTAAGACACTGAATACAAACATTACGACTTTATGTCTTGTGGTTCAGGAGATACATGTACATGTATGATTTTTTTCTAGTAATAAGCTTTGAATTACCGTAATTTAACACCTGATGACGTCACAGTAAAAAAAATGTGTTTTTCTTACTAATAAATTGTATAAGGTACACAATGGAAAGCAACTTGTTCCAATCTAATGCCTTTTAACGAAAACCCTAAACGCACGAATTACATGTATTGGTCATGTACTAAACTTTCCATAGACTTGATGCAATAAATGAAGCACGTTTAAGCCATGGTGCCAAGATTGACTAATTAGTGATTAATTAGAGTGGTACTTTGGTTACTTTTAATAGCCTGGAACATCTCTTATTAAAAGCATATCACTTTTCAAAACAATATTTGTAATTTAGGAAACTAACAATTAACTTATTTGGAAAATATTGTTTTCTGACCAGCAAAACATTACACTTTTAGCGCAATGTGTTTTGTACACAGTTAAAAATCCGGCAAGATATGGCGTCATGATGACGTGATGGAGAATTTAGCCCAGAATGTACATGTACATCTACAGTACAAGACAAGACAAAATTTTACGATCGGGGTACACTTCTTGAGATCTGATAAACATAAGATTTGCTAATTAAATATTCACACCGCTGTCACATGAATAATTAATTAAAAAATTTAATACAATTACATCTTAAATTTAAGTCAGGGCATAAGCTTTAATATGGTATGTGATTTGTCTACTTCTGATAATTCTAAGAGGGACTTATGGCAGCCAGAAAAGTCACATGTTAAGTCAACATGGTTTTGGGGAAAGAAAGAATAATAATGGAAACAAAATAAAAAATCGACAGAAACAATAGCTGTTCCGCCTAACAGGTCGGAACAGCTAAATAGGTTCCCAAGAAATCAGAGAAAAAGGAAGTTCCAGTTATGACATAATTTAAAGGGTGTTTGTAACATTGGTAAGAGTAAAAATATGAATGTTCACAGGTTCACACATAAATTACATGGTATAAAAATAGTCATTTTGAGAAATTAGTAAAACAATTAGTTTTGATCTCAGAGTCAAAAACTCAATGTTTGAAAACAGTGAAAACATTTAAGGTTTTTCCCACTTTTTCTAGTGATTCCAATGACCGATTGAGCTAAAACTTTCACCGGTTTGTTTTTTTCATGTATATGTTGGGTCACATCAAGTGAGGATACTGGTCTTTGAAAATTACCAATGTTACAAAAGTGCTTTAAAGGTAGATTAAAGGGACACAGAATTTGCGGATGACTATCCCCAGATGAACACACAAATATTTGTTTCACTCCAAACCAAATACACCTTGTTCAATATTCCTCATTCGATTTAAATATGTTTCCATTGTGTATTACAGGTTACAATGCCTTTTTTTAAAAGGCTGTGTGACATGTGTGTAGGTTTTAAACATATAACAATTTATAGTATTTACATGTAGCTGTGAAAAGAAGTTTGTGCATCATCTCAGTAATAGTAACAAACCAAACTAGATTTAAGTTTTTGTTACATAATAAAAACAAGGTGTTCGGCATGACGAGTGCAGTTGATACTGTTTGCAGACCTCAAAACGAGGCGCGGTAATATTTTCTTCACTTCAACTTCCGGTTTCTAACAAAAGACAAGGTCAAATGAAGTCACACTCTGTGTGGCGTTTGTTCATACTTTGAAGCCCTCTCTGGTGATGTATAAATCCAATGCAAGGTACTTGAGTTATGATTTCTTTTCAAATATTAAATTTTAATTTAATGTAACTCAACACCTGATGACGTCATCAGGACTTCACTACAGTGGTGTCTTTTACTAGTGAATTCTAACTAAACGTAAAGTTTGATGGATGTGTGAGCTTGCGAAGTGTGTTTCTTTTTTAAGTATAATGAAGAAGTATAATGAAGAAAACAAATGGAAAAAACCCACACACAAACAAACAAACAAACAAACAAACAAACACAATTTGCTAAAAACAATGAAGTCAGTTATTACACACCTAATAAAAATTGTTTACATTTTGCTAAAAACAATGAAGTCAGTTACGAGCTTTCCTGTTTCCATCCAGGTGTTGATCCCATGCGCTGCACTCAGACGTTCACTCAATACAAATTAACAGGATCATTAATAATTTGCACGGTTTGTAAATGATTTCTCATAGTGATTACATTGGCAGAGATGTTGGAGACTGGTTCACGAGTAAGCGGGTGGAAAATAGATTCTTAAGGCAGCAGCGATCTGAGCAAATCAGGTGTTGCGCAGGCTCACAGTGGGGAGGGGAAAATGTTTGGATAATTACACTGCATATTAAGTGTGAAGGACTCAGTGGAAAAACCCATGCATTAATTAGGAACAATTCAATCAGGACAGGCAAGCATTGCGCCGTCACAGTTTGCAAACAAATGTGATCAGATAATAATAGTGTCTAGGAAATCAATGAAAGCACAGGTGCTTGAAATTACATGTTAAATTACAAAACGCACACTTCTTGTTGTTAATCCCTAACACAATTGTAGTAATTACATGTACATATGATCTGTTCAAACTTGCAGTCACAATGCAACTTGGCACCTCGCACTTATGACATCACTTTTGCTCAAAACGACCGGCTGTCAAACATTCTACATGTACGTGCTTACACCATCACCGAATCATCAGCGCGCCAAACTGCACAAGTAGTATAGTCAGTACACAAGAGTAAACATAAAACTTAGATATATGTACAAAAAGTATGCGTATGTTAGGGTATATTGACACAATTGCCTCAGATCTGGGCACTTGGCTTCTATTTTTAGAACTAGGGCGTAGTGCTATGAATGTACTACTACAAGATGTCTGCCAAATGTTTGTGTAAGGTATGCATGGCAGTAGCCACTCAGTCTCAGTGTTTTCCCTTTAGAAGCAGTGTCTGCAGTGCTAGACAAATCCTCAAATACACTCAAGCTACACAGTCAACCCTCCTACTGTCTGACCATTCACTCCTCCGTTACAGTTTGGAATTCATAGAAAGATTACACCAGCCTACAACTGTAATAAAATATTATGTGATGAATGCATCAACACAGTACACAGTCAACCCTCCTACTGTCTGACCATTCAAAATCCTCAATTACAGTTTGGAATTCATAGTAAAGTTATGCCAGACTGAGCAGCAATAAGACTTTCAGAAGCACTACAAGCAGTTGCGTGGAATTTTGGACTGCACTAAGATCTTCATACATCATCAACGTAACCGAGAGTTACAAGCCATGACTTATTCAGACTACAAGTGAAGTCAAACTTGCGTGTATCACTCCCTGCGGGAGTCGGGTTTCTTGGATTTGGTCTTGCCTCAGGACCAGTACATGATGGACAGAGGGTTTCCAATCAGGGAGGAACTGATGCTTCATGGGGCTCATCTAGTGAATCCACTACCTTCTATAAGGGGCAGAAGCAGTTCACGAGCAGGGAAACAATGTTGACTAAAAAAGTGTCAAACCGTTTGTATTCTACAGAATACATTTCCAATAACACTTGTGCCACTGATAGATGACATATTTAACTTGTACAGGCCTTCTATGACAATCTTGTTTAAGTGAAATTATTGTGATTGGTTTATTTCATCAGAAGTAATATAGAAATATGTACAGTAGGTTGAATCACACTATACATTTTGTATTTACTTGTTGTACATATAATAATTAAAGGAACAAAAACTGTAACAAAATTAAAAGAATATAGGAACTCCTTAAAGAAAACCATCACTACTAATTTCATTGAACAAAATATAGACATTGGAGATTACATGTACCTTCAAAGCCCACTTTAGTTTTCGTTCAGTGACACAGACCTTTTGACTAAAAACTATTTTTTGAAAAAATTGAGACTAAAATTTAGCATACATTGTAGTTACCTGTAAAAAGCAGTGGCCTTTCCTGTGAAAAAGTAGCATATGGTACTCAATGTGTTAAGAAAATCATGATGATGATTATGTTACCACACAAGGCAAAAGGCCATGACATGAACTACATAGTACTTTTAAAAGTTTGGAAGGGACGAAATAATAACCAGTAGCGGTTTGGGCCCTTTTGGATCAAATAAGGCCCCTCGAGAATGACCTCATACATGTACTACACCATAGCATCGTGCGCTAGATACATGTATCCTGGCCTGTTAACAATACGGAAACCGAGAGCTCAGTTAAAAGTTCTAGGTGCACTCGAGAATGTCCGAACTGCCACAGTGGTTAGTTTTTAGTGCCTTCCTAAAAGTTTTGATGCATCAAGCTGATTGTTTGTAGCTCACTAACTCCAGTCATGTGTTGATAAAACAATATACTGAATAAAAAGTTACTTACTGATCACAACTTCAATTTTACAATTTCATAAAATGTGTTGCAATCATCAGAAATCCTTTAACTCAAATTGTTTCCCATTGTAAATAATGCATGATTTACTATGACCAGGTTTTTTGTTAAGAGTTTGTATAATAAATGAGTCAAAGTCTGTCCTCAAAAGACAAAACAAGCACTCAGAATAATGATGATTCAGATTTGTTTCTTTCTAAATGCAGGCATATGTAGGCAGATGAAATTAAAGTTACACCAATCTTTTGTTATCAAAAATGTGTGGGTCATTTTAAACCAAATAAGGAATTTGACTATGTGCACATAATCTTTCTATAAAGTTGAACAAAAAAACTGACTCGATAGTGATACACTGGGATTTTTTAATTTACTTTTTACAATTTGAATAGTACCAAGAATCAAAAGTCTGTTCCTCTGAGATTGAATGACTGGAGTCTTCAAAGTCCAAGCTGCAAATGACAATGCCACCAACTCTTTCTTTGTGCCACTTACAGGCAGTCCCCGTTTTCGCAAATATGCCTGAAGTTCCTTTTTGCCCATTGATCATGCCCTCTGCAGCTGCACTAGCAGGACTCGTTGTTGCTCAGCTTATTAACAAAATAAATTTATAATGGTATATTAAACAATCGGGTTAAATGGTCTACCATTCAATAACAAAAGTGGGAGCCCTAATTAAATTTACAGAGTCGAAGCAAATCCACACCTTCCAAAGTGAATGCGAGTGCTCACAGTCACACGTACGGGAATTAAAAAAAAATACCTTTTTTGTCAAAGTAAATCAGCTTTGAAATGACGTAAATCCCACAAATAAGAATTGGGGGACAATGTGGGACTAGTAGAAAGTTAAAACAAACGTTAAAGGTAGTGCCGCTAAAGAGTTTCGGCTGCAAGGCCTACACAAAAAAATTAATATGTACTGTCCTGTGGTACATTTGTCATTATTTTCGATCCTAATTTCTGTCCTGATCACAAACAAAATCAGCAAGAAATCCTGTTTTTAGTGTTGAATGTTACCATGCAGGTTCCCAAACTGACATTTACAGAAAGCATATCGAGGAGAATTTGCAAAATCTAACAGAAACTTATCTCTGCAAACTGAAGCTGTATGCTTAGGCCAAGTTAAAAAAAATACCAGTTGATCGTCCCCGCCCGCATCCTTTTTTGAGGCCGCATCCTTTTTTTTATTTATTTTTATTTAGGATTTTTCCTAAAAAAAATAATAAAAAAAATAAAATAAAAAATAAAAGTTTGTATTTTTAATCCACCCTTGACATATATATTTAAATTTTTGATGTAAACTTACCTCATGCAACAAATAGATATAAAGAAAGTTAGCGGTTATTTCAAACTGAAGAATTGGTGGCCTGTTTGAATTGAAATACTTGGCGGCCATCTTGGAAAAAAAATAATAAATACAAAATAAAAAGGCCCTCATCCTCCTCTTTTTGGAAAATTCAGGACGATCAACTGGTATTTTTTTAATTTGGCCTTATGTGTGGAGAGTCTGGGCAAAGTGTTCCCCTCGACTGGTATTTGCAAGCCAGTTGGTGGCGCTATTTTCGCCTATTTTCAAGATGGCTGCGTAATGCGAATAACCCTTATTCTACTGCACCCTACCCTATTAATCCTGCCCTGGCTTGCACTTTATAAAATCCAAAATCATTGTGACAAATCTTGTTAAAGGGAAGGTAGGGCCTATACGTTTGGTAGTCACTCTTAAAATTAACGGCAAAATATACTTACTTGGCTAGAAGTACAATACAGCAGCTTTGGATAGCATTTTGAGAATCATTTCACTTCAGAGTAATGTGGTTATAAGAATGATATCAGTTCTTATCCCCTGAAATTTGAATCTGAGAAACATTTAATGTCAGATATGTTTCTCACGGATTATTCCTCCTACGTGGACATTTCCAAATTTTCACAGGTTAGTTTTATTGTATTTATATAATATATTTTTTTTTTAATATGTTGTCAATGATGTTTTGAGTGTTATGAATGGATTCATTAGACATTGATGATCAAATCCGTGTTCTTAGAATTTGTGTCATGAGTTTCGAAAGTAGTAAAAATTTGGCAAATCTGGTGACTAGTCTGTCAACATTGGTCGGAATTGCACTTATTTATGGTCGAATCTTGTGCTTGTTGTCTCGTAACCCTCCAGTCTCCAACCGTCGGGAGGATGGAGGGTTACGATTAACGCAACTACACTAGTAGTAAACACATAAATCACCATCCATGGATGGATTGGGGAGGTCCTCCTAGAACTACGAGGTTCGTTCCGCTATCGTCGATAGCGGAACGAACCTCGTAATGTATTTCTAGGAGTAGACTGGAGGTCTAGGATGGGCTCCAGGATGTTCAACCAGACCAGCTATTTGACAGGTCAGAAGAAATATATGTAGAGGGACTGAGGGGCCATGATTTGAAGAAAGGAACGCAATACTACTCTAGACTTCGTCAGAATAATTTCACACAGAGAGTCTGTAGACTGTATATGTTTGGAACAAATTACCAGCTGCAGTTGTTCATTCTCAATCGACAAATATCTTCAAAAATGGCATTGATGAGTACCTCACCAAAAACATCGACATGTTTTATAGCTTTGCAGGATGCTCAGTCACCACACAGGATAAAGTACTTCATTTCTGCTTTGCACGTTGACTTTGCTACTCCCATTGCATTCAGTACTTTTGCATTAAGTTTTTTGTGTGAATATGGATGGGCGTTTTATAAGGCTGCATTTAGCCTTCAAATATACAGAGCCCGAATCTACAGGTAAACAGGTAAACAGGTAAACAGGAGGTAGCCCCACACGGCAGCCCCACTTAATTATGTGACCAAGCTGAATCCTTTGCCACACACAATGTGGGGCTAGACTGCGACTGGAGGTAGGTAGCTAGAATAGAAATATAATAGGCCTACACAAAATTACCAAAAACTTAGTAAATAAAAAGTCTTACCTGTGACTGTTAAAAAAGCGTTACTTGTTATTAATGTTTAGTTTTAGAGGTCATGATTGTGTACAAAACTACTCCACTGTCGGCAAAAGTATCTGTTCGTTTACTTTCGTGGTTCTCTTCTTGATAAGACGACGATAGAGTGTGTCCTTAGGAAGTATGAATTTGATCACTGACGCCGACGACCGTCGTCACGCGTCGTCGTCTATAACAAAAACAAGCGCACACAATCTACATCCATGCATGGTGGACAAGTGCGGTTCATCTAGACTTGGTTCCAAGTCTGTGCTCGTGGTTTTTAGTCATTATTGCCTGAAATAGCGCCCTCTTGTGGATTAACCTCCGTCTTTAAAATAATAATAATGCATTTATAATGCGCCATCTATCTAGTGTACAAGACCCTCTATTCCGAGGCGCAGAACAAAAAACAAAACATAAATTATAAGAAGCAGCAAAAAAGAAATATAGAATACAAAGACAATTATACAATGAATAATCTAAGACAAGTTACAAGCTAAGTGTATGTGGAGATAAATAAATGAGTTTTCAGCAAGTTTTTAAACAATGGAAGAGAACTACAGCATCTAATGTTATTAGGTAAAGTGTTCCAAAGTTTAGGAGCACAAGCAGAAAAGGCACGATCGCCATTATGACGAGGAAGTTCTAGGAATAGTTAAAAGAGTCTTAGCAGAAGAACGAAGAGTGCGAGAAGGGGCGTAAGGTACAAGAAGATTTGCAATGTAAGATGGAGTTAAGCCAAAAATGTAATTAGTAAAATTTTGAATCGAATGGGAAGCCAGTGAAGTTCCTGCAATATAGGTGTAAATATGATCATGTTTTTTAGGTTTTGTTAAAACACGAGCGGCAGCATTTTGTACAAGTTGTAGTTTGTGGAGCTGGTGTTCAGTAACTCCGTATAATAATGAATTACCATTGTCAAGGCGAGAAGTGACCAAAGAATGGATGATGGTAGCAGCAGTTTTATGTGATAAGGTTTTTAGAATGGTATTTACAGTTCTTAAGTAATAATATGTTGATTGACAAATCCTGCTGATATGTTTATCCATGGATAGTGTGTTATCAAAAATAGTCCCAAATTACGTGCACAAGGTGAGGCAAGAATACTAGAGGCACTGTCAACGTGGATGTTATGATCAATGATTTTATGTCGCAGATGTTTGGAAGTTATAATGAGAAATTCTGTTTTGTCATCATTTAGTTTTATTAGCTTGTTTATGGTCATCCAGGACTTAATCTCTGATATACAGGCTTCGGCACACTGGCGCCGGAGCCGATTCCTCACTATTAGGTTTGTTCAAATCAAATGGCAAATAGAGTTGCGTGTCATCCGCATACGCATGTACCCGTAAGCCATGTTTACGTGCGATATTAGCAATTGGGCTAGCATAGTAGATTGTTAAAAGCAACGGCCCCAGAACCGATCCTTGGGGCACGCCGTAAGGGAGTGGATCAAAGTCAGACAGGATACCAGCAATTTTCACTGACTGGGTCCTGTTACTGAAATATGAGTGTAGCCACTTCAGAGCCGAGCCCTTGACACCAATTGATGCAAGGCGAGTATTAAAGTATGTCATGATCAATGGTGTCAAAGGCTGCAGAAAGATCAAGAAGAATAAGAAATACACCAAATTTATCATCCAGTTCACATAAAATATCATTTTGCACCCTCAGTAAAGCTGTTTCTGTGCTGTGGTATTTTCTGTAAGCTGATTGAAAGTGTTCATATAGGTTGTTAGAAGATAAATGATCAGTGAGCTGGCATGCAACAACCTTCTCAACAATTTTTGACACAAACTTTAACCTACGATCACACAGATTGCGAGTTAGAGCGCGTGATAGCCAATCTGCGGGGGGGTTTTGTGTGGCTGATGCAGAGAAATAACCGCGATCTCAGACTTGAAATCAAGTCTACGGTTCATCATGCGCGCACTCCCCCTATTTCCCGCGGTCTAGTCTCCTACTCAAGGGAAAGGAGACCACGACTAACCTTTGACCCGTTCCCCTGACAAACGCGTCTGAAACCCGTAATCGCTCTCTTTCGTACACATTGTAGCAGTGAGTGTAGACCGCTTTAGCGAATTTCCATTTCAAAATTGATTGTATTATAATTTTCACAAACATATTGTTCATTCTATTGAAATCAAACTAATGCGGAATATTTTTTGAATAGGCTAGTCGCAAAATGACGACTTAAAATGGAACAGATACCAAATAATTTGAGTATTTTGGTCAGAGCTTTAGTTTAACACGTCGTGCATGTGAAAATTCAAGATGGCCGCCCCCATGGTGTTAAATTAGGGAAATTACATTGGCCTTTTTTCACACTTAAATGTTGGACTAATAGATTGATAACTGTACACATTGGTATAAAATTAAGATTGACAGCAAGCACAACGTCAGAAAGGGCTTAAATTTGGCCTTTTTGGTAGGGGCTTTGTAGTTGCGATAATCGTAACCCTCCTCCCGACGGGCTTGCCCAGAGGGTTACGAGGCAATGAGCACGCCATTCGACCATTCGTGCCAAAACATGCAATTTCGACCAATGTTGACAGACTAGTCACCAGATTTGCCCAATTTTTACCACTTTCAAAAATCATGAAACAAATTCTAAGAACATGGGCTTAATCTTCAATGTCTAACAAATCCAACCATAACACTTAAAACATAATTGAAAAAATATTTTGAAGAAAAAAGGACAAAAACTTACCGGAGACGGAGCGAAATGCTCGTGAATCGGACACAGACGATGGTTGAGGTTGAGGAAAAACAGACTGGGCGGAGCTTCGGCTGTAGCCCGCTAACCGGCTGTTCTCGCTTGTGGACTCACTGGACTGCGCGGCTCTATGCATGTGTACAAGCATGGAGCTATAAAGTACATACATGTATGTAACCCCAATACATTATACACACACAGTCATACATTGGCATCAACCTCGTCCCCATGTTTTACTTTTTTTCCAACCATTGTTTACCATGAGAGAGCGATCAACATGGTACTGCTCGACACACCCCGGAGACGAGGTTGACACTGGCATACATGTACATGTATGTACAGCCCAGCGCAAGCACACACAAACACACACGTGCAGTGAGTCCGCGAGCGGGCATAGCCGGTTCGCGGGCTACAGCCGCGGCAGGCCGGTCTGTTTTTCCTTGGTTTGTGCTGATTGGTCGGGAATTTACACTGATTGGTCGAGAAGTTGCATGGTAACGAAGTGCGGGGTTTAAAACCTCAACCATCGTCTGTCTACACTTCACGAGCATTTCGCTCCGTCTCCGGTAAGTTTTTGTCCTTTTTTCTTCTAAATATTTTTTCAATTATGTTTTAAGTGTTATGGTTGGATTTGTTAGACATTGAAGATTAAGCCCATGTTCTTAGAATTTGTTTCATGATTTTTGAAAGTGGTAAAAATTGGGCAAATCTGGTGACTAGTCTGTCAACATTGGTCGAAATTGCATGTTTTGGCACGAATGGTCGAATGGCGTGCTCATTGCCTCGTAACCCTCCGGGCAAGCCCGTCGGGAGGAGGGTTACGATTATCGCAACTAGGGGCTTTGGTAACGTAAACGTCCCTCGATATTTATTAATATATTAGGGAGTTCGGTGGTTTTTGCATTTTTTCATCACACCTCTACAAGTTTTGGTATCAATGGAAAGCTTGTTTCAAGAAAAGTTCACTTGTGCTTAAATCAGCTTCATAGGCATAGCTTGAAATACAATGGAGTTATGCCATTTTAAAGAAGGAAGTTAGTTGCGATAATCAACCCTCCTCTCCCGACAGGCTTTAGCCCGGAGGGTTACGAAACAACAATGAGCACGAGATTCGACCATTCGTGCCAAAACGTGCAATTTCGACCAATGTTGACAGACTAGTCACCAGATTTGCCGAATTTTTACCACTTTCAAAAATCATGAAACAAATTCTAAAAACATGGGCTTAAAATCTTCAATGTCTAACAAATCCAACCATAACACTTAAAGGTATTATACAGGATCGGTAGAGCTGACAAAATAATCACAGACAGTGTTCATGTTTTGTGTAATCAACCACATACATGAAATAACAAACCTGTGAAAATTTGAGCTCAATTGGTCATCGAGGGCACGAGAAAATAGTGAAAAGAGACCTTATGTGTTTTCTGTTTTTCAAACATCGAGTTTATTATCACGCGCGATAAAAACTATTGTTTTACTCATTTCTCAGAAACGATAGCATTTTAGGCAGAAATATTTTAAGGAACCCTTTCTACCATTACTTACTTTAAATCATGTAAGTTATGTGTGAATCTGTGAACATTTGTGTTTTTCGATCTTACCAATAGTGTACAGGGCCTTTAAAACATAATTGAGAAAATATTTGGAAGAAAAAAAGGACAAAAACTTACCGGAGACGGAGCGAAATGCTCGTGAATCGGACACAGACGATGGTTGAGGTTGAGGAAAAACAGACTGGGTGGAGCTTCGGCTGTAGACCGCTAACCGGCTGTTCTCGCTTGTGGACTCACTGCACTGCGCGGCTCTATGCATGTATAAAGTACTGTACATGTATATGAGCTCTGACGTACGCGCAAATTAAGAGGTATATTTCTTGAAAAAGTTTGAAGCACCACATGCTTGATGCTCCAGTCTCCAGACGGTAGAGCTGAGCCCTGATCGAGGTTTGGAAAAAAACAAACCTCAGAACTTGATTGACACTTCTGCACCAGAACGCAATGAGTCATGACCATTGTTGAACACTTTGCAGACTCACAAAGGCTATGTTTTATTTTGGGGTGGCCAATCACGAGTCAGGAATTGCGGGGAGCGTTCTGTGCACCTTGCTATTTGCCAAGCCAGCGGAAGCGGCAACGGTAATCATGTCTTATCTTGCAAGCAAGCAGGGCGGGCGGGCGGAAATTAATACTGTTCGGACTAAAAACAAGTGCGGAGGATCAAGCCAAAACTGCAACCCTATTAAACTTTCGGTCTTCAGTATACTAAGTGCTGTTTTTAGGCTTTATCTTACACACAGGAAATACTCGATATATCGAGTATACTGGATATTAAATTTCCAATATATCGGTTATTGAAAAAAACTGACATCGACGGACGTTAGGCTTTGGGCATGTAATAACGTTGGCTAGGCCGAGCTGTGGGGGTGCTGAACTTATTAATCTGTCTTTGACTAAAACATTTGTTGACATCTTTCTTCAGTCAACCTAGCCATGTGACCGGTTTGTCGCTGATGCGTTCTGGATGTAAAGCAGCGACTGTTTAAAGGCACACGCCTGTGTGCCTTTAAACAGTCGCTGCTTTACATCCAGGCTAGTGCGCATGTTCAAACTTCAATCATGACTCCATGAACAAACATTTTTAATTCCTACTTTAGAGTAGACCATTCTCACGTAAAGTGACTTGAGAATCTTCATTGATTGTTTAGGTGAAATGTATAATTTTTTAATATATATGTTTTTCTTACACCCAGACCAAGATGGCTGCCGAGGATAATAACTGGGAGGATAATGCCGGACCCACTGAGGCTGAAGTGCCTGAGATTCACCTGTTTGGACGCTGGAGCTGTGATGAGGTCCAAGTCAGTGACATAAGTTTGACTGTACGTATTCAAAATAATCAGAAACACCAAGATAATGATACCCATTGGTTACATTAGTCATAGTACATAATAGTCAATCAATCAGATTTGCCTAATTTTTACCACTTGAAAAAATTATAAACACACATTCTAAGAACACGGATTTGATCTTCTAATGTGTAATGAATCCATTTAAAACACTTAAAACATAATTGAGGAAAATGCTTTGCAGAAGAAATTTACAAAAACTTACCAAAGACTGACCGAATTGTCCATGTTCTGTGTGGTCTTCAACTTCAACTCATTTAGTAAACAATGTGAAACCAGAACGGCACTGAATATGTGCAGTGACTGTTTTTTGGGGACTTCAAAATTTTACCATGACAAATGTCTGGTTCCGTGCCAATATTGTTGGGCCAATGATTTTCCATTTCAGAAAAGTGCAAATTCCGTAAACAAAACCCATGAATTCCGTTTAAGACACAAAAAATTCCGTTTCATGTTCAAAAACTTTCAATTAATCAACAAGGATTCAGATCCGGAGTTGGCAATTTCTAAAAATTTTACTGCACTGATCGCTGCAACAAAAACAAGTTAGGGGTCTTGTCAAAATTAGTCCGGGACAAATCATCGGACAGCATGTCTCCGATGCCGAATTTTCATCGGAGCTCCATCGGACTGTATTTCTATAGGGGACATGGTTTCATCCGCTGAATGTCACAACTTGTCCGGAACACCAAACAGGCCATATGCCAGATGCACCCTGCTGAGCGCTCTGGGGTTTGTATGGCTGATTACATTTTGTATAAACAAACTTGTGGTGAACCATGTGTGAACAGAACTTACGTGTCCCCCCAAATAATAACCAGTATTATTGTAAACTGTGGTTAAATAGTTTCGCCAGATTTAAGAAGAAAACTGAATGAAATTTATCATAAAATGACAACATTTGCTACATTGATCAAAAAGTTCAACCATTATATGAAAAACTGGACATCTAACGCCCTCCGAAGGCAGCGACCCATTCAACACAGGAAATTTCCTTCAAATTCACGTACTCAGAATTGAATAAACGTGTCAGATTGCTGGACATTTTTGCAAGTATTTATAATCCTCTTCTAAAATTCCACTCAATAATGAAACAGCAAACTGTTTGTATAAAATTGTTGGTTTCCTGGGAAGGTCTGGCCACTTTAAAGTAATTTTTCGCAGCTATTCGGAATGAAAAATGCATTTTGTTTTGGTCTGTTCTTGAATGGGGGAAGGGGTCTTGTCACTATTAAAATACACTGCGTCAGGGCCAAGTTGAATCGATTTCGTCCCCATTAGTGTGCGATGTTACCGTAATACAGCAGGTGCGTTGCCTGTCTACGGGAAGGAGGTTGATCACTCATGTGGCCGGCCGTTGAAATACGTTTTTCGATCGTTCAGATAATGTTTACAAACATGGATCCAAAAATGTCCGATTCTTTGATCTTTATTATCTTTTGTGTTATGAGTGATTAATAGCTGTCATAAGGAATACAGATGATGTCAACTTAATTGTAAAACTTAAAAGAATTTAGGCGGCAACTGAGGAGAAAAATGTATAGGCCTATTTGCAACTCCACCGGAAGAAAAAAATACACGGCGTCGTAACATCGAGCTGAAATCATGTTTACAACCCTTCCACCATGTTACAACTAGCTGAGGTCAGTTACATTCACACGAGAAACAACAACACTGCTAAATTCCTTTCTCTGTGGCTAAAGTATCAAATTTCACTGCTAAGCTGAGTTAGCAGCGGACATTTTTCACTGCTTACTTTTGGAGTCGGCAGCGAAGTGAGCAGCGAACTTTTGCGTTCACATGATCAAAAATTTCAGCTGTTGGCTAGCAGCGAAGTTAGGTTGACAAAAACATTTTAACTTGAGGAACTCCACAGCGAGATTAAAAATGCCATGGAGGAAGGAAAATGCAAGTTTTTCTTAAGACCAAGAGGTCCAGCGTGAAACTGCAAATCAGCCCTGTGGAGACCCCCCGCTTGTTTTCCAGTAGATAGCAATCTAAGTCTCTGTGGTTTGTAAACAAATGAAGTCAAGCGTGGCGAACTTCTCTGATGGTTTCTCCGATGCCAAGTTGACAACAAGGCAAATCGGCATCGGATAATAAAGCCCGTCCTGGACAGCATCTGTCCGATGGTTGTCTCGGACTAATTTTTGACAAGGTCCCTTAGAAACATGCAAGAGCTGCTGCGGTATCAAATATTGCACATCACGTGATCGTGTACTTCTCCACACAGAAACAGATCGTCAGCCTTTTTGTTTTCACTTTGGCGACAAAATGTTGAAAGTTTACGGTTGATTTTAGACCTTTGAGTGAACAATCAATGTGTGTGTTCATATAGAGCCAGGGGTAAGCTAGTTTGTGTATGGTTGTTGAATAAAGGGAGGGTGAAAATGCAATTTGGGTTAAAAAACTTTAAAGAACGTGCCATGAATGTGATGACTTTGTCCTTCGTATACTGTAAGCAATGTGTATTCATTTGCTACATCACAGGCTCAACGGTTACGATCTCGTAACTTATAACGTTCTGATTTCTGATGTTTTCTAGTATAAAAAAAAGAAGTTTAATAAAGAACACAATGTTAAATTCGCTATTCAATTTCAACAGTTTTGCATTTAATAACATGAAAAAAACAACGTTTTTGTCACTTTTTTTACTTCAAATTCAAATCCCGTTTTCCAGTTCAAGGGGCAGATTCTGCGAATTCCGTCAGTTTTCCGCGATCACGGAAAATAATTGGCCCTTATATTGTCATTGTGATTTTGTATTCACGATATGGGATTCAGACCATTTACAATATGGCGAGGCTCGGCCCTTGAATGTGTTTGTTGACAGGCGGTGACAAAATGTCAGCTACTGTACTAGTGTGAGTGTCAAAGAGGGCACAATACCATCTGCTGGCTTAATACTGTTGACTAAAAGCTACCCTGTTTCGGCAAAATATCCACTATCTATAATTGGTAAATTGATCATATTTAATTTAATTAAATGGACACAATGTTAATTGGTTGACTTATTTACAACTTATTCTTCATTTAGGATTACATAGCCGTCAAGGAGAAGTATGCAAAGTACCTTCCCCACAGCGCCCAACGCTACCAAGTTAAACGCTTTCGTAAAGCACAATGCCCCGTGGTGGAGCGTCTGACGAGCTCCATGATGATGCACGGCCGTAACAACGGCAAGAAGCTTCTGACCATGCGCATCGTCAAACACGCCTTTGAGATCATTCATCTGTTGACCGGAGAGGTAAGGAAGTAGTGTGACCCTGACAGGGAGACAGCCATTGGGTGTAAGGCAGGTTTTTAATTTATATATATTTGCAATTGGCAAATTTTTCAATCCTGATTTTGTACTTGCCTGCAAGAGGGTATCATCTGCAGTTTCTTCCATTTAAATGATTGCCAAAGAAACTTTCATTCTTCATACAATGGTGACAAAACCTAATAAGGGATACAAGACTACAGGGTGGAAGAGGACTAAAGGTTACCCGGTTTCTTTATCCACAGAACCCGCTTCAGGTTCTGGTGAATGCCATCATCAACAGCGGACCACGTGAGGACTCCACTCGTATCGGTCGTGCTGGAACCGTTCGCCGACAGGCTGTAGATGTTTCCCCACTCAGGAGAGTCAACCAGGTAGGAGTTCAAGTTTAATATGACATCTTGAGGCAAAAACAGACCTTTGTGTCTTAAGATCTTATCCAAAATTCCAAAAGTATGTGTAAAATTGCTTTATATAATAATTGATTTTATAAGGTAAACCGACATGTTGGGAACTGCTAAGCAGGTAATTTAATAGTGCAAAGCATTTGTTTGGCAATATATGCATATGCGAACCCAGAGTTGCCAACTCTCTCTGATTCTGCAAAAAGTTTCCTGTGTAACCGACCATTTCAGAAACGGTTACATATTTACACAAAATAACCGTGACCTGCATAGAAGCATCTACCACATGATAAAATAAGAGATAAGAACTGATATATTGCAGATTGGCATAGTTTATCTATAATTCAAAACTACTGTGGATGATCTTGAATGGTCAGACAGTAGGAGGGTTTACCGTATACTGTTAAGATGCGTTCGCCACATAACTTATTGCAGATTTGCATGGTCTATATACTGTTCGAAACAACAGTACATGATATTAAATGGTCAGACAGTAGGAGGGTTGAGCAAAGCTTTCGAAATTGAGAATTAACTGCATTAAAATTAGGAAATAACATTGTGTGAATATTGGATAATAATTATGCAAGTGTGTTGGTTCGTGTACTTTGACTGATGGTGGGTATATTTGCCCGTTATTTTTTTCTCAGGCAATCTGGCTGTTGTGCACAGGTGCTCGTGAGGCCGCCTTCAGAAACATCAAGACCATCGCTGAGTGTTTGGCTGATGAGCTCATCAACGCAGCCAAGGTCAGTATTAAGACTCGGGACTCAATCCAATATCATCATTTTTAATTTTTTTTATTTGTGTCAGAGATTCCTTCAAAACAAAGTCCCTAAAACTACCTGCAGTAAAACAAAATAAGGCGAAACTACTGAACTGATATTTGACAAGTATGGAAATAAGTGTGTATGCAACTGACAAACTGAATCCTTGTTTTGGTAATTTAAAAGTATTTGCATTCACTTTATCTCGAAAAATACTTTTACCCCTTACTAATTTATCTTGTCCTTTCAGGGATCATCCAACTCCTACGCCATCAAGAAGAAGGACGAGTTGGAACGTGTCGCCAAGTCCAACCGTTAAGAAAAACCTAACATGGAACTCTCACAATTGCACACTGATGCTAATCGAACCTCAACCACAGCTTAACTAACAAAGCTTGTATCTAAACAACTTTTTTTTTTCCCCAACTACTGCTAAGTAGAGAATCTGTATGCAGTATCTTTTGTTGTTGTTGAAAACTTGACAAATGTTAGCTCTGACAGGCTGGCCACCAGCTAGGATGGTGGACCTCTGTTGAAAGCAAAGTTGTTTTCTTCTTAGCAGTTGTTATGTTGAAAGGCCCATACAGACTAATTTGAATCTTGGTTGCATTGTTTACTTGATCTTAACGCAAGGATATTAAAACAAATAAACTGTACACACTGAGAAAGCTCAGAAAAAATATTGTCATGTTGCATTCATTTATTTTGTGTTTGAAGATTTTGATGGTTCATTTATCTAATTGCTAAGGAAAGTTTATGTCTGAATACAAATTATGGAAAACTCACACTTACATTGTTATTGATATTAATTTATGGCCATTTGGTATTAGAACAAAATACAACTTTACTTGAAAAAAGGTCTCATTTCAGATGAATATGAACCAATTTAAAGTGGACTGGAAAGCTAACTAAAAAGCTCTTGGCTTTTGTTGTTGCACAAGGTATTTTATGTGTGGCTTTGTGAAAAATAATGAGTGATTGCCTGGGATCAATTCCTAAACTAATTCGTTGAAAAGTTAACCGTATGAGTTAACCTACATGTACATGTATACTATAGAATTTCAGATGTAAATGTTTTGATACATGTCATCATTAACAATTGATGGTCGCAGAATGTGATTTAAAAACATAAGATTTCATTAAAAATTAGTCTCCATCGTAAAAACTGAAATTTACCCCAACAAATTAGACTACATTACAATGTATGGCGGGCCTACAGTTTCAAACAAAATCCACGCAATTTCAAGGCACGTTTGTGTGAACCCTAATCTACTTTTACATCTTTCCGACCATATTCATTTCATAACAACACGCTCAATGTTTGTAAACAATGGAAAGGTCTATACCCCACCCACCCCCCGGACTAATTACGGCCGCTTGGTGGCGCACTTGATACTTTCGATCAGTCGATCATGTTCACAGACATAGAATAGACCTTTCTTTTGTTGGCATGGATGGCCGAATGTTAGCAAAACATTCAATCGTGTTAAAAAATGTTGTGACCAAATTCAACATTTTCTGTAAAGATTCATGAACGGAAATACCTTCCACGATTGGTTGATTTGTTTCCAACAAATTCAACACTATTTTTGAATATTTGTGTAACACTGCTACAAACTGTTTTTGATTTGCAGTTAGGATGGCTTTCCATACTTTTCCAACCTGGGTTGGCAAAAACTCGGGCTGTGACGTTGCAAAAGAAAGGTCTATACCTATAGACCGACAGCATATTTTCTTTTTACACCGCAGCGAGGGGTTTTGTACTGTAATACTGCCAATTCCTGTCTTGAGATGAGACTACAAACATTTATGCCTATAGAGGGTTAGGGTTATAGGGTTAGGGTCAGGTTTAGGGTTTAGGGTTTAGGGTTAGACGTAGTCTCCTATCTCAAGACGGAATTGACAGTGTTACAGTACAAAACCCCTCGCTTCGGTGTAAAAAAAATATACACAGACCGCATGACAGCTCCTATGGAAATTAACGTCTGGATACCGTAATTTTGACAGCACCCGACCATACCCCAAACCATCATGGGCAAAATCCGTGAAAACGCTAGCGAAACAACGTGTAAAGCAATGGGCGAGTGGGGAGATGACGACAGAAAAATTGTGTTTTAAGGGTGAAAAATTCACCAACAGTCTTGGAAACAATATGTTAAATCAATAACTAAATACCTTTTCCCACTTGTGTATATTTACCATCGTCCAGGCGTGATCTTAATTATTATATATTTCTTGAAGTTTTGTCCTAAAAAAAACCGGATTATCGTTTGTCGGTCTCAAAAGATGTTCGTCACACACTTTCCGGCCATGTGCGCGGCGGTGTGCGTATTTTGCACGGGCACTGATGACGCGTACCGCCTATAGATTTACAACGTCCCACGGATATTACGCGGTTGTTTAGTGTGCATTCAACGCCAGTGTACGCAAGACGTGCCGCGGGTTGAAGTGGACAATTTTGTGAATTTCGTGAATCTTGGGATATTTCCCAAAAATTAAGTTGTAAAAATGACGTTTTAACGGTTGAACCTCAATGCCCAACATTTGTAATTTGCTATGGAATGTTTATCAAGTATTATCTTAAAATGTTACAGTGAATGTAATTTTTTTCACACATTGAAATCGACAGAAAGACTATTTTGTTTAAAATTTCCTTACGATTTCCTCCCCTAAAATTAGCAAAAGTCATTCAAAACAACTTTTGTACGACTCCAGTTTTTATTAACTCATTTAATATGTGATTTGGTTGAGTCACAATCAGCAGGACAAACTTTACACAAAAATCGGCCTTTTGCTCGTCAGTTGTTGACAAGAGGCGATTTATTCAATTTTACCCTCTTTACGCGAAAAAATCACGTATGGAAATGAGAAATGTAATTTATTTGCTTTGCAATTTAATTTTCCGTGACTTTTTTTATTTGAAGGATTTCCTAAAATTCATCATTTCATATACAATCCGTCATAGGGTCAATATTTCCTGAAAATAAAAAAAAAATACATGAAAGTGGGAGCACTGCCTCGAGGGTATGCCTAAACGTGTACAAAAAGCGTTCACGTGCCTTCACTTCCGCCCATGGTTTGAGCATAGAGCAAGGACAAAGTAGACTGCCGCGCAATTTAGAAACTTGCCCAGTTGGCGAATAGGTATGGCAATAAAGCTACCATAATGCGCGGCAAGTTTTAGATTTGCGCGGGTCCACAAGAGGTGAAGGTGTGTGTACACATTACATAACCGGGGAAAACATCTCAGCCAAAACTTGTTTTGGAGATCGATCTCAGCTCTGCCGGGAAGGAAAGACGCAATGGATCAGGATGATATTGACTGGGAAAGCTTGTCTCAGAAGGTACATTGTCCCATTATATACTCTGTTATCTACTTACTATAGTTAGTACCCCCTATTTAGTAAAATTGTAGTAGTACTAATGTTATAGTGTAGTGTAGAATGTACCGTAGACTAGTACATACGGTACGACTACGTGTACTAGTACTAGTAGTACATTGTACATACCGTAGTACTAGTAGCATGCTACATACACTACAAATGTACCGGTACATGGAGGTAGCAAGTTACTCCTAGAAAAACGAGACTATGACTATCGTCTCCACACGATAGCGCGGATCGAACCTCAGGAGTAGAGGTAGGTGTGTTACAAGTTACACAGTAGTTTACTTATTTAAGTTATATTGTTACCTACTTCTAGAAACTAGTATCCTCCCCTGTCCGGTTTTCGATGTAGTATGCCTTTTTCTTTGAATTGAAAAAAAATAAAAATATTCCATAATCAACTGATGCCTTAATTACCTTCCTTTGTTTATAAGAAATATGCAAACATATATTAAAACGTGATGGACATTGAAACTTTCACACCACGCACCGATCTTCGATGACTTCAATAGCGTCCCATTTGTTTTGAGTTTGACCTGTTTTCGATGCAAACAAGAAAGTATGGTGTCCGGGTGAAGCCATACGTGGAAGAAACATCTGCAGTGACTACAAGTGTTCTGTGAGACTTAGTGTATGACTCTATAGCCAGCAGTTTTCTTCATTTTATTCAACATATTTTTTATTTAGTTTTAAAAATAACCATGGTATTTTTCAAAAAAAAAAATAAAAAATAAATGTAAATAATTCTTGGCTTTGAAATCTTATTTTTATTTAGTTTTGTGTCTTTTTATGTTTCTTAACATTTATAATAAAGCATATAAATAAACAGTGATAATCGAATCACAAAGCTGATGTTTAAATTTTAATATTAATAACAAAAATGAAGCGGTGTGAAGTTACTTACTTATTACTCATTGGATATTCGTGCACAAATACATACAACTGCCACTGTGAATGTGGATACACACAAGTACGTTCCCTAATTTGTACACTCATGACGTCCATTCGTTGGCTATCCGCACCCTGCTAATCGTGCGCACTGTGCAGACGGGTATAACTAGACTTGTTTAGTAGTCCCGAGAACGTTTTGTGGTAAAATAATAATGACGGCTTGGACGGACAGCGCCGGGCCGGAAGGGGGGGGGGGGGGGGTCTGACCTTCATAAACTATCATGCTGAGCCCGGTCATGGGGGTTCAAGTATTTTTAAACTAATTGTAAATAATTATATTAAGATCGTATTACAATGCACTATATAAAAATAAACACAATTATGTTACTGCCCCTTTAAATTGTGTTTGACGCTTTGGACCGGGCACCACTAGGTCAGAAGATGTTAAGGGGGCTCCAGAATTTACAAAATTAATATGCTTAGCCCGGTCATGGGGGTTCCAGTATTTGTTTATCAAATGTTATGTAATTATCATACGTGCGCATTGAAATGCGCTTTTAAACACATTCATTTACTGCCCCTTTAAATGTTGTTTGACGCCTTGGACCGGGCACCACTATGTCCGAAGATATTGAGGGGGATCCAGAATTTACAAAATTAATCAGCTTAGCCCGGTCATGGGGGTTCCAGTATTTGTTTATCAATTTTTATTTAATTAACCTAAACGTGCGCATTGATATGCGCTTTATTAAAAACAATGATGTACTGCCCCTTTAAATTGTGTTTGACGCCTTGGACCGGGCACCACTATGTCAGAAGATGTTAAGGGGCTCCATAATTTACAAAATTAGTATGCTTAGCCCGATCATGGGGGTTCCAGTATTTTTTTATCAATTTCATTTAATTAACCTATGTGCGCCTTGAAATGCGCTTTATTAAACCCAATAATGTACTGCCCCTTTAAATTGTGTTTGACGCCTTGGACCGGGCACCACTAGGTCAGAAGATATTGAGGGGGCTCCATAATTTACAAAATTAGTATGCTTAGCCCGGTCATGGGGGTTCCAGTGTTTTTTAACAAATTTTATTTTAATATCATAAGTGCGCATTGATATGCGCTTTATTACACACAATAATGTACTGCCCCTTTAAATTGTGTTTGACGCCTTGGACCGGGCACCACTATGTCAGAAGATATTGAGGGGGCTCCATAATTTACAAAATTAGTATGCTTAGCCCGATCATGGGGGTTCCAGTATTTTTTTATCAATTTCATTTAATTAACCTATGTGCGCCTCGAAATGCGCTTTATTAAACCCAATAATGTACTGCCCCTTTAAATTGTGTTTGACGCCTTGGACCGGGCACCACTATGTCAGAAGATATTGAGGGGGCTCCATAATTTACAAAATTAGTATGCTTAGCCCGATCATGGGGGTTCCAGTATTTTTTTATCAATTTCATTTAATTAACCTATGTGCGCCTTGAAATGCGCTTTATTAAACCCAATAATGTACTGCCCCTTTAAATTGTGTTTGACGCCTTGGACCGGGCACCACTATGTCAGAAGATATTGAGGGGGCTCCATAATTTACAAAATTAGTATGCTTAGCCCGGTCATGGGGGTTCCAGTGTTTTTTTATCAATTTCATTTAATTAACCTATGTGCGCCTCGAAATGCGCTTTATTAAACCCAATAATGTACTGCCCCTTTAAATTGTGTTTGACGCCTTGGACCGGGCACCACTATGTCAGAAGATATTGAGGGGGCTCCATAATTTACAAAATTAGTATGCTTAGCCCGGTCATGGGGGTTCCAGTGTTTTTTAACAAATTTTATTTTAATATCATAAGTGCGCATTGAAATGCGCTTTATTAAACCCAATAATGTACTGCCCCTTTAAATTGTGTTTGACGCCTTGGACCGGGCACCACTATGTCAGAAGATATTGAGGGGGCTCCATAATTTACAAAATTAGTATGCTTAGCCCGATCATGGGGGTTCCAGTATTTTTTTATCAATTTCATTTAATTAACCTATGTGCGCCTTGAAATGCGCTTTATTAAACCCAATAATGTACTGCCCCTTTAAATTGTGTTTGACGCCTTGGACCGGGCACCACTATGTCAGAAGATATTGAGGGGGCTCCATAATTTACAAAATTAGTATGCTTAGCCCGATCATGGGGGTTCCAGTATATAAACAATCCACAAATATACCTCGAAATTGTGTGGTCTTCCACTTTTCGTGAAGTAACACGGTCCGCCATTTTGTATAACAACATTTTGACTCCAAAAAAATTGCGGTCCGTGTGAATTCACAACTTAAGGAAGACCACATAATTTAAAGGGTTGTTTTACATGAATCATTACATTCTACCTTCAAGAAATATTACTCCAATCAAATTATTTTCTTTACAAATGCTTGTGTATACAGCAAATATTTCAAATCGCCCCATCCGAAGGCAGGGTGTCCCTTTAACACATTTAATGCACAGTTCGGTTTCTCTAAAAACATGCTTATACAAAAATGGTAAGGTTGCTTTTGTTTGACAATAACTTTGATAACAAAATAAATTTGTAAATTTTCAAAAAATGTCTGAAGTCAATGGAAACATTAAAATAAAACCTTTTATATACCGTTGTTTTACGATTTCTGGCAGGTTCCCGCCTAAATCTAAAAGACGCACAACTCTTTAGTAAACATCGTTTACCGTAACTTAATACCCTATAGTTAGCTTTCAATATCACACTTAATAACATATATGAAATGGATTTGTTAGTTTCTCTCAAACTCACCTTTTCATTTGAAAATAAAGTAATACTCGTTTCAAGTTTTAAAATAGTTCCTAAATGATATAAGTAAGTATTTTCTCACAAAAGGTCGGAGGTGAACAGAAGCACTATAATATAACCGTCTCCTAGCAGGTTCACACCTAAACAATAAGGCATCTCTTTGTAAATATCGTTTATCGTAACAGTAAGTCACTCTCTTTCCAATATCACATCGAACACATTAGCATTGTTTCTCTAAAACCCGGAGTTGAAATTAACCATTTTAATATCACATCGAACACATTAGCATTGTTTCTCTAAAACCTGGAGTTGAAATTAACCATTTTAATTGTTTAACAATTTCTGATCAATAAGGGGTTTTCCTGCCAATTTCAGCAAAAACAAATTCAGTTTCATTAACACGAATTCTAATTCACGCATGTTTGGCTTGTATTGTTCGAAATTGAATGATCTTTGCAATTACTCCTTTTGACTTTTGCATCCTGATGCAAAGGAGCATTCTTTTTCAAACGAATTTTATTGATCCGGATGTTAAATTGATTGTTTTTTTTTTTTTTATTGGCCAGGAAATCCTATACAGTTGACAAGTTTTTACAAAATGTCGTAAGTGAGTAGCAACATTGAAACCTAAAAATCAACGAGAAGCGTCCAATGAATTGTAAACGAGGTGACACAAAACTGATTCATGGGGACAGAATCTCCGGGGGACAAATTTCCCAAGGACACCGCCACTTACATGAAAACATTAACAACACTATGAAACATGGGTATTAAGATGCGGTTTTTGATTTTGTCTGCCTCAACACTAGCTTTTGATTGTATCCTTTTTCCCAGTAGGCAAATGTTTCGCTTGTCTAAACCAAAAACATGAGGTAAAAACCCTTGAAGGGGTGGGGGGGGGGGGGGGGGGGAGGGGGTGTTGAAATGACATTTTCATACATTGGAGTCGGTGACTGTGAGTGACTCGCGAATGTATATTAGGTAACCGATCGACTCGCCTGGGCGGATTGTTGGAGATAAAGCACGGTCGAACAGCTGGCGCTCTAGGGCATCATAGCACACCCAGTTGGAGTCATCTTTGAAGCAACAGGTGAAGTGTTCACCTCCATAGAGCGTCATAGCATGTAGCACATATCTGCATTGAAATAATAATAAATTGCATTTTCAAGCACAACATTTTAGTTTAACACATTAATGTTTTAATGAGAGCTGTTACAAAACACGATGCATGCGCTTATCAAAAGACAAACACTTTTTAGTTTCTCCGTGACGTCAGGGCACATCGTTAAACGGTTAATAAAATTTGCTTCATTCAATTCTGCACTCAATACTTCATTTCATGAAACGGAACAGTACAAATAAAGTTACCTCGAGTCGTAGTTTATAATAGTTCTTCCATTACAAATAGAGTCTACAATAACACTAACAGTTGCTTACCTCTCCCCGTATATCTTGATTGTATGCTGGTACATTAAAGTGACATTCCTTTGATGCTTGACAGAAAAAACTGTTGGGCTGATAAACAACAGTGGTGGTTTACCACCGAAGTTTATGAAATTCCGAGGACTCCAATGCTTCCGTCCATGACATAACCTATAAGGAAAGACAGTTATGGAAATGTTTTGATAATTACCTCAAGCTTTGTTCTTATTTCGTTTATTTTTAAAAGTTAAATGCTATTACTATTTTGTTTAAATAACGTTTGTTTCATGGACTTTAAGTTGCGAGAAAAGGCAAAAAACCCAGAAAACCCCCAATAAACAAACAAACAAACAAACAAACAAACAAACAACCCAACAACCCAACAAACAAACAAACAAACACACCAACAAACGTTGTTAAGATGTTCAAGGGGGAGGGTATGCAATTTCACCGATGCTATACGCCTACCTTTCACCAATGGGTAGTCCACACCTGCGGCTAATGAAGGGGGCAAGCCAATACTGCACAGCATCTTGAACGGTTCCTATGTTCATGTTTGGTGGAGCACTGCAAAATAACAGTCGGAAAACATTTTAGAATTAAGAAAATTCAAGGATTGGCATGGGATAGGCAATTATGCCGAATCCTGCACCGACTGCCAATCAAAGATGTAGTTGATTGAGTGCTGTAATAATGCAGAGCAATACATTTCGTACAGAATCGGTGGAAAACTTGTAGTTTTAAGTAAAAATTATAATGTACTTTTCATAATCACCATAGGTCGATGTCTGCATTTGTAGCAGTGTGAATTTTCACAGCACACTCTTCATTGGAACATGCGGCTGTTCTCTTGTTACCTTGGAAGACTTCCATGTACTTCACAAACATGTTAAATTCAGACCCGTAAGCGTTCCAAGACTGTCGATGATGAACTTGCAATTCCATTTTACAAATTGTGTGCAGCCACAAAACCTTTGCCATGATCCACTCACCACGGGAACAGTGATCACAGATTGACAATATCTGTCTGCATGTGTCATGGCAACTCTCATCCAACGCCTTCCTTAACTGTGGAAAGTGGTCGATCATATGCGACAATATCAGTAACATGTTATCAATAGTACATGTGTTCTGCAGATGAATAGTTTTGCCCCTGTATAAGACCTTCCCTCCCCAAGGGGGAAGGTTACATGATCTTTCTCTGTTTAGGGGAATGTCTCTTTCAGCTGATACATCTGCTTCAGACATGTTGTGTGATGCTGCATGATCTTGTTTGTCTGAGTCATTTGCCTTTGGTTGCTTTCTTTTTTGTTTTCCTTGTTTCTTTGAAGTTTCTTTCTCATTATTTGACATACCTTTAGCAGTAGAGCTTTGCACCGTTTTTCTTGTACATTTTCTTTTGGGGAGGTTAGAGTCCTTTGCTTGTGTTGGGGTTTGCTTCTTTGACACATAAGGCCGCTTTTTGTGTGGTTTTGGTGCTGGCATCTTCAAAGGGCTTCTGAAATATTTCGATTGCTTCCTCCGCGGTCTCTTCCAGACTTCCTCTGGATTATCGACGTCTTTTTGTTTCCGTTTGCGCATCGGTCTCAGCTCAGTTTCGCCAAGTCTGCCAGATATGTAGGTGAATGATTTGCGTATGAAGTGACCAGCTGTGAGACGAATCCGACCCCCGGGAATGAAGTCTTTTTTTATTACTCCAAACCAGTTTTCAGCTACACTATTAGTTGCTCTGTTGATGCTCGGGGGTTTGGTCAAGGAATTTGTATTGCAATACCGATTGAGATCTCCAAACAGCAGAGCACTCCATAGTGGAAATACGTGTAGAAACCCTCCCGTAATCAGTTCTATGACACCTGGTGTATAGTACTCGTTTTGTGAATCTCCATCAGAGCCTGTCATGGAATCTTCCTCCTCTCCATCTTGATCCACTAATTGATGAGCCCTTTTTTCAACAAGTGTAAACTCTTTCCGCCATGGTGAGCTTTCTTTTATTGTTGATGAACGTGACAAAAAGCATGATTCTTCATGAACAAGGCGGTAGTTGTCTTTAGCAGCGTCCATAAGACCTAGATCATCAACGTCAGCACCCACGTTCCTCGTAAGTATCATCTCTTCCAGTATCTGCTGAGACGACGTCACTGTGGTTCTGGAAAGGGGTGTTGAAAATAATACACACATGTGATGGAAGATTTCTTTGGCCTGGATGAAACTGTGCTGGGTTTGTAGTAGGGCGAATGTGTAGAGTATGAACTGTTTCTTCCCTTTATCTGCGGTGACCTCCTTCAACCTTTGCGACACATCTTTTAATATGTGGGCAGCACAGATATGTGGGTAGGTATACCCAGTCACCTCCTTTAAATTACATTCACCTTGAACAATGCGATAAGTCCTTCGAAGATACGATTTACAATCTTCTGCATTAAACGCATATAGCACGGATTGGATCATTGCCCATGAGAAGTCAATTTCAACTCTTCTGGGAACGACTGCTGTGAGGCATTTAGTCTTCGTCAATGCATTCACAAACCTGCCAAGGAAATGTTTTATCTCCGATGCATGCTGATCGTTGGAAAGCATCTCACTCACAGGAATACCAGCTCTCCCAACTACTGGATTCTGGGCTACAAGAGCGTAGTAAAAGATTCTTTTCTTTTGGCCGGGAATCTTTTTGATCAGTGAGCCTGTCGCATCAAAATACAAAATCATGGGTCCTTTCTTCAGTTGACTTAGGTAAAAATCGACTTGATCATCTAACAGTAAGTGTACCTTAAACGGTCGTACAGAGAAATACTGTATGAAGCCACCATCAGTGTAACGACAACCTGGATGGAGTTCAGCATAAACCTCTTGCAGTAAATTCACTTCTTGAAGAACCTCAGTGTGGAGGTTTGACTGCCCCTTCTTTTCAGACACGATCTTGCGCAACACATCCAAAGATGAGCAGGCAGTGAGATTCCCTGCTGTTTTTTCTTCTTTACACATTTTGGAAACTGTCCTGTAATACCAGTTTGTCACACCTTCTTTTTCCAACTCTTCTGCAATATCCTTCCTCCTGTCACCTGTAATATGCCGTTTCTGTCCCGTGCTTCCTTTATGATTGATATCCCCTTCACGCACAACTTTGATCTTGACTTGTCGTTTGCTTACTTTAGGTTTTTTATGAATTGTGAACACATACCTGCAGCAAGAGCTAAATTTGCATTGTCCAATGAACTTTATGTACGGACTCTGGCGTTTTCTGCTGTTTGGCAGCTTGCAACGATTGTAGATGAACGTTAACACACACGTTTTATTGCAGGCTTTGAACTGTTTTGCTATTATCTCTGTCCAATTATTTCGGAGTCGATTCGCTTGAGCAATTGGTTTTATTGATGACCATTCATCCATATTCACGAAAATTGTGAATTTATTGTTACTGCTGGTTTGTGGAATCATGTCATCACCAGCTATCAACTGAACCCTGCCAGATGCAATATCTCTGTAGTCAGTCTCCGTCTCATCACCTGAGCTTCCCTCAACCTCTCTTAGAAAATCTTCGTTGAGATAGGTTTGCGGATGATGATGTGAAAAGTCTCCTATGTGTTCACATAAAGGGCAGTAGAATGATTCGTCTTCCTTTCCGCTAGAAGTACCTTGAACAAAGCCAACACAATCAAAATGGTACCAATCCTGGCAGTTATCACACTGAACATATGGTCTACCATCATTTGGTTGTTTGCAAATACAAAATCTTTTGGTGCAGCCGCTGTTCATTTCTCCTTTGGATAAAGAAATTGGGTTTCGATCCTTCACTTGTCTTTGATCGGAGTTCTTTGCCGGTTCATCAGTTGAGTTTGATGTCTCATCATCATCTTCTTCACTTTCATCCTCCTCTGTTGATGGGAGATTGTTGTCCGTAGATAGGCCTTGTTTAGCAAAAGAACTTGGGTTTCGATCTTTCTCTTGTCTTTGATCGGAGTTCTTTGCCGGTTCATCAGTTGAGTTTGATGTCTCATCATCATCTTCTTCACTTTCATCCTCCTCTGTTGATGGGAGATTGTTGTCCGTAGATAGGCCTTGTTTAGCAAAAGAACTTGGGTTTCGATCTTTCTCTTGTCTTTGATCGGAGTTCTTTGCCGGTTCATCAGTTGAGTTTGATGTCTCATCATCATCTTCTTCACTTTCATCCTCCTCTGTTGTTGGGAGATCTTTGTCCGAAAGAGAACTTGGGTTTCGTACTTTCTCTTTTATTCCGTCTGTTGTTGTTCTTGTTGTCATTGGATTTGTCATTAGGAGGACCCTGTCTCTTAGTCCGTCCCTGTTTCTATTCCATTGGTTGTATAACCATTTCCTGTTTTTCACATTATTCTTAATGTTCATGGAAACTGCCACCTGACCCCATATACATGTTGAGAGTCTATATCCAGCCTTGTCCAGTTGCCTTTGTTCTTGGACGTTCACCAATTTCTCAAACAGTGCTTCAGTGCTCCTTGAAGCCATCTTTGTTGTCAACGTCTGATGGGTAAAATATTGTGAGATTTTTATTTGCTTGTGGTAAACTCTGATTATTGTTGGTCGTGTGTATCCAATTGTAAATTATTGGATTACAATATAATGTTTCAGATCACGCATTAGGAACTAGTTCGCAAATCTTGATGCAACATATAAAGCAGTTTTATAAGCTTGAATAAAAACAAACAACAGTAGTGGTGGCACTATAATTATACACTGTGTGTACAAATAAGTGAATGAGCTCCTTGGTGGCTCCTTAATGCGACAATGAACACTAGGGATAGTGGTTTCTTGCTGTTTCTTGTAGGGTTGGGGTAGACAATTAACAATTTTAAATATAATCATTCAGTCCAGAGGTTTTTATTTGTTATGAATCACGATGATAAAGTATGATAAAGTATTGTATAACGTTGACCCTCCTGCTCTTTGTAACATTTTCCACAAATAGAGAGCCTAGCTTAAAGCCATACAGTCGTGTTTGGGCCATTAAAAAAAATAAACATAAACAAGTAATCACAAAACATACCTTTAAAGTAACAGAATTGCACAGTGTTTAGAATAAAGGAACATTGTAACTTGAATTCAAGGACTTTATTCAGACGTATGAATGCGCAACAAAATTGCAATGCCCAAAATATGAATAAGCTGTGAACGTTAACGTTTTATTTTCGTCAATGTTACACTTTCTAAACTAATTACTTTCTTAGAATCACAATAATCTAAGTACTGTGCAAATCTGACTTTTGTGTCCTGTATTTCTTTGGGGGCAACATTAAATTAGTTGGCAATCTGTACCTAGAAGCTTTCAAGTCAGTTAGGCTGGTGCCCGCATATTCTCCTGACTTTGTTAAGCATGTATATATGCCCTCTGATCCTCGGGACGCCGTATCCAAGTTATTATTGAACAGTTCGGCGGATCAGTTTAGTAGCGTTGACTACGCATTATAACTTACCTCGGCTGAGTTGTAAATGGAGTGACTGACTAACTGTGGCTGGGATGGGCCCTTATATGCACTTCAAGATGTCTACCGTGACCATTAACTCAATTTACAGGTGAACATTATCCAATTAGAAACCCAGGAACAATTTTCAAAGAAATTCTTCCGCCAATCAGAATCGACTTGATAGGCGTCCCCAGCAGTAACGTGATTTCGTTTACTTTGTCATGAATAAGGATACAAGCTTAATAACAAGTTTTTTAATTAACATATTATCTGTGGCCAATAAGAAAGATGTGCGCAGCGTCCCCAGCAACATTGTAAACTTCATCAAAAGTTGCTTAATTTGCATATTGTTATCCTTAAACCAATGAAAAACAAGTGGGACAGCGTCCCCGGTAACAATAATCCGAGCACAAACAAACGTTTTTAATTAACAACTTCAATCAGTGGCGAATAAGAAAGAAGTGGGACAGCGTCCCCCGCTAAAAAAGATACAAGTTTAACCAATTGTTTTTTTAACAACCAATAATATTTTTAATTATCATGGTATCTGTGGGGTGGATATGCGCGTCGCCAGCAGCAGTATAAACTTTATCATAAGTTGCTTAAAGGGACACACCGGCTTCGTTGGGCTAAAAAATAGACTAAAACATGACTCCAAAGGTCTTCCAGGAATGGAGAAGAACTTTATCTAAAAGAAACCATCAAATGTTACCGTTCTCGAGCATTTCTAGCCGTATAAACATTATACTGCACCAAATTTAACTCTATTTTGAGATTTTGAGATTTTGACCCCCAAAAACTACGTATTCAAATTATGGTTACAACAAGTAGTAAATAGTTTTAAAAATCGAACGTAATGTTTTATTTCAGAGAGTCCGAGCAACGGGAGCGTGTTTTAGAATGCCCAGTATGGGGGCTAACGACACGTAAAACGGGGGAAATCGTATCATAGCTGGCGGGCGGAGTAGCTTTGTGAGGCTAACGCGACAGAGCCAATTAATAGCTGTACCTGTACCTCATGATCATGTGGGAGGGGTAGGGAGCCAGACCACCAAGTACATTTTTGTCAATGCTGGTTTGTCAGTCGGTACACCTCGCTGATCGAATCTGCCGTTTCAAAACCGCAACGTTTAAATGCACGGTTCTTGGTAATTAAAAAAATTGCTAAATTGTCAATACATAAGAATACCACTTTTGTTATATTGATGGGCGCAAATAATTTATTGGCTCCCCGTAGCAAAAGTAAAACCTGGTGGTCATTACGGGAAAGCTCCATTAAAGAATTAGCGAGGTTTGGCTGAAAAACTCGGAAAGTATCCATCATTTTCAGAGAGGGTGTGTTTATATTGCCATTACTTGTTGAATCAACAAACTGCATGGATAAGCATTAACCTGCCTGGGCGCAGTCAGCAACTAACATGGAACTCGGTTTCCACTCCTCAGATTTCAAAATAATGTCAAAACCAACAAAAATGTTTTTATATACTGTGCATGAAGATCCAATTATAGATTATAGTCCTCTGTTTGGAAAAGGAATTCCTGGATATAACAGCCAAAACTTGTGGTAAAGACGAAAAGGATGTATAACTCCGGCCTCTTTCTATATTGGAGCTTTCCCGTAGGGCCCAATGGTCGCAATGGACCGTCGGGAGGATGGAGGGTTACGATCGCATTCAAACTACACTTGGCAATGCAAAATAAGTAGGTCTAGTGTGGTATGTATACTTGTTGTCTCAAAGATTTTTTTCAACTGACAAGTAGTACTCGCTTCTATAATACCCGATCAAATCACTTTTCTTTTGATATTCCCCATCATCACAGTTATGGTCAACACTCCTTCCGAGTTTCTTCGGCAAAGTTATGGAATAAACTTCCCATCATGCTCCGGAACACAAATTCATCCCTAGCCAAATTTAAGAAACTCTCAAACTGCATTATTTTGACAAGTTGCAGCTCCAGGAGGACGCATTGTTTGTAGTTGGTTAATTTATTCTTTTGTTCATTAGAACAGTACTCATGGTGACACAGTAACCGGGCCAGGTGACACGAAACAATTTGTTTGTTGTTGGGTGTCTTGGTCGCTTGTTCCATTTGTTTTTATTCCATGTGCAATTTTCTAGTCAAATTTTATACTTGTATTTTACTGTGTCTTCAGTGTATTTTGTATGTATTTTTATTTTGTATAGAGGACCACAACGGAAATAAGCTTATTTAGCTTTTTTTTGTTATCCTCGACAATTCCTCAGATTCAAATGTCTTTTCCCTTTTTGTATTTTATACCTGTTTCTGTCCAATTGTTGTATTTTAAAGAATTCTGTGGAGATTGTCTAATAAACAAACAAACAAACAAACAAACAAACAAACAAAACGGTTATCAGTCACCTTTGGATTTATTATGTTTTTAAAAACATTTTTGTGGTAGTGTTCTACTATATTCTGGGTTTCTTTCTTTGTGTTTTTGAGGGTGACGATCTCAGAATGTCGAAGGAACGTATTTGACTGACCCACGAGGCCTGTGTCGGTTGTTTAAACACACCTTTAAAAGTTTAAGCTGGATGGATATCTAGGATCTTCATGCATCGCTATTACATCTAATTACCAGTCTACTTGCAATTGCGCGGCAATATCCCGTAAATTTGACACTTGCAACGGCTGGTAAAGCGTATTATGCTGACACCAACGCCCCTTAAAAATTATTTCTCCATAACCCAATGAAAAACAAATGGGACAGCGTCCCCGGTAACAAGAATACGAGCCCAATCAAGAGTTGGAATTAACAAAATTATACAAAGATACAAGTTTAACCAATAATTGTTTATTTTTGTAATTATCATGCTATCTGTTGGGGTGAGTTAAGACAGAAGTGCGCGTCCCCAACAAAAATATAAACTTCATCAAAAGTTGCTTAATTTGCATGTTATACATTGAACAACAAGTGGGACAGCGTCCCTGGTAACAAGAATACGAGCCCAATCAACAGTTTTCATTAACAAGTTTATTCATTGGCGAATAAGAAAGAAGTGGGACAGCGTCCCCGCTTACAAAGATACAAATTTTAAAAATTGTTTCTTTAACAGCAAATAATATTTGTAATTATCATGTTATCTGTTGGGGTTCATGAAAAGTTGCTCAATTTGCATGTTATCCATAACCCAATGAAAAAAAAGTGGGGCAGCGTCCCCGGTAACAGGAATATACAAGCCCAGTAAAAGTTTTTAATTAACAAGGTTTATTCAGTGGTGAATAAGAAAGGAGTGGGACAGCGTCTAAGATGCAAGTTGAACAAAATGTTTCTAAGGGTGTGTACAACATTGGTATTTTTGTCAAAGACCAATAGCCAAAATTGATAAAATCCAACATAAATTAAACATGAAACATCGAAACTGTCGGAGACATATGAAAACAGTATATACACAAATTATAATTATGACTGTTCTCACTGTTTTCAAACATCTGATTTTATCACCAGTGATAAAGACCAATTGTTTCACTCATAACTGTAGCTTTTCAAGCAAACTATTCCGAGGAAGTTTTCCACCATGACCATCTTTATACCAAAGTTAAGTGCAAATCTGTTAACATTTATATTTTCAAACCCCAACAACCAATAATGTTTTAAGAAGTACGCGGCGGTTTTTTAATCGTTATTGTTAAAGTACAAGATGTAATTCATATTAAAATGGGCAATTAATGCTTTCATATTACTAATTATGCACAGAATACATCATTAAATACACTTAATGAATAAACAAAGGAAATAAAATATAATAGGGCCCACATCAATCTAGAAAGCCTGATCCAAGACGAAAGTCATCAATAAAGGTGGACTATGAGTATGAGTATTTAAGATTCTTTATTTATTTTTAAAAGAATCTGAAATATAAAGATGGAGACCATACAACAATTGTATATACCCCCCCCCATACCCCCCCCCCCCCCAACGTATCGTTTGATCTCGATTATCGTGAAAAGTCTTAGCGCTCCAGTAGGGGCCTATGCGATGCTCCTCTTGTGAAATGACCTCAGGGTACGGGGAGTTCTCCCTCATGTCTTGGACGTCAACAATGCAGACGCCTATATTCCGCCAACTACACGGGCGTCTTTATAGTCGGCTCAATGTGTGTGAAGGAGCGTATTGGTGGATACGTCGCCTTGCGAGCCAGCAAATGTTGTAACTAATCCAACCACTTCTGTTCCATGTTCTGTCGGAAAAAAAAGAGTCATCAAATTAAATCACTCGGTGGTGCAATCAGGGGGGACAGGCCACCCCCTTCAAATCCTTATGTCAAACGAAGCCACTTAGCACATTTTTTAGCAATTATCAATAGCAATTGGCATTATTTCCATATAGTTGCGTTGTGGCCTGCTGTGAGTTCAGGGTCGAATTCACAAAGAGCTAAATTTAACATTGATCTTAACTGTACCAATCTTATGTCCACACATAAATCACTATGGTTATACGAAAAAGTCTTCCTAAAATCAATATTCATAAAATTGTGAAATATGTATTATCCAGGACTAAAAACAAGTCGAGCTCTGGATTAGTTTTGTACAACCTTTGTTAAATAAAACTTAGTGATTTCTGGGAGCTCAATATTTATTCATGTGATGGGAGGAAAACAATTTTGTATACTTCAAATGTAGAGTCATGCCTTGCAACAAAACAACATTTTGAAGCGAAGCAATGTATTTATTTAAAGGGCCTATGAAGTGGTATTTTTTGTGTGTGTTTTTTATAGCTTTACTAAATTAGTTCATATGAAAAGAAATTATTTTTAAAAACTGTTTAGTGTCTGGAGTGCATTTTTGTATTTTAATTCAATAAAAAAAATACCCCCCCCGAAACTTTCGTATTTTAGACGCCACAAGAGGGCGCTGTTCGTGACGTACACAAAGGCAGCGGCTCCCAGATCGAGATCTCAGTCGTGGTCTGGTGCCCAGGCGCGCGCAGTTTAAGTATACAGCCGAGTCGAGTCGATCGTCAAGGCGTACGTTGATACTCCACTGGAATAAATCGCAAAAACAAAGAAAATAATGTCCGGATTAGGTGAGGATTCCCCTTCCTTTACCTCAGAACCAGAAAGATTTGTCCAGTGTGGGAGCGAATCATCGGACAGCAGTGATTTGTCCAGCGATGGGAGTAGCGATGGGAGCGACACCGACAGAAACGACGAGGTGCTCGGAGTGCAGCCCTACTTGTACGAACCAGAACTAGCAGAAGACGACGGCGAACTAGGATCTGAATCAGAGTCAGACTCCGAAGATGAAGAACACGTTGCTAGGCTGGGCAATACCAATTGGTAGGCAGACAAATTGTGCTGTTTTACAGTATAAATTCTATTTCGAAGTGTAGGGAGAGCGATTTCCACGTTGGTCATGTAATTGAAGATTGAACGTTTTCCTTCCGTGTGTTCGCTCGGCGGTGCGGTCGGGTGGCCACACACACATGACGTTACGTATGACAAGTCGTTCTGCTGAATTGCCTTTGTTTACGTCACGGATTTTATGTTAATGAGGAGGTATGGGTGGGGCGCTGCGGCCCCCCTAAATTTCGAAATGATTTTTTTAATGGTGTAAAATGGCTTGTGAAAAAAAAAAAAAAATCAAATATATGTTGTAATAGGCATACTTTATTGTTTCCAGCATTAAAAAAATCTATTTCATAGGCCCTTTAAAGCGCATTGTAATATAAAGCATACTAAGAAGTCTATAACAGAAAATTAATAAAACAATACAGGAGCCCCCATGACCGGGCTAAGCATAATAACTTTGTAAATTCTGGGCCCCCTCAATATCTTCTGACATACTGGTGCCCGGTCCAAGGCGTCAAACAACATTTAAAGGGGCAGTACATTATTGTGTGTAATAAAGCGCATATCAATGCGCACGTATGATATTAAAATAAAATTTGTTTAAAAATACTGGAACCCCCATGACCGGGCTAAGCATACTAAGTTTGTAAATTCTGGATCCCCCTTAACATCTTCTGACCTAGTGGTGCCCGGTCCAAGGCGTCAAACACAATTTAAAGGGGCAGTACATCATTGTTTTTAATAAAGCGCATTTCAAGGCGCACATAGGTTAATTAAATAAAATTGATAAAAAAATACTGGAACCCCCATGACCGGGCTAAGCATACTAATTTTGTAAATTCTGGGCCCCCTCAACATCTTCTGACCTAGTGGTGCCCGGTCCAAGGCGTCAAACACAATTTAAAAAGGCAGTACATCATTGTTTTTAATAAAGCGCATTTCAAGGCGCACATAGGTTAATTAAATAAAATTGAAAAAAAAATACTGGAACCCCCATGACCGGGCTAAGCATACTAATTTTGTAAATTATGGAGCCCCCTCAATATCTTCTGACATAGTGGTGCCCGGTCCAAGGCGTCAAACACAATTTAAAGGGGCAGTACATTATTGGGTTTAATAAAGCGCATTTCAATGCGCACTTATGATATTAAAATAAAATTTGTTAAAAAACACTGGAACCCCCATAACCGGGCTAAGCATACTAATTTTGTAAATTATGGAGCCCCCTCAATATCTTCTGACATAGTGGTGCCCGGTCCAAGGCGTCAAACAACATTTAAAGGGGCAGTACATTATTGTGTGTAATAAAGCGCATATCAATGCGCACGTATGATATTAAAATAAAATTTGTTTAAAAATACTGGAACCCCCATGACCGGGCTAAGCATACTAAGTTTGTAAATTCTGGATCCCCCTTAACATCTTCTGACCTAGTGGTGCCCGGTCCAAGGCGTCAAACACAATTTAAAGGGGCAGTACATCATTGTTTTTAATAAAGCGCATTTCAAGGCGCACATAGGTTAATTAAATAAAATTGATAAAAAAATACTGGAACCCCCATGACCGGGCTAAGCATACTAATTTTGTAAATTATGGAGCCCCCTCAATATCTTCTGACATAGTGGTGCCCGGTCCAAGGCGTCAAACACAATTTAAAGGGGCAGTACATTATTGGGTTTAATAAAGCGCATTTCAATGCGCACTTATGATATTAAAATAAAATTTGTTAAAAAACACTGGAACCCCCATAACCGGGCTAAGCATACTAATTTTGTAAATTATGGAGCCCCCTCAATATCTTCTGACATAGTGGTGCCCGGTCCAAGGCGTCAAACACAATTTAAAGGGGCAGTACATTATTGGGTTTAATAAAGCGCATTTCGAGGCGCACATAGGTTAATTAAATGAAATTGATAAAAAAATACTGGAACCCCCATGACCGGGCTAAGCATACTAATTTTGTAAATTCTGGGCCCCCTCAACATCTTCTGACGTAGTGGTGCCCGGTCCAAGGCGTCAAACACAATTTAAAGGGGCAGTACATTATTGGGTTTAATAAAGCGCATATCAATGCGCACGTTTAGGTTAATAAAATAAAAATTGATAAACAAATACTGGAACCCCCATGACCGGGCTAAGCATACTAAGTTTGTAAATTCTGGATCCCCCTTAACATCTTCTGACCTAGTGGTGCCCGGTCCAAGGCGTCAAACACAATTTAAAGGGGCAGTACATTATTGGGTTTAATAAAGCGCATATCAATGCGCACGTATGATATTAAAATAAAATTTGTTTAAAAATACTGGAACCCCCATGACCGGGCTAAGCATACTAAGTTTGTAAATTCTGGATCCCCCTTAACATCTTCTGACCTAGTGGTGCCCGGTCCAAGGCGTCAAACACAATTTAAAGGGGCAGTACATCATTGTTTTTAATAAAGCGCATTTCAAGGCGCACATAGGTTAATTAAATAAAATTGATAAAAAAATACTGAAACCCCCATGACCGGGCTAAGCATACTAATTTTGTAAATTATGGAGCCCCCTTAACATCTTCTGACCTAGTGGTGCCCGGTCCAAGGCGTCAAACACAATTTAAAGGGGCAGTACATCATTGTTTTTAATAAAGCGCATTTCAAGGCGCACATAGGTTAATTAAATAAAATTGATAAAAAAATACTGGAACCCCCATGACCGGGCTAAGCATACTAATTTTGTAAATTATGGAGCCCCCTCAATATCTTCTGACATAGTGGTGCCCGGTCCAAGGCGTCAAACAACATTTAAAGGGGCAGTACATTATTGGGTTTAATAAAGCGCATATCAATGCGCACGTATGATATTAAAATAAAATTTGTTTAAAAATACTGGAACCCCCATGACCGGGCTAAGCATACTAAGTTTGTAAATTCTGGATCCCCCTTAACATCTTCTGACCTAGTGGTGCCCGGTCCAAGGCGTCAAACACAATTTAAAGGGGCAGTACATCATTGTTTTTAATAAAGCGCATTTCAAGGCGCACATAGGTTAATTAAATAAAATTGATAAAAAAATACTGGAACCCCCATGACCGGGCTAAGCATACTAATTTTGTAAATTATGGAGCCCCCTCAATATCTTCTGACATAGTGGTGCCCGGTCCAAGGCGTCAAACACAATTTAAAGGGGCAGTACATTATTGGGTTTAATAAAGCGCATTTCAATGCGCACTTATGATATTAAAATAAAATTTGTTAAAAAACACTGGAACCCCCATAACCGGGCTAAGCATACTAATTTTGTAAATTATGGAGCCCCCTCAATATCTTCTGACATAGTGGTGCCCGGTCCAAGGCGTCAAACAACATTTAAAGGGGCAGTACATTATTGTGTGTAATAAAGCGCATATCAATGCGCACGTATGATATTAAAATAAAATTTGTTTAAAAATACTGGAACCCCCATGACCGGGCTAAGCATACTAAGTTTGTAAATTCTGGATCCCCCTTAACATCTTCTGACCTAGTGGTGCCCGGTCCAAGGCGTCAAACACAATTTAAAGGGGCAGTACATCATTGTTTTTAATAAAGCGCATTTCAAGGCGCACATAGGTTAATTAAATAAAATTGATAAAAAAATACTGGAACCCCCATGACCGGGCTAAGCATACTAATTTTGTAAATTATGGAGCCCCCTCAATATCTTCTGACATAGTGGTGCCCGGTCCAAGGCGTCAAACACAATTTAAAGGGGCAGTACATTATTGGGTTTAATAAAGCGCATTTCAATGCGCACTTATGATATTAAAATAAAATTTGTTAAAAAACACTGGAACCCCCATAACCGGGCTAAGCATACTAATTTTGTAAATTATGGAGCCCCCTCAATATCTTCTGACATAGTGGTGCCCGGTCCAAGGCGTCAAACAACATTTAAAGGGGCAGTACATTATTGTGTGTAATAAAGCGCATATCAATGCGCACGTATGATATTAAAATAAAATTTGTTTAAAAATACTGGAACCCCCATGACCGGGCTAAGCATACTAAGTTTGTAAATTCTGGATCCCCCTTAACATCTTCTGACCTAGTGGTGCCCGGTCCAAGGCGTCAAACACAATTTAAAGGGGCAGTACATCATTGTTTTTAATAAAGCGCATTTCAAGGCGCACATAGGTTAATTAAATAAAATTGATAAAAAAATACTGGAACCCCCATGACCGGGCTAAGCATACTAATTTTGTAAATTATGGAGCCCCCTCAATATCTTCTGACATAGTGGTGCCCGGTCCAAGGCGTCAAACACAATTTAAAGGGGCAGTACATTATTGGGTTTAATAAAGCGCATTTCAATGCGCACTTATGATATTAAAATAAAATTTGTTAAAAAACACTGGAACCCCCATAACCGGGCTAAGCATACTAATTTTGTAAATTATGGAGCCCCCTCAATATCTTCTGACATAGTGGTGCCCGGTCCAAGGCGTCAAACACAATTTAAAGGGGCAGTACATTATTGGGTTTAATAAAGCGCATTTCGAGGCGCACATAGGTTAATTAAATGAAATTGATAAAAAAATACTGGAACCCCCATGACCGGGCTAAGCATACTAATTTTGTAAATTCTGGGCCCCCTCAACATCTTCTGACGTAGTGGTGCCCGGTCCAAGGCGTCAAACACAATTTAAAGGGGCAGTACATTATTGGGTTTAATAAAGCGCATATCAATGCGCACGTTTAGGTTAATAAAATAAAAATTGATAAACAAATACTGGAACCCCCATGACCGGGCTAAGCATACTAAGTTTGTAAATTCTGGATCCCCCTTAACATCTTCTGACCTAGTGGTGCCCGGTCCAAGGCGTCAAACACAATTTAAAGGGGCAGTACATTATTGGGTTTAATAAAGCGCATATCAATGCGCACGTATGATATTAAAATAAAATTTGTTTAAAAATACTGGAACCCCCATGACCGGGCTAAGCATACTAAGTTTGTAAATTCTGGATCCCCCTTAACATCTTCTGACCTAGTGGTGCCCGGTCCAAGGCGTCAAACACAATTTAAAGGGGCAGTACATCATTGTTTTTAATAAAGCGCATTTCAAGGCGCACATAGGTTAATTAAATAAAATTGATAAAAAAATACTGGAACCCCCATGACCGGGCTAAGCATACTAATTTTGTAAATTATGGAGCCCCCTCAATATCTTCTGACATAGTGGTGCCCGGTCCAAGGCGTCAAACAACATTTAAAGGGGCAGTACATTATTGGGTTTAATAAAGCGCATATAAATGCGCACGTTTAGGTTAATTAAATAAAAATTGATAAACAAATACTGGAACCCCCATGACCGGGCTAAGCATTATAATTTTTTCAATTTTGAAGCCCCCTCAACATCTTCTGATGAAATGCTGCCTGGTCCAAGGCATCAAACATCATTTACTATCTAATTTATAGTATAATTTATATATTTTATTTATTAATAGCGCATTGTACGTGTAGTATCACGTAATGTTAATCAAATAAAATCAATTTAAAAATACTGGAACCCCATGACCGGCCTAAGCATAATACTTTTTTTGAATTTTGGAGCCCTCTGTACATCTTTTGACCTTATGGAGCCTCCGGTCCGAGGTAGACTTGGCCGAAGACGTCAGTGATCGATAGTGGATACTGTGCATACTACGCTCGGTTACAACTCGTTACAGCGCACCCTCTTTCGACTTGATTTACCCAACTTGACTAGCTGTACGTGAGAGCATAGACTGGTCCGCTAAGGATAAGGACAGGCTCCGGTCTAGGAATCCGGTGCTTCTAAAGTTCTATTGGACAGACATGCAGTGACCTAAGCTTTCCATATCAGATATCAAGTGTTATGATTGGTCCGAAGAAATGTGGTTGTCGGCTGAATTGGATGCGAGGTCAAAGGTGCGTTTGTCCGGTTCAAATTTCCTCGAAACGCTCGAAGCCGGTGTCACGTCCTCGACGTTCCGGCGTACTGAGCGTTTCAGGTGAGGTACGCATGCGCAGCCGTACTGTTGTCTCCTTCTCGTGCTCTTAAATTGTCAGACAATCCGCGTCGTAAGAATATTTCTTAGATTGGGCACGTACACCCCCTCTTTTCCCCCTCTGTCAGGCCTTCCACATACCTCCCGCTGGTAAGGTAATGAGTTATTATTGATGTCTTCACACCTAGAGTTACGAAACGACTTGACATGCTTGTGCTTCATACTAGTAGTAGTACTACAGCTCATGAGCGACGCCATGACATCTAGAGACTAGAGGAACACTCAGTGCGACACAAAAATTGACTACTTTCGCTTGCTGTGCGCAGGCATGACATGACGTAATGTATTATATTTAGTCATCTGGAACGTTTAGTACGCCGGAATGCTCAGTGCGCGACACCGGTCTCTGGCGTAAAACACGAGCCTCGAAGTGTGACGTCATATGTAATGTTCGGGCTAGTGATCGGAGCTAGTCAAGTTGGGTAATTCAAGCCACAAGAGGGCGCGCTATAACGAGTTGTAAATGAGCGCAGTACAGTATATCCACTATCGATTACTGACGTCTTGGGCCAAGACTAGTTCCGAGGCGTCAAATACCATACTTGGCAGTAAATTAATGTATTTAGGCTAATTATGGCACATTATTAGGCAATTTTTGTATTTCATTTTTAATTCAAATAAAAAATGGACCCCTATCGAGCAGGAGAAATTTGAGAAAAAGGTGGAGAAAAGACCATTCAATGCATGGTCTAAAATGGCGGTGCCTTGCCAGGAGGTAAAAGCATTATTATTGTTCTATAGGGAATATCGCAAGGACTAGCAAACAAGTCTAATGTTTGTCCGGACGCACACTGTGCACGTAGAGGTGTGGATAGCTTGCGTGTGTACATGTTTTGTATACACACACGTCGTTATGCTCGAATATCCAATAGGGAATAAGTAAGTAACTTCACACCGCTCAAAAAGGATAGAGTGTTACAAAAAAAAATTATCCAGACTATTAGAAAATGATATAAGGCACGTGGTTTCTTTAAGCCTCTGTATTTTTTTCCCCAGAATGCTCAGCAGAATGTTCAGTCACATGATTTGATCATCGTGAATTGTGAATTGAAAAAGTGTTTGATGAAACTTTTTCGGTGGGAATTTTTTTTTTTATGGCCCCGACAGTATGACATATTTTTGTACCTTGCAGAAATGCCTAAAATACCACAACTTTTTGCATTTACAAGTGCAACTAACCAGCGGAGCCTTACATGTTTCTAAGTTTTGGTCAAATGAGAGGAGACTCTTTGCTTGGCAAGTCAAACCACAAAAATTGTATCTAGGGACTGTTTACATCGCGTGCAGAGAGGTAAAAGATTTGCCTCGATTTCAGGGACGCCCTGAATATAGGGCGTCCTACGATATATAAGGCTCCCCCGTGAGCTCACGGGGGAGCCTTAATAATATAGTTTCTAGAAGTACAGTCGTTTGACCAGTTCTGGATCACTTTTTGAATTCACGTTGTTTTTTGCTGCAATCTCTTTGATATCTAAAACAAAAAGTTGATAAGTTTACCTAAACATGTCATAAAACTCACCAAGTATTCACCGACAAAAAAAGATTAGTACTTTTGAAGAGGCTTTGATAAGGAGTATCGTCACCTGTTTGACCAGTTCAGGATCAGTTGATTCTATTCTGAATCAGTAGCGTGCCCTCTATTGCAAACCCATACTCCCATTCATAAAACTGTCTCTCAAGGACACGAAACTTCAGAAGTGTGTTGGCATGGACTTGGACTTCCTTTCTTTAGTGAATGTCATGCAAGTGTCTTCAACAGCAGCGCAAAAACCCAGCGACAAAAACACAAAACAATAGCAAAGGCAAATGAAAAAGTGAAGCGCACCTAAAAGCATTATTGACCCCTCCAAGTTTCATTTTCTCACAGAAAAAACCAATACAAGAATTTGTTGAAGTAAAAATGTATCTCAAAAGCAATAAATAAACTTTCTACTGCAGCAGTATGTTTTTACCTCACTTAGTAAGTTAGTGCAGCACCATTTGACGCAATGAGATGTTGAGTGATCCCGAACTGGTCAAGGGTACGATGCCCCCCAAAAGACAATTTTGGTAATTTTGTCATCTCAAAAAAACAAGATGACTGCTCAGTATTTACAGGAAATATTTTTTACATATTCTTAGCATTTTACATAAATGTTTTTTGCTCTGGCGTTCCAATTCTAAAGGTGAGAAGTTAAATTAACAGCGTTTTACAACCAACATTTAAAAACAAAATAATGATCAATTTCGCAGACAAACTTCAGGAAAACGGCCATAATTTATTTGCCAATGATGTTTGGCACCTTATTTTGGGGTTTGTTGGTTTAATGGATGTTATTCTTCACATGTATCAACAGAAATTGGTAATGTGAGAAGTAATATAATTATTTGGTTATTGCAAAGTTGAAGTGATCCCGAACTGGTCAAATGACTGTAATTGTTACCCATGACTACTGCGTGAATTTTGAAAGATTATCAATTAAATTAATTATGAATATGAATAGTAGAATTAACTTATGCGTGAAAATATAAATGAAAGCCTAACATTAAATAGGTAAAAGCAAAGGTAACCGTGGTAACATTAGTCTTTATTTAGGGTGTTGATGTGTTGCGCATGCCTCCGACTTGAATGGTTCGTGTGGTGTTTCAGTACGGAAATTTAATTTTCTTTTGAATCAAACTCCTGTTGCAGTTCTACATTTGTTGTAATCTCTTCAAATTCCAGTAAATTAATGCCTGCAGTTCCACTGGTGAATATCAATGGGATTAGATCATCCAGTTTCGGGCATTTTTGCTCGTTTTTACCAATCATGTAATTCAACGACCTGTATGATTAATTATTCTTGCCAACAGAGGGCGTCCTAGCGTTCCTCCTACACTGGACTATACATGTAGCCAGATGTGATTTTCATGGATTTGCCGATCTTCCATCTCCTCATCCTGATTTTCCATTCTTGCCTCAACCTTTCCAACCTTTCCAATACCCCCAACTGCATTATCACCTTTGTACCATTGCATTAAAGCCTACCGCATGTTAGTGTTATAATAGCCAATACAATAGCGATGTTAAATCCTAACTCAATCTGCATCTGGTCAGTACCAACATTTGTGACCAAGCGATTATGTCAACTAGAAGCTCATCCCATCACATCATTTAAGTTTTTAGTAGTTTCTTTTCGTTTTTGGTAGTTAGTTCCATGGGAATGTTTCAGATGTGGTCTCCCCAACTTTTCAACTACATGTAGCCTATTTGAGACTACCATCTTGGATTGATGGCTCTGCACCTCCTGATTCAAGGCGGTCGCAGTTTTCACTCCGAAAAAGATGCCATAAAACCCACCCAAAGCCTACATGTATTTACTGTGCGAATGTTTGTATCACATCGCACGACGCCCGTACTACTACTGTGCGCGGGTCATCCGCACTCGTATTACTGTCCACATGCGGAGGCCGTCAGGACTGCCTTGTTGAGTCTGTAACTTCCGGGTTTAATGTGTTTCTTGATATTTTCGTCCACTATTGGACAAAATTGGGGGGGCCCTCGATGCTGGTATGCAGATCATGAATATTTAAATATTTCATCAGACCTATATCAGACAACACAGGATGAAAAATAAATGAATGAATCATTTTGACATCCAATCACGAGCTTCCCTCATTATGACCTTTGTACCATGCTTCCACACATGCACAAGATTCGAACGCCATGGCCGTTGAGACTGCTTGGACGAGTCCATTAATTTATCTGAGGGTGATGATATCTTCAAATGTTGTAAACACTTAATCTTTACACTAGAGAACATTCGTAAATGATTTTTTTTGCGTTGCTAACTGCTCAAGTAGTTTTAATTTAATGTAAATATAAAACCTACATATAGGCCCTACTGTTATTTTGTTAGTGCTGATAGAGAAAGAATTTCAACGGTATGGTTTTCTTTTTCTTTGTTAAGGGTAAGCATCTCTTTTAAAAATGGAAAGTACTCAAACCGCAATTGCAAATGATTGCACAAACCCCCCCCCCCCACCCCATCCTATTAGTAAACATGACTTCCGCCACTGACCAATGGGGTCTTGTCTTCCACACGCATTGTATCTAGCTACATCTATCTAGTCACAGCAATATTTGAGCATAGTGAGTGTTTGGTATGGGACGATTTTAAAGTTGATGGGACGAAAACTTAAATGACAAAAACGTTTGACCCTAACCCTTCCTTCCTTCCTAAAGAGTGCAGCCTCACTTGTGTGAGGATAAGATGCAGTGCGTGTTGCACATGAGTCCAAGTAAAAATAGCAGGAAATGCTGTCAAAGTGCGGAAACATACACATAGTGCGAGTAAAAAGTGTTGGATTTGAAGAGCTACTTTGGTGGATGAACCCTCAACACGAGCTTAAAGGCGTCGAGAGATTTATACTCCGCTGGGTCTACTGCCAGGCTATTCCAGTCCCGGATGGTACGCAAGAAGAAAGAGTTAACAAACACTGTAGATTTGATGTGAGGGATGACAAAGCGGGATTTGTGACCTCTGGTTGATGTACATGTAGTTTGACGGACAAGGTACTGGTTCCACTCAATGTCAACGAGACCATATCGGATTTTGTACATCATGGCCAGGCGACTGGGAGTGCGTCGGTCCTGTAGGGATGGCCAGTTTAATTCTTGAAGAATAGCAGAGACACTTCTTGTCCTGTCGTAGACCCCTGTGACAAAGTGTGCTGCATTGTAGTGAACCTGTTCCACTTTCTTGGCATTGCGCGCTGTGTGTGGGTGTCCCATACAATACTAGCGTATCATTCAACTGTTGGTCTTACAAATGGTGTATGCAAATTATTTAATCTTGTGACTGCAATGCCTGAGATTTCTGGACAAGAACGCTCGCGTGGAATTAGCTTTTCTAGTGATTGAGTCAACATGGGTATTAAAGCTGAGATGAGAGTCGAGGTTGACTCCAAGGCACTTGACTGAATCTAGTACTTCTAAGGTGTGACCATGAACAGTGCAGGATGCTTGGATGGGCCTGCTATTGTTAGTGATTGGAAGGACTTGGCATTTCTTAGCATTGAACCTCATCAGCCACTTGGAAGGCTGGTCGTGTCATTGAAGGATGAGATGCATTTTTACACTGTCATCAGCAAACAGCCTAGTTGTGGAGTGATGGACGCAAACAAGAAGGTAGTTGATGAAAATAAGGAACAACAAAGGGCCTAAGATGCTACCCTGTGGTACTCCTGATGTTACATGGGATTCTATGCTCTTCTGACCATCAACTTCGACGACCTGGGACCGTTTGTGGAGGAAATCATGGATCCAGTCCAAGGTGCTGTTACGTATGCCATAGTGTTCAGCTTTTATTAGGAGGTGACGGTGTGAAACTTTGTTGAGAAGGCTTTCTCAAAGTCAAGTAGGATCATATCAATTTGTGATTTATTCATCCAATCCTCTTGCTAGATCTTGTACCGTGAGGATGAGTTGGGAGTCACATAATCTACGCTGGCGAAACCTGTGCTGTGCATCTGACAAGATGTTGTAGTCGTTGAGATGGCGAATTATCGCACAGTAAATGATGTGCTCGCAGAGCTTGCATAGTATTGATGTGAGTGAGATGGGCCGATAGTAAGCTGCATCCGACCTGCTACCTTTCTTGAATATAGGAACAACGTGAGCTTTCTTCCACTGCAGGGGCACTCTACCTTGGTTGATGGAGGACTGAAATAAGAGTTAGATGTGATTGCAGGAGAGATTTCTTCCGCTACTTCCTTCAGGAGTTTAGCAGGTATGCCATCGGGGCCAGATGCAGTAAATGGCTTGAGGTTCCTGAGTAGTTTGGTGACTCCATTCTGGCTTACAGAGATAGATGCCATAGCAGGGTAGTTAAAGGGACCCAAATCAGGTAGCCTTGACCAAGGCGTTGGAGATTTATTTTCATTTATTAATTGGTTTTTTGTTTTGTTTGTTTTCCATTTGCGCTATTGCGCCATTGCGCTACCCGCAGCTACATGTATGTGCAGTCTCTGCGTGCACATGCATGTGTAATGCAGTGCTTGCGTGGTGTGAGATGTACACAGAGACTCTCTGAGTTAACGTCTGATGGTTCTGTTTTAAGCTAGCCAGTGTCGTCACTATAGCTAGTTAGAACTGGTCCCAACTTGAGTGTTACATTCGGTCATGACGTGGGACGGCCCACATTAAAGCTGGGATCCAGAGATCTTTCTACAATCAAGCAAGGCCCCAGTGGCTCTTTTGTATACATGTACTACAATGCATTCAATCATCACAACTAGACGGCTAGTGGAATATTTCTTTAGAATGCTAAACTAGAATATTTCTCAGAATGCTTAACTACCAATACCAAGTAACAAGCTTTCGGACACAAAATAACACACATTTGAAATGATTTCTTTCGGGGTCATTACCAAAGTATGACCGTATACCTTTAAGTATTCCTGAAGACACTACCTACATGCTGAAAAGTGAAACCATCTCAAACTCTTTTGGGGTTGAGTATGCAGCCATTTTCTAAAATACGAGTGCCTTGCTCAAGTGTCATAAACGGGATTCGAACCCACACTCTGAATCTGACGTCTGATTACGCAGCCATCGGAACTTGAGTTTAATGTTATAAGAATGTTGGACCGCTTGGTCAAGACACTTCAAGAGGAAAGCAGAATTACGCACTCATACTTGTAAGTAAAGCACAACTCTTGAGCTACACTTTTGTAGGTTATTGTTATGCCTACAGTTCGACATTATTTGTAAACATTCATTTATTATTTGTTTGGCCATTCCAGGACCTTGACTACCATATGTCACCATCCAAATGCAGTAATCGTCACGGACCAGATCACATGCTAAAACACTTTGAAGATACAATCACTAAAGGTTTGAACTGACATTTTATTAATTATTTACATGTAATTGTAAGTGATGCAGTGGATCTACAAAGACCCAGTAACTTGGGTGCTGTACTCGGTCGTACTAGTTCGTTTGACCTTCCGAGTGTCGAAGTCAGAATTTCAAAAAGAGGAGTACAGCACCCCAGTTGCTGGGTCTGTGGATATTTAGGCGGTGCCGGCTTTTCTTTAGTAAACGATAAATAGCCAGAACAGCATTGAACAAGTGCAGACTGTTTGTTGGGACTCAGAAATTGTACCGTGACAATTCTTAGATTAGTTCTGCGCTAACATTGTTGTTTTGACTTTGTATTTAGGAGATGGGAATCAGACCATTTTCAATTTGGGACTTTCCCTTTTATAAAATCCTTGAGAGCCACAAATAAGAAGAAAAGGTAATGCAATTAAATGTTGGAGTCATTTTCAAATAATAAAGAATATTCTTGTTTTGGGGTGGATGAAAAAACAAAAAAACCCAGACATTTCGCCGGTGAGGTTCGAACTTGGTTTTTATCAGTTCTGAAGTGGGATCAGCTACAGGTGCTGTATATGAAAGACAATAAATTAAATACCTTATATAATGTTGACTAACTGCCTAATAACCCATCAAAGAGGGCGCTGTTTGATCTGCCAGCTTGATATGTTTTAATTAAACTGAGCCGGAGCCGGCCATTTTATTCAATATCTTTAAGTAACTTGCCATCTCCATTTCCATAGCTTTGTGCAACGATTCTGCTATTGCTCCACTCTGCTGGATCTCTTTCAAAATTGTAGCCGTGGTAGGATGTCAGTGTTTTTTGTATGTCGCGTTGTATGCAACGCAGAAGTCCAACCTGGGCTGTAGCTTTCATGCAGCAGGTTATTCAAGATACCACCATTACATGATGGTCGTCTTCTTTTTTCGTGGGTGATTGACTGGATCTAGGGTTTTGAACGGTCGGTGTAGATTGTCTCGTCTTATGTGTAAATGTAAGCCATGATCCACCCAGGACTTGGTATGCGACGAGGGTCCACACAGGATCGTTGGATGGGTAAGATAGGCTGGGAAATTTCTTTTAATCCACTCACAATTTTAAACTTTACAAGCTCAAACACCCCGAGCAGAACTTAATTTTAAGAGTCATAAAATCAGAATAATATTTGTAGAGAAGGCTCTGATCTAGCTCCAACCCAAGACTGATCTGTACATTAAACTGCTGCAGAACCCTACCAAAACAGTGTAGATACAAAAGTAACCTACCCCAAAGAAAATACTCCCTCTAACTAAGTACTGCTCTTTCTGGGCTTTAAATTTGAACAAATTTGGGGCCCTCCACGGGTTACATGGATGCACCACACTAAATCATAGGCCAAAATTCATGCGCCAAGCTGATTATCATAATTTGTATCACAGCCTGGAGGTTCTGTGTTTCAACTTTTGAGGAGACTTGATAGATTTGGGCGTTACAGTTGGCCCTAATTGACTTGGGAAGGGGAGAAGTGTTTCACGAAAATTGGCAGCAAGTCGGTTTGGGAAAAAGCACATTTTGGGGGGTATTTTTTTTCTTGGGTAGTTAACAAAAATTCCAAATGGCTGACCTGCCTAAAAATGAAAAGAATTCTAAAGTTTAGTTGTCTGAAAAAATGTTTGATTGGTTTTCAAGAGGCTGAGAGGCTTAAAACGATTTTTTTAGTATTTTTGAATATTTAGCATTTGGCATTGGTTCCTATGGGAGTTTATTTAGTGTGGTGCACCCACATTAATCTGCCACAAATTTTGCGCCCTCTATGGGTTAATCTGCCACATGCACGAAACTTCTAGCACACTTATTATGAAATGCATAATAACAATAATAAAACAATAATGATAAATAAATAAATAAATACAAACTTATGAATAGTTATAATTTAAAATAAACTAGGTTTGCATAAAATACTAAAGTCAAAGAATATATTAGTGGATATTTGCCTCCCTTTTACCCCAGTATGGCTGCCACAGCTTGGAAGTAGGTTTAAGTGTTTTAACGCTACATACGAAGTGTGGACCTGAGAACAAAAGAGGTCTACATAATGTAGGGACTTGAAACACTTTGTGGACTTACACAGGTCCACACATTTTTTTTTTTTTTTACAGTGTTGAAAAATTGTATAGAACAAAGAAATGTCCACAGAGTGACTGCACTACAGATCTGTTTGAAAACAATGGGGTTAACCATTAATGTACAGAATGTTCAGTTTTCTCAGGAAAATAGCAACATGTGTTTAAAGGCACTGAACACATTTGGTAATTACTCAAAATATATATTAGCATAAAAACTTACTTGGTAACCAGCAACAGAGAGCTGTTGATAGTATAAAACATTGTGAGAAACCACTCCCTCTGAAGTAACGTAGTTTTTGAGAAAGAGGTAACTTGTCACTAAAATAATAAAAGACTTCATGCATGAAGCCTTTTATTAGCATCTGAAAGCACACAAAATTGTGCAACAAGGGTGTTTTTTCTTTCTTTATTTTCTTGCAACTTCGATGACCGATTCAGCCTAAATTTTCACAGGTTTGTTATTTTATGCATATGTTGGGATACACCGAGTGACAATACTGGTCTTTGATAATTACCAAACATGTTCAGTGCCTTTAAAACGAACACAGGGTATAGCAGTGGGGTTCAAACACCTGAGGAATTTTGGGGGGTTTTGTTTCCTGAGAATTGACTGTGTGTGTGTATGTAAATTGTTCATAGATCAAGTAATAAACCTCAAGGGAAACAGACTGGGTAATAAATAAAAAAATGTTGGGTTGAAGAAAGAAAAATTTACTAGAGCGAGACTTGAACCTACGACCTCTGGATTAACATGCTGCACTCTACCAACTGAGCCAACTAGCTGTGGTGGTCTTCCTGTTTGTAAATTTTTCATACACATGTAACGGAGTATTGCCTTTTCTTTATTGCACTTTGACAGAGAGTGATGCCACGCGCAGATGCACAGTTCATGAGTCAAACATTCCATATGGAGATGAAAGCCCGAAGCAAAAGCTTGATCTGTATCTACCTGAACATCAAATTGAAGGTCTAATAAGACAAATTTTATTGTTAATGTCATATTTCAGTCATTATAGAAATAAAAAAATAAAAAAATAAAAAAATAAAACTAGTAAAAGACATTTATAACATAAGAGTAAAAAAGTATACAGGTCACTCGGTGACAAGTGGTTAATTAAATAAGCAAATTATGTTCAAAAGTTGATTTTGAGTCTGATTTAATTATCTTTAAATTCTGTTGAGTTGCCAATGGTACCCACACATAAAACAAATGAGATAAACTCTCCTAATGTAATGCCGCTAGTGCTTGTTCAAGTAGAAACAACTAGAAACGGTTTATATATTTAACTTCTATCTCATTTTGATTCCTGTTCTTGGTCCAGTACAAATTTTGAGCTGTAAACCCTTTGGTCTTGTGAATTCCTGAATTCCCCAAAGGCGGATATTGGGAGAGTTGAACTTAAAATTAGAAGCCATTTTGGTAAAACACGCATGTGTGCACACAGGTTGCCAGTCTAGACTGCACATTGGGTTGTGCTACATTTGGACTGAAAATGGCATCCAAAGAAAACTTTTCTCTTTATGTTGCAATTGTTTCAATATTTGGCTCTGGGATTCCCTACCCCCCCCCCCCCCCCCCCCACCACTATCACATGGCTTTATAAGTACACCAGGGGGATTTTAGTACTCTGCTAGTCTCTACATGTAGCTCTGCATGATCTATACAACAAATAAATGTTCTCTGTCTAATTTGGTTGGTTCACAGATGCCCCTGTACTTCTCGTCTTTCATGGTGGTTACTGGCAGGCCTCAAGGTAAAAAAGCCATAGCAGCATACCAGCTAAATGTTAACCTCAAAGTAATTGTACAAATGTATCAAAGTTTCTGCTGCTTTTAAAAATTTACTAAAATTGCACGTACAAATGTGGTAAGTTTGTAAATGCGACATGGCTTAAAATGTGCACTGTACTGTGTAACACATAGGGACATTGACTACCGAAATGTCACAACCAAGATATTAGCAGTTATAGTAAAGTGTCATGAACGGGATTTGAACCCACTCTCTGATAACTCAGACTTTGGTATTCTAGACCGCTACGACTGGTTCTCTGTCAACTTTTGTTATTAAGCCAGGCATTGTGGATGATTTGTATACATACTTTTGTTTTATAGTAAAGACCGTTATGGTTTAGTGGCCACACATCCGGTTAAAAAAGGTGCTGTTGTTGCAGTTATTGGTTACACCATTGCTCCGGAGGGTAAGAAATATCAAGGTTGTTTGATGTCTTTGGGTTTAGATAGTTTACTCTGAAAAATGTTTGTTTAAAAAAAATCAGGAGTCATGTGATCTTCCTTCGAATTGACTTGATACATGTAATGTCAGACATTTAACAAAAGTGAAAAAAACCAAACATTTTCCCACAAACATATCAAAATACTTATAATGCATCAAGGCACCAAGACCATGGGGCAACAGAGCCCATGGCCTTTGTGACAGCCTTGTCTTTCCAGGCCAATGAATTTGTAAAATGTGAGGGACATGTTCTTATCGGAACTGACACTCCATGTGCCAAGTTACCAGAGGCAAACAAGTGAAGATTGTTAAGCAACACCTAAGGAAACAAAGGAACCAGTATTGACCCCTTGCACAATGCGCAGTGCACTTAACATGCCCCTATCCTGTCCGCCATTTTGGGAGTCAAAATGTACACAAAAAGCTGAATACCAAAATGGTGGAAATGGTTGACGCACACTGTGTGGAGGTATGTTCCGCATTGTGCAAAGGTACGTTCCGCATTGTGCAAAGGCTAAATTTAATGCCAAGAAAGGGATGCAAGGTGAGGTGGTGCATATAGCAGCAAGCCAATAATGCCAGACCAGACTTGTGGACAAGTGGCAAAACGTTTTTCATGGTTATGGCATTTGTAAGACTGGTTGCTCCTGAGCGTAAAGTCTATTACCAGAAATGTCTTTTAACAATTTGTGTCATGGGTTCTTTTTATGTGCATTACCAAAAGGACACTTTTTTAATTTACGGTGCAATTTTCTTCTTCTTCTAGGGACCTTAGAGCAGATGTTGAAAGAAGTTGAGCAAGCTTTCGTCTTCATAGCAAGAAAGTTCCCCAAATCCAGGTTAGATCTTGGCCCACTTTCATGGACCTGCTTCAGCAGACCACTCTGTCCCTCTGGAGTGAACAGAGGAAAGTTTAGTGAAAATAAAGGAATGAAAACAATATCTTGTACAACCTAGAACTTTACCAGAGCTGCTATAGTGCTCTTTACTTGTACTCTAGTGGCTGTTTTGGTTTCAGTGCACCCTTTATAGTACGGCAGGTAGGTGATGGGCATGTGCCCTTGATGATACAAGCATGGATCTTGGCACACAGTCACAGTATGTCATGTCTGAGAAAGTTAATTTGGCTGTAGGGCCATCACAGATTTGTTGAGCACTCAGCAGAATAACAAGCAATGGCAATTATTTTGAAAATTTGAAAACTTAGATTGTTATTCCACCTATATTATTTACAGGACAAATCTGGGACGGCCATAAGGCAAAATATCTTTCTCATACCTTCTGCTTTTGCTTCTGTATACCTCGAGATTATGCAAAATTGTTTCGACACTTTGTATTACATGTTGTATTTTCTTTGTACTATTTGTTTGTTTTGTTTGCAGAGGGTTTTATTTATGTGGCCACTCTGCTGGGGGTCAACTTGGTGCCATGATGCTTTCTATTGATTGGTCAGCAAAATACAACCTCCCTAAAGAGATAATAAAAGGTACAATACATTGAAATAAAGTTTTTTTAAACAAACTTATTCTCAGAAAAGAAAGCACAATGTGTGGGTACCCAGCAGAATGTTGTACGCAATTTGTGTGCAAACAGAGTTGAATTATTGTTGATAATAAAATGCAGTTATACGTGCATTACACAAGGCATGGGACCTATGGCTTCATGTGCCAACTGAAGGACAGAGCACATTACACAAGGCATGGGACCTATGGCTTCATGTGCCAACTGAAGGACAGAGCACATTACACAAGGCATGGGACCTATGGCTTCATGTCCCAACTGAAGGACAGAGCACATTACACAAGGCATGGGACCTATGGCTTCATGTCCCAACTGAAGGACAGAGCGCATTACACAAGGCATGGGACCTATGGCTTCATGTCCCAACTGAAGGACAGAGCACATTACACAAGGCATGGGACCTATGGCTTCATGTCCCAACTGAAGGACAGAGCGCATTACACAAGGCATGGGACCTATGGCTTCATGTCCCAACTGAAGGACAGAGCACATTACACAAGGCATGGGACCTATGGCTTCATGTCCCAACTGAAGGACAGAGCACATTACACAAGGCATGGGACCTATGGCTTCATGTGCCAACTGAAGGACAGAGCACATTACACAAGGCATGGGACCTATGGCTTCATGTGCCAACTGAAGGACAGAGCACATTACACAAGGCATGGGACCTATGGCTTCATGTGCCAACTGAAGGACAGAGCGCATTACACAAGGCATGGGACCTATGGCTTCATGTCCCAACTGAAGGACAGAGCACATTACACAAGGCATGGGACCTATGGCTTCATGTCCCAACTGAAGGACAGAGCACATTACACAAGGCATGGGACCTATGGCTTCATGTCCCAACTGAAGGACAGAGCACATTACACAAGGCATGGGACCTATGGCTTCATGTCCCAACTGAAGGACAGAGCGCATTACACAAGGCATGGGACCTATGGCTTCATGTCCCAACTGAAGGACAGAGCACATTACACAAGGCATGGGACCTATGGCTTCATGTCCCAACTGAAGGACAGAGCACATTACACAAGGCATGGGACCTATGGCTTCATGTGCCAACTGAAGGACAGAGCACATTACACAAGGCATGGGACCTATGGCTTCATGTGCCAACTGAAGGACAGAGCACATTACACAAGGCATGGGACCTATGGCTTCATGTGCCAACTGAAGGACAGAGCGCATTACACAAGGCATGGGACCTATGGCTTCATGTGCCAACTGAAGGACAGAGCGCATTACACAAGGCATGGGACCTATGGCTTCATGTCCCAACTGAAGGACAGAGCACATTACACAAGGCATGGGACCTATGGCTTCATGTGCCAACTGAAGGACAGAGCGCATTACACAAGGCATGGGACCTATGGCTTCATGTGCCAACTGAAGGACAGAGCGCATTACACAAGGCATGGGACCTATGGCTTCATGTCCCAACTGAAGGACAGAGCACATTACACAAGGCATGGGACCTATGGCTTCATGTCCCAACTGAAGGACAGAGCACATTACACAAGGCATGGGACCTATGGCTTCATGTGCCAACTGAAGGACAGAGCACATTACACAAGGCATGGGACCTATGGCTTCATGTGCCAACTGAAGGACAGAGCACATTACACAAGGCATGGGACCTATGGCTTCATGTGCCAACTGAAGGACAGAGCGCATTACACAAGGCATGGGACCTATGGCTTCATGTCCCAACTGAAGGACAGAGCACATTACACAAGGCATGGGACCTATGGCTTCATGTCCCAACTGAAGGACAGAGCACATTACACAAGGCATGGGACCTATGGCTTCATGTCCCAACTGAAGGACAGAGCGCATTACACAAGGCATGGGACCTATGGCTTCATGTCCCAACTGAAGGACAGAGCACATTACACAAGGCATGGGACCTATGGCTTCATGTCCCAACTGAAGGACAGAGCACATTACACAAGGCATGGGACCTATGGCTTCATGTCCCAACTGAAGGACAGAGCGCATTACACAAGGCATGGGACCTATGGCTTCATGTCCCAACTGAAGGACAGAGCGCATTACACAAGGCATGGGACCTATGGCTTCATGTGCCAACTGAAGGACAGAGCACATTACACAAGGCATGGGACCTATGGCTTCATGTCCCAACTGAAGGACAGAGCACATTACACAAGGCATGGGACCTATGGCTTCATGTGCCAACTGAAGGACAGAGCACATTACACAAGGCATGGGACCTATGGCTTCATGTCCCAACTGAAGGACAGAGCACATTACACAAGGCATGGGACCTATGGCTTCATGTCCCAACTGAAGGACAGAGCACATTACACAAGGCATGGGACCTATGGCTTCATGTCCCAACTGAAGGACAGAGCACATTACACAAGGCATGGGACCTATGGCTTCATGTGCCAACTGAAGGACAGAGCACATTACACAAGGCATGGGACCTATGGCTTCATGTCCCAACTGAAGGACAGAGCACATTACACAAGGCATGGGACCTATGGCTTCATGTCCCAACTGAAGGACAGAGCACATTACACAAGGCATGGGACCTATGGCTTCATGTGCCAACTGAAGGACAGAGCACATTACACAAGGCATGGGACCTATGGCTTCATGTGCCAACTGAAGGACAGAGCACATTACACAAGGCATGGGACCTATGGCTTCATGTCCCAACTGAAGGACAGAGCACATTACACAAGGCATGGGACCTATGGCTTCATGTCCCAACTGAAGGACAGAGCACATTACACAAGGCATGGGACCTATGGCTTCATGTCCCAACTGAAGGACAGAGCACATTACACAAGGCATGGGACCTATGGCTTCATGTCCCAACTGAAGGACAGAGCACATTACACAAGGCATGGGACCTATGGCTTCATGTGCCAACTGAAGGACAGAGCACATTACACAAGGCATGGGACCTATGGCTTCATGTGCCAACTGAAGGACAGAGCACATTACACAAGGCATGGGACCTATGGCTTCATGTCCCAACTGAAGGACAGAGCACATTACACAAGGCATGGGACCTATGGCTTCATGTCCCAACTGAAGGACAGAGCACATTACACAAGGCATGGGACCTATGGCTTCATGTGCCAACTGAAGGACAGAGCACATTACACAAGGCATGGGACCTATGGCTTCATGTGCCAACTGAAGGACAGAGCACATTACACAAGGCATGGGACCTATGGCTTCATGTCCCAACTGAAGGACAGAGCACATTACACAAGGCATGGGACCTATGGCTTCATGTCCCAACTGAAGGACAGAGCACATTACACAAGGCATGGGACCTATGGCTTCATGTGCCAACTGAAGGACAGAGCACATTACACAAGGCATGGGACCTATGGCTTCATGTCCCAACTGAAGGACAGAGTACATTACACAAGGCATGGGACCTATGGCTTCATGTCCCAACTGAAGGACAGAGCACATTACACAAGGCATGGGACCTATGGCTTCATGTGCCAACTGAAGGACAGAGCACATTACACAAGGCATGGGACCTATGGCTTCATGTGCCAACTGAAGGACAGAGCACATTACACAAGGCATGGGACCTATGGCTTCATGTCCCAACTGAAGGACAGAGCACATTACACAAGGCATGGGACCTATGGCTTCATGTCCCAACTGAAGGACAGAGCACATTACACAAGGCATGGGACCTATGGCTTCATGTCCCAACTGAAGGACAGAGCACATTACACAAGGCATGGGACCTATGGCTTCATGTCCCAACTGAAGGACAGAGCACATTACACAAGGCATGGGACCTATGGCTTCATGTCCCAACTGAAGGACAGAGCACATTACACAAGGCATGGGACCTATGGCTTCATGTCCCAACTGAAGGACAGAGCACATTACACAAGGCATGGGACCTATGGCTTCATGTCCCAACTGAAGGACAGAGCACATTACACAAGGCATGGGACCTATGGCTTCATGTCCCAACTGAAGGACAGAGCAATAACTGTTAAGAGTCTTGCTTAAAGGACACAAGTGTCAAAACCAGGACTCAAACCCACACTCTGCTGGTCAGAAACACCTGAGCTTGAGGTGTTCTTATCCGCTCTGCCACGACACAAGACTGGTCTGCCACGACACAAGACTGGTCAGGTGCCTATTCAAGTTTCTCAAACAACAACATCAAATCCCAAAACTAATTTAGTGTTGTTGACTCGAGTCAGTGACTTGGACTTGAGTCAGACTCATGTCGCCAATTTCATTGACTTGCGTCTTGACTTGACTTGGGGAAAATGACTTATGACTTGACTTGAGAGTTAAGAATTGACTTGAATAAATTTGATTTTGCAACAATGCAATTATTTTGTTAAATAAATGTGGCAAAATCAGGTTTTCGGCGATGATGCCACTGCCGACGATCCCGATGTTTTGAGTACTCATGTCATAAGGGATAACAGGTTTTGATTGTATTTAAGTTTGTCACAACATCATGGGAATTGGCTTATTTCTGGACATTACCTGACTTGTGACTTGACTTGACTTGAGCAAAGATGACTTGTTAAAACCACTGTGAAAATTGTTGTTGTTTTTCCTTTGTCAAGTCTGGCTTTCATTGTGGCAACGATGATTTTAGAGGAAAATTGCTACTTAATGAGCTACAAAAAGTTCCGAAAAATATTATTAACATAGATGGGCTCAACTTTTAAAATTTGTTTAATACCGATGTGAAATGGTTAAGTATTAATTGTACGAGACAAGTTTAGAAAAATTAATTTCTCTCATATTTGCAGGTTGTTTTTTTATCTCTGGGGTGTTTGATGTTAGGCCGATATCACAATCCTATGATAATGAACTTCTCCAGCTGACTCGGTAAGCAAGTGATGGTTCTTGTTAATTTTCATTGAAAGGAAAAGTGGTTCTGGAAGTCGTGATTGTTGATTATGATTGAGACAAGGAAAGACATTATCGAATACTTTACTTGTGAACTCTTTGGATCATGTTTCAAGAACGCTATAATGTATTTGCCAGTAGCATTATACATCATAACTTGTCACTAGAGGGCGGTATATAAGATAAATGGTATTGACTCCTAAACGATGATCATGGGTGATTAAATAAACAATCATTTGAGAATGAATAACTGGCACATGCTTGGTGTTTATACAGGTCAGTGATTTGTTAGGAATTTTCATAAAACCTGGAGGATCTCCCAGTACCATGAAAGAAATAAAGCGAACAATAGAGGGCGAGAAGCAGAGCAAACCTCGGAGGTTGTTCGTTTGACGTGATATACATGTGGAAAACAACCCCCGCAGCGAGTTAATTTGATAGGATCAAACCAGGCCCCAATTTCAAGGCTCTCCTTATCGTAGAATTTTGCATGCTTGGTGCCCTTTAATGTGTGTAATTCCATGGGACGTAAGTGCAGAATTCTGCACCTGTAGCAGTGTCATAAAATTGGAGACCGGCATCATCTGCACAACCTGTTTTTGTTGGACATTCCATCTCATCCTGTAGCCTCTTCTACAGGTGCTTTATAAAATTAATGGTATGTGCTCAGAATGTCTCTCACTTGATGTCCACTCGTGTATGCACTATCACTCTTAAAGGGTGTTTGTAACATTGGTAAGAGTAAAAATATAAATGTTCATAGATTCACGCATAACTTACGTGGTATAAAGATGGTCATGATGGGAAACTCCCTTTGAAATATTGTTGCTTTAAATGCTATAGTTTTTGAGAACTGAGTAAAATAATAAGTTTTGATCTCGCTATTCAAAAACTCATGTTTGAAAACAGCGAAAACATTATATATTTTTTTCCTTGTGACTGCAATGACAGATTGAGCTTAAACTTTCACAGGTTTGTTATTTTATGTATGTTGGGTCCATCAAGTGTAGATACTGGTCTTTGCCAATAACCAATGTGACACATGTGCTAAAGCACGTTTTACCTTCTGATCCCTTCACTGATCTGTTCCAGAAGCCATTATTTATTTATTTATTGATTTATGTAGACAGGGTAGCCTTATCAGTAATACAACTGCTATCCTTAAGGGCCCTGTGTACAGGCAGTAAAATAAAAAAAAGGAAATAGAAAAATACAGAGCACTAAGAAAATCCATGAATAAAGACAAAAACAAGTGTAAAACAAAATCAAAAATCTTACAAGGTAAAACGAAAAAAGACACAAAAATGTTAAACACTTGTCCAAAGCAGGGTACATGAAAATTAAAACATGAGTCAAATAATTTTAAAAAGTCTATAAGCAATCACAAAGGATTACACCATCGCATATCAATTAAAAATTCATTAAAAAGAGGAAAGTATAAAAAGCAAAGATAACTTTAAAATAAGCTCAAAACTGAAGCCAGTAACCGTCAAAAAACGGCAAATTGCAGGCTAACCAATACTCACATTAAAACGGAACCATAATAATAAAATCACCTATAGCAGTAAACGAATAAGTACAATTGGTTAATAAAAAAAAGAGACAATGGACGGAAAATTCCCCCCTCCCCCATCAGTATAGTAGGGCGAGGTAAAAGATTATAAAAGATAACATTTTACAAAATTGGACAAATAAATATAAATATAAAGAAAGAGCTAGATATGGTACAAACTTAAAACAGAGATTTAAAATATCTGAGAGTGTTGACCCTGCCTCTGAGCCGTGTTTAGCTTGTTCCATCCCAGGGTACCAAGATATTGAAAAGTGCGCTTACCTGCATTTGTCTTTGGAACACTGGGCAGGTATAATGACCCATTGAACTTGGAGCGAGTGTTAGTTGAGTGACTAGGCATTTTAAAGCGGGCTTTTAGATAAGCTGGACTCATATTATTAATATATTTGAAAACTTCACACATTCTGTGATATTCCCAACGAGAAGGTAGGGAAGACCAGGAAAGTGCCTGATGCAAGTTGATAACATGGGTCCTGGGATGAGCATTTAGGATAAGCCTGGCCAGACGGTTGTGAAGTTTAAGCAACTTATCCGAATAACTTTGTGAGCAACTTGACCAGACAACATCACAGTAGTCAAATAAAGGCAGAACCATAGCATTACTCAACATCTTAAATGTCGAACTAGGCAGACAGGGTTTGGCAGAACATCTCAGGAAACCCATTCTCTGAGAGATCTTCTTAGAAATGTAGTCAATGTGCTTTGCCCAAGACAAGTGTTCATCTAGAATGATACCAAGATATTTATACTGTTTGACTCGTTCGACGGTCCCTCTGTTGTGTATTATCTGAAGTTGATCAAATATTAGGAGCCTAGGACGGGAGGCAAAGATCATGACCTTACATGTAGTTTTGCTAACATTGAGGGTAAGCTTATGACTAGTAAGCCATTGAGTCACTTGCTCAAGCCCGCACTTTATATCTAGTTGAATTTCTCCAGGAGAAGTACCTTCAAACATAATCATTGTATCGTCGGCGTACATGCTGACTTTGGCTCCTTTTATGCTCAAAGGAAGACAATTAATAAAAATAATAAAAAGTAGAGGACCAAGAATTGATCCCTGTGGATCTGCTAATGTCGAAATGGTACCTACTACTTGAGTAGTTTGTTTCCTTCCTGTGAGATAAGAAGTAAACCATTTTAGTTCCAGGCCCCTAACACCGCAATTTTGTAGCTTAGAGAGAAGAATGTTATGGTCAACTGTATCGAAGGCTTTCTTAAGATCCAAAAAGATGGCGCCAGTTACCTTTCCCGAGTCCATATTATTAAGAATGTGATCTGTGACATCTAAGACTGCGGTTTGAGTGGAATGTTTCGGCCTGAAACCCGACTGCTCAGCTACAAAGAAATTTTGTTTGTCAAGAAAGTTTCTAAGATTGTCATGAACAGCTCTCTCAATAATTTTGCTGACCAGTGGGAGAACAGAAATAGGCCTATAGTCAGATAGTTCATCAGGATTGCCACCTTTAAAAATAGGAGTAACTTTAGCCATTTTCCATCCTTGTGGTACAATACCCGTGAACAAAGATCTATTAATTAGCTTCGTTAGGGAGGCGGCGATGGCAGGACTCACTATTTTGAGAAACCTACAAGATAATCGGTCCGTTCCTGCTGCAACAGAAGGATCCATTTGGGAGATGATTTTTTGAACATAACAAGCTCCAACAGGAGCAAATTTGAAGTCAGTGGCATCCCTCTCTATTTTATCGCAAGTGCCCAACTGATTGTAAGCAGTGTTATCTTCAAAGGCTTCTGCCAGATCACTACCTATGGTAACAAAGAAATCATTAAAATCATCTGCAAGTTTCTGCTTGTCAGAGCTGGTACGGGAAGGAAGAGTAACATGACTCCTTAATGAACTTGCCTCCTTTGCTAGAGACCACATTTTCTTTGGGTTGCTGGCGTTGTCGGAGATGGCATCTTCGTAATAACACTTTTTAAGTCGCTTAGCCAAGTTATTAGCTTGATTGTGAAGTTGCTTAGCAGCAAGCCAATCTCCTTCTTTTCCCGAGTTGTGTGCTTTTGATCTCATAAAGTCACGTTTTCGTCCCAGGTCCAGCATATTTTTATTAACCCATGGTGCCATGTACTTTGTCCTTTGCCGAATCTGCCTGTAAGGGGCATGTTTATTACACATGTGATTAAACATGTCCACCCAGGTAACCCATGCATCATCAATATTAACAACACCCTCGATAAAATGCCAAGGCACCTTATACATATCTTCTAAAAAGGAAACTTCGTTAAAATGTTTAAAATTTCTAACATTTGAGACCCTGGGAGGAACTTTTAGATTGCCGTTAATTTTCCTGCTACATATAACCATAGAATGATCGCTTATTCCTAAGGGAATAACATTTGTGAAATTACTATTTTCTCTATGAGAGGTCATGATATGATCAATGCAGGTGCTGGAAGTAGAGGTAACCCTAGTGGGATTATTCACCAGTTGGGTTAACTGCAGCTCACAACAGAACTCATCAATTTTACCACGGTCAGAGCTATCAAAACTCATGATTACATGTATGATCGAACTTATTAATAACCTCGTCTTTTAAGTTAGATAAGTGTTCAGGTTGCTTATTTGGCAAGTAGGCAATCACTACAACAATAGGTAACCATGTAACAGCACCTTGTAAACCATTACATGGTGCTATGTAAAGAAATAGGCCTCAAAATTCAAAAAGTAGCTCCACATATATACCTTGCAGGAAAATATTGACTGTTGAAGCGCCTTGAGCGTCACTGAGTGACGGATATGAGCGCTATATAAGAAGCCATTATTATTATTATTATTATTAGGTTTACTCTCTTTCAAACTGATCTCTACCCAGCAAGACTCGACACCGTCGCTCTCTCCATTAAGGACACGGTGGGAAACGCTATTTGTTACGTAACATGCCACACCTCCATGGTTATCAATGCCTTTACGATCAGCACGGATCAGAGTGAAATTATTAATCATAACTTCTGCATCATTAATACCATCATGAAGCCAAGTTTCACTGAGGGTGAGCGTATGTATTTCATGCTCGGCCAAAAGTATGCGCAACTGCTCAATTTTGGGTCTGAGACTCTGTATATTTAAGTGAGCAATCTTAAGACCCCTAATCTTATTGGGAGAAATTCTGCTAGCTTTTTCCATATATTGCTGCACCTTAGAAATCCATACTCAATTATTTGTTGGTCTGATTATTGTGAATTATTTGTTATTTGTTACAGTGACCTTGCATTGCCAAATGTAATTTTTATGCCTGTTTATTTTATGGTCTAAGAAGAGGTGATTACATGCCAGCCACCTAGGCTTAGAATTACGTCAAGTTTTATAGTAAGATGTGGCATCTGTTGCCCTGGTCTTGGTCTTATTGCTCCTTCAAAACTTTCCCCAAAAAGGATCAGGCAGGCTCAGTGGTTTTTTCCCTGCCTTTTACCTCTGTGGACCTTGCTTCAAATCCCAAAGACCGGAGCTGTGCATTTTGATTGGGTTTTCAGTACCTACCCTGTGTGGGTTTTCCCTATGTGATTGGGTTTACCTCCAACATTGAAAACTGAACATTTCTTCTCGTTTCCTAATTGTTTCCTCATCACCATCCACTTGCCTTGTTGAAGGTGTCGTGAAATAAATCATTAGACTTTTCAGATTTTCCAGTGGAAGTGCCTTTTTTCAAAATGATTATGGTCTTGCCCTCTCATGGATGAAATTCCAGGTTGGTTAAATCTTATTTGGTATTCCGCACAGGGAAGAAGCGTATAGAGTCAGCCCCATTAAACCAGACAATCTCTCCAAGGCCATCCAACTCTCCTGCCACTGCAGAGTTATCAACGTGTGTGGACAGCATGACACAACGCTTTTCCGCAAGTGGACCAGGGACTATACAAAAGTAAGCTCCTAACGAATCTTTTGCAGCAGAGCCACCAGACTTAACTTCTAGTGGCTAAAGTCAACGGGGTGTGGGTTCCAATCCTGACACATGTGTCCTTTAGCAAGACATGTAACTATGATGAGCTGAATCAGGCCTGAGTGTAGGATTAGCTTGATAATACCGGAGTGTTGGATTAGCTTGGTGATGCCCGAGTGTCGTTGAGGCCTGAGTGTAGGATTAGCTTGATGATGGCTGCGTGTAGGATTACTCAATGATGCCCAGGTGTAGGATTAGCTCGATGATGGCTGCGTGTAGGATTAGCTCGATGATGGCTGCGTGTAGGATTAGCTCGATGATGCCCAAGTGTAGGATTAGCTTGATGATGGCTGCGTGTAGGATTAGCTTGATGATGCCCAAGTGTAGGATTAGCTTGATGATGGCTGCGTGTAGGATTAGCTTGATGATGCCTTAGTGTAGGATTAGCTTGATGATGGCTGCGTGTAGGATTAGCTTGATGATGGCTGCGTGTAGGATTACTCGATGATACCTTAGTGTAGGATTAGCTCGATGATGCCCAAGTGTAGGATTAGCTTGATGATGGCTGCGTGTAGGATTAGCTTGATGATGCCCAAGTGTAGGATTAGCTTGATGATGGCTGCGTGTAGGATTAGCTTGATGGTGCCTGAAGGCAGAAACTGGAAAAAGTATCCTACTCAGTTCACTGAACTGTGTCAGAGAGTGGCAAAGATGAATTTTACATTTTGGTTTTATAACATTGTCTAGTCTCTTTCTCCAGGAGCTTGCCAACAATGGTATCAATGCTACCTATGAAATCATCCCAAAAATTGATCATTTTGAGCCCATAGAGAGGCTAGCAGAAGAAGACCACTTCATCACAAAGGTGAGTTAAACTGATAATTATTCTGATTAGTCCAGCTGCTTAGACCCACAGGTGGGAAAATTGTGCACTTTGTGGTGAAAGCATGAACATTCCTGCAGTTGTTGCATTTACTCCAAATATCAATTTTAGGGGCGAGGGCCAAACAACTACAATTTCAATTTGACAATACCATTGTTTTTCTCTGCACATTTTTTTGACTAAAGTTCATGGTAACAGTAGAACAAAATAATTTTAATATATAATTCGTGTCTTTATTTGGAACAACAAAAAAAGACATGTAAAACATAGCCTAGGACATTAGAATCACAATCACAGAATTCGAAAAATAACGAATATCAAAGTGAGAAGACAATAAGGCAAGGCAAAATAGAACAAAACCATTACAGAAGAAAAGAAAACTATTATAAACAATACAATGAACGCATTTAAATCGAACTGGTAATGCGAGAAATCGGTACACGGGGTGGGAACGGGGATTAATCATCCACTCTGTCGATCCAGACTGTTGTGTATTTAGAATAGAAAATTACAAAAGATGATACCAGAGCTATTTTGGAGAGGCGAGTGATAGATTTGTTGAATTCTTTTTTGGACTGGGTGTGGAACAGAGATTTGAAGCGCTTTTTATTGTCTGGGGTAACTAGGCCTCGGCTTCCTACTTCAGCAGCTATGAATGTGCAGTTGAAGCCCAGTTGGGCTATGTCACGGACAAGATTGGTGTATTTGCGGCATTTATATGAATGTTTTTTTTCAAAGTTTGTCTCAAATGGCACTGTTAGTTCGACGATTGCTATGTCCTTTTTAACCATGTTTGTTATGACCAGGTCGGGTTTCAGAGTAGTAGGTATTATGGATGGGGGGGGGGGGGGGGGGGGGGGTAGTATTTCCTCCGACGGCGTGTCTGCCCTCTAGGTCGGAGTATAGTTTGAAGTTGGGTTTGCCGGTTAGAGATTCGTCTAGCATGGCACATATCTCTGAAAGAACATTATTGTGGCGGTATGTGTAACGTCCCTGTTGGAGCATTACGGGGCAGAAGTTAAGAACATGAAGGAGTGTTTCTTTGGATGAGCACAGAGAACATTTGTCGTTGACTGACTTTCCCCATAGGCATAGATTAGAATTAACTGGTAGGGTATCGACTATTTGCGTTAAGTCCAAAGCGAAGTACCTTTCTGGGAAGATTGTACATTATGGATTTCCACGTGATGTTGGTGTTTTCGTTTTCCATGAGTTCCAAAAGTTTACCTTGAGATTCAATTTTTGTCACCCACTCTTGTTTTATTTCATCGGCAATAGAAGTTTTGATTATTTGTTTTACACGGTTTAGCTGTTTTGGGATACTGGTATGTTCTTCACCTTGGGAAGGTACTTCACTAAGGGCTTGTAGGCTTGTTGTAGTTTATTTTCGGAGTACACAGTTACGGAGAATTTCCGAGTCCAAGATGATTCGTGCTGAAGTTTTTCGACAATACACTGTTTGACTTTCCTGTCACCTTTCATCATTGTTGATGCATGAGCTAGAGCATGGCTTTCTTTGTACAATAGAGTGATGGATTTTATTGCAAGCCCAGAAGCTGAATGCAGAATGGCATTAGTCGCACTTTTGGGGAGACCGCACCATTTCTTTAGAAACTGATCTGCTGTCTGGTCTAATGTATTCAAATCGGTTTTGGTGATGTCGTGTACTGTCAGACAAAACCTTAAAGAGGGTAACAGGTAGTTCGAATAGACCTTCAGCTTGAATTCATTGCGGATTTTGGACTCGTCAATTCTCCTTAGAGTGGTGGTTATTTTGTGTTTTAGTCTTTCCATTGAATGTTATAATGGAACCGAAGAAACTATGGGGTTCATCTTTTATAGTGGGAATTTGAAAATCGTTGGTTGGTGAGCCGATACTCAATGATAGCGATTTGCATTTACGGGCGTTGAGGGCGAGATTCATGGAAGAGGCATGAGACACTATGTTGTTGATAATACGTTGATGACTTCTGACATTAGATGTAATAAGGTTAAAGTCATCTGCAAATGGGGTACAAATGTAACTAGACTCGGCCAGTTTGTAGCCAAATTTAGATTCTGGGTTAATATATTGGAGAAGGGGATTGAATGCAATTAAGAATATGATGGGTGAGAGGGGGTCACCTTGGAAAACGCCCCTTTTAAATTTGAAAATGTCACTGTTCCAAGAGGGACCTCGCACGTAACCTGCCAATCCGTCATACAGATTTCTGATGTAATTTTGAACTATGGGGGGAAATTTATTCCGGTCAGGTTCATGAAAAATCAAGTCGTGATGGATGCTACCGAAAGCGTCTGACAGATCAAACCAGGTTACGTGCAACGTTTTCTTGTGAATTTTAGCATGGGCTAGAAGTTCATGCATTGTCTGAGAGTGTTCAATACATCCATTAATTCCCTGAATGAATGCCTTTTGCATTGTAGTGTCGATGAGATTGTTTTTAGTTAGGTAGTTGCAGAATCGTTGGGATAGTATCAGGTGGTAGACCTTAGCAATGCTACTGTTCAGGGCAATCATCCGAAAGTTTGGTGGCAATGATGGGTCTCCTTTCTTGTATAGAAGACTGATTTGGCAGCAGGACCAGGATACCGGCGGGGTTCCACTTAGCAATATTTTGGTGAAGAGTGTGGCCAGTAGATGATGTGTTGCTGGCAACTTCTTGAGGATGCCGTAGGTGATACCGTCTGGACCCGGGGCCTTGTTGGAAGATTTGTGGTGGAGAGTTTGCTTGATGTCTCTTGGGCGTATGGGTGTAAGGTCAAAGTCAACTTTGGTAGCTGGAAATCTAATGTCTGGAAACCACTTCAGGTTGTTAGGGACAAATTGGGGAGTAGATGAGTATTTGTTAGTAAAGTACTCATTGGTGGTGGATTTGCTGAAGCTGGGACGGACGGCCTCGGAGTACAATTCGCCTTTGACTAGACGCTTAGCAAAGTTACCGAAGAAAAGTTTTTCTTCATGCTCAGCAGATTTGTGGTCCTGATTATGTTTAAGTACTCTTTTCAGTGTGTTGTAGTGCCTGTTTGCTTCTTGGAATTTGTGACGGTTTTCTGGGGTTGCGTTTCTGCCGTATGCATGTTTTCTAAGTTCGTTCTTTTTCTTGCGAGCGACTGTTAGGGTTTTGGGGTCGTGTGAAATGTGGCCATTGGATTTACTAATTTCTACCAGTTCTGGTTTACTCTTTACAAAGTTGAATAGTGTTTCAGTGAATCGCTCACCTGCCTCTGCGGCATTAAGTTGTCTTGACGAGACATTGTGAATGAAGCAATTCGGAAGTCACAAATTTAATAGGTGTTGCAAGACGGGACAATACTCCTGGCCAGGTTATCCAAGGGTTGGTAGTAGGATTAAGGTTCTGGTTGGCTGCATCTGAATAGATCGTCTGCGTGAAGAGGACAATAAGGGTCACTCTGAAGGCGATCTGTGTGTACATCATGGATACTCGGTTTCCTTGATGATGAAATCAAAATTGATCAAACAATTGCTCAAAATAAGGAAGTCTGATGTGGTAGATTTTGGTACCAGCTTATTCCGTGGATGGTAGCTTGTGAAGAAATCCTGTAGGGAGAGAGTCCTTCAATCACATGCACCGATGGAAAATTTGCGGAGGCGTTAAGGAGCCTGGTGCACATGAGTTCAGCACACTTAGTAACCACAAAATAATTTTAAATCAATAACTATTTTTGTGGGCCGAGATACAAGTGTCAAAATCGGGGCTCGAACCCACACTCTGCTGATCAGAAACACCAGAGTCCGTTGACAACTCGGCCACGACGCCAGTTGAGAACCTGTCTCTTCTTTTTGATTTTTCTTTCTTTTCAGATGTTGTTGAACTGCATGTCACTGTGAGAGTGTTTGAAGCAGAGGATCCAACGAAGACAAGTCCAGAAATCATCAAACAGGATCAAAAATCTCACCCGAGTAGAATGCCTGTGCAATATTTTCTGCTGAACTCTGGAAAGTATATTGTACAGGTGTCGCAGACTGGTTATCTCTAATACTGTAAAATATTATTTCTGAAATTGTGTTGCCTCTTCTGAAATAATTGGGGGGAAAAAAACTTTTAAATGTAAACTGCTGGCAATTTGTTCATCTTTAGTGGGCCTAGATTTTTACTAATAATCAGGCATGATATTCACAAGTGTCACAACCAGGATTCTAACCCAAACTCTGATGACTCAACCATCAGAACAAGAGTTTGATATGCTAGACCGCTTGGCCAAGACACGTAAGTGGAGTAAGAAAGGCTTTCAAAGTTTTCATATCTTGGGTCAGTGGTGAAGTACAATGCATGTTGTATACTGCACACACAGATCCTTGTTATTTGATTGGTGAAACCCTTAATTTTGGCAAATATAATGTGGGAGTCCTATATGGATGCTTCAAACTGTCATTTCCAAAAGTTTTTCACTGCCCAGTTGTCAAAATAAGGTAAGGTCGTATCACGGTAGACAAGGTTGGTGTCTACATTGAAGTTGTCCATGCTGTTAAGAAGAGTTTCTTTTAGAATGTTCAGAGTTTGGGATGGGCAAGTTTCCGTGTCTATTAAAAAAAATTCAAATGACAAGGATCTACATGTGAGTTATTCCAGATTTCACCTTGAGACAAGGCACATTCCATAAATAAAAGGTGTACCGTGTGGTGTTTAAAAAAATATACATATTGTTCCTACCTTCATAGGTTTCTTTATACCTGGGATGGACATTTGTCTGTGGTTTATTATTTGATATCTGGAATAAAAAAGTCGCATCCCCTTAAGGTGATCCCTGGCTACACGGCAGTTTGCGGTTGACTGGCACCCCGAACAAAGATATTGACAAAATAGGGAGATCACCAACATAGGACTAGATAGCTCAGTTGGTAGGGCGCCGGCATGTTACTGGAGGTCGTTGGTTCAAAATCCCCTCACTCAGTTTTTCCAAATCACTAGATAGCTCAGTTGGTAGGGCGCCGGCATGTTACTGGAGGTCGTTGGTTCAAAATCCCCTCACTCAGTTTTTCCAAATCAAGATTGTATTCTGGCATTTTTAACTGTCGTCAATAACGCCAGCATGCAGTAAGGATGGGACAAAAATCTACATGGAATAGTAACCAATGTAAGGTTTACAACTGACATAGGCCACGTAATGGTTTGATTAACGAATGCTGTGTGACCTACAATCCTTCAATCAAATGACAAGGTGTTATATAAACCCTCCCACCTTAGCAACCATCTATCAAAGGTACGTTTGCATGAAGCGTATATGACACATGTGTCATGCTCTGTCCAAAACCACAAACTAAAGATAACATGCAGCAAGATTGTTTAATGGTCCGCCATATTGCAGAACCAAAATTTTTGACTCCACAAAACTATGGACAAAGTAAAAGGATAACCACACAATTTCAAGGGACATTTGTGTGAACCATTATAATCTTTTTTCAAAACAACTCCCCAACTATATTCGTTTCCTATCAAAGCACCCAATCCAAAGGAAACAGGTTCCTTTAGGGAGAGCAATTGCACTCTCACGACTTAAAAGTCTAACACCTCAAAAACATTTTTAAAAATTAACATAAAGATGTTTCAGTTTATTTTACAAAAACGATAAAAAATACAAATTAAAGAAATGTGTTTTCTTCTGTCATTGGTGAATCTGAATGGACCAATTTGCTATATTTGAAATTCTTTTAAAACAAAAAGAAAAAATGTATAGTCCATTTTTCCCCAAAAGGCTCGACTAAAAACAATCTCACTCGCAACTCAGCGGTGCATAGGCAGAACCTTGAAATGGCTGACATGAATGTGAAAACATTCACTAGCCTCACAAAAATAATCATAATTTTATGCCATAAAAACAGGAAAATATGACCTTTCTGCTTTGCAAACCGTGACTGAACTTGGGCGAGGGTCGTGCAGCAGGCGCTGCATGCTAACAATACCCCTTCCTTTTAACTGTTTTGTAAATATGCTTGTTTTACAATTTGTGTTTTTAAAAGGGAAAAAAAAAAAAGCCGTACACCAAATGTATGGCAAAATTTGAAAGTACTGTCACTTAATCCATTTTGCCATTATGATTGTGTCATAATTTTATGTTACACATGGTCACAAACGGACAAAGAGGGTTCAAAGGCAAAAATATCCGATGTTGCCAGAGCCTAAAGCTGAGGCAATGGTTTTGAAAAAAGGCGCTATTGATGCTACTCAGATACTGTCAAAATGTGTACTACAGTACATAGAGTGTAAACTGACTCCAAAATGGTGCAACCAAGCTTATTATGGCGAGGACGTTCATGACGTTGGGTCAATAGACATATCTTTTGTTTAAAAACATTGACCACCATTTTGCATGGGCGTTCTAAAGTATCACAAAATGTATAAGTGGGTTGGCACATGGTTTTAAGGGGAAAGAAATGAAACCTTCAAGGGTCAAGGGTCGGTATGTCACACTTGAAGCGGGAAGTTCGCTAGGGATTCTTTATTCCGACGCCCAGAGCTTGAAGGTGCGGTCGAATGAAGCTGTTGCTACGTACTGTTGATTGGTTGATATATCAACAGCCATGATCTTACTGTCGTGACCAGCAAGGGTCATAAGGGGTGACCAGCCAGGATGTGCCCATACCTATACAATAATGGAAGACTCCATGAAGTCAAGGCAATCATAACAAAGGGTGGAGACTACATGTTTATGCAGGTGGTTGTTGGTTCAAATCCCACCTGAGTAGCCTGTAAATTGTTTTTCTAGCAAGGCTTGAAAAAGCACCGACTATACAGTCCTTTATAACATATTGGTGTATTAAGGGTAAATCAAAAATAGTATACTTTATCCACGCTCGGTGGTCTAGTGGTTAAATTAGTTTGGTACCCACTTCTATCTACAGGAATCAAACTGGCCTCTCAGCACCGGGCACGCTCGGTGGTCTAGTGGTTAAATTAGTTTGGTACCCACTTCTATCTACAGGAATCAAACTGGCCTCTCAGCACCGGGCACGCTCGGTGGTCTAGTGGTTAAATTAGTTTGGTACCCACTTCTATCTACAGGAATCAAACTGGCCTCTCAGCACCGGGCACGCTCGGTGGTCTAGTGGTTAAATTAGTTTGGTACCCACTTCTATCTACAGGAATCAAACTGGCCTCTCAGCACCGGGCACGCTCGGTGGTTAAATTAGTTTGGTACCCACTTCTATCTACAGGAATCAAACTGGCCTCTCAGCACCGGGCACGCTCGGTGGTCTAGTGGTTAAATTAGTTTGGTACCCACTTCTATCTACAGGAATCAAACTGGCCTCTCAGCACCGGGCACGCTCGGTGGTCTAGTGGTTAAATTAGTTTGGTACCCACTTCTATCTACAGGAATCAAACTGGCCTCTCAGCACCGGGCACGCTCGGTGGTCTAGTGGTTAAATTAGTTTGGTACCCACTTCTATCTACAGGAATCAAACTGGCCTCTCAGCACCGGGCACGCTCGGTGGTCTAGTGGTTAAATTAGTTTGGTACCCACTTCTATCTACAGGAATCAAACTGGCCTCTCAGCACCGGGCACGCTCGGTGGTCTAGTGGTTAAATTAGTTTGGTACCCACTTCTATCTACAGGAATCAAACTGGCCTCTCAGCACCGGGCACGCTCGGTGGTCTAGTGGTTAAATTAGTTTGGTACCCACTTCTATCTACAGGAATCAAACTGGCCTCTCAGCACCGGGCACGCTCGGTGGTCTAGTGGTTAAATTAGTTTGGTACCCACTTCTATCTACAGGAATCAAACTGGCCTCTCAGCACCGGGCACGCTCGGTGGTCTAGTGGTTAAATTAGTTTGGTACCCACTTCTATCTACAGGAATCAAACTGGCCTCTCAGCACCGGGCACGCTCGGTGGTCTAGTGGTTAAATTAGTTTGGTACCCACTTCTATCTACAGGAATCAAACTGGCCTCTCAGCACCGGGCACGCTCGGTGGTCTAGTGGTTAAATTAGTTTGGTACCCACTTCTATCTACAGGAATCAAACTGGCCTCTCAGCACCGGGCACGCTCGGTGGTCTAGTGGTTAAATTAGTTTGGTACCCACTTCTATCTACAGGAATCAAACTGGCCTCTCAGCACCGGGCACGCTCGGTGGTCTAGTGGTTAAATTAGTTTGGTACCCACTTCTATCTACAGGAATCAAACTGGCCTCTCAGCACCGGGCACGCTCGGTGGTCTAGTGGTTAAATTAGTTTGGTACCCACTTCTATCTACAGGAATCAAACTGGCCTCTCAGCACCGGGCACGCTCGGTGGTCTAGTGGTTAAATTAGTTTGGTACCCACTTCTATCTACAGGAATCAAACTGGCCTCTCAGCACCGGGCACGCTCGGTGGTCTAGTGGTTAAATTAGTTTGGTACCCACTTCTATCTACAGGAATCAAACTGGCCTCTCAGCACCGGGCACGCTCGGTGGTCTAGTGGTTAAATTAGTTTGGTACCCACTTCTATCTACAGGAATCAAACTGGCCTCTCAGCACCGGGCACGCTCGGTGGTCTAGTGGTTAAATTAGTTTGGTACCCACTTCTATCTACAGGAATCAAACTGGCCTCTCAGCACCGGGCACGCTCGGTGGTCTAGTGGTTAAATTAGTTTGGTACCCACTTCTATCTACAGGAATCAAACTGGCCTCTCAGCACCGGGCACGCTCGGTGGTCTAGTGGTTAAATTAGTTTGGTACCCACTTCTATCTACAGGAATCAAACTGGCCTCTCAGCACCGGGCACGCTCGGTGGTCTAGTGGTTAAATTAGTTTGGTACCCACTTCTATCTACAGGAATCAAACTGGCCTCTCAGCACCGGGCACGCTCGGTGGTCTAGTGGTTAAATTAGTTTGGTACCCACTTCTATCTACAGGAATCAAACTGGCCTCTCAGCACCGGGCACGCTCGGTGGTCTAGTGGTTAAATTAGTTTGGTACCCACTTCTATCTACAGGAATCAAACTGGCCTCTCAGCACCGGGCACGCTCGGTGGTCTAGTGGTTAAAGGCAGAGTTTACTTGTAATAAATATCTGTATTCAGTATCTTCACTTGATGTGCCCCAACACATGCGTAAAATAACAAACCTGTGAAAATTTGGGCTCAATTGGTCATCTTAGTTGCAAGAAAATAGTGAAAGAAAAAAACACCCTTGTTGCATAGAATTGTGCGCTTTAAGATGCCTAAGAAAGGCTGAAGCGCTATGTCAGATTCAAATTTTGGGGTAAAAGATTACCTCTTTCGCAAAAACTACATTATTTCAAAGGGGTCATTTCTAACAATGTTTTATGATATCAACAGCTCCAGTGCCCCTCACAAAGTAAGTTTTTGTGGTCATTAACTTGTTGAGTAATTACCAAAAGTACACCCTGCCGTTAAGACATCTGCTGTAGAATGCAGGAGTCATTATTAATATGGGTAAAACAAACAAATACTCTTCCTTTCCGATGAAATTGTTACAGTCGGCTCTGTGTGTGTACACAGTGAGCGAAGACTGGGCTAAACATTCTACCCACTTTGTGCTTACTGTGCCTCCACACTAACCACCACTAGGTGTCCACTAGGCACCAATTGGTTGCCCACTGTGTATAAATGTGAAACCAACTGGGTAACCACTGGGTTTTGGCAAAACATAAACAAATTGGTATAAAAGTGCTCAATGTACACAAAGTACTCACCTTTGCAGTGTTGTCATATGAGCAACTGATTAGGTAGTCCCCTGATACATATACAGAAAAATGGAAAAAAACACATTTGTTATTACCCTAATCATTATACGTCAGAGGGCAAAGTTACAATGGAGTCATCTTTAGTTGTCTACTATGAAACATGCCTAACCTACTTTTTTGTTGAAAGTTTCCATACAAACATAAGTGTATTAAAGTTCTCATCCAAATGGTAAGCCATATTTATGAGTTGGATCTGGATGTTTTGTACAATGCTTTACTCAGTCACAAGTGAATGCTCAATTTGAGTTCCTCAGACTAAAGCCAGTGTTGCTTAGCTACACGAGAGATGGCAAACACACATACACTTTCCAATAAAATGTGTGGCACAGGGATATGAGGTTGCTATGCTGAGGTTTGCCCCAAACCATGTGACAATATGGAAACTCTTGATTTAGTCTGAGAAATTCAAACCGAACAAATTGTGACTGAACAAGGCATTGTGCCAGACGTCATTCCAATCTAAATCACAAATGGCTTGTTTTGACCTATTATGGCTTGTTTGGCACTTGTAGGACGCTTAATTCACGCGTGTCAAAAAACAAGTATTTTGACACTGATTCACCAAAAATTATTCATGTTTTTACACTGTCACCCTAAACTGCATACAGTTAGACGTGTCACAAGATCAAAGAAGAGTAAGAGGGGGACCAGTTGCTCTTTGACTTGATGCCTCTTTTGTGGGCTACCATACTTGAGCACGTGCAGGACATGAATTGACCACAGGCCTAATTAAAATGTGCCATAACTGACACATTTTAATTAACCAATACAAGGGGTTATGAGCGAGCAGCACATGCTTGGGAAAAAAAATGATGTGGCGAGATCGATCACCCCTGGGAACAAGGTTGCTCGAACCCACACTTTGACAACACCTGCTGCACTAAACAGTTTACCCCAACACTTCAAGGAGTCACTTACCTTGGAACTTGACTCCCGACACGATGTTATTATGAGCTGGAATGGTATAAAGACATTTCCGTTGTCTCAGATCCCACAATTTGACGGAATGATCCTCACTTGCTGTTGCCACTTGATACCTAAAAGTTATAAGAATATATTACAATTTGAAACTCATTTTGCCTGATGCACGTTTCCCACCATCCTACAATCTTGATTTTTGTTAGAGGAATATCGATTCCTACATGTACCTTCAATGATAAATTGCCTAATCCTGCTGCCACCTAGCGTTCAAAAGTCCCTCATTTGATTTATCTACAAGTACCTACATGTATTAGAGAAGCTTACCCATTTGAGAAATCTACCCATCAGATAAACTGGCCAATTTGAGAAATTTACCCATTAGAGAATCTGTCCGATTTGAGAAAACCAATCCAGAAACCTACCCATTTGAGAAACTTACCCATTTGGGGAGAAGCTGACATCCAGGACAGATTTGAGATGGCCTTCCATGAACATTATGCATCGTCCTGTTCTAAGATCCCATACCCGACCAAATGAATCCATTCCACTGTGCATGGGTGTAACAACATCAAATTAACACACGGTTCTAGTTGGCAAATCTTTGTGCCCTCAGCAGAGAACAAAACGATCTTTGTTCTAGTTTGTAACTCTTTGAGCACTATAGCAGGGAACAAAAGAACCCTTTTTTCTAGCTGGTACATATTTTAGCGCTCAGCAGAGTACAAAACAGCCTTTCTTTTAGTTGGCAGCTGTTTGCTCTGGTTGGTACATTACATCTTTGTGCATTTACTATTAAAAGAACAAAAACCTTTTTTGTAGTTGGTACGTAATTGTCTTGGGAATGTCACACTCCCTGGTTACTACACAACGAAGATTTCGCAATACAAATCACAACACCATTGATGAAACCCTATCTCAGAGGAATCTTAACTCTTTGAAATCTAACGTAGACATAATTGCCTTACCCTGTAGCACACAGTGATCCATCACACTGGAATCCAATGGAATACACTGATCTGCTATGACCTTCTTGGTGGAGAATTTCATCTTGTGCTTCTAGGTCCCACAATCGCCACGACATGTCAAAACTGTCAATGGAGAAAAAACAAAAAACAAAATCAAAAAAACATTGATGCAAGTGTTATAAATGGTTTAGACCAATAGCTTTTACGGTTTCATAGCAGGGAAATGTTTCTTATTATTTAGGACAAATTAACCAAAGAATATTTCCTCCCTTTAAAGTGCAGAATTGTTAACTATCATACAATAAGTTATTAAGATTAAATCTGAAATCTCACTGATTATAAAATTCATACCAGCAGAGAAATATTTCAGTCTGAATAGCACAATCTTCAAGTGCCATTTTCTTGAATTTGACAGTATTTCAAATACAGTCAAAGTCAAGAGAATAGCATTTGAAGATTGCGCTACTGCAATCCCACCTCTGCAACCAATACACTGTAAAATTACATTTACAAGTTTGTTGGCTTTTTTGAAAAAACATGAACAAGTTATAAGTAGTTTAATTGGTAAGCATGCAGTCGTGTTAATTGCATGGTTTCATACAGTCATTGACTTCAACTGCCTGCTATATATTGCTTTAAACTTTTGGAAGAATTTGGCAACCAATAAAAAAAAAGAGCTTCATGAACACTCATTCACGTTCGGTGATATTCACTCATGTAATGTTCTGTTTTGGGTAGACAAAGAATTACACTTCCATAATTCTCCGAGTGAGAAAAAGTATTTGATTTAAATTGTTATTGAAATAAGTAACAAAGCACAATTACTTGTGTGCCCCTGTATTTAGTAAGTATGTTTATAATGTGTCGGGTTGTTTCTTTCGATCATGAAAGCATGGCAGGAAATTTGATGTCTCTAAAAAGGTTTTACAGAATTGGAGTTGAACAAAGAAAAAATTACTAGAATGGGACTTGAACCTGGGACTTCTGCATTAACGTGCCGGCGCTCTACCATGAAAAAGAAGGGAAGATATTTTGTATTCTTGTGGATGAAACCTCTTACCATGTTGTTCCTAGAAATCTCCCAGATGGATGGTAAGCAATACGAGCTACCCTAGCAGCGTGGCCCTCTATGTTAGCTACTGGCTCATCACTATCAAGACATCAATAAGAACATCAATAAGAACATAGGTCAAGGTGGAATATAAGCAATACTAGCTACCCTAGCAGCGTGGCCCTCTATGTTAGCTACTGGCTCATCACTATCAAGACAGTCAATAAGAACATCAATAAGAACATAGGGAATTGGTCAAGGTGGAATATAAGCAATACGAGCTACCCTAGCAGCGCGGCCCTCTATAATAGCTACTGGCTCATCACTATAAAAACATCAACAAGAACATAAATAAGAACACTGATAAATGGTCAAGCTGCAAGGAGGGGGAGGGTGAGAGGGTAGGGAACACTCATTACACCACTGCTACCATCATATCTGTCATAATCCTTGAATGCACTAGTGATTTTGACCGCAGTACCAGACTATTTACCCTCTAAGCCTCACTTTGGAAACCATGATTTGAATGGAAGAAGTTAAACAAAAACAACGATGGCTGCCCCTTGGTATTGTTGTTACCTGACTAGATTCCAGAGTTTAACGCTACCATCAGCTGCACAGGATGCCATACAGCATGCTTGATCATCCAAGGACACTGTAGCTTTGGGGTGGAACACAACGGCCCCGATGTTATGATTGTGACCTCTTAGGGTTCTGATTCCTTTGAGGTCTGGAACCGACCATAACTTGATTAATCCACTCCTGAAACAAGAACAAAGTTCACATTTTGGTTTTACGCTACACCGATGCGTGATAACTACTGTATGGCCTGACGTGTTGTGGCTGAGCGGTTAAGTGCACCGAACTCAAGCTCTTGTATTTCTAATCAGCAGAGTGTGGGTCGTGGTACTTGCGTCCTTCAGCTGATTACAGTTTATACTTGCAGAGCAAACAGCAAAAAAATATCACCGTATTCTCACCGAATCCATCCACATTTATTAAGGTGACAGGATACCAACCACTTCTCTAGCAGCAGCATTCGCTAATAGACACCAACATTTCAAAATCTAAGAAACAATTACTCATGCATGAATCTTTTCTCAAGTTCAAATATTTGGGGTAAAAAATTATCCAAACCATATTACTTGGAAGGGAATCCTTTCTGAAAATAGTTTATGCTATCAACAGCTGCAGTGCTTCTCACTAAGTAAGTTTTTATGGTCATTAATTTTTGGAGTATTTACCAATCTAGGACCCTACCTTTGAAGGACATTGGATTTTAGACAATTGGAGTGTCAGTAGCAAGATTTCACATGAACATGCTGTCACTGCTGACAGGAAATATTGGGGAGATGATTCTGTGTGAACTCTTCCCCCACCCCCTCCAAAAAATGGAGGTGAATAGATATCTTCCCCATCCCCTTAATCTTAAAACAGCACCGATAAGGACTTACCATGATGCAGTTGCTAAGATCTGAGAGTTTGGACTGAACTGGCAGTATGAGATGGGCCGTGTGTCGCCAATTTGACTTCCTATAGCAGTCAGGGACTGCAAAAAAACACAACAAAAGTGTAACAAATACATACTCATACTCGGGAAAACTGTTCACTACGCATTATTAAAAGTTGCAAGACAGTAAGTTATTTACAGGAAGACCTTACCAATGTAAATGAAATGTGTATAGGTTGGTTGTATGTGTGTATTGAACACAAGAGGATGGAAATGAATTTTTCTCTTCCAAAACAAAGGAACTACTTCCCAAGAAGGGTATGCTCAACATTGGGAAGACGGAAAATTGAAATGTTCACAGATTTACACAAAACATTCATGGTAGAAAAATGGTCATGGTGGAAAACTTCCCTTGAACTATTTTTGCTTAAAATGCTTAGTTTTTGACAAATGATTAAAACTAGCAGTTTTGTTCTCGTGAGTCCAAAACACCATAGTTTGAAAACAGGTTTTTAAAAAACTATTTTCTTGTGGCTCCAATGACAGATTGAGCGTAAACTTTCACAGGCTTGGTATTCTATGTATACTGGGTCACATAAAGTGAGGATACATGTCAAGTACTAATTTTGCCAACCCTTAATCAGTGAGATATTTTTTGAACTCACCCTAAGATGACGATGAAGCTCTTGAGTCTTGGCATTCCTCTTGGATTCTGGAATATTCTTATCAAGTCTGGATTCCTGTATCCTCTTCTCTGCCCTGGTGTGATAAAACAACAAGGTCCCCTGATTATCTTTAATCATGGTTTACACATAGAAATAGAACCCGCAAAACGCTAAGTGGGTCATTATCCACAAGACTCAGTTGTGAGATCATTTTTGGGATTGGAATGAATGCACTCATCAACAAACCAATGTTGTGCCACCCCTGAATAATATGTTTGTTAAAAACTAGACGATTGGAATGACTGCAGTCTTCCATTAAAACCAATAAATGTACCATCCCTTTATGGTATGTTTCTTGAGAACTAGAGGATTGGAATGAATGTACTCATCAACAAACCAATGTTGTGCCATCCCTTTATGGTATGTTTCTTGAAAACTAGAGGATTGGAATGAATGTACTCATCAACAAACCAATAATGTACCATCCCTTTATGGTATGTTTCTTGAGAACTAGAGGATTGGAATGAATGTACTCATCAACAAACCAATAATGTACCATCCCTTTATGGTATGTTTCTTGAAAACTAGAGGATTGGAATGAATGTACTCATCAACAAACCAATAATGTACCATCCCTTTATGGTATGTTTCTTGAGAACTAGAGGATTGGAATGAATGTACTCATCAACAAACCAATAATGTACCATCCCTTTATGGTATGTTTCTTGAAAACTAGAGGATTGGAATGAATGTACTCATCAACAAACCAATAATGTACCATCCCTTTATGGTATGTTTCTTGAGAACTAGAGGATTGGAATGAATGTACTCATCAACAAACCAATAATGTGCCATCCCTTTATGGTATGTTTCTTGAAAACTAGAGGATTGGAATGAATGTACTCATCAACAAACCAATAATGTACCATCCCTTTATGGTATGTTTCTTGAAAACTAGAGGATTGGAATGAATGTACTCATCAACAAACCAATAATGTACCATCCCTTTATGGTATGTTTCTTGAGAACTAGAGGATTGGAATGAATGTACTCATCAACAAACCAATAATGTACCATCCCTTTATGGTATGTTTCTTGAAAACTAGAGGATTGGAATGAATGTACTCATCAACAAACCAATAATGTACCATCCCTTTATGGTATGTTTCTTGAGAACTAGAGGATTGGAATGAATGTACTCATCAACAAACCAATAATGTGCCATCCCTTTATGGTATGTTTCTTGAAAACTAGAGGATTGGAATGAATGTACTCATCAACAAACCAATAATGTACCATCCCTTTATGGTATGTTTCTCCAAACCTAGAGTATTGGAATAATTAATAATTAACGACAGGCATTTATCAGGTGATTTTAAACATTGCATCAAAGCACCTTACACTATTACTACTACCCCTATTCATTGGGCCTTACACATTCCGAAAACCCTCTCAACACCTTTGGAGTATGCAGCACCGGTAGTTCAAATGGTGCACAGGATGCTAAATTATTCACATCAACAATCTCTACCCTCACAGGTACCCATTAACTCATCGGTGATGAGAAGCAACTACAGTTAGGTGTCTTGCCCAAGAACACAATTTCCTCTTCCACAAGTTACTGTTGTGCCATACCATTACATTTTGAACTTACCTCGGTAAGGAATATTCTGCAATCCATAGTCTAGCTTTCTTCAGACTCTCTGGTCCTTCGTGGTACCATGTCTTTTGGTCCTCCTATTTGTGAAAGTCATAATTGTCAATTAAAAGCTCTTATAATAATGACTTATAACCAGTCATAATTATGGCTTATATCTCATAACTATGAATTAACCTACATCATATTTATGACTAATTAAGTCTTGGTTTTATCGGTTTTACTGGGTCTGATGACAGGGTTTATTTTTTTACTTTTGTCTTGACCCAGATAATTTTTTATATGTCCTTCTTCACTTTTATGCCACCTCATTAAGAGACTCTCATTCATTAAGGGACTGGTTACCACAACCAAAAAATTCCAATGTGCAATATCGATTCAGACAGGCCGGCAAACTATCTCATGTTAAGTGTAAGACTAACCGTTTTAAAAATAGTCCGATTCCATATTTTGTCAACATTTTTAATGCCAACAGTGTTGCTTCCTAACTTTTTGTACTATTTGACAGATTTTGTGTTTTTTTAACCCTTAATATTTCAGTTTTTCACTGCATAGTAAGCCTCTGTAATTTACGGTAAATTGTATATTTTCATCTTGATGTATACATTGTCTCAATTTAGCCTTTGCTACAAGTGCAGTGTTTTTAATAAACCAGAATAATAATAATCAAACAGACCTTATGGCTAAAGTAGCCGTAAATCAGAAAAGAAAACAAACGAAACACCACAGATAAATGGTTTCCCAACAAAAAAATATGCTAATCTTTGCCAAACATATACTTGGGGCAGATTAATTACCAATAAAATCATTTTACAGAGCGATTCAAATTGTAATAAGGGCGTTGGAGCACAAAGAAACTGAAATTGAACTTTTAAAGGGCAAAAAAAAGGAGTACATCTGTGAGATAAAAGTGTTGACAAAATGATAGCACATTGTTACATCAGTGCAAAAATCAATAAAAATAAACAAATATTCTAAAGAATTCCTGAGATTCCCAGAACACAAAGAGAGGGAGGGGGTCACATATCGAGTTGAAAATGAACAAACACCACAACAAAAACAAAAGCAAAACTACAACAAAAATACAACAATTTAACAAAAACACAGCAGTAAAACAAAAAAAAACAAAAGCAAAATGTTTAACCTCTTTCTTCTTCTCTTTCTCAATTTGTTCTTTCTGATGTTGATTGAATTCATCGTCTCCAGCAAGAGCAAGCAATTGACGCAACCTCTCTCTTCTGTCAGCCTTATCCTCTCCAAACAAGCCTGAAAATCCAAGTAGGAATAAAAAAAAGTTATTGCTGCTATCATTGGGAAGGTATTGCATTTTGCTCTCCCAGCCAGGTTCCAAGTGGACGATACTCATGCCTACATCCTCACGGACTGTAAAAGAAACCCTGTTTCAGCTCGAGGAGTAGGTGGCAATATTTTCCTGTTGGCACAAGTCATAGCCTTCACCTTGAAGTGGCCGTCCTGCCTTGTAATGTTGGGCGATCTCTCATAAAAAAATAAAATAAGTAAAAAATGCAAAAAGTATATATTACAACATGGACTCAATTGAATCTTCCTAAAGAAAATATTGAGGGACTCACATATTGGCTCCCCTTTTTTTCTTAGTTGAGCTTTAACCTCTGCATCATCAGTAGAAACTGTGATTTGACGAAGCTGCATATAAAACAAAATATGAAGAGAAAATTATTCTGAGCAATGCAATACTTATTACTTGCATTGGATATTGACCAGTTATTGCCCTTAAGCCAACATAAAATATTGGACGCATATGAGTGCATTAGTGCAGAATTTTATCAAGAGGTGAAATCTGGACTGTGAAGCCGAGTGGAATGGAAAAACCGGATTTCACAGAGTCTACAATAATGCAAAAAAGAAATGCATTCAATACTTTTTTAAATTAACTCACACATAGATCCTAGTAATTTGAATTGTTTTCACAATACACATAAAATAGACACATAAACTTGTCCACCCCACACATTGAAAATTATAAAAACCCATTCAAAACAATGTGTTACACAGGCACCTTGGGTGGGATGAGAACCCAAACCTTTTGCACTATCTAGCAGATTTGTCAGTGACACTGGGGGAAAATAAGTGACTCTGCCCTGTCAAGTACAACAAACCCACATCACAACCAATGTGAGACTTTTGGGGATGCTAGGTGGCAGCAGACTTACCAGTCAAATCAAATGGTCTCCGAAGTAATGCGAAGTAGCTCAGAACTATGTAAACAATTGGACTTGACACAGTATGTCCAGGGGTCAAAACAACACTAAAATGTTTACTTGCTGGCAGCGACAGTAGAAAAAAGTTACCGTTCCACCAGAAAAATGTTGTGGCCCAAAACTATTTAGCAGTTTAAAACTGATCAGCATTTATCATTTTGGTAAGTTAAAAGGTCACTTTTGTATCTGTCATCTGGCTAAAATTGTCCACCCTCCCACGGAAGGTTTCAGTAAAATTTTGAGGAAGATATTTTTCACTGTCCCACCGCGTTTTGTGTGTGTATTTGGTGACCCAAATATTTTCACTGGTCACAGGACAAAGGGTCACTGTTAATTTCTACTACTAATGTCTGATGCCACCTGGCTTTCCTAAGTCCCCCATAGGTCAGAGGAAACAAGCCTTTTATCCAACCTAGGCTTGTGCTCCAGCTCTGGCTAGGGCTCCGTCATTAATTTTGCACAGTGCTTAGAAATCAAACTGTAGCCTGAAGCCAAAGCATGAACCAAGGTTTGGAAAACGCCTAGGTCAGTTTTTTTAACTTTCAATCATAAATCTTTGGTCTCAAGATTTTTTAAGGAGTCAACGTTACCTTTTTTCTTCTTTCAAATTCAGCAAGAAGCTCCAGTCGTTGTTCGCTGACGTGCTCCTCGAGGTCAAAGGTGTCACCTGAAAAAAAGTATACAATGGTTGAGGTGAAGGTGCTACCAAGCTATTAGCCAGCGATACGTCCAGGCGTCTTTTGGACGCCCTATTTTATTTTTGGACGCCCCGAAAAACTGTCGGACGCCCTTGAAGACGCCCTGTTTTTTGTACATAATAAAAAAAAATTACATCCGAATACCTGAAATTGTAAGTAAAACGAACGCAAATCCAAAACTATTACTACCTGCCAGCTGCAGTGAAGGTAATTTTATGCAAGATACAACCAATTTATCTTTAATATATCGTAGGACGCCCTGTATTCAGGGCTCCCTGAAATCGAGGCAAATCTTTTACCTCTCTGCGCGCGATGTAAACAGTCCCTAGATACAATTTTTGTGGTTTGACTTGCCAAGCAAAGAGTCTCCTCTCATTTGACCAAAACTTAGAAACATGTAAGGCTCCACTGGTTAGTTGCACTTGTAAATGCAAACAGTTGTGGTATTTTAGGCATTTCTGCAAGGTACAAAAATATGTCATACTGTCGGGGCCATAAAAAAAAATTTCCCCACCGAAAAAGTTTCATCAAACACTTTTTCAATTCACAATTCACGATGATCAAATCATATGTGACTAAACATTCTGCTGAGCATTCTGGGGGAAAAAATACAGAGGCTTAAAGAAGCCACGTGCCTTATATCATTTTCTAATAGTCTGGATAATTTTTTTTTGTAACACTCTATCATTTTTGTTATTAATATTAAAATTTAAACATCAGCTTTGTGATTCGATTATCACTGTTTATTTATATGCTTTATTATAAATGTTAAGAAACATAAAAAGACACAAAACTAAATAAAAATAAGATTTGAAAGCCAAGAATTATTTACATTTTTTTTTTTTTTTAAATACCATTGTTATTTTTTAAACTAAATAAAAAATATGTTGAATAAAATGAAGAAAACTGCTGGCTATAGAGTCATACACTAAGTCTCACAAGTCACAGAACACTTGTAGTCACTGCAGATGTTTCTTCCACGTATGGCTTCACCCGGACACCATACTTTCTTGTTTGCATCGAAAACAGGTCAAACTCAAATCAAATGGGACGCTATTGAAGTCATCGAAGATCGGTGCGTGGTGTGAAAGTTTCAATGTCCATCACGTTTTAATATATCGTAGGACGCCCTATATTCAGGGCGTCCCTGAAATCGAGGCAAATCTTTTACCTCTCTGCACGCGATGTAAACAGTCCCTAGATACAATTTTTGTGGTTTGACTTGCCAAGCAAAGAGTCTCCTCTCATTTGACCAAAACTTAGAAACATGTAAGGCTCCACTGGTTAGTTGCACTTGTAAATGCAAACAGTTGTGGTATTTTAGGCATTTCTGCAAGGTACAAAAATATGTCATACTGTCGGGGCCATAAAAAAAAAATTCCCACCGAAAAAGTTTCATCAAACACTTTTTCAATTCACAATTCACGATGATCAAATCATGTGACTGAACATTCTGCTGAGCATTCTGGGGAAAAAAATACAGAGGCTTAAAGAAGCCACGTGCCTTATATCATTTTCTAATAGTCTGGATAATTTTTTTTGGTAACACTATCATTTTTTAAATTAATATTAAAATTTAAACATCAGCTTTGTGATTCGATTATCACTGTTTATTTATATGCTTTATTATAAATGTTAAGAAACATAAAAAGACACAAAACTAAATAAAAATAAGATTTGAAAGCCAAGAATTATTTACATTTTTTTATTTTTTATTTTTTGTTTTAAGTTTTTGAAAAATACCATGGTTATTTTTAAAACTAAATAAAAAATATGTTGAATAAAATGAAGAAAACTGCTGGCTATAGAGTCATACACTAAGTCTCACAGAACACTGTAGTCACTGCAGATGTTTCTTCCACGTATGGCTTCACCCGGACACCATACTTTCTTGTTTGCATCGAAAACAGGTCAAACTCAAAACAAATGGGACGCTATTGAAGTCATCGAAGATCGGTGCGTGGTGTGAAAGTTTCAATGTCCATCACGTTTTAATATATGTTTGCATATTTCTTATAAACAAAGGAAGGTAATTAGGGCATCAGTTGATTATGGAATATTTTTATTTTTTTTCAATTCAAAGAAAAAGGCATAGTACATCGAAAACCGGACAGGGGAGGATACTGATCGCCCATTCATTGTTTACCGACAAAGGGATCAAATTTAACATCAGACAGTGCCCCCGACTAGTGGGAAGGCTTGAACAACCGCAAAGGCTTTAGAAATTATAGCGGTGAAACGCCACGCGCGCAGTAGACAAGTTTACAAAATGCATGTGTACATGTACATGTATGTCGACGTAAAAAGCGTTGTGTATGTATATGTACATATGTACATAATGTACATGTCGTGTACCTACCAGGAGACACACGTGTTGTAGACTTGATTTCAAGTCTGAGATAAGTGTTATTTTTCTGCATCAGCCACACAAAATCCCCCCGCAGATTGGCTATCACGCGCTCTATAACTCGTAGGTTAAAGACGGAGGTTAATCCACAAGAGGGCGCTATTTCATGCAGGCAATGCAGGTAGACTAAAAACCACGAGCACAGACTTGGAACCAAGTCTAGGCACGTCATTCCCGCTCTTTTCTGGCTGCCGCAACCTTTCAGTGCATATTAATGTATGCAGAACATCGCACATGCGCAGTGTATGAGTCAAAACGTGCGTGTCTGTTTGTATGTGTGAACCTCTCACCATGAGTATGGGTAATGCAGGTTTAATAAAGAATGCTCACTGCACACCGTAATATTGAAGGACAGTACTTCTTAAATGCTCACCTCCCTCATCACTATCAAACTATCCCTCGTAGTGAGTGGTACACTGTAAATGTACATGATGTACGTACATTGAAATGTTAACGATTGTTCCGAATATAATTCGCGGGCTATTTGTAGAATACCGCAACTCGACTCTTGTACGGGGGAAATCAATATGAAAAAGTCGTGACCCCGCCCAAACTTTAAAAATAATAATAACACTGCGCGAAATACTCCGATTCTTAGGGCTGTACGGTGCTGATTTCATTTTTTTAAACCCTTTAACCGGCCCAGACCCAAAGCATGCGTGGAGTACACAGTAAATGCAATAATAGTTCTCTGTGGTACATGCTTGCTGAAAATTTACCCCAACAATTTGGACGCCCTGTTTTTCAATCCAGTCAAATTTGGACACCCTATTTTCAAATCCTGGCTAAAAGCTTGGGTGCTACTACTGCTTTCTTGGAAGAGTGTATTTAGTGAAATTGTAGAGTTTCATTTCATTTCAATCAATTTCAGTTTGGACTTTAGTTTTGTGATGCACTAATTTTTCAAGAGCTAGAGCCCTATAAACAAATTTAAAAAAGTTTGAGCATCTACGATTATTTTTCCCAAACAGTGAAACAGAACTTGTGACTTCTGTTTTAAAACTGTTTTACCGGTCTATCCAATCAGAACTATAAGCTGACCTGTGAAAGGAGTAAGTGTCAATAGACATTCCAGGATTAAAAATAGAACATTTTAACAAAATCTTTGCAGTCACAAAACCACAAACCACAGTGGAGGCATACAAAGCAAAATGTATAACAAATTGAATTTGACCTTGAAGACCCTCTTTAATCCTCTAAAGTGACATGGATCCTTCCTCACTCTAACAAAATCAAATCCACAAAACTGTAGGACTCTGATTAGGGTGTGATGCCTGATCCCATATATAGTCCTCAGTTCCACAAAATCAAACAAAACCTGCAGTTTGATTTTTTATGGGTTGGAGTTGTTAGGGTTTAAAGATATTCCCCCTGAACTTTATATTTTTCCAATGAAGTTGAAGCTGCCCTTTGCATAATTCAGAGATGCCACTGCGGTAAAAAAAAAAACCCTGAAATTTTTGTTTTCTTTGACAAAAGCAGAAAGCCACTCGTGTGACCCAACCAACCCTAACTTTATGCCGTGACCCTAAACTTTGTAAAAAAAATAATAAAAAAATTTAAAAAAATGCGCACGTGTTTGCACGATAGTGCGCAATCTGAAGATTGCGCAAACCTTTGCTCGATATGCAAATTGAGCTGCTGATTGGGTGTAGCGCAAGCTACGGATTGCGCAAGAGTTTGTCCAATTTATTGTGCAAAATTGATGATTGCGCTCCCCAGAATGAACGAGAGTGGACTCAAGCGGACGATTTGGTGCAACCTGTTAGCCGAAAATTTATCTTTTTTGAAATATATCTGAGACAATCATACTTCCATATTAACCAAAAACATCTCCTGCGTACCTCATGTGAGTTTAAAGTATACTGAAGAGGTCTTGGATGGATTTTGGCTCAGTTTTTGTTCATTCGCTGTTAGTTTTGAATCGGGCAAGTAGTTTTTTTTTACGCACTCGCCAAACGTATCAGAATACAACAAACCAACAAAGAAAAAACTTTCCGACCTACCGACCCTATTATAAAATGGCATGTAATCGGAAACGAAACACTTTTTTTTTTGCCTTACCTCGAACATGCACGTCTACTGTTGAGTTTTTGATTTTTTCAATCTTGAATGTTTCGAGGAGATCGCGATCGGCCTTTGATTTTATTATGTGTGTGTGTGCGTATGTATCGGACGTATTACTATTAGACAACTCGTCCTCCTCCTCGTCCTCCTCCTCGTCCTCCGATCGGAGACCACCGCAACACGAAATCAGACTCATTTCAAGGCTGTGTGCATGACACCTTCGCTCACTATGCAAACTTCCTACACACACGTCTGCAGGGTGTTTGCGTGCTACGCCTTGAACGTAAGGATACTAAAATTGCGAAGCTGTTGATCGCGCGCGCTTGAAAAAAAACATGTTGCTGTTTGTTTCTCTCTCCGGTCTTTTAATAAATGGACAGCCTGGAAAAAACGGAAGTTGAGGTATTTTTTTTATAAAACCGGAAATCCGGTTTAATCCGGAAAAGTGGCATCTCTGAAAATTTCAATGGTCTTTCAAAGATGAAACGCATATGAAGCATGACATGATTATTTGCAGCTTACCAGACGAGATGCTGATGTTGCCAGCTTCGATTCCCGCCTGAACAGATCCCTTAGAACTCTCCTCTCTCAGCCTCTCTTCTAGGGTGCCATAATGAATTTTCTGCCTCTTAAGGGCGGGGCCAGCCTCATCGTCGGACATTCTGCGAGCTTGAGACAGTAATTACACTAGGACAAAAAATTGAAATGAAATTTGTTAATATCCTGCAACTTAAAAGTACGGGCTTTGCGATGTAGGTTGGCCGAGTGGTATCCTCTTCCTGCCATTAACCTTGTGGACCGAGGTTCGAATCCTACCTCAGAATAGAGCTTTACAGCTTTGGTTTGCTTTGATTTAGGATTTCAGTCCCAACCTGTATTGAATTAATTTCCCTTTGTGAGGATTCCTTCACTAAAATTGCAATTATAGTGTGTTTACGTTTTAGCGAGATAAAACTACTTTTTCTACTTCTAGTTGTGGTTGAGTTTACATCTGTTAAACTCATAATCTCTGAAGACCACACCAAATTTTGTAAGGGAACACCAGGGCAAAACCCTTTTGTTAGCGATATAAAGTGTACTGGGTTCTTTTACATGGTTTGCAACACACCGGATGAATGTCTTTAAGTCCAATCTGAAGCTAGCCCCACTTCTGTGGCCAAGGCTAGCTGAGAATCCTTTGCCACACGTCCCGACCATTTCTTGTGAAGCTAAACATTATTTTATTAAAGCGCATTCCCAACGAGCCAGTCGGCGGTTTAAACCAGCTGAATGTGTTCACCTACATGTAGTTCTTAGCTTGATTTGTGTGCTTTGGGTGTTCAAACAAATAACATTTTAAAAAGATATTTTAAAACGATAATTGTGCGACTTACTCCGAATTACTTTCCGCGATGTGTACTACTAGGAGCCGCCATTTTGGAATCATGCAAATCAAATGCGACGTCATCGGCCGGCATGGTTGTGGGCGGAGCGAGGTAAGGGTGTGAACATTTCATTGGTTGCTTTGTGTCTGCTTCGCCCACAGCCCAGCCGGCCGATGACGTCGCATTCGATTTGCATGATTCCAAAATGGCGGCTCCTAATACACATCGCGGAAAGTAATTCGGAGTAAGTCGCACAATTATCGTTTAATAAAATTAAAATATCTTTTCAAAATGTTATTTGTTTGAACACCCAAAACACACAAATCAAGCTAAGAACTAGGTGAACACATTCAGCTGGTTTAAACTGCCGACTGGCTCGTAGGGAATGCGCTTTAATAAAAAAAAATCTTAGCTTCATAAGAAATGGTCGGGACTTGTGGCCAAGGATTCAGCTAGCCTTGGCCACAGAAGTGGGGCTAGGCCACACAAGACAAGTGGGGCTGTAGTGGACTTTACTACTTACTACTAACAGTGCAAGGCATTGCGCAAAAATTAAGACAGCGCGGTGTGCGCGGAGCCTAAAGATAGTGCAGTGTGCGCTGGAAGCTAGGCGGAAGGCTCCGCGCACACCGCGCTGTCTTAATTTTTGCGCAATGCCTTGCAGGCGGCGTTCACGCATTGCGCAAAAATTAAGACAGCGTGGTGTGCGCGTAGCCTAAAGACAGCGCAGTGCGCTGGAAGCTAGGCAAAAGGCTCTGCGCACACCGCGCTGTCTTAATTTTTGCGCAATGCGTGAACGCCGCCTGCATGCGCATTAGCAAACATCATGGATGCCGGGCAGTCAAATCGGTGGCAGTAACGCCTCAGAATTTCTTCAAAATTACACCAAAACGAGCGCGCACAAGTGCGTTTTAATGTGCTGTCCACAAATCGGATACAATGAATGACAACTGGGGAAAAAATCTCGGCATAAAAACGTGATTTTATATTCGAAAAATTATCCCACCTCCTGACAACTCAATCAGCAGATCAAATCTCAAATTTAGTGATTTCCACTACTTTCATAAGGGGAGCTCACCACTCAATTTTGTCTACTTGCCACACCACACCTGCAACTTATATATCCCCTGAGGAGTTTGTTGCAGTATTCGACAGATACAGATCATGTGTGCGGTGTGGTCGTCAGAATAGAAAGACATGAAACTTGAAAGAGCTAGACCTAGCGGTTAGAGATAGACGTCAGCTGGCCTGGTCAGACCGACCAAACAAATTTTACAATACAATTTGACCACATAAACATGGCGTTACAGAGTACACCAAAATTAATGTTTACTATGTCTATAGCGTTATACTCACACGTTTACTTGAAATTTAAATGAAAACTCAGAAACGTTTAGAAAACATTTTAAGCATTCATCATGGAGAGCGCCATGTTTTGCTTATATCCTGCTTCACTCAAAATGTTTGGAAGATATTTTTTTTCACAATTTTGTTTAAAAAAACTAAACAAATTTTATACACATAAAAAGAAAGATTTCAAAATAGAATAATTTTATTTTAAAATATGCTGCAAATGTTTCAAAGTATTGAATATTAGATTTCAAAAATAAAATGTTTTCGGGTTAGTGACTTATGGCCATGGCTCATTCTCGTACTCACGATGATCGACCACGGTTATTTTCTTTTGAGTTGAACGCTGTCAATCAAACAGTTTGGGGACGATGCAGCGCGCGCAGTGTAAACTGCTGTTGTTTGTTTCATGCATCTCTTCCTTCCTCCATGCATCAATGCAGTCTGATTGTAACTTCTGTACTTGTACTTTTTGTAACTCAAAGGATTACAAACTAACATTTTAAAAAGTAAAGACAACCACACATAAATATTTTTAGGAACTATATGCCATCATTGGAGAGCATTTGCCATGTATAAGCTCTTTTCGGAATTGGAAATTCAAGATCACAGTATTCCACTCTCAAAATGATCAGGAGAGGTCCAACACGAATTGCTCTCAAAATCGATGACATCGCGGAGTTTGACAATTTCAAGAAAGAACTTGAACAGCAAAGGAGGGAAAAACAACAGGGCTCCGCAGACATGCAAGGGGTCGAAATTCAAAGTGACGTCACAACCGCCACTACACAGTGGGAAACCCAGGCCAGTCTACTTGGAAGCACAAAGGACTTAGATTCCAAAGCCAGACAACAGAGGATCCAGCAGCGGATTGGTTTTGACCCTCGACCAGCACCTTCGACCTCAAGTCGCATCGGGGAACTTCGTGGAGGAGAATGAACCATGAGGCATGGTGCACCTTTAACGTTTAATGGAGTCGACACTCTTTTTTGAAAGTTGACAACAGTGTGTGGGAGTGACTCTGAACACTGGACTCATCGAAATGCATGGCTATCCATTTTGGATGGTTTAGTCTGGACACTTCAACAACAAATTTAAAATACCACTCAGCACTTCCCCCCCCCCCCCCCCCCCCCATCTATACCATTGCAGTACCAGGAAAAAAAATCCAATCCGAACTGATATTGATAACAAATCTTCATCATTAGAGATGTGTATTTTTATCTTTACACATAATGTGCCACTGCAGAAATTACAATGCTCCAAGATAGGTGACTTCATAATAAAGGGCTGCAGAAGCTAGGAACACTGTTTAAATGATTCAAAGTAGGCGTTCTCAGTAGTCACCTTACAGACTCCACCATGTGTAATATACCCAGCAAGATCACATGTGAGAGCTGAAAGCCAATGATGTGCATCGATTTTATCACAGCTAGTGATCTACCGTAATATCTATGATTAAATGATGCCACTATGCATGGACAGCCTGATACCAGCTGGAGGCAATGGGTGCAATCACCACCATGCCTCTGGTCATTGCCTTGGTGCCCCTTTAAATGTTTCATTAGAAAGTTACATTTTCCTTGTATTGTAGATTAATACTTGGGACAACTGCCTTTCCCCTACAAGAATGAAGTGTCAGGCTAGTTGCGACAATTATTGTAACCCTCCATCCTCTGCGACCATTGGGAGGATATAGGTTGTTATGATTACTAGTTTTAAGCCTAGTGTCAAGCCTACAGTCATGGCGCTTGCTCCTAGAACTATGAAGTTCGTTTCGCTATCGCTAAGTTCAGGAGTACACAAGGCTATAGATTTTTCTTGTTGTCTTTTTAGTAATAGTAAAAGTGAAAAAAAAATAAAATACCTACTCCCATGTTTATTTCACTCTGAACCAAGATAACCCATTTGAACCATATGATTATTGATAATACCCCTTTTTATTAATTTCCCGGAAATGTACTTGTAAAAAATAAACTACACTTGGCTAAGTTTGTGGACATTTTCCAAGCCAAAAATAAAGTTATGGATTGTGAAAATCAACACACACAAAAATGTAACTAAATATTGGAATGGTGTCATAATATTAACAGTGTCCAAATTTGTGTTTCTGTTTGGAACTTATTTAAAACAATTTTTATTTATCAACATGCTGATCATAACAATGTATTATAAATTTGTTCCAAATAAATCACATCTTAATAGGAATAGATAGCTAACGTTTTAGATGATAAAGCAAAGAATTCTGATCTGAATATTCATAAAAATGCATTGTCTATTTTAGATTTTTCATTGTGGCTCTGTATGGGGAGTGGTCTTCACATTGGCAATATTCTCATGTAGTTTAATTCTGGTGGAAGAATAAGAGAAATACATCATCAGAATTTACTGTATCAATGATATAATTTCCCAAATAAGACACATTTGAATACACTTTCTGGGTGTTTGTAATAATTGGCTGTACTTTATTCCCCACCCTCATAATGATGAACTTTGAAAATAAATTCTATTAGATGTGAATAAACAAAAGGTTTAACTGGTGATCACTGGAAATTTCTGATTGAATATCGCCAGCCCCCGCCCTAGTCTTGGTGCAAGACGTCCCTGTTCTGTATTTCCACGATCCGCCCCATTACAAATTGCCGCCAATAGAGGGCGCTATCATTCCACGAACCGCTATCACCCCCACGAACCGCTATCACAGGAACGTCTTGGGAATCTCGTCGAGTATCACGTGATACAATCGCTGTGACCTATATCTGCATATTCACATTGAGGTCACAACGGCAATACGCAAGCGTACGAACACAAATTTTAAGCCGCATAACGACCACAACAGACTGGTCACGTCATGTCAGCTGCTGTAAAATGTAGCAGACGAAATTGTATGGTCTACTATACTGACTGACACACTGTGTGCTGTTCTGTGTAGCTAGGACGGTCGGCCTCTTTCGTGATTTTTTGCAATTATGACGGCTAACTTTGCTGGCGAATAATGGCCTCGTGATACTCATCACACCGTACGAAAAAGGGCGGATGGTGTATAGTTTGTAACCGGCAGCTAGTAACCTGTAAGAGTTACGCCACCTTACTAACGAAAGCCAAGAAAAGGGCTTCATCAAAGATTTAAGTTAGATTGTCGGCGAGGTGATCGAACCATCTGTTTCACAATATTGGTACTGTCTGCCTCAAATAATCAAAATTCACATTTCCCTTAAGTACACACTCAATGTTGGAGTATGATGGGTTGAGGAAGCTGTCAAGTAGAAATGCTTAGGGGTTCGTATGGTGTTCCATATGTGCCACTCCTTTCCGTCGCCTTTTCAATTTTGTCCGTCGCCTTTCCAATTTTGTCCGTCGCCTTTTCAATTTTGTCTGTCGCCTTTTCAATTTTTTCCTTCGCCTTTTCAATTTTGTCCGTCGCCTTTTCAATTTTGTCCGTCGCCTTTTCAATTTTGTCTGTCGCCTTTTCAATTTTGTCCGTTGCCTTTTCAATTTTTTCCTTCGCCTTTTCAATTTTGTCCGTCGCCTTTTCAAGTTTTTCCTTCGCCTTTTCAATTTTGTCTGTCGCCTTTTCAATTTGGTCCGTCGCCTTTTCAATTTGGTCTGTCGCCTTTTCAATTTTGTCCCTCGCCTTTTCAATTTTTTCCGTCGCCTTTTCAATTTTTTCCGTCGCCTTTTCAATTTTGTCCGTGGGTTTTTCCACGTGACTACCAGGTGACTATCACATGATTCTGAAATTGAAAAGGCGACGGAAAAATTTAAAAGGCGAGGGGAAAAATTGAAAAGGCGACGGACAAAATTGAAAAGGCGACAGAAAAAATTGAAAAGGCGACAGAAAAAATTGAAAAGTCAAAAGGCGACAGACAAAATTGAAAAGGCGACGGACAAAATGGAAAAGGCGACAGAAAGGAGTGGCACATATGGAACACCATAGGTTCGGGTTAATGTTTACAATTTTGCAATGACAGGTAACTACTCAATGAATGAAATGCACAGTTGTTTTTAGGTGTTCGGGCACACCCGGAACACCTCTTGTTTTTGTTCCGGTTTTTTTTCTTACTTTTTAGGTGTTCGGACGAATGTCCGAATACCTCTTGTTATTGTTCGTTTTTTTTTTTTTTTACTTCTTCAGATTGTTCTCTCCGTCCCTTGTCCGCTAACAAAAGCACACTTCCCAAGCTCATATAAACTTGAAATTTTTACCATAGTTAGATAACCATTAGGAGACGAAACCGTTTCATTTACGTCATGATGACGTCATCAGGTGTCAAATTACAAGGTTTTTAGAAAAAAATAAATTAATCTTTGAAATTCTGTAACAAATCACACTTAAGAGACCGGCGGTTGTTTTATGTGGGATCATACTTAGGTCATATAGGTCTTTATTTTTTGTCGTGTGCGTGACCTCACATGACCTCTACTTCCGGTCGAAACAGGAAAAAACCGGAAGTGCCTTGTAATTTAAAAGTGGCACACTTTTTGAATTTTTTTTTAACGGTGTTATAGTCGAGCAAGAGTCCGGTTTAAAAAAATAAGACAAGTGACGTCATAAAAGTCAAGAGCGCCCTCTAGCGGCAGGTTAAAAACAATTAAAAAAACACTTTTACTAGATGTCTGTGGTGAAGTTTATGATAATCGTTTCAAAATTGGTATACATAATGACCTTCATGCAGACAACATATGTGTGAAGTTTTAGATTGATGACGTCATCGTGTGTCACGTGGTATCGCCTTAAAGGTTTACTTTTTGAAGCCGTGTATCTACAAAACCACAAGTTTGACTGAGTTGAAACTTGGCATGTTGATAGACAGTGATATTGACTACTTAAAGTTAGAGTGACGACTTGATGACGTCATCAATTTTGTTTTTACAAATTTTTGAAATTTTGACCAATAGTTACATATCTTCAGTTCAAAGCAAGCTATAATCGAATTTCATTTTGCATGAGACTTGGAAGGTCCTACAAGGATATAATGTTGAGTGACGTTTTCACGACGTCATCGATTTTCATGTTATGTCACCACCAAGGTAGTGTTTTACAAGATCTATATGTACAGAACAACTTTGGTGATCAAATGGAAACTTTGCATGTACTCAAGCTGGGATGTGTTACATCCAAAAAGTTTGGTCAAATCTTTAGAACCACCATTCTAAAGACTCTATAGAAGTATACAATATTTAATACACAGACATGTTGATAACATTTCTTTGAAACACGAGGTCACACCGAACACCTCTTTTTTGTTTCCAACAAAAAATTATGTCTAGTTAATACTTCTTCTTCTTCTTCTTATCCCCCACGATTGTCCGGTAACAAAAGCACACTTCCCAAGCTCGTATAAACTTGAAACTTTACATGTAGTTAGATAACCATTAGGAGATGAAACCGTTTCAGTTACGTCATGATGACGTCATCAGGTGTCAAATTACAAGGTTTTTAGAAAAAAATAATTTAATCTTTGAAATTCTGTAACAAATCACACTTAAGAGGCCGGCGGTTGTTTTATGCGGGATCATACTTAGGTCATATAGGTCTTTATTTTTTGTTGTGTGCGTGACCTCACATGACCTCTACTTCCGGTCGAAACAGGAAGAAATCGGAAGTGCCTTGTAATTTAAAAGTGGCACACTTTTAGATTTTTTTTTTAACGGTGTTATAGTCGAGCAAGAGTCTGGTTTTAAAAAATAAGACAAGTGACGTCATCAAAGTCAAGAGCGCCCTCTAGCGGCAGGTTGAAAACAATTAAAAATACACTTTTACTAGATGTCTGTGGCGAAGTTTATGATAATCGTTTAAAAATTGGTATACATAATGACCTTCATGCAGACAACATATGTGTGAAGTTTTAGATTGATGACGTCATCATGTGTCACGTGTTATTGCCTTAAAGGTTTACTTTTTGAAGCTGTGTATCTACAAAACCATAAGTTCGACTGAGTTGAAATTTGGCACGTTGATAGACAGTGACATTGACTACGTAAATAAAAAAATAAAACATGATGACGTCATTCCTTTTTTTAAAAACAATTATTTGAAATTGTGACCAATTATTACCGGTATTTATTGACCCGCTGTAAAACCACGGGATACACACACACTACTATGCGAACACACACGTGTGTATACATGAGCAAATCAACCACAAGGTTCAAAGTCCATCAAACATGCTTGTGGTCTAGTCTCTGTTCAAGGTTCGCGCAACCTGCTTTTGACAATACGCTTTGTTAGTCTCTAAAACAGCCGTCTATGCAAACCTCGTTAACAAACAAATGCTAGGCTTTTGATCGTGTGGTTTTTAAAGTTGAACTTTTCATGAATTCATATCTCGTCGTCTTCTTTTCCCCCAAGATTGTCCAATAAAAAAGGACACTTCCTAAGCTCGCATAAACTTTAAACTTCACACATAGTTAGATATTCATAGGTAGATGACACCGCTGCAGTGATATCATCATGACTTCATCGATGTCAAATTACAAGGTTTTTAAATATTAATTTTTTAATGTTTGAATTTCTATATCAAATCACGGACATGAGACCGTAGGTTGCTTATTGCGGGATTATACCAAGTTAGGTCTTATTTTTGTATTATGTGCGTGACATTACGTTACCTCTACTTCCGGTGGAAACAGGAAGTGCCTTGTTATACTTTAGTTTTTGACCGAAAATATTGTTCTCTCCCGTGCAAATAAGACTGAGAAAAGAAGGGAAATACTCAGGTCCAATTTTGTCGGTAATAACGACTTTTTAATTGTTGCATTCGTATACACAGGAAGTGTGGCAGTTTTATTTATTATATTGAATAACATCTTTAGGTTTGTAATCAAGTGGATAATCATTCAAAAATATTGGGTTTTGATTCCAAAGCGACTACCATGGAAACTAGCATGCAGATCGATGCCCGCGCCCGTCAAAGAACACTTGATTATTATGTTCTATCATTCTAAACTTGTAAGCATTGTTGTGAAAAAAAATCGTACACGGTTACTTCATATGTGATCATTATAAAAACAAGTAAAATGGAACCAGCCGATCATAATTATCAAGAAACATTATACTTCCAGCCAATGGCCGCCCAAAAACCAATTAAGTAAATAAACTCGCAATTCAAAAGTCAACTCTAGCGGGCGCTACAGACATTTTGGGATTAGTGGATTAATGTAAACTCGGGACATTGTTTAGACTTGTTGACAAGTCGTTAATGATGGTTGCGGTGAGTCGAGTCGCGTGTGGTGCTGTTGCGTAATAAAGAATGCTCTCGCGAGATCACTGCTCTCGCGCGAAGTTGCTGGCTGCCAACTCTTCGTCATGCGACCAGTCGTGAGAGCAGTAATCTCGCACAGAGCAGCCCTCTCGCGGGTTATTGCGAGAAAGCCGTTCCGCTATCACCGCGACAGACATTTAACGACTTGTCCACAAGTCTAGACATTGTTAGGTCATTGTGGTGCTTCTGTTCTATGCGTGATATGAGTAGGTACTTCAGTATGTTATACATGAAGTCCAAATTGCACGGGAAAAGGGTCACTTTATTGGGTTCAAACAATGGAAGGAAGTAACTCTTGTGAAAGTAGTTGTGGAATAATTTGTTTCTAAATAGACTCATTCACTAACTTTTGATAAAAACTTATCGTACAAATTTCTAACAGAGTCATGTTTACCAAATAATTTTTCAATTACATTTGAGCCACTGCTAGTTCTTACAAGATTTATAAATACAGAACGACTTTGGTAATCAAGCTGAAACTTTGCATGTATCCAAGTTGGGATATGTTACATCCACAAAATTTGTTCACACCACGATGACGTCATCGAGTGTGACATGACGTCACCTTAAAGGTGTAGGTTCAAGATCTATATACTGAGTAGTATGCTTGGTCAAGCTGAAATGTAGCTTACATGTATTCAGACTGGGATGTGTTACGACCAAATTGAACGTCATGCCGAACACCTCGTTTTTGTGATGTAACAAAAATTTAAGTCTAGTTATTTATTTATTTTATTAATACAGATCCAAACACAAAAAACCTGTTCACACTTGGTCATTTTGTAGTTTTAAAATCATCACCACCCAAGTATACACAAATACAGTTAAAAATAAGAACGATATTTCATGTAAGGTTTATACTATCAAGAATATTACTATACTACAACTTTCTATTACTTTAACTGTCAACTTTTACGGCACGCTCCGCCATTACGCAAACGACAGCAAAATACTAGTTACTACCATAAAATAATAGCTCTATGGTTACTACGTACACACGCGGGTGTCGATTGACGGTGACAAGTTCCATTCATTCCCCACACACGATTCCATGTGCAGCCACAGTACAATATTATAGAGATCAGTGGTTCACAAACGCGGCAGGTACTAACTGGACTGATCACGTGATTTCTTTCTTGCAAAGAATTATGCAAATTTCTACGTCACAGCGGAATGTCCCTGGAATTTTCCAGGCAGTTTGACGAGATTCCCAAGACGTTCCTGTGATAGCGGTTCGTGGAATGATAGCGCCCTCTATTGGCGGCAATTTGTAATGGGGCGGATCGTGGAAATACCACTGGAGATCAGTGGGAAATACAGAACAGGGACGTCTTGCACCAAGACTACCCCCGCCCCCGCCCTTCGCTCAAAATAGTCTCGTCCTTCTTTACAATAAAAGTCATAAAGAGGGCGCTGTTTACCAAATTTTCTCGCACTACTACTTCCGCACGTACTTCATTTGTAAATTCAATCTGTAAACACTCGTCACAAAAGGTGGCCGGAGTGATTCGATCGTAACCATAACAGTTTTGAGACAGAATGCATCCGAATGCAGGTGAGATCTAAAATCAATAAAGAGGGGACACCTATGGTAACATTTTGGACAAACATTTTTTAAATGCACTCTTGCCTTTCTACCGTCAATTAAGACACAAAACCTTGTTTTTATCGGTACGGTCGTCATTATTCCACCAAATGGCATTGGTCCGTCCCAACTTGACAATCGTCCCAACTATGGTTGGGACTGGGGGCATCCCAACTGTAGTTTAGCGGAGCAAGCAGGGGAGCTATCTGCATTTGCAGGTTGTTTAATTGTGTGTGATAGCAGAATCCCAGAAAAATTAAATTTTTATATTATGCATCAATTATTGGTCTTAAGAAAAGAAGTAAAGCCACTATATTTATAATTAAATTAAAGAAAAGGCCATTTTAAAAAAGTTTTTGGCAATATAGACTTAGATTTTTAGAGGAAAAAATTACCATCACCACAAAAAAGATTAAGGTCAGGACTGATTGTTTTGAGGTCGATTTAAAAAGTATACTTTTCAGGGTAAATAAAAAGGTGGAATATGTTATTCCCACCTCCTTTTTAGTTTATTTTTTATTTTTTATGAAATGGTTGGCACCAAACCACATAATGACAATTTTCACACTCATCTAGTCTACAAATCTAAAGCCAAAACTAAGCTCAAAACCCACATAATTAATGAACAAGTTGAGGAGAGGAGCTCCACGCCCGCATACATGTATGTGTCACAGTCCCAACGAATCGATCACTGTTCCTTTCGCGGAGGCTATCCATCCTGTACAGTACAGCCTGTAGAGTTCTATGGGCGATCCCAATTACTCTGTAGTGTCCCAACTACAGTTGGGACGCCCCAACTTGAACACTCAAGTTGGGACCAGTCCCAACTACATGTATAGTTGGTGCGATTGTCAAGTTGGTGCGGAACAGCATTATTACACCAATGAGACAGCAGTGACAGTAGCCAGTTAACTTTCCTCCCCCAACAGGAACGGTCGTCGGTCCTCTTGCGGCAAGGTCCGGTCGGATTGCTGGAAAACGGGACCAGTTTACCACCATTCAATACCTATCACTTTATATCGGTAGCAAAACAAGTGCCAATACCCTTCCTTGAGTCCTTGCGATCGAATTTGATGATTATATATCACATTCACAATCAGCCATATATTAATTTGTGATTTATGTAAAAACTGAAGTGCTGAGCCATAGTTGAGAAGCCAGGTGATGTCATCCAGGTCCTGATGTCATCCTCCCTTGACTGTTTTGTGTCAAACTTTCATGGATGAAGAAATTTGAAAGCTGCCATTGCATTGCATGCCCACAGCTCAGTTTAAATTAAATTGTGTTGTTTGCAAAATGTGCCAATTTTTAATAACACTGTTTCAAATCAATGTCTTTCTTGCAGAGAACAAGCCAGAGTTCTTAAACACAGGCTGTCTGGTGTAAAAACCTTGAGTGGATGTCAAACATTCATCATGAATTAGCAACCATCATTGTGCACTTGAGGACGTACCACACTTCTTAATCATGGTTTATGTTTATTGATCTTGTATCTGACTTTTAAAAGTGGCAATACCAGAGTATGTGGAAAGGCTGTTCAAAAACTTTCTACAAAACTAAAAGTTAACAAAAATAAAAATGAATAAAGAGCCCTGTGACTAATTTCCAATCAGAGGCTCAGAGCATGGATGGAAAGGAAACAGTTAAGAAGCCGTTTGGCTGTGGATTATGTACTGCAGCCTTCTCCAGCCTTCGTGACCTCGATCATCACAGCTGCTCAATCAAAAGAAAATCTCCTTTTACTTGTGTCGAGTGTGGTATGGCGTTTTCCAAGAAAAAACACTTGAAGAAACATTACGAGTTATTGCACAATGATGATTCAGTCGGTCCAAAGTGGGCGTACACAGCAAATCACATCTACATGTGCGATCTGTGCAGGCGTAGCTTCCAGCGGAAGGACAGATGTCTCAGCCATTTCTTAACACATATTAATGAAAAGCAGTACAAGTGCACCAGTTGTGGAAACGATTTCATCCAAATTGGATTGTTACCCAAGTATGTGTCGCCTGGGAGCACCAATCAATGTGGACACTGTGGTTATCTTCAAAGCAAAAGTGCCAACCCAGGCGATATTTTTACGGTCAATAATGGGAAGTCAAACTCTAAAGCTCATGATACTTCGAAGGACCATCTGAGTAACTGTTCTGATAATAACGGTACCAACATTGAAGGCACTTCCATCAGAAAACCATCGTTTATTTGTATATCATGTGGAGAAGAATTCAACGAAGTCACAGCTCTTGGGCATCACAAGAGTCAGGGCTGTCGTCTTCATGGTGGACAAGATCTCCGTATTAGTGAAAACACCTTTCCAGCATCTACTTTTGATGGACATCAACATCCCCATGGCATTAACAATCCTGGGGATGCTGATGAGATAATTACAATTGACTCCGTTAGTGTTAAAACAGAACCTGAATTTGTTGTTTTCAACGACTTTGGTGAGAATGACGAAGAGAATGGGTTCACAGTTCCCAGCAGTCACGAAAGTCAGGGCTGCAGTAATCAAAACAGTGTTCATTCATTGTCAGTTTGTGGTGATTACCAAGATTCTCCCAGCATTGATAGTTCTGTGGATTCCACCAATCAGGGTGAACAACTTTTTGTTGAGCCTCTTTATGCCAAAAGAGAACCAGAATCCATCATTTTCAATAACTTTCACGAAAATCATGACAAAAACGAACTCGCACTTGGTGTTCCTGACCGTCATCAACAACTCCATGGAAGTGGACAATTTTTCCCAACATTTTCGATTCTTGAGGAGCGCCTACAGTCTCAAAGTGTAAACAATCCAGAGGATGATGTGAACCAAGGAAAGGAAGTGACGGTTGAGCCCACTAATGTCAAAAGAGAACCCAAGTCTGTAGTTTTCACAAACTTTGATGGGAGAAATGAAGACAATATTGAACATAACAATGGCCAACTTGGCATGCCATTTGGACAGTCTCTCTTTATTTGTCATCCCTGTGAGCAAGAATTTCGTTCTTTAGGAGAACTTGAAGAGCATCGTCAACACTGCCGAAAACAGACAGGCGGCATGGCAGGACCGCGAGGCTTAAACAATTCTTTGCAAAGTGCAGTTTGTGAAGGTGAATTCGTCAGTTCTGTTCACATGAAGGAAGTGGGACAGACAGTCCCAAGGACCGATGAGCCAGGTAACAAAGATCGTGAAGCAAATCCACAGGAAAAGAAGAAGCCTGAAAAAACACTTTTCACTTGCTATAATTGCAGGAAACCTTTTGTAAGAGCGGCCAATCTAAAACACCATTTGGCCAGTAAAATATGCTTTAGTGAGGGAGAATTCTTCTGTCGTTTTTGTGGAAAAGCTTTCAAGTATAAAAGTACCATGTTAATTCATGAAGCTCTGGAAGAAAAGAATGATCTAAAAAGGAGGAATGGAGTGGCTTCAAAAACTAATGGTGCCTCATTCGAAAAGCCCAACACTTTCAATGAACCAGTAAGAGAAAACGGTGAACAGCTTGATAAATCATTCAAGAAACGAAGCATCTGTCAAATATGTGAGAAGACTTTCCTTCGGAAGTATGACCTCAAACTCCATGAACGCATTCACACGGGCGAAAAGCCGTATTCTTGCGAAGAGTGTGGTTTAGCGTTCAGCCGGAAAAAAGCTCTGAATAATCACGCCAAGTGGCACGTGGCTGTTGATGGAGAAACACTGGGTATTAATAATACAGGGAATACCGTCATCCCTGATTGGATGGACTGGACGCCCTTCCAGTAGACTGATCCATAAGCCCCGCCATGCACAGCTTGCAGGCCTCTGTTTTGTGCATCCCTCCGCGCACAATACAATGCAGCAAATTAAATGGCAGCAGCTTGTTTACATTGTGTTCAAACTTGTTCTGCAAAACGTTGGTACTATTTGAAATATAAATTTACACAGATTTTGACATTTAACTTTAATACAATGTACATGGTATACTATTTGCAATGTAATAATTTGGGAAGCTAATTATCCTTAATCGCAGCCGAGAGCCTGAATTGAGAAGAAACGCTTAGCTACAACATGGTGGATCTGCAGGCATGTACATGTACACAGTTTATAGTAAAAGTACCTTTTGGCTACATCATGGTGGAAATCTTTCATTGAAATATATGCTATATTGGGCCTAATGTTTGAGAAATGAGAGAAACAATGAGTTTTTGATTTTGCATTTTAAAAACATTGAAATTATATAAGGTTTTTTTCTCTATAATTTATTGCGACTCTGATGACTCTTTCTAAGCTGTAAACATTGTGGGATGACTTTCCATGGAAGAATGATCTCAAGTGTTATGTGTGAATTCAAATTGTGTGTGGGTGTGGGTAGGTATCCACATTCAAACCGTGGACCTATAACAAAAGGGACAATAGGTCCACGGTTGCTATCACAAAGAGTTGAACAAAGGAGGGTCCACGTACGTATTTACACACGGGTGTGTGTGTGTGTTCGCACGGATTGGCACTTGTGGGGTCCTGACAACAATGGAACAATGGACCCCACAAGGTCATTTCAATAGGAACAATTGGACCCCACAAGGGAATTCTTCAGAAAAGGGAATAATAGAACAACAATAGCAGTACCCCACAAACCGGATCTGTAAGGGTGTGTGTGTGTGTGTGTGTGAAAAATGCAGTGTAAATATTTGCTGCCATAGATTTCTTTGCTGAAGCAAAGAAGGAAGTTTGTTGTGAAGCGGTCAGGCACAAAAATGCAATAATTCCAAGTACCCAGAACCCTCGAAAAAACAACTGCACGATGTTTTTGAATCTGTTGGACTGAGGAGGACTAGACCTTTGTTCAGACACCCTTAGTTTCGACAACCCTAATGCATTTTCCCCAACCCTAACCCTGGTGTGTAGATCATGAGGCAGGGCTTTAAATTTACACTAGACCTGAGGGTAGTGATTTTAACGTCGGGCCAGTAAACTTGGAACCGGACAACACAAGTCCAGCAGTCTTGTCTTTTTTTTTAATTGAATAATAATGCCTTACTGTGTAATATCTTGAACTCAAATAATGACTTGAGTCTGACAAATATCTTTTAATCATGTCAATAAGACATGAGAATGAGACATACCTTCTTTTAGTGCTTGTTAAACTGTGTAGAAAGTTTTTCTCATTTTGATCTGTGAAAATATTTCTGGTCCAGTTTCAATTTGGAGCTGCAAGCCCTGTAATCTTTTGGCCTTACCCTGCGAGGGGTTACTGGAAAAGGGTTCAAAGTGAGTCGGAACACAGCAGTCATCCTGAGGATTGCACTAGTAAACTGAATGCTTTACATGGGATCAGGCATACCACCATAATCAGAATCCAAGTTTGGGTGTTGAGTTACTGAATGGTGGTTGGACGGAGGACTGCACTACTAAACTATACTGGAATGTCGTGGCCGAGTGGTTAAGAGCACCGAACTCAAGCTCTGGTGTTTCTGATCAGCAGAGTGTGGGTTCGAATCCCAGTCGTGACATTTGTGTCCTTAAGCAAGACACTTAACCACATGCTTCGTCCTTCGGATGGGACGTAAAGCCGTTGGTCCCGTGCGTTGTGAATGCACGTAAAAGAACCCAGTGCACTTATCGAAAAGAGAAGGGGTTCGCCCCGGTGTTCCTGGTTGTGGCTGCTTAATGCGCCGTAGCACCTTGTAAACCCTTATAAGGTGCTAAATAATTGGGTCTCAGATTTTCATCACTGCAATAACCTATCTTTCTGAAAGTATGTATATACTCAGCGCCTTGAGTACCTTGTTTGGTAGATACGTGCGCTATATAAGACTTCGATATTATTATTATTATTATTATTATACTGGATCTTCTCTCTGGAACAAACTTCCTCTCTGGAACAAACTTCCTCAAGATATTTGCAATATTTCTGATAATACATAATTTCAAAGTAACTCTCAAAACTCTTCTTTTCAAGATTTATTGCTTTCCATTGTTAAATATCGTTTGTTTTCACAAATTAATATTTTGCTTTCTATTCATTTGATGTTTATGTACTTTCATTTTGTTTTTTACATTGTCTCTGCTTCTGTGCACCTTGAACATCTTTTTAGATTGATTTGGTGCGTTACAAACGCCTATTATTAATACATGTATTATTATTAAACTGAATGCTTTACAGGGGGTCAGCCATACCACCATAATCCAACAGTTTGGGTTTTGAGTTACTGTACTGGTGTTGGACTGAGGATTGCACTACTAAACTGATCATGCTTTACTTGGGATCATCAGCCATACTACCATTATCAGAGTCCAACAGTTTGGATGTCCAGATATTTTGATAGAGTGAAGATGGATCCTTGTTAGTCATTCATCAAGGTAGTTAATAGGCTACGGCTACAATGTACAGCTAGATTTCTGCGCCATTATGTGTTGAAGTATAGAACATCCTTACCAAGCAACATCCTTACCAACACTACAGTCACAGCCATAGCTGTAGCCGCCTTAGGTTAGTGTTGAGTGATTTTAAGATTTGCAATTAGGAGACTTTTAAACTGCTACATACATGCATGCAGCTGACTTACTGGGTAACATCCATTGCTCTCAAATGTGTGTGCAATTCCAGAATGGCGTAAATTAATGGTAATTTAAAAGTCTCCTATATGCATTGAAGGAGAAAAACCAGTGGCAATTTATTTCAAGTAATTAAATTATAAACAATTAAAACTTCCCATGCTGCAGTGCTTCTTATTTAATAGTTTAAAAAGCATCATAAACGGTGCTAAATGTGTGTTTTATTTTAAAAGAGTAGTTCATACTATTTGTAAATTGTTGTGCAGGTTAAGATTGTACCTGTATAGATATTATGTCAAAATACACCCCTTGCATATTATGTCCGAAGCTTTTTAGGGACTACATGTGTTTTTCACTAGTCCATATTTTAAATGAAACAGGGATGCTCTCTAACCCTGAACTAGGCAGAAGAACCACTTGGAGTGAACTTTGATAGGTATTTTGCCAGCACACCACCGTCAAGGGAGAATGCTGTTTTGGGGTTTGTAAGAATGGTTCCCATCTTTATCCTTGCGGATAAGACACAGGACCAGTCTAGGCATGTAGACATTTCCATTATTTGATTTCAGCGATGGCGACATAATTATGCAAGGGGTCTATTAATCTGATCTGTTTTCCCACCAAAATATACCTCAGAGCAGTTAACAATATAATGAATGATCTTTCATAAATTTCAAGGTTTAGTGTGACAAATTTTACATAATACCTTCAGGTCTTTACAAATAAATACTTTATCTTGAAATGTAAATTATTGTACAATTTAACCATTATGACAGGGAATGTATTCATGTATTGATTATCTCTCGGTTAATCTTCCTTTAAATATCATGAAAACTAAAATAAATTGTATTTGTCATTATTTCCTTTTGAAACCAATTACACCGAGCCTCTGTGTAGATGGGCAATTCCAGTTACTTGTGTAACATAAGTCTGGTTTTCTGAATGACTTTAAATTGAACTAATTTCAACAAAATCAGTAAAAATTATTTAAAAAAAAATATCCCTAATGTCTGCATACGCCTCCCCAAATGAGATAAAGAAAATGCACAAACGAATGGTTTGATACATCAAAAGCCCCCTGGAAAATGTCTAGTTACACCACTGCCGGAGTGCCCCATGGCAACTTTTAACCTTCAGCTTTGGTTGGTAATCAGGTCAGGTTACCAGTCTCTTGTCTGCATATAAAGAGAAGAGGAAACTTGTTTTTTAAAACAGGAAAATACAGTTGGTTTTTGGAAGAGTCCCGGCTACCATCCTACTCTTATGGTCACATTTTAGTGGAAACAATGAGAACAGTTTATGGCTTTTGTCAATTTTGTGTGTGCACATTTATGTCAAGATTATTTTGAGATGCATTAATAGACCTTTCCCATGCTGATGGTGGCGTGATGCGCATCTGCCTAATGCAGAACTCTATGGCATTTGGCGCTACATAAATCCAGTTATTATTAATAGTGTTTGTATATATAGGCATACAGCATATTTCAAGGGAAGGGCTAATTGCCATAAAGCTGTTTACAAGTTAGATTTGAAAGATTTGAATAACGTCTGGTACAATGACTTGCTTTTAGTTTTAGACACAAGTTACTGATTAAATCTGTCTCATTAGTCTGAGGAATTCAAATTTAAATTATTTGGGGTTGAACAAAGAAAAATTGATTAGAGCGGCATTTGAACTAACGACCTCCAGTTTAACGTGCCGATGCTCTACCAAAGCTAGCTAGCCCTTTGTTGGCGGTCTCCCTATTTTTGTTTGGGGGTGTCAGTCAGGAGCCAAACAACAAATTCAAATTTAAGCTGTAACTTTTGACTATGCAAGTCATTGTACTAGGCATTATTAAAATCCAACTCGCAAATGGCTTGCGACGTCTTCAAAAGCTATGTCCTCAGCTTTGACAACGTTTCAGACAGAAACATTTCTCTGCATGAACTTTATTATAAATTGAAATTTACGGTGAAACTGCAAATTTTAGCTTCTATTGTACATAAAAGAATAGTATCTCGGTGCCATACAAATATTCTTTGGAAATTGAGTACAGGTATTTTCTGTCTCAATTAAATTGTATTAAAAAAGTTATCCCAAACCATGTAACATGGCAACACTATTTAGTACAAGTCAAAATGTAAGACTTTATTCACATTCTACTTGCAAATGGTTGTTTGTTTAATTGTCAGCTCAGTGTAATAAGATCTCACTTACCCCATCGTCTCTCCTGCACAGCTTGTCTAAAGCCAACATCTCTAGCATGCTTCTGGAAAGCCATACCCTCAGGGGTGTGTCTTGACATTCCGTCAAACAATGTAGCCAATCGCTGTGTGCCTGACAAACCCATCTGTTCAATCACCTGTGGATATTGACCAATCAGACAGACCGATCCATCAAGCTCGGCCCCTTTAGGATGTGACCAATCACAACAGCGAATGGGTGCCCAAAATCTGACACTAAAAACCCCATTGAAAAACAAATCACATTGATTCAGATTGCTGCATTGTACATTTTGTGTTGAGCGCACAGACTAGATGCACATGCCTTATTTTTTGGGTGCCACCATTAGGCAGTTCCTATTGTGGGTGGGCCTTAATGGATCAAAATAAGGGAGAAATGCTTGTGAGTGACAGAAAAGCCATCACATTGCACAAGTAGGGATCTGTAAAAATTGATCGTCTTTACATCAAAATGAAGAAGAAAATATCTCACCTGATTGATGACTTGTTTCTGAAAGAAAAGTTGGTTGGTCGGCACGGTAACCATGCGACTAATAAGTCCGTCGACTTCCTTATCTAGTTGATCAGAAGGCACAGCCTGTGAAGGTTGATTGTTAATCATGTTAATCAGGGACTGTAGAAAATGTTTTGTGACTGCACGTCAATGATCTTTACAAAATGTGCCTGCACTCAAAATAACTTGCCAAAATTGTCTAGCATTCCATTGACCTGCATTGACGTCATGCTGCCATATTAGTGGTAAAACGATGATGAAACAATGGAAATGCACAGCTAATGTATGCATGTGTCGAATACAGGATTGAGGGTGCACTTCTCAAATGACGTAGTGTGCATCAAGGTCTATATTTGATGCCACCTTACCATATTAAAGTATAATACACCATTCAAACCGAAAACAAGGTCTCTCATGGACTTATGGTAGTACACTTAAAATTCCATCAAAATTGTCCAAATATAAAAGGATATTTGAGTGTACATTATGTGCAATAGCTTGTTTTGTCTTTTGTGTGAACAAACCTTTGAAAATTTACCTTTAAGGATGATTTCTTTATCATATCTGATGAAAATATTGCTCACTACATTTCACCAGAAATAAATTGTCAGAATAAACTAAACGTCTGAAATTTCATCACCCTAATTTTTTCCATGTGAAATACTGTCAAAGTCCCCACAAATCACCATTGCTTTTTTTAGCCACATAATAGGGAAAATATTTCTATGATCAGGAAGTTTTTCAAATTTGTTCATCAGAATATGGAAAGATTGGTTTATTTTCAGGGAACTTTTGGCAGAATCAGGAAGAGTTGTCAGCTCTGATAATAGTGTACTTTTTTCGCCTTTAAACTATTTTGTACCTGACCAACAAGTCCAATTCGTGCAGCCTCTGTACCACTTATCATATCACCAGTCAGTAGTAATCGTCTAACATTCTCTGCTCCTACACGATACGTCCACAACTCTAATTTAGAAAGAAGAAAAAAATCATAAAAAAATAATTATTTCTCTCACACTTCAAAGCAGGCATGATGTTTGTATGTAATTTCACCACAAATCACTCATTTCGTCATTCAAAGGCGATTCTTATGACAGAAACTGATAATTCAGAGAAGAACTTGCAAAAGATGAAAAAATGGTTTTCTTCCATTAATAAATTCTAAAAGAACAGCTAAATGTATTTCCTATGGGCTTCTGGTAATCGGTGGAGCCAGTTTGTCTGAAGTGGGCATGGCTTACAATTGGAATTACACTACACTTATGAACTGGTCCCAGTTTTAAAGCTGTTTAACAACATAAAGAATAAAATTGCTTAGCACAGATTTTAAAAAAACTCTGTGCTTGTGAAAATGTTGAACTACCCTTTAGGAGCTGGATGAGACAGTAGTAGTTAATAAACAGGACAGTTCTTCAGCACTAAGTAGTCTCCTGAATTCTAAAATCTCATTACGGGTAAGCTCCATTAAAGAAAGAGGCTAAAATGAAGCATCCTTTTCGTCTGACAACTAACACCTGTTATCCATGTAATTCCTTTTCCAAATAGCGGACTTAGTTGGATCATGCACAAACCAGTAGGGCTGCTGACTACCCCAGGCATATTAACTGCTCATCCATTAAGTTTTATGACCCAAGTATTTCAATGTAAACACACCCACTCGAGGATGTACTTTCAGAGTTTGTGTAAACTCGGAAATTCTTTAATGGAGCTTTCTTGTAATGTACTCCGGCGCAGTAGAGTAAATGGCGATACACTTTCTCATACACATGGTGTTACTGCAAACTGAATATACATAAGTTGCTTAGATCATTTTGTTTATAATTTAAGCCTATTGGTATGTTTGTAAAGTTCCATGAGCACAGGAGATGTGCGCTATATAAATAAAGTTTATTATTATTACTATTACATAGATCAATAGAGACACTTACCTAGATGGAGGGTATCCGATTTTAGCATCATCAGCCACTACAATCATATCACAACATAATGCAATGTCACTCCCACCAGCTACTGCATAACCATGGAGTTTACAAACAGTTGGTTTGAAGCTATGCCACAAAGACATAAACTTCTCAGTGGTGGAATGCATCATACGATAGTCTTCATAAGGGTCCCATGGCATCTTTTGACTCCCTGAGAGGAAAAAAACAACAGTGAAAAACCCAAAGAACATCAAACAAAACGTAGTATTTTTTAAACTTTGTCTATTTTTTAAAAATATCATCACCTGATTTACCTCACTGTGAAGATTTGCCATACAAACAACAACAAATCGTAACTTTGTTTCATTCAGGAGCTTTTTTTTTGTCCACGTATCAAAAGAACTCACAGTTTGGATGGTTAAATCATCATACATTTGTGTGAGCATTGCCTGGATTGCAATGCTGTCTTTTGCCATCCCTTTGCTTGATAGTTCATAGCACACGGAGTCTGTGATTTTTCAGGTACTATTATACCATACATTGCCTGATAGTCCACACACACAAAGTCCACAGAACGATAGCACGATACACACACATACTACGTGTGTAAATACCGGCAATCGTGGACCCTCCTTTGTTCAACTCTTTGTGATAGCAACCGTGGACCACAATGCTTTCCCTTGTGATAGCAACCGTGGACCTATTGTCCCTTTTGTTATAGGTCCCCGGTTTGAATGTGGATACCTACCCACACACCCACAAGTGTGTAACAGCCTGCAATCGTGGACCTTCCTTTGTTCAACTCTTTGTGATAGCAACCGTGGACCACAAAGCTTTCCTTTGTGATAGCAACCGTGGACCTATATTGTCCTCTTTTGTTATAGGTCCCCGGTTTGAATGTGGTTACCCACCCACACACACACACCGAGTCTATGCATGGAGTCCGTCAAGACTTGCAAAGCTGTCTTTGCGCCATCCCTTTGCTCAATAGTCCACGCACACAGAGTTTGTGATTTTTCAGATTATGTCCCAAACATTGCTGGCCAGTCCACACATGGAGTCAGTAGGTGCACACACACACATACACGTACACTCTCGTGTTTATGGTGTCAACCGAGGACTTCTCTTTGTTCTCCCATTGTTTGGACATAGTTTTTTTTGGAGACGTCCCCATTGGTTTTGTACACGAAATCGAATCGAGGACGTCCTCGGTGTGACTTTTTCCCGGATCCCTTTTGTTAAAACCCTCTCCAAGTCCTCGGTTTGAATGCGTGGACATGTTCAAAGATTTTATCGGAGTCCGTCAGGACTTGCAAGGCTGTCTTGCACCATCCCTTTGCTCAATAGTCCACGCACACAGAGTTTGTGATTTTTCAGGTACTAATCCCAAACATTGCCCGAAAGTCCACACACGGAGTCCGTAGGATGGTACACACATCGATTTTATGAATGGAGTCCGTCAGGACTTGCAAGGCCGTCTTGGGCCATCCCTTTACCCAATAGTCCACGCACACAAAGTCTGTAATTTTTCACAAATTGAATAGAAAATGGTCCAAATGCCACAATTAATTTATATTCTCTATAATTTTTACCCGTCACTGACCCACGTTCAGCCTCGGCAAACTTCTTGAGATCATAACCAGAACAAAAGGCCTTCCCGCTGCCAGAAACCAGAATCACCCGTACCCTGTCATCGTTGTTTGCAAGACGAACAGCTTCTGCAATCTCTGATGGAAGGTGCTCGTCAATTGCTAATTAGTGAAGACAAAATATTGTTATACAGTTAGAATAATCACGGTTGAATGGGAATTTTTTTATTTTAAGTAGGTTTTTGTTTTTTTCATTTCACAGGACAAGCAAAAATTAACTAAATGAGAGACAACAAAATCTGCAATTTGTTTTGGTCACTTTTCCTTCCCAGTAGCGAGTCTGCGATAATCGTAAGATAAATTGGTCTGAGAAACATGACCAGAGCTACAATTTTCACACAATTTCATATCGGCCCCCTATTATCTTTTTTTGTCCCAATTGTTCGAAATATTAGCTGAAATGATTTTAACTCTCTCTCTCAGTATAGTCCCCGACAAATCAAGGGCCAGATGGTTATGATATCGCAGCCCTAAAAACCTAAAATATTATTATTTATTTAACCATCATTTTTATAAATTTCTGGTAATGAAACCAAGGATGCCTCAAGTGAACCTTAATCACTGTAGCTCACTAGCCTGAGGAAACCTGTAAACAAGGGTGCTTGAATTGCTATGTGAGCCAGAAACACTGGGGTTAACCCCTACTCTTCCACAATAACTGCTCTGGGTTATTTTACATGCACTACCAATCCTAGGTAGTACACAGAACCTATGGCTCAATGTCCCATCCGAAGGACAAAGCAATGGTAAGTATCTTGCTCAAGAAAATACCACGAAAAGGACTCAAACCCACACTCTGCTGATCTGAACACAAAAGCTTGAGTCCAATGCTCTTTTCTTAACCGCTCAGCTAGAACACGCCAACAAAGAACAATTACAAAATACAAAATACAACACTACTGCAACAATGTACATTAAGTTGAAGGGGCATTGGCATGTTGGCCAACAACTCCCTGGATAAACCCTGGAGGGGCCAGGATGGCTAGGAAGGGGATGTGAAAATGTTACCATTAAGAACTTGAGGCCTGTTGAGTTTAATGTTGGCAACCCTGTCTTGTCTTGAGTACAAGATACTTTTGAAGTTACTGCCTGTCTCATTGGATGATGTCAACGTTCTCTTGGTGTGTTTTTGAGACAGGTAGAGTCCTTGAAGAAATCTCTTCATCTGAAAAAATAGGGAAACACTTAAAAAAAACAAAAAACAATGTTTGATATTAAAAAGTTGAATCCTCAGAACACTAACCCTAAACGTTTTGGCCAAGTGCTACTACTGCTAGCCCAGGCTGACTACATGGAAGTAGAACCATACACAGTAAGCCTCCTCCCGATGGTTGCATCCCAGCTAGTCACAGTATCTAATATTCTGCTGGCTATACTGGTGACTGGTATTTTAATTAATATAGCCCCACTACATCAGTGTGTAGAAGGATTTTTGATATATTTTTTTAAAATTCAATTCAATTCAATGAAACATTTATTTCCGTACTCACAATAACAAATGGCAACTTAGTTGGGCAGTACCTCGAGCAATACAACTACTACAAGCAAAGAGTATAAATGACCGAAGATAGTGATAGTGAAAAATGTAAAAAACAAGAAATAGAATCAAGTGAGCTAGGCATGTGTGCAGTGGCTAGTGGTGTGCGTATGCTCTAGAGTCTATGATTGATAGTATGAGAGACTTTGAGTCTGTGGATGAATATTTTTTACACGAAGCAAGGGGAACACTAGCCCAGTGGTGTGGCCAAGGTTGACCACTCGTGTTGTCACACTCGTGGCGCTAGGGTAGGGTAGGGGAACACTAGCCCCAATTGTGTGGCCAAGCTGAATCCTTGCTTGGCCACACAAGTGGGGCTAGGGGAACACTAGCCTCTAGTCAAAGAAATAGTGCCATTTACCAATACCATGCATGGGGTTCACAGCTTACCACAAACAATACTTTCCAAGATGCTAAGTTCTTAAAAACTCCTTTACCAGCCATACAGGCAAGGGGTTATGTCACCACTGCACCACCACTAATCTAATCTATCTAATATCTTGCAGAGTTTGTGGTGTTCAATATAATAGGTGAAACAAGAACTACACTCAAGAGGCGTTTCTCGGCCACAGATCCACAGTCAACACCCAAAAGCTGGATACACCTGTAGGACACCACTTCAATCTTCCTAATCACTCCATTTCTGACATGAATTTACAGGGTATTGAGGCACTAGGTAACCACAGAGAGACTGTTCGTCCGAGTAGGGAGAAACTGTGGATAAAGCGCCTAAAGACCACCCAGCCCTAGACCCAGTAACTGGGGCGCTGTACTCCTTTTTTCGAAATTTTGACATCATCGGTCGTACTACTAGCGCCCCAGGTTATTATTGTATGTGACCAAACTCTCAGCATGGTCGACGGGTGCCCTGCCTCAAACCGCGTAATCGTCACGGTCGAGGCAGGGCACCCGTCTAAAATTTTAGACGGGTGCCCTGCCGCAACCAATACGATTACGCGGTTTGAGGCAGGGCACCCGTCGACCATGCTGAGAGTCGGATCATGGTATGGACACATACAATAATAACCTGGGGCGCTAGTACGACCGATGATGTCAAAATTTCGAAAAAAGGAGTACAGCGCCCCAGTTACTGGGTCTAACACAGCCCCATGGTTTGAACATCCAAGAAGGAAATTACTAATAACCGTTCGTGTTTGCCTTCGCCTTTTCCCCCACAGATATCCACATTTTTAGTCTGCCCTATTTACTAATTATTTACTTTTCTTCCAACCTTCCATTTTGTCCTTTGTGTTTCCAACTTCTTGTGCTCAAGCCATCCCCTTCCCTCCATAACCCCCCCCCCCAACCCCCTTTGTCTCCATAATTCATTTTACCGCATTCACGGTCAAACGCATTAAAAACGCGACTAGATATACGCGGCTTTATACGCACCGGGCTTGCGTCATTCTAGTAAAAGACCAGTTTGCGTACGGCCATAGTATGCGGGGTCTGTGATTGGTCACGCAAGTTGTTTTTGTTTTGTTCTGGTGCATCTTAGAAGATGCAAACTTTTAGAACAAAGTTTCACTTTTGTCGCAGCAGGAGCAACATCTTTATCCCACCCCCATCCCCTGCTCCTTCAATATTTGAGATAATTCAGAGGCCGCGTTTATTGTGGCCTATATTTAGGGATTAAGGACTGACATAGTTGCGATAATCGTAACCCTCCATCATCCTCCCGACGGGCTAAAGCCCGTCAGGAGAGGAGGGTTACGATTATCGCAACTAGGACTGACACTACCTGCAAGTTCTATATTAAACCATATTGATCATACTTTTATTGTTACAGTTTGTTGTAAGCACAGCTGCATCCATTTGTTCAAGTGGGGCTTTTCCACCCGTAAACTCATGTGGTGGAGTCACTCTGTGCACCTTCTTCGGTAAGTATACAGTTTTAAGGTAAATACACTGACTTATAAAATATGTATTACAAGGGTGCGGTTAAGACTTAAGGCATGGATTAAGATTACAGACCGAATGTTTTCATTATTCTAAATCTGATATAGTCTTACACCTGTGGGTATATTATGTGTGCCAGGATTTTGTTAAGTACAGGTAGCATCTGTGGGTATGCGTGACCGACTGCCCGGATGCCAGTGCATTTATGATATTGTGATACTTCAATTCCTGTGGGTATGCCCGTGTTTTGTAGTAGCATCTGTGGGATGCCTTAGTTCTAATTTTGCGTATTGGGCAGAGGGCAGAGTATGCCAGTTCTGTTAACTAAAGGAGGTAATTAATTAACTCCATGGAAATTTTAAGTTGCTGTAAGAAATTAAAGCACAAGTTTTAGCTGAGCGTTGACGAGTTTTCTTGTTGAAATGAGTTATAAAAGCGGTTGTAAGCTGCGACAAAACAGTCAATTTTGCCCATCATATGTCATTATGTGTTCCTTATTTTATCGTCCGAGTAAATCCCCGTTTACCCCCTGCTTTTTCTGCTTCTCTCTCTCACTCTCTCTATTTCATGTATTTCCACTTGACTGCTCTTGTTACACCTGTATATACATGTATGTGTGTGTTGTACTCCTTAGCCTTCGAGAAAGAATCTGCTAGGATAGAATTAGAAACGTCAGGCCACTAACAAATATTTTGCATTTAAAAACTCAACAACAAAAGTCAACAAAGTCAATTTTTTTGCAAATCTTCTCCTCAGACTGAGCCAAACAACCTTACTTACGATACCTTGCATTTGGAATGGGAGCCGAAGTATACAACAGTCGTTCACAGTCACAGTGTGATATTTATATCCTCATTCTTAATGGAAAGAAAGAAGAGTGCTGCGACTCGGCCAAGTGGTGGTGTCCACCGTGGTGGTGTCCACCGTGGTGTCGTCAGCAGATACGCGTCCGTACAGCAGTACATCAACCAGCTGTGTAATGTGGGACTTCCCCCTCACCTCAACCAACAACATCACAGTGCAGTTCGCTCGACCCCACCACTCTCATCCATTGGTTAAGCTTGAGCATGTTAAAGGCCCCGGGGACGAGTGAACATCCCTCGGCGGTGGCCAAACAATCTGTGAACAATCTCATGAGGGCGCCATCAAATAAGTTTTGAGGAATAAATGGTCCATTTTAGGCAAAAGGGAAAACAAAACAAGACAAAAACTCGACCCATATAGTAAGCTATTTCTACCTCCATGCTCTGCAAAAAACACCCACCCCCCCAAAAACAAAATTTTTTAGGCACTGTGGTCATTTTAATTATGATGATTTATTCACAATAATTACTCATAATCATCAGATTCATTTGGGTTAGTTATACTGATTATTTCATTGTAAAAGGATTAAATATGTTTACTGGAAGCTTTTAAATATATTTACAATAATATGCACTTATTATAAATTAAACTTGAGGGTAAGTGGGGGCAGGGTTTTAGCCAAGGATCTCGGGTAGCGCCAACTTGGTTCAAATCCTGCTCTAGTCAATTTCTCTTTGTTCAACCCAAAGATATTTTACAAATTTACTAAATCAGTTTCCCTTGTGGTATGGGTTATTACTTGATATTAACAAGTCCCCAAAAAGTTATGACTGAACAATGAGGCGATTAATTAGTTTCTACAAGTTTGCTCTGGATTTCAAAAATACTTTATATAGGCCCTTGCATACGAGGCCAAAGAATCAAACAGCACCCTCACTGAGGATGACTATCATCAGCTGAGAGTTGTGTGTGGAGAATACAAGTTTACATTGTTTGACCTCGTTTCCACTGTATAAAAGTAGACCAGACTAAATACCTTTCAGCCTCAGTTTGGGTATTATATGGAATTGAATGACAAAAACATGTTTGTGTGAAATCCTTTTAAGTTGCAAAGCAACGACAGTTTTACCCCCTCACTGTTGTCTTTCAGGAACACAAACTTATTCCAATAATAATAATAATAATAATAATACATCACATGAAATAAACATTGTATTGAAATACAGAGTGCTAACTCTTTTCGGCTTTTCATAGCATAGTAAGGATGGACAATTCCCAAAATTTGCTCTTCCTAAATATACAGTTAAAATGTTTCATATCTGTTAATATTGCCTTTCAATGACGTACCGTTGAACAGAATTCCTACCAAATATATTAGATTAAAACTTGACAGCAGAAAACATTCTTATGTTTGTTAGTAGTCAATGCTTTTTTTAAACAAATATTATGCAGACCTTTTAAAGCATCAAGACTGAACAAAAGTCAACATTGGCTCTATTTGCTCATCAAGCAGCTGAAATTAAAAACTTTCAAATAAAACCTATATTTAGAGATTATTTCACAATTGATACCGTGGTTGATGCTTCAGCTAATTTAAGTTTCAATGCCATGTTGCTGTTTCCAAAAATTGGCTGATTTTAACGTGGGGCGTGGCAAATGTACGTCACCAATAGTATATCCGATCTTATAATACTTGTTAAATAAAACCAGAGGACAAACACAAAGTAAATAGTAAACAGAAAATTGTATGAGGACTTCATCAGTTAGTCTCTCCCTCAAGTCTACACAGAGTTTGATGGGTGCACGCATTCGCATTTCTTCTGGACCAACTGTTCCCACCTTCTGTATGGACAGTAAAAGAAAAACTTGATGCAATTTTTTAGGTATCCCTCATCGAACGGATTCACCGACTCGTCAAGATCTCGCAGGTACGTGATGCGATTGTGTGACATGAACTCCCACGTGGTCTGATTGGTTACCATCATGTAGCTATGGCAACAGAGTAGACCAAACAGCGCCGTCCCTGCCAGGACGATGATGACGATGCAAACAAAGAAAAGTGCATTGGCCTGAAGCCAATCATACAGTGTGATTTTCCATCGGAAGGCACCCCTGGGGAATAAATCAACAGTCAGGCCAGTTACATCCCATCTGATTATTTACTGCTATATGAATATTCAATTATGCTAATTCAGATTAAGTTCCATCACTGGCTAATTTACACCCATTCTGATCCAATCATCTTTGTGGATTTAAGCCAGCAAAGTAAGATACAACGCAGTTATGTTAAATACAAAGTAGGCGGTTTAAAGCATATGTACAACATTTGGTATTTTTGTCGAAGACCAGTATCCACACTTGATGTGACCCAACATAAACATGAAATAAAAAACCTGTGAAAATTTAAGCTAAATCTGTCTTCGGAGGCATGAGAAAACAGTGAAAAACCCCATTATACATTTTTACAGTTTTCAAACATCGGATTTTATCAGGCGTGATGAAGACTAATTGTTGTACCGGGTACTCATTTCCAAAAAAGTATAGCATTTCAAGCAAAATTATTTCAAGGGAAGTTGTCCACCATGACCATCTTTATACCGTGCAAGTTACATGCAAATCTGTGAACATTTTTATTTTCAATTCTACCAATGTTGTAAACACCAATTATAACAAAAACTTTCAGCTGCAATAATGAACCATAAATGGGTGCAGATCAGAGGTCCCTTTGAAATTAGGAAGGGGGTATCAAAGAAGACATGACGCAAACAAAATGAGATTTTATAAAGGTACTACCATGTTTATTATTATTATTATTATTATTATTATTTATTCGACCAAAACAAACAACAAACCAAAGTTACAATAGCACAAGAAAGAACATTAACGGAAAAACAGTTATAAAAAAGCAAGTAATGAGGAAAATAAATACAAAATTAGAAAAATAAAATTTAATTAATAAATAAAATTAAATAAATAAGAAAATAAAAGCAAAAACAAAAAATATAAAAAATATATAAAATATATGAGGGCGACTGAGGGCAGAGCATACAGGAGGGGAACAAAACCAAATGGGAAGGACAACCAGAAGGGATAAAAACAAGGACAAATCATGCGGGTCAGGGGTAAACAAAAGTAAACTAAATTACTGTTGCTCGGAAGCATGCTGCCCCACGCATGACCAACAAACACAATGAACACAGAAACAACAATAGGGAGAAACCAAACAGGGGCTCGTTCACGACCTGCATGCAACCAAATTGAACATCTAATGCACTGTGTGATTTAAACAATGATCCTTAAGGAGGCGGAGAAATGTCATAAGAGGACAGATTACAGCAGCTTCGCGAATGAAGGATGGAAAAGTGTCCCATAGTCTGGGAAGTCGATGGGAGGGTGAATGGTACAATGAGTCGGTACGAGCGGAAAGATGGCGGAATGTGAGTGATTCAAGATGACGAGGATTAATGAAAACCCCGGCAAGAATGGATTCGCAGTGAGCAGTGCCATGTAAAACCTTGAACACAAAGGAACTGAGCAAGTAATTACGCCTGTTAGTTAGAGGATGCCAATGAAGACGCTGCAATCTGTCCTCATAAGACATTACTCCGCGCCTTTGTTTAAGAGCAAGCCGGGTGGCAGTTCTTTGGACCCTTTCAAGCTGATTTTGTTGCAATAACGTATGCGGATGCCATGCTGGGAGACCATACTCTAAAATTGGCACTACCAACTGTAAATAAAAACTTCATTGTTTAACCCTCCTACTGTCTGACCATTCAATATCATCCAGTGTGTTTATTAGAATGATGAATGCATTTACACAGTAGACACATGAGCTGTGTACACTTTTGCCACAATCAACAACCAGTGCTACAAGCCACAACCTGTGCCACAAGCCACAACCTGTGCCACAAGCCACAACCTGTGCAGTTGAGCAGCTTCAAATAGTTTGTCAACTCACTTAAAAATGGGTTTAAGAAGAAAAATATAAATTAAAAACACGTACCACGTAATCTGAAATGTCCACAACACCAGCGTGGTCTCAGTGAGAAGAAACAGCCAGAAGAACCGATGGTTGCTCTCCCCTACACAGTTTTCAAGCCAAGGACAGTGGTGGTCAAATTTCCTGACACAGCGACTGCAATCTTCACAATGTTTGGACCGTATCGGTTGCTAAAATATTAATAAAGAAACCGATATCTCCAGTAAGTACCTTGTATCTGTGATAAAAATACTACCACCACAGCAGAAAGACAAATGATTGACTTTAGAGAGACCCTTCGTTCTTTGTTAATGCAATCTACCATTCACTTAAATCCCGAACTTGTCTCTCCTTTCAACACAAATATCTTTAGACTAAATGGTATGGTTATGTTTTAAAAGTAACATTTTGGGGTTGAATAAAGAAACATTTAACAGAATGTGACTTGTACCTGCGACTCGGATTAACATGTCGACGCTCTACTAACTGAGCTATCTATCCCCACTGTTGGCGGTCTCCCTATTTTTAGGTGTTTGGGCAATCCGCGCAGAACACCTCTTGTTTTTGTTCAATTTTTTAATTTGTTAAATACTTCTTCTTTTTCTTCTTTTCCCCCGTGAGTGTCCGCTAACAAAAGCACATTTCCAAAGCTCATATAAACTTGAAACTTCACATATAGTTAGATAATCATTAGCAGATGAAACAGTTTCAGTTACGTCATGATGATGTCATCAGGTGTCAAACTCCAAGGTTTTTAAATATTAAATATTTTAATCTTTGAAAATCCATGTCAAATCGAGAAGATAAGTCAGTCAGTTGCTTTTTGCAGGATTAAATAGAGGTAATATAGGTCTTCAATTTTTATTGTGTGCGTGACATGACATGACTTCTGCTTCCGGTCGAAACCGGAAAAGACTTATAATTTAAAAGTGGCAACTTTTTTGAAGTTGTTTTCATCGATGTTATAGTCCGGCAAGGGTCTGGTTTACAGAAAAGGACTGGTGACAACAATATATCTTAAAGCGCCCTCTAGCGGCAGGTTAAAAAAAGCTCAAAATACACTTTTAGTTTACTAGATGTCTGTGGCAAAGCTTATGATAATCGTTTCAAAATTGGTATACACAATGACATTCATACAGACAACATGTGTGAAGTTTTAGATTGATGACGTCATCATGTGTCACGTGGTATTGTCCTAAAGGTTTACTTTTTGAAGCCGTGTATCTACAAAACCACAAGTTTGACTAACTTTTGATAGACAATGATGACAACTACCTAAAGCTAAAAAGACGACATGATGACATCATCACAATAATTTTTACTAATTTTTGAAATTTGTACCAACTATTACATATCATCTTTAGTGCAGAGCAAGATACAGTCAAATTTTGTTTTACAGCAGACTAGCAAGGTCGTGCAAGTTTTTAATGTTGAGTGACATTTTCATGACGTCATCAATTGTCACGTTTATCACCACCAAGGTAGCATTTTACAAGTTTTATACGTACAGAACTTTGATGGCGACCAAGCGGAAAAATAAATATAACATTTCATGATACCACATTTATTGAAACACGGCTCATCATTTCCTTCCCGGAACCGAACACCTTGAGTTTGTGTTAAGACAAACTCTGAATCTCTAGTTGTCAATATTTTGTTCAGGGATGCCAGTCAGAAGCCATATAACAATGTTTTGTAAGTATGTTAATAAACTGGTTTTGGAAATGTTAAATCATCCATCCTCTCAACACACCGTCCAACCACAGGCCTGATACTTCAGTGAGGCAACAGAAGCAATTGGATACTTTGAAACACTATTGTAGGTGAAAGTAGACTTACTGAGTAAGTTTCCATTGTTTATGTAGTTCTGAGCGTGCGCACATTACCAGGAACAATGAATTTACCTGGCAAGTCTGCTGCCACCAAGTATCCCAAAAATCCCCAATTGCCCCCATGCTGCTGGTCATTGCCTTCAGTCCTTTTGGAATGTTCCAATAGAAAGTTACATTTCCTTCATTTCCTTTACTCAGGAAAAACAGCAAAGCACACCTACAAAAGCGAAGTACCAGGCCTGCAACTGACCTGTGATAAATTCATCAAATTATAGGTTGTTAAAAGTTTTCAAGAAAAAATTTAACGACATCGACACAGATTTTTGAGTATATTCAATAACATTTTTACATTGGATGACGTGAACCCACACAAAATATTGTTGAGTAAACTACGGTTGACGTGTACAACACGCAGAACCAACTTCCGAGCTTTCTTTTTGGGTTGCGGTCAATTGACTGCGGTCAGATGTGTATAAATGCCCCTAGACAATCCATTCTGTTGCGTGCCAGGCATGCACCTATCGTGCTACATGTACGCTTCAATTCCCCCACACTGGAATTCATGCTCGAATTCTCCCTTTTTCCAGGGGTTATTGTGTAATCCCTGATTCTAGGGCCTAATTTCATAGAGTCGCTTAAGGGGAAAATATTGCTTAACAATTGTCTGCTAAGCAGAAATGAGCAGGACAGCAGTCACAAATTGTACATGTGACATGATAGTTTGGCTGGTAACCTTATTCTGGTAAGCTTAATTTTGTTGTGCTAAGCTACTTTTTGTGCTTAAGCAGCTCTATGAAACTGAGCCCAGACCTTTGTCCTTTTGTTATACACATGTGGCTTACAAGAATGGAAAGGCTGCCACCATTGTTTATCATTATAGTGTACTCAATGGGAAGTACGATTGGTCCAAGATTTCAGCATAACATGGCAGATAATGGACCATAAGTTACGGACAAAGAGCTTTTGAAAATTATTAATAATGCAGAGGCACGGTAAAGATTCTTCAATACCGACGTGAGGTGGTTAAACCTGGTCTATACTCAACGTGAATTACGAAAGTGAAGCAATTTTCTTGCGCCACAATTGGCAGACGGGTTGTGTCCAAACAAAGTTGCTTTGCATTTGCTTTCACCTGTAGTATTAACCAGGCTTATAGTACTGTCGCTTTTGTGAATAAAAACAAGACCAAAATGATGACCTACAAAAATGTCATCACACAAAAAAATCTAGTTCAAACATTTCGGGGATAGAGAGGGTTGATTGACGTTCATCTAAACTTTACCTTCACTTCACAAAAGTCACATTTTCTGAGTTTAACAGCATTACGTCTCCGTGGCGATGACAACATCCGAACTGACTCTTCATTTTTAGGATTTCCCAATTCGTCTTGATCATGACTTCCGTCCTTGTCATCATCATCGGTACTGCTTTCTGAATCCCATTCTTGGGTCTAGTCAAAAAGAAATGAATGCTTTGGTTACCGTTGTTGGAGTTAGTCCGAGAAACATTTAAAGGGAAGGTACACCTTTTGTAATTACTCTACAAGTTAATGACCATAAAAACTTACTTGGTAAAGAGCACTGGAGTGCTGTTGATGTTATCAAACATTGTTAGAAACAATATCCTTTGAAGTAATGTAGTTTTCAAGAAAGAGGTAATTTTTCACACACACAAAAATGAATCTGAGAAAGGCATCGAAAAGCACACAATTCTTTGCAACTAGGTCGTGTTTTTTTTCCTTTCATTTGTTTCTTGCAACCTAGATGACCAAATGAGCCCTAATTTTCACAGGTTTTGTTATTTTATGCTTATGTTGGGATAAAACAAGTGAGGAAACTGTTCTTTGACAATTACAAAAAGTGTACCATGCCTTTAAAGTAGACTTGAACAAAACCTTTTTCTTCCTAAAGTTTCTTCCAAAAAAGCTTCTGCAAACATTATTTAGACTTGCATCAGTGCTGTCCCTTACCTTTGCTTGATCTACAGGCACATAGCCTGGGTCCATAAGGCTTGCTTGGAAGTACAGGCCACCAGATATTGTGAGGAGGGTTGCAAAGGCTAGAAGGTAGGGTATATTTCTCTGAAGAATTGCTTCTCTCAAGGCTACAAAATAAAGAACCCAATTCATTTTCCAATGGAAAAACAAAAAACCCTGGAACATTCCATGAAATTGTAAGATGTTTTTAAAAAAAATCAAAATGTGTAATTGCTAAAATAGAAATCAGACATTGAACATTGCTTGTGAATTCATGTGAGTTTTTGCTTTACCCCAGTAAGTGCATCAAACAAAATGTTGGGTTTTTTGATGAATCGAACCATTAATTTGTGCATTTTTTTAATCTAATTTGGGGGGGAGGGAAAGGATTCGCAGCGAGGGGGCTACACCCCACTTTTCAACCCACTACTGGTTATGCCACTGTAACAAAGGTTGAGGGCCAAGTGTTCTTGTGAACTACATTCCAGCTACACATAACCTGTGCAGTTCAATGGTTTCAAATTGTTGGTCAACTCGCTAGAAAATATTACCAAGAGGAGAAGGGTTAGCCCCCCAGCAGAGGCGAAGGGTTAGCTCCCCAAAACAAGGAGGAATAACGAGGCAGTTGCTACCAAAAAGGAGGCAGTCTGCTAACCTGTATCTTTGAAGATGAGAACACAAAGTACTCCTACAGTGAGCATTATGTGGAATGTTCGCACAAACATTCCACTCGTCACCTTCCAAAACAGTTTCTTGGCCATGGTTCTAAGGTTCCGCCGCAGCTGGATAAACAAGGACATTCATCCAATGTTTACTGTACCATTCACATATCTAAAAAAAAAAAAAGTATCATAAAAGTACATTGAAATGTTCATTTATAGATTTACTGACCAAGTAAAGGATTGATATTAATTTTAAAAAATACCAGAAACACAAAACAAACAAATTGATTAGTTTCCATCTGAAAGTTTTAGGCCTATTGGTTACCAAGTTCATCATATCAGAACCAGTCCTGGTAAGGGAGCTTCATAGGGAGGCGGGTACCACACGCAAACAGACTGGAGTCTGACAAAGTGTGCATGCTGCATTCTGTCAGACATGGTCAGACTCCAGTCGTTTGGTACCCAGCTCCGTATGCAGCTTGCTTCTAGCTGTAGCTGTGACATATAAATTGGCCATTGAATTCTGTTCGCACCCTCGTGATACAGGTGAAATTTTTTGAGATAGCATTGTAGGTCCAGGGTCTGCCCAGAGTTTTTTTAGTGGCGGAAAAAAAGGCGGCCGGGGAGGGGGCGGGGCGGAGGTGGGGTAGAGGCAGTAGAAAACAGGGTCAAAGACCACTCATATAAGATGAGGTCTTAGCTGGTTACACATGTGCGCCCTGCAGCTGTGCCTTGAATTTAGGCCTCCATAGTGCACGCATGCCTTTACCGCCATGGGAAAACAATTTACGGCATCTATAGCATGGTGCTTACTCTGTAGTTCATTTTCCGTTGTAATAAACGCTATAGAATAGGGTACGCAAAATGTACATGATAAAACTGGTATCATGTTATTCCAAGCGTAAAGCTATAATCAGCGTGACTGGAAACCTTTGCGAAATCAATGCAGGTTTCGTTGGCTCGTTGGATAATAATAATAACTGAATTTATATAGCGCCAAATTACCAAAGGATGCAAGGCGCTTAATGTACATCGTACAGGCGGGAGGGATGCTCTATCCTGGATCATTAAAATAGACTCAAACCAAAGAAAGAGGCTACTCAAAACTTTGGATGAAACTTTTTACTGGTAAATAATTTTTTTTACATGTTGTTCAAAATATTTTGAAGGAAATGGGCAAAAAGTCAAAAATGTGTGGTGGTTGGAAAAAGAAAAAAATTCTGCCAGTTGTGGTTTGGGAATCATGAGTGTCGGGCGGGTTTTCCGGCACCGACCACCGAGGGCAGAACCCTGGGGTCCATTCCAAAATGGCAGCGATCCATCTTGGAAGTAATTTTGAGCAAATTTAAAAGGATTATTTGTAATAACTTTTTAACAGGTTTGTAATTTCAACAAGAAGAGCTTAAGACTCAAGAGGTATGTGGACACATTTTAGTTGGGGCTATGGGCTATGACGTAGAATGCATCAGCCATCACAGCAAATTGGAATTGTTTGCCGACAACGAGCTTTGTGCTGTGGTGTTTTGACGACAATGTCATGTGCAGGCTTCAAATCCTCCTCTCCTCAGGAGTCAGGTTGGATTTGACTTTGGATTTGACCAACAAAAATAAAGCTTTTAAAAATATTTTCTCAATGATGTTTTGAGTGTTACATGTATGAATGGATTCATTAGACATTGAAGATCAAATCCGTGTTCTTAGAATTTGTGTAATGATTTTCGAAAGTGGTAAAAATTGGGCAAATCTGGTGACTAGTCTGGCAAAAATGGTCGAAATTGCAAATATGGAGAATCGTTACATTAGTTGTCTCGTAACCTTCCAGTCTCCGACCGTCAGGAGGATGGTGGGTTACAATTATCGTAACTACTGTACATAGACTAAAGCCAAAAACCTACATAACAAGTGAGGGGGGGGGGGCTCTACACTGTACACGCCCTCATCCCCACGATCGATCACGGTTATCGCTAGTGGACTTGGAGGCTATTGTAGAGTTCTATGGGTAAGGTTTGTCCTTTTTTCTTAAAAATATTTTCTCAATTATGTTTTGAGTATTATGGTTGGATTTGTTAGACATTGAAGATTAAAGGTATTATACAGGATTGGCAGAGCTGACAAAATAATCACAGACAGTGTTCATGTTTTGTGTAATCAACCACATACATGAAATAACAAACCTGTGAAAATTTGAGCTCAATTGGTCATCGAGGTCACGAGAAAATAGTGAAAAGAGACCTTATGTGTTTTCTGTTTTTCAAACATCGAGTTTATTATCGCGCGCGATAAAAACTATTGTTTTACTCATTTCTCAGAAACTATAGCATTTTAGGCAGAAATATTTTAAGGAACCCTTTCTACCATTACTTACTTTAAATCATGAAAGTTATGTGTGAATCTGTGAACATTTGTGTTTTTCGATCTTACCAATAGTGTACAGGGCCTTTAAGCCCATGTTTTTAAAATTTGTTTCATGATTTTTGAAAGTGGTAAAAATTTGGCAAATCTGGTGACTAGTCTGTCAACATTGGTCGAAATTGCACGTTTTGGCACGAATGGTCGAATCTTGTGCTCACTGTGTCGTAACCCTCAGGTCGCAAGTGACCTTTGTGGAGGGTTACGATTATCGCAACTACCGTGCACCCTGACTTTTTCACGATTAACAGGCAGCGAATCATAAGTATGGCATGGCTGTGGGCGGAGCGAGGTAAGGGTGTGAACATTTCATTGGTTGCTTTGTGTCTGCTCCGCCCACAGCCCAGCCGGCCGATGACGTCGTATTCGCTTTGCATGATTGGGGTAACGTCTGTCGATGTCAGTTTTTTTCAATAACCGATATATCGGAAATTAAATATCGAGTATACTCGATATATCGAGTATTTCCCGTGCGTAAGATGAAGCCTAAAAACAACACTTAATATACTGAAGACCGACAGTTTAATGGGGTTGCGGTTTTGGATTGATCCTCCGCACTTGTTGTTAGTCTGAAAAGTATCAAATTGCGCCCGCCCGCCCCGCTTGCTTTTGGTATTCCTACCTCCATGGTTTTACAACGAAGATCAGACATGATTACCGTTGCCGCTTCCGCTGGCTTGGCGAATAGCAAGGGTGCACAGAACGCTCCCCGCAATTACCGACTCGTGATTGGCCGCCCCAAAATAACACACATCCTTTGTGAGTCGCCGACATAAGGAGTCAGTCGCCGACGCAAGGAGTTGGCTGAGTCATGACTCGACATTCAGGGTTCAAAATTAGCGGTCGACCGTTCGCCAAATACCGAGTGAAAACAGCGGCGGGCGAATCAACCCTTCTTTTACTAGTCCGTCAGGCGAGTCAAACAAAAAAATTCACAATAATGAGGGTATGGTGGTAAAATCCCAAAGAAAGTTTATTATAAAGTTTTAAAAATAGTTTGACAAGTCTGGATATTTGCTAGATTTAATGTGGCCGCAATCAGAATTGCGATCGTTCATTTCAGTATTACAAACATTAAAACACGACGCACATGGTGCTGACTGCCGAGTATCCACTGCGCGTTCATCGGCCCGGGCCCCACAACAACCCACAGGTATACCATGCATAATGCAGTGCAAACCGGGGTCCGAAGTCCAAGCTAACCAACATTCCGCACGCTGATTGGCCGTTGATAATTGCATATTCATAACAAAACTAGGAATGAGGTACAGCGCAGCGTCTTGCAAATTCAACCCTTCGGCTTACTCTCACACAAGCGCATTGCCCCAACATTTTAAACAATCGAAAACATCGGGAGATACCAGTAAGAGAACAACCATCTCGCAACATTTAATGTTAACCAATCAGATCAATGGAGGGTTACATCCCAAACAACTGATAGGCTGGGCGGCAACACCGGTTTCTTTTGAGATTTTACTGTGCAAGCAGTCGTGAACTATAGCGGCGGGCCGCGTGTGAAACACAGAGGAACAAGCGGACTTGGTCGCCAAACTATGTTATTTAATATGGCTACTCAAATGTTGTTAGCTGCAAATAAAGACGGCGGCTTTTCTAATACTAAAACCCGAGGTTTTCTGGATAATCTGACACTCTTTCGGTGTTTTCGATATCATTTAGGAACATCGACATTTTTGATTCATCAACATTTTCGATATATCGAAATTGTCGATATTTCGATGATTAAAAAAGTGACATCGGCGATATCGATGTCAAAATAGTATCGGTTTTTTGAGTAATATCGATATATCGACGGACGTTAGATTGGGGTCATTCCAGAATGGCGGCTCCTGGTACACATCGCGAAAAGTAATTCGGAGTAAGTCGCACAATTATTGTTTTAAATATCTTTTTAAAAAGTTATTTGTTTGAACATCCAAAACACACAAGGCAAGCTAAGAGCTAAATGAACACTTTTAGCTGGTTTAAACCGCCGATTGGCCCGTAGGGAATGCGCTCTAATTGTTTATAATAAATGGCTGTTTCTTAGCATGCTCAGCTTAAAAAGAAATGGTCGGGACGTGTGGCCAAGGATTCAGCTAGCCTTGGCCACAGAAGTGGGGCTAGGACTGGTCCCAACTATATTGGGACGATTGTCAAGTTTGGACGGAACAAGGATAAAGCTTTAAGGGAACCCAGAAGTCAATATCCAACCATGGAGGATATTTCCGGATGTCAGACACTTCGTACTTTTACCTTTTCGTACCCGAGACACTTCGTACCTTCGAGACACTTCATACCTTGGCAAAGCTGGTCACTTCGTACCATCGGCTGAGTCACTTCGTACCGTCAGTCGAGTCACTTCGTACCGTCGGCCCTCTACTGTTGGGGCCCTATACCGTTGGATGTCACTTGTCAGTAAAAATGTCATCCTAATTAACTGTTATTAACTGTTCTTTCGACAAAAATAATTACAACTTATTTATCAATATTTATTGAATACGTTATAAGAAAAACCAAAATATTTTCTTCCTATAAATTCGTTTTAATATTTTTTTATATATTTTTTACAATTGTCATTTCGACAAACATTGATTTTGTAAAAGACTAATCACAACTTATTTATCAATTGTTATTTATAAAAAATAATTATTTTCAATTTACATTTGTAAATAAATTGATGTCTGTATAGTTGTTCGGTCATTAAAAATCATAATCAGTTCAAGGTACGAAAGGTACGAAGTGACTCGGCTCACGGTACGAAGTGTCCAGGGTACGAAGTCACTTCATACCTTGTAATAAAGGTACGAAGTGTCCCGGGTACGAAAAGGTAAAGGTACGAGGTGTTCCTTCCTCCATGATCCAACCACACAAACAACAATTAACAGAACAAGAAGGGCGCCCTCTATTGTTTCAAAAATAATAAGATACAACTACAGTGGTACAACTAGTACTACAACTTCAAGTACAACAACATAAGGCTAAATTTCCGCAGCACGCCACCACTCTAGCTCCCTCAATATCTGGCCGATTACTCTAAATTTTAGTCTTACCTGTCAAGATGGGTTAACTGAATATATTCAGCAAAAAACAGGAAAATTGAACAATTCTAAAGGCCGTAAAAAGGCGTCAGAAAATCGCAAAAGCTTCGTCGAAAAAAAACACCATTTTGTTTTCGTTTTCCTGCTGTGTGTGTGTCCGGGTAAATGTGCAATACTCCAATGAGTCGGTCATCGTTCATGCGCATTGGAAAATTCACCAGGACTTGTTGATTTATAGTGGCCTCTGATGTGATGAACATACCCCCATTGAAGGATGATTCAAAAAAGGGAAAAATAGCCCAAATTCCACATAATCATAACTATTGCCGCTACAAACATACCCCCATTGAAGGATGATTCAAAAAAGGGAAATAATAGCCCGATATTGCCCTTATGAACATGAACTTACCCATGACTTGTACTAATGAAATAATCCAAAAGAACCTTTCACGTGACTAATATGCAAAGCAGTTTTTAGTTCATAAACTCCTGAATATTCAGTTTATGCAAACTATTCGACAATAATTGCTGATTTTAATATTCATAGAAATTAAATATTCATTATGACCTTTTACTAAACAGGTAATGGGAGAAATTTGTAGAACTATCAAACCAAATTTGGTATCAATCTCTCATAGCCTAGCGGTAAATAGGCTATGCTCTTGTGCATATAATTTGTTCTCTCTTGATACAGGTTCAATTCCCGGTAAGTACATTGCATTATTTAATTGCTTGCAAATGTTCAATTCCTTCAACAGAGAGTGAGTGAATGATGGGGAGAGGTAGTGGGGGAGGAGGAAAGAAGACTGGGGAAAGAAGCGTGTTTTTTATTTTTCACATTTTAGGATTTTACAAAAAATAATTTTTTTTAAAAATCGGTCCCCTATGAAAACAATTTATTTTACATTTTGGGGTACTAACCCTATCGATAGAATACATCCTCAGGTGTATATTGGTAAAAAAAAAACTAAAAAAAAACGTCCAGAAGGTGGTGGCGTGCTCCGGAAACTTTTCCCAACATAATCTTACTCTTAGTCTTTATAGTGATTACATACAGATCAGGAGATTAACAAAAGTTTTACTTAGGAAATTCAACTTAATAAAGAAAGGCCATGATTAGGCCGAGTTTAAAAAGGTTAAAACACTTGTTCATTTGGCAAGGCACTCAAGTCGTATACTTTACATATACTCACCAACGAACATGAAAATTCTAGCCTCAAATTTCCAACTCACTCCTTCTTTCTTAGTGTTTATTTTTTCGAGAGATTTCGCCAGTGAAACTTCCCTCAAGAAAGAATACCGTACACATCTCTTCGATGACATGGAATTACACCGGCTCCCAGACTAAACACCGTGAATTGACAACACTGTTAACAATTAAGAGACGGAAACCAGACCAAAATAAGTATTTAGTCTGGCACTCTTCAATAGTCAACCTATAAAATAACAAACAGTAATACATTTTATTCTGGGTACCCTGTCACTTTGATTGATTGTCGGTTGGTATCCGAAGTAATTCTCGTGATTAAACGATGAATGGACGGGTACCCGTGAAATGAGCCGACTGTCACGATCACACACGTGAGTTTGTGTGTTTACAACATGGTCGGATGGGCAACAGACATGTCATTTTGTTGAGTCTTGATCAGTATTTTGCATAAAAGTTAGACATCATGGGAAAAACTATTTTTGCGGAAGATTGTCTACAGGAGTACATCAGCTTACTTTATGGAGAACATCCGTGGCTGATTGGTCTTATTGTTGGACATGTGAGTTATCAATCAACTAGCCGGTTAGCCCATGGGATGATTGTCTGTATTTTAAATTAAAATTGAGTCTTAAAAAACAGAAAATATTTTCTTCTATTTCTAATGATAATGAATGTTGCCTTTATTTAATTATGATAAAATAGAATTAGCTGTTGCAAACTGCTTACCAACCAAAAGGACCTGTGGTATAAATGCAAAAAATAAGTTAGTGGCCTGACGTTTCGACCCTAGCCCTAGCATAGTAGCAGAGTCTTTCTCGAAGGCTAAATGACAACACACAACACACAAAATACAAGCAGACAAGAGTTGCAAGAGTAGTCAAGTGGAAATACATGAATAGAGGGAGTGGAGGGAGAAACGGGAAAAGTTTCCGGAGCACGCCACCACCTTCTGGACGTTTAAAATATTTATTTTTTTTACCAATATACACCTGAGGATGTATTCTATCGATAGGGTTTAGTACCCCAAAATGTAAAATAAATAGTTTTCATAGGGGACCGATTTAAAATATAAAAAAAAAATCGTAAAATCCTAAAATTTGAAAAAATAAAAAACACGCTTCTTTCCCCCTCTCTCCCCAGTCTTCTTTCCTCCTCCCCCACTACCTCTCCCCATCATTCACTCACTCTGGAAGGAATTGAACATTTGCAAGCAATTAAATAATGCAATGTACTTACCGGGAATTGAACCTGTATCAAGAGAGAACAAATTATATGCACAAGAGCATAGCCTATTTACCGCTAGGCTATGAGGGATTGATACCAAAATTGGTTTGATAGTTCTACAAATTTCTCCCATTACCTGTTTAGTAAAAGGTCATAATGAATATTTAATTTCCTATGAATATTAAAATCAGCAGTTATTGTCGAATAGTTTGCATAAACTGAATATTCAGGAGTTTATGAACTAAAACCTGCTTTACATATTAGTCACGTGAAAGGTTCTTTTGGATTATTTCATTAGTACAAGCAAGCTATTAGCCAGCGATACGTCGGGGCGTCTTTTGGATGCCCTATATTATTTTTGGACGCCCCGAAAAACTGTCGGACGCCCTTGAAGATGCCCTGTTTTTTGTACATAATATAAAAAAATTACATCCGAATACCTGAAATTGTAAGCAAAACGAACGCAAATCCAAAACTATTACTACCTGCCAGCTGCAGTGAAGGTAATTTTTATGCAAGATACAACCAATTTATCTTAAATATACTGATCGCCCATTCATTGTTTACCGACAAAGGGATCAAATTTAACATCAGACAGTGCCCCCGACTAGTGGGAAGGCTTGAACAACCGCAAAGGCTTTAGAAACTATAGCTGTGAAACGCCACGCAGTAGACAGACAAGTTTACAAAATACATATGTACATGTATGTCGACGTAAAAAGCGTTGTGTATGTATTATGTACATGTCATGTACCTACTACCAGGGTTGTGTGTGATAGATCGGCAGCACTGCACTCGAGACACACGTGTTGTAGACTTGATTTCAAGTCTGAGATAAGGGTTATTTTTCTGCATCAGCCACACAAAATCCCCCCGCAGATTGGCTATCACGCGCTCTAACTCGTAGGTTAAAGACGGAGGTTAATCCACAAGAGGGCGCTATTTCAGGCAATGCAGGTAGACTAAAAACCAGGAGCACAGACTTGGAACCAAGTCTAGGCACGTCATTCCCGCTCTTTTCTGGCTGCCGGCAACCTTTCAGCGCATATTAATGTATGCAGAACATCGCACATGCGTGTATGAGTCAAAACGTGCATGTCTGTTTGTATGTGTGAACCTCCCACCATGAGTATGGGTAATGCATGTTTAATAAAGAATGCTCACTGCACACCGTAATGTTGGGAAGGACAGTACTTCTTAAATGCTCACCTCCCTCACTATCAAACTATCCCTCTTAGTGGTACACTGTAAATGTACATGATGTAGTACATGTACATTGAAATGTTAACGATTGTTCCGTATTTCTTATAATTCGCGGGTTATAGAAATAGAATACCGCAACTCGACTCTTGTACGGGGGAAATCAATATGAAAAAGTCGTGACCCCGCCCAAACTTTAAAAATAATAATAACATTGCGCGAAATACTACCATTCTTAGGGCTGTACGGTGCTGATTTCATTTTTTAAAACCCTTTAACCGGCCCAGACCCAAAGCATACGTGGAGTACACTGTAAATGCAATAATGGTTCTGTGGTACATGCTTGCTGAAAATTTACCCCAACAATTTGGACGCCCTGTTTTTCAATCCAGTCAAATTTGGACACCCTATTTTCAAATCCTGGCTAAAAGCTTGAGTACAAGTCTGGGTAAGTTCATGTTCATAAGGGCAATATCGGGCTATTATTTCCCTTTTTTGAATCATCCTTCAATGGGGGTATGTTTGTAGCGGCAATAGTTATGATTATGTGGAATTTGGGCTATTTTTCCCTTTTTGAATCATCCTTCAATGGGGGTATGTTCATCACATCAGAGGCCACTGTAGCTGGCTTACCCATTCCATAAATCAACAAGTCCTGGTGAATTTTCCAATGCGCATGAACGTTGACCGACTCATTGGAGTATTGCACATTTACCCGGACACACACACAGCAGGAAAACGAAAACAAAATGGTGTTTATTTTCGACGAAGCTTTTACGATTTTCTGACGCCTTTTTAAGGCCTTTAGAATTGTTCAATTTTCCTGTTTTTTGCTGTATACATTGTATATTCAGTTAACCCATCTTGACAGGTAAGACTAAAAATTTAGAGTAATCGGCCAGATATTGAGGGAGCTAGAGTGGTGGCGTGCTGCGGAATTTTAGCCGAGAAAAGCAGGAAGCATTCAGAGAAGGCAGGGGGTAAGCAGGGATTATGAAGACAAAGGGGGGGGGGGGGGGTTATGAAGGGAAGGGGATAGCTTGACCACAAGAAGTTGGGAACACAAAGGACAAAATGGAAGGTTAGAAGAGAGGTAAATAATTAGTTAATACAATGAAGGGCAGACTAATAAAGTGGATAACTGTGTGGGAGAAGGAGAAGGCAAAAACAAAAGGTTATTAGTCATTTCCTTCTTGGATATTCAAACCATGGGGCTGAGTGGTCTTTATGCGCCTTATCCAAAGTTTTTCCCTACTCAGACGGACAGTCTCTCTGCAGTTACCTAGTGCCTCAATGCCCTGTAAATTCATGTCAGAAATGGAGTGGTTAGGAAGGTTGAAGTGGTGTCCTACCGGTGTATCCATGGGTCTGGTGGCGCTATATCGATGACATCTTTTTCATCTGGACTAGTGATGAAGAAAGCCTCCATTAACCACATTAATGCCTTCCACAGGACCATCAAATTCACGAATGAATACTCGACCAAGGACACCCACTTTCTGGATGTCAAGGTCATAAAGACAGATAATGGATTAACCACAGATCTCTTTGTTAAGCCCACAGATAAACATCAATACCTCCACTCAACCAGCTGTCACCCCAGACACTGCAAAACCAGCATAGCCTACAGTCAGGCCCTCAGACTCCATCGAATCTGTTCTAATGATTCTGATTTTTTCCACCACTCACAGGAACTTAAGAAACACCTTGTTTCCAGGGGTCATAGCTCCCTAGCAGTCCATCGAGCGATCCAGAAAGTCAAGGCTCGTTCTAGTGAGTCTGTACTCTCCAAAGGACCCAGGCAACAACGGAGTTCCAAAGGGAAAGTTCCTTTTGTTGTTACTTTCCACCCCTCACTTCCTCCCATTCGTAAAATAACCAGTTCTAACCATCATATTCTTCACACATCAGATCGGCTTCAACGTGCTGTACAGGAAGAACCCATAGTTGCCTACCGACGCCCACCCAGTCTCAGGGATCTCATCGTCCGGGCAGAAGTTCCCCCCATTAATGATGATGTTAATCCCCCTTTGCCACAGGGTACTTTTAGGTGTTCCAACACATCCAAATGCATCGTTTGTAGACAACACATCAGGGAATCAGACTCCTTTACCAGCCATACTGGTGGTACCACCCACAAGACAAGGGGTCATGTCACCTGCACCACCACTAATCTAATCTATCTAATATCTTGCAGAGTCTGTGGTGTTCAATATATAGGTGAAACAAGAACTACACTCAAGAGGCGTTTCTATGGCCACAGATCCACAGTCAACACCCAAAAGCTGGATACACCTGTAGGACACCACTTCAACCTTCCTAACCACTCCATTTCTGACATGAATTTACAGGGCATTGAGGCACTAGGTAACTGCAGAGAGACTGTCCGTCTGAGTAGGGAAAAACTTTGGATAAGGCGCATAAAGACCACTCAGCCCCATGGTATGAATATCCAAGAAGGAAATGACTAATAACCTTTTGTTTTTGCCTTCTCCTTTTCCCACACAGTTATCCACTTTATTAGTCTGCCCTTCATTGTATTAACTAATTATTTACCTCTCTTCTAACCTTCCATTTTGTCCTTTGTGTTCCCAACTTCTTGTGGTCAAGCTATCCCCTTCCCTTCATAACCCCCCCCCCCCCCCTTTGTCTTCATAATCCCTGCTTACCCCCTGCCTTCTCTGAATGCTTCCTGCTTTTCTCCCTCCACTCCCTCTATTCATGTATTTCCACTTGACTACTCTTGCAATTCTTGTCTGCTTGTATGTGTGTTGTGTGTTGTCATTTAGCCTTCTAGAAAGACTCTGCTAGGGTCGAAACTTCAGGCCACTAACTTATTTTTTATTTAATTATATGTAATTAATATTTTTAGCCCGTGTTCAATTGCTGCTTTATTATTTTGTTACTTGGACTTTTAATTGGTGCTCTCTACACCCATCCCCGTTCTCTTCTCTCCCATCCCCGGCCCCTTACTCCTGCTTTTTAAATCCATTTATTAATTTCAGTCTGTACATTTATAAAACTAGACATCCTGTTTAAATACTAAGTCACTAGTGTTATTCTTTTCTATATATTGAATTATCCGTTCACTCTCAACTCATGTATGTCTGTTATCTGTATGATGGTTGCCGATTAAACAATAATAATAACAACTAGACATAATTGCATTTGTGCACAAATGCAGAGCTGTTTCGCTAATAATATTTTCAAATTACTCATTTGAATACGAAACCCTTATAGTGTGTACATAATCAAGGTACATGTATTACAATAACTAATGCCTTGTTATTCGAATGTCTTGTCTATATATCTTGAAAAACTGTACCTTTAAGGTAAGATAACCTGACAAATGATGACGTTATGATGACGTCAATTTGTTTTCGAAGAATTGATGATGTATCAAGCCCGTTTAAAAAAGAATTTTTATTTTAGCATGTTCCGTTAGTAATTTATGACTTAAATGGGCAAAAAATGAAAAAATCATAACAAATCTTGTGATGACGTCATCATGACGAATACAAGTTTACCAGGAACTTGCCATTATCTAACGACTTGCCAAGTTTCAACTTAATCAGACCTATACTTTTGGAGATATACGACTTCAAAAATTGCACTTTTAATGTCACGTCACGTGACCCCTGATGACGTAATCAATCTAAAACTTCATACATCTGTTGGCTGCCTGACAGTCATCATGTGTATCAATTTTGAAGCGATTACAAAAAACTTCGCCACACACATCTTCTCAAAGTGCATTTTGAACAGTTTTCCAACTGCCACTAGAGGGCGCTCTTTAATATTATTACGTCATTAGCTGTTTCGCAGCGAAGCGCAGCGAAACAGCTCTTGTTTTACTAAGAGTTTTTTTAATTTTTAGCTGTTTCGCTTTGCAGCGAAACAGCTCTTGTTTTACTAAGAGTTTTTGTTTTTAGCTGTTTCGCAGCAAGCGCAGCGAAACAGCTATTGTTTTACTAAGAGTTTTTTTAAAGTTTTTTTTTAGCTGTTTCGCAGCAAGCGCAGCGAAACAGCTATTGTTTTTGTGTTAGTTTTTGTTTTTGTTGTTTTTAGCTGTTTCGCAGCAAGCGCAGAGAAACGGCTATTGTTTTAGTCAGAGTTTTTATTGTTTTATTTTTTAGCTGTTTCGCAGCAAGCGCAGCGAAACAGCTATTGTTTTTGTTAAAGTTTTTGTTTTTAGCTGTTTCGCAGCGAAGCGCAGCGAAACAGCTATTGTTTTTGTTAGAGTTTTTGTTTTTATTATTTGTCTGTTTCAGACTCCCGGAAGTCATTGAAATAACGCACAATTCGTTCTAAGCGGCCCTTTGCATAGTTCCTAAAGAGCAATTGCAATGAAACTTTCAGTGATGAAAGGCATTGGTGCAAGGAAGGTCCTAAAACAAATTCGTCATGATGACGTCATCACCTGTCACGTGACGTCATCTTAAAGGTTTATATTTTAAATATTTGAAAATCTGTATCAAATCAGCCACAAGAGACCGTAGGTTTCTGTTTGCGGGATTGGGTAGGGATAAATTAGGTCTTCATTTTATTCAGTGTGCGTGACCTCACGCGACCTCTACTTTCGGTCGAAACCGGAAGTGCCTTCGTAATTCAAAAGTGCTAAATGTTATGAAAATGCTTTCAACGATGTTAGTGTCCGGCAATAGTGTGCAGTTAAAAAAAAATACCGATGACGTCACGATACACAAGAGCGCCCTCTAGCGGCAGTTGGAAAACTGTTCAAAATGCACTTTGAGAAGATGTGTGTGGCGAAGTTTTTTGTAATCGCTTCAAAATTGATACACATGATGACTGTCAGGCAGCCAACATATGTTTGAAGTTTTAGATTGATTACGTAATCAGGGGTCACGTGACGTGACATTAAAGGTGCACTTTTTGAAGTCGTATATCTCCAAAAGTATAGGTCTGATCACGTTGAAACTTGGCAAGTCGTTAGATAATGGCAAGTTCCTGTCAAACTTGTAATAACGTCATGATGACGTCATCACACGATTTGTTATGATTTTTTCATTTTTTGCCCCTTTAAGTCATAAATTGCTAACGGAGCATGCTTTAATCAAAATTCTTTTTTAAACAGGCTTGATATGTCATAACTGCTTCGAAAAAAAATTGACGTCATCATGACGTCATCAATTGACCTCATATGACCTCTATTTCCGGTCGAAACCGGAAGTGCCTTGTAATTCAAAAGTGCTAAATGTTATGAAAATGCTTTCAACGATGTTAGTGTCCGGCAAGGGTGTGCAGTTAAAAAAAAATACCGATGACGTCACGATACACAAGAGCGCCCTCTAGCGGCAGTTGGAAAACTGTCCAAAATGCACTTTGAGAAGATGTGTGTTGCGAAGATTGTTGTAATCGCTTCAAAATTGATACACATGATGAACGTCAGGCAGCCAACATATGTGTGAAGTTTTAGATTGATTACGTCATCTGGGGTCACGTGACGTGACATTAAAGGTGCACTTTTTGAAGTCGTATATCTCAAAAAGTATAGGTATGATTAAGTTGAAACTTGGCAAGTCGTTAGATAATGGCAAGTTCTTGTTAAACCTGTAATGACGTCATGATGACGTCATCACACGATTTGTTATGATTTTTTCATGTTTTGCCCATTTTAGTCGGAAATTACTAACGGAACATGCTTTAATCTAAATTATTTTTTAAACACGCTTGATATGTCATAACTGATTCGAAAAATAATTGACGTCATCATGACGTCATCATTCGCCATGTTATATTAAATTAAAGGTACAGTTTTACAAGATATATAGACAATGACTTGGATCTCACAAGGCATTCAATATTGTATTTATTAACTTGATTATGTACACACAACAAACTTTCATATTCGCTTGAGTAATTTGAAAATATTATTAGCGAAACAGCTTTGCATTTGTTCACAAATGCAATTGAGCTCTAGTTTTTATTTTTATTCTTCAGACTTCCGGAAGTCATTGAAATAACGCACAATTCGTTCTAAGCAGTCTTTTGCATAGTTCCTAAAGAGCAATTGCAATGAAACTTTCAGTGATGAAAGGCATTGGGGCAAGGAAGGTCCTAAAACAAATTCGTCATGATGACGTCATCAACTGACACGTGACGTCATCTTAAAGTTTTATATTTTAAATATTTGAAAATTCGTATCAAATCAGCCACAAGAGACCGTAGGATTCTGTTTACAGGATTGGGTAGGGATTAATTAGGGCTTCATTTTATTCAGTGTGCGTGACCTCACGTGACCTCTACTTCCGGTCGAAACCGGTCAAAACCGGAAGTGCCTTGTAATTCAAAAGTGCTAAATGTTATGAAAATGCTTTCAACGATGTTAGTGTCCGGCAAGGGTGTGCAGTTAAAAAAAAATACCGATGACGTCCCGATACACAAGAGCGCCCTCTAGCGGCAGTTGGAAAACTGTCCAAAATGCACTTTGAGAAGATGTGTGTTGCGAAGTTTGTTGTAATCGCTTCAAAATTGATACACATGATGAACGTCAGGCAGCCAACATATGTGTGAAGTTGTAGATTGATTACGTCATCAGGGGTCACGTGACGTGACATTAAAGGTGCACTTTTTGAAGTCGTATATCTCCAAAAGTATAGGTCTGATCACGTTGAAACTTGGCAAGTCGTTAGATAATGGCAAGTTCCTGTTAAACTGGTAATGACGTCATGATGACGTCATCACACGATTTGTAATGATTTTTTCATTTTTTACCCCTTTAAGTCAGAAATTACTAACGGAACATGCTTTAATCTAAATTCTTTTTTTATCAGGCTTGATATGTCATAACTGATTCGAAAAATAATTGACGTCATCATGACGTCATCATTTGTCAGGTTATATTACCTTAAAGGTACAGTTTTACAAGATATATAGACAATGAATTCGATCTCACAAGGCATAAAATATTGTAATATTAACTTGATTATGTACACACTACAACCTTTCATATTCACTAGAGTAATTTGAAAATATTATTAGCGAAACAGCTCTGCATTTGTTCACAAATGCAAATAAGTCTAGTTTATTTTTATTTTTCAGACTCCCGGAAGTCATTGGAATAACGCACAATTCGTTCTAAGTGGCCTTTTGCATAGTTCCTAAAGAGCAATTGCAATGAAACTTTCAGTGAAGAAAGGCATTGGTGCAAGGAAGGTCCTAAAACAAATTCGTCATGATGACGTCATCACCTGTCACGTGACGTCATCTTAAAGGTTTATATTTTAAATATTTGAAAATCTGTATCAAATCAGCCACAAGAGACCGTAGGTTTCTGTTTGCGGGATTGGGTAGGGATAAATTAGGTCTTCATTTTATTCAGTGTGCGTGACCTCACGCGACTTCTACTTTCGGTCGAAACCGGAAGTGCCTTCGTAATTCAAAAGTGCTAAATGTTATGAAAATGCTTTCAACGATGTTAGTGTCCGGCAATAGTGTGCAGTTAAAAAAAAATACCGATGACGTCACGATACACAAGAGCGCCCTCTAGCGGCAGTTGGAAAACTGTTCAAAATGCACTTTGAGAAGATGTGTGTGGCGAAGTTTTTTGTAATCGCTTCAAAATTGATACACATGATGACTGTCAGGCAGCCAACATATGTTTGAAGTTTTAGATTGATTACGTAATCAGGGGTCACGTGACGTGACATTAAAGGTGCACTTTTTGAAGTCGTATATCTCCAAAAGTATAGGTCTGATCACGTTGAAACTTGGCAAGTCGTTAGATAATGGCAAGTTCCTGTCAAACTTGTAATAACGTCATGATGACGTCATCACACGATTTGTTATGATTTTTTCATTTTTTGCCCCTTTAAGTCATAAATTGCTAACGGAGCATGCTTTAATCAAAATTCTTTTTTAAACAGGCTTGATACGTCATAACTGCTTCGAAAAAAAATTGACGTCATCATGACGTCATCAATTGACCTCATATGACCTCTATTTCCGGTCGAAACCGGAAGTGCCTTGTAATTCAAAAGTGCTAAATGTTATGAAAATGCTTTCAACGATGTTAGTGTCCGGCAAGGGTGTGCAGTTAAAAAAAAATACCGATGACGTCACGATACACAAGAGCGCCCTCTAGCGGCAGTTGGAAAACTGTCCAAAATGCACTTTGAGAAGATGTGTGTTGCGAAGATTGTTGTAATCGCTTCAAAATTGATACACATGATGAACGTCAGGCAGCCAACATATGTGTGAAGTTTTAGATTGATTACGTCATCTGGGGTCACGTGACGTGACATTAAAGGTGCACTTTTTGAAGTCGTATATCTCAAAAAGTATAGGTATGATTAAGTTGAAACTTGGCAAGTCGTTAGATAATGGCAAGTTCTTGTTAAACCTGTAATGACGTCATGATGACGTCATCACACGATTTGTTATGATTTTTTCATGTTTTGCCCATTTTAGTCGGAAATTACTAACGGAACATGCTTTAATCTAAATTATTTTTTAAACACGCTTGATATGTCATAACTGATTCGAAAAATAATTGACGTCATCATGACGTCATCATTCGCCATGTTATATTAAATTAAAGGTACAGTTTTACAAGATATATAGACAATGACTTGGATCTCACAAGGCATTCAATATTGTATTTATTAACTTGATTATGTACACACAACAAACTTTCATATTCGCTTGAGTAATTTGAAAATATTATTAGCGAAACAGCTTTGCATTTGTTCACAAATGCAATTGAGCCCTAGTTTTTATTTTTATTCTTCAGACTTCCGGAAGTCATTGAAATAACGCACAATTCGTTCTAAGCAGTCTTTTGCATAGTTCCTAAAGAGCAATTGCAATGAAACTTTCAGTGATGAAAGGCATTGGGGCAAGGAAGGTCCTAAAACAAATTCGTCATGATGACGTCATCAACTGACACGTGACGTCATCTTAAAGTTTTATATTTTAAATATTTGAAAATTCGTATCAAATCAGCCACAAGAGACCGTAGGATTCTGTTTACAGGATTGGGTAGGGATTAATTAGGGCTTCATTTTATTCAGTGTGCGTGACCTCACGTGACCTCTACTTCCGGTCGAAACCGGTCAAAACCGGAAGTGCCTTGTAATTCAAAAGTGCTAAATGTTATGAAAATGCTTTCAACGATGTTAGTGTCCGGCAAGGGTGTGCAGTTAAAAAAAAATACCGATGACGTCCCGATACACAAGAGCGCCCTCTAGCGGCAGTTGGAAAACTGTCCAAAATGCACTTTGAGAAGATGTGTGTTGCGAAGTTTGTTGTAATCGCTTCAAAATTGATACACATGATGAACGTCAGGCAGCCAACATATGTGTGAAGTTGTAGATTGATTACGTCATCAGGGGTCACGTGACGTGACATTAAAGGTGCACTTTTTGAAGTCGTATATCTCCAAAAGTATAGGTCTGATCACGTTGAAACTTGGCAAGTCGTTAGATAATGGCAAGTTCCTGTTAAACTGGTAATGACGTCATGATGACGTCATCACACGATTTGTAATGATTTTTTCATTTTTTACCCCTTTAAGTCAGAAATTACTAACGGAACATGCTTTAATCTAAATTCTTTTTTTATCAGGCTTGATATGTCATAACTGATTCGAAAAATAATTGACGTCATCATGACGTCATCATTTGTCAGGTTATATTACCTTAAAGGTACAGTTTTACAAGATATATAGACAATGAATTCGATCTCACAAGGCATAAAATATTGTAATATTAACTTGATTATGTACACACTACAACCTTTCATATTCACTAGAGTAATTTGAAAATATTATTAGCGAAACAGCTCTGCATTTGTTCACAAATGCAAATAAGTCTAGTTTATTTTTATTTTTCAGACTCCCGGAAGTCATTGGAATAACGCACAATTCGTTCTAAGTGGCCTTTTGCATAGTTCCTAAAGAGCAATTGCAATGAAACTTTCAGTGAAGAAAGGCATTGGTGCAAGGAAGGTCCTAAAACAAATTCGTCATGATGACGTCATCAACTGGCATGTGACGTCATCTTAAAGTTTTATATTTTAAATATTTGAAAATCCGTATCAAATCAGCCACAAGAGACCGTAGGATTCTGTTTACAGGATTGGGTAGGGATTAATTAGGGCTTCATTTTATTCAGTGTGCGTGACCTCACGTGACCTCTACTTCCGGTCGAAACCGGTCAAAACCGGAAGTGCCCTCGTAATTCAAAAGTGAGAAAAGTTATGAAGTTGCTTTTAACGATGTTAGTGTGCGGCTAAGATGTACTTTTAAAAAAAAATACCAATGACGTAATAATATTAAAGAGCGCCCTCTAGTGGCAGTTGGAAAACTGTTCAAAATGCAGTTTGAGAAGATGTGTGTGGCGAAGTTTTTTGTAATCGCTTCAAAATTGATACACATGATGGACGTCAGGCAGCCAACATATGTGTGAAGTTTTAGATTGATTACGTCATCAGGGGTCACGTGACGTGACATTAAAGGTGCACTTTTTGAAGTCGTATATCTCCAAAAGTATAGGTCTGATTAAGTTGAAACTTGGCAGGTCGTTAGATAATGGCAAGTTCCTGTTAAACTTGTAATGACGTCATGATGACGTCATCACACGATTTGTTATGATTTTGTCATTTTTTGCCCCTTTAAGTCAGAAATTAATAACGGAACATGCTTTAATCCAAATTCTTTTTTAAACAGGCTTAATACGTCATAACTGCTTCGAAAAAAAATTGACGTCATCATGACGTCATCATTTGTCAGGTTATATTACCTTAAAGGTACAGTTTTACAAGTAGACAATGAATTCGATCTCACAAGGCATTAAAAATTGTATTATTAACTTGATTATGTGCACACTACAAGACTTTCACTTGAGTAATTTGAAAATATTATTAGCGAAACAGCTCTGCATTTGTGCACAAATGCAATCATGTCTAGTTTTTAACTGCACACCCTTGTTGGACACTAACATCGTTGAAAGCATTTTCATAACATTTAGCACTTTTTAATAACAAGGCACTTCCGGTTTCGACCGGAAGTAGAGGTCATATGAGGTCATGCACTCTGAATAAAATGAAGACCTAATTTATCCCAACCCAATCCCACAAACAGAAACCTACGGTCTCTTGTGGCTGATTTGATACAGATTTTCAAATATTTAAAATAGAAACCTTTAAGATGACGTCACGTGACAGGTGATGACGTCATCATGACGAATTTGTTTTAGGACCTTCCTTGCACCAATGCCTTTCATCACTGAAAGTTTCATTGCAATTGCTCTTTAGGAACTACATGTATGCAAAAGGCCGCTTAGAACGAATTGTGCGTTATTTCAATGACTTCCGGAAGTCTGAAACAGACAAATTAAAAAAATAAAAACAAAAACTCTAACAAAAACAATAGCTGTTTCGCTGCGCTTGCTGCGAAACAGCTAACTAGACATGATTGCATTTGTGAACAAATGCAGAGCTGTTTCGCTAATAATATTTTCAAATTACTCAAGTGAATATGAAAGTTTGTAGTGTGTACATAATCAAGTTAATAAATACAATATTGAATGCCTTGTGAGATCGAATTCATTGTCTATATATCTTGTAAAATTGTACCTTTAAGATAATATAACCTGACAAATGATGACGTCATGATGACGTCAATTATTTTTCGAATCAGTTATGACATATCAAGCCTGTTTAAAAAAGAATTTGGATTAAAGCAAGTTCCGAAAATGCCGGCACCGACTAACTTTTATTAATGAAACGCTATTCATCCGGCAGATCATAGCGCCTCTTTGTCGTGTACACGAGTAGCCAACATATAATGTTTTAAACTGCACGGATTATCGACTCTTGCTGCTCAGCTCGGTGGGACTGCTTCTGCTTAATATGAACTGACACGCTTCGCTTCGCATTTGACTCCCTGCTGCTGCTGACGCAATTTTTCTACACCATCCCAAAAAATACTGGTATTTTCACAATATATTGTCCATTTGTTTAACGCTAGATGGATGGACGCTGGACAAAGGACAGTTTGTTTGAGCTATGAAAGTGATTTCACCAAATCTGCATAGTAGTGATGTGAGATTTTAAATTATACCAAACTTATCTGATTTCCTCCCAAAAGTGGAAAAAACATTGACCTTCCTAGTTTAGTTTACTACTGTTCTAGTTACATGTAGTTAAGTATTAAACCAGAATGTCACACTACAGAGTGTTACTGTGTTGCATGTTGATTTTTTTCTTTTATTGCAGTGTACAAATCAAAAAGACTTTGCTGTGTGTCTCATCCCAAGCCCCAAGGAAGAAAGTGAAGAAGAAGCAACTGACAAACCTTCAACTTTAGAGGGCGTTAGTGAATATTGGATTGCCGAGCATGCCAGACAGGTAAGTGAAAGCTTGTAGTGCTAGGAAATTACACTGTTCTTTTTGGCGGGGCTTGATTTACGTCTAATTATTTAGTGGGATGAGGGAGGGAGGGGGTGGAATCAAGAGGATGTGATAACCCCACCCCCCATAATTTTTCTCAGACGGTATTCTGAGCCTCGGTTAGCAAATGAATCACTATTCAAGTAGATCCTGACTAACATTCAGTCATTTTTTTACTAAAAATCCTTGTTTTTACTTTTATTTGCAAGACTGTTTTTTGCTTTGACATTATTAGTAGGGTGTCATGGCCGAGTGGTTAAGAGCATCGGATTCAAGTTCTGGTGGTTTAGTCATCGGGGTGTGGGTTCGTGTCCTTGAGCAAGACGCTTTGCTATAATTGCTTCTCTTCACCCAGGGGTATAAATGGGTACCTGCAAGTGTAGAGGTTGATATTGTGTTTGAAAAAACCTTCGGAGCGCCATCACGGCAGCCCGGGCTGTATACTCCCCAGGGAGCTGAGAAAGATTAAAGGAATGTTATTGGCCCAATGACCAGGGCACTAATGTAAAACGCATTGAGACGTTATTGTGAAATGGCTATATAAGAACTAGTTATTATTATTATTATTATTAGTAGGGTTTCATTTTGGACATTTAAGTCTTTTATTCCAGTGCACTTGACTGAGAATGTTGGTCATAGAAGTTTACCAAAATGGTGTTTGTTTTCCTCATAAGACAAGGAATGATTCTGCTCAGTGTTTTTGATGATCCTTCTCCCACTCTGTAGGTAACAAGAATGCTACCAGGGGGTCTGGGCGTGATGGGTGTGTTTGCCTTGGCCCCGCCCAATGCCATGAAGAAGGCCCAGCCCAAACTCAGGCAGGTTCTCTTTGCCGTTAACAAACTGCTGAGGAAACGGCAACTCCTTCTGAATGTGAAGGATGAAGAAGGGGAAGATGCGAGGGACTGGACGATTCTACAAATTTGCACCACTACTAGAAAGTATCCTTTCAACTAATTGTTTATCTATCTGCCATACATTGACTGTGAGGGGTACCAGGCTAATGCAGATATCTCACATTATAACAGTGGTCTGATTGGCTAGACGCCAGTCAAAACTTCCAAGGACGAGTACCAACTCTATCCAAGTGGTCCACCATCCACTGCTTTTCAAAGATACACTATGATCGCACTGCCCACACAGATACATGTAGGGCTTTAAATTCAATTATTATTGCCCCATACTAATACAAATGTTGAAAGAAAACTGTGGAAAGTTGACAAGTGAATAATATATTTTTGGGGTGAACAAAGAAAAGTTGTCGGGAAGGGCTTAGCACCTTTGACCTTGAGGTTTTCGTGCCGGTGCTCTGCCAACTGAGCTATCTAGCCTTATGTTGGCGAGCTCCCCAATTTGTCAATAACTTGTGGTGTACTATTTAAAGGACATAGTTGCTGAATACTGGTCCTGCAGGCTGGCCCCCAATTGTGTTTGGATTCTCAGCTGTTGTAGATCAAAGTGACACATTGTGAACTGAAGAAGTTTGGTCACTCAAAATTTGAATCCCCTCACCACCTCTATCCTCTTGTTAGGAGCTACTTGTTAGGCCATCTGAAAACTTTATTCCCTGGAGTATCTTTCTTGCCAGAAACCGTTTCCTATCCTTAACCTTTGACTTCAGGTTAACTTGCCGTGTATTTGACATCTCTGATCCCAGGGTAAGTTGGATGGTGAATTTGCTTGAAATACCATAGAAATAGAACCCGGGAATACTGAGTGAGTTGCTATCAACATTACCAGATTCATGCCTATCCTCAAGTTTTCAAAAGACTCACCATCCAAATGACCAGTAAAAAATTCATGGTTCGTCAGGGTTTTTGCTCACATTCCTAACAAGTGCTCATTTAGATTATGGCAATGGATATAATTTGAGTATTGGTACTGGTATGAACTTTACAATTAGACATCTTTCAGATTGAAGCTAATCAAGTTGAATTATTTTCCGATCTTGTAAGGTTTGTTGTAACACTTGTAGTATGGGTGGCTAAGTGCGTAAAAAGTTGCCTCTCACCAATGTAAGGCTGGTTCGATTCCCAGCTAAGGCTATAATGTGAGTGGAGCTGGCATTGGGTATAAATGGGTACCTGCAAGGGTAGAAATTGATCTTTTATTTGAAAAAGCCTTCGGAGCGCCACGGCAGCTCGGGCTGTATACTCCCCAGGGAGCTGAGAAAGATTAAAGGAATGTTATTGGCCCAATGACCAGGGCACTAATGTAAAGCGCACTGAGACGTTATTGTGAAATGCGCTATATATATAAGAGCTAGTTATTATTATTATTATTGAATTTCTCCTGTCTCAAGGTTTTTTTTTTTGCCTTCTGGTTTTCTTTTGTCTGGAAAAATCAAAAGCTTTCGATCTCTGGCTGTACTCGGTGGTCATCCGGTTGTTGTGGCTGACCCCTTGCATGTTTGTGTGCCACACAAGCATGTTGTAGCCAGGTCCTTCGCAATTCAGTTTTTCAGCTGCGAGTAAGGATGATTAGCCTCCTTAATTGTTATATCCTTTTAAAATATAATATATGCAGTTCTTATGTAGCACTTTATCACACCAGAGGGCATTTCAAAGTGCTAATTATTTTGTCATCTACAAGGTATGCCGAGTTGTGTTTGAAATAAAATACCCATTTATATACATAAAAAGTTAAAATGTGCAGCCAATCACACCAGAAAATACCAGGGCGTTTTTACATGCATTACACAACATATGGGACCTACAGCTTTACGGCCCATCCGAAGGACAAAGCAATAAGGGTTCAGTGTCTTGCTGAAGGACACAAGTGTCAAGACCGGGAGTTGGACCCACAATCTCTGTTGATGATCAGAAACACCAAAGCTCGAGTCCAGTGCACTTGACCGCTCAGCCATGACATGCCATAAAAATAAAAAAATATTGTGATGGATTTTTGAAGGACCAGTGGTGCAACAACTCCTTTTCTTTTTGATATTTATCAATTCTGTACTCAATAATGTTATTGTTTCTTTACTTTTGTCCGGCAGAGTACAGCCAGACCAGCCGACTGGAAGTTTCAGAGCTTTCTGTCTCGTTGGCCGTATCTTCATTGTAGATTGCACGTTGACATCACTGTACCTGTCCAACATCAAGCTGTTGATTGTGGACAGTACAGCAAGCAAATCTCAGTAAGTCACCAAACTCAAACAATTAAAGGTAGCAATGGTAGAGCTGACAAAATAAGCGGTGACAGTGATAATGTTTTGTCTGATCAACCAGAAACATGAAATGGGCTCAATCCGTTGTGTGAGTCAGGAGAAGTTAGTCAAAAAATATGCACAATTTTCAGCAAGTAATGACATTGTCCTTAATTTTGGTTGTAACAACAAAAATCAGCTGTGCAGACCGCCAACGTTAGGGCTAGATAGCTCAGTTGGTACTGGTAGAGCGCCGGCATGTTAATCCGCATGTCACAGGTCTAGTCCCGCTCTAGTAAATTTTTCTTTGTTTAACCTAATATGATTTTTGGTGATACCAGTGAAAGACAATTATATCTGAAATTGTTTACAATTTACAGGAGGGTTTGTTGCCATTTGTGGAAACCATTGAGAGCTCATTAGCTGTAGTCAACGGACAGCTAAGAGATCCCCAAGATGGAATAGAGGCAACTCAAAGCAAGGTCAGTGCAAGGTCGAGTCTTCAAAGCCTGCTCAGAGAGTGCAATAGAGTGTTTTGTTAAATTAAAGGGCTTTTTCAATGTTTTATATTAAGATTGAGTTCCTTATAATTCAAACAAGTTTTCCTGACTCTTTGACCATGGCACTTCAAAACTTTGTACAACTTTAGGCAGTCCCCATCACCAGAACTCGCAGCATTCAGATTTCAGAAATCGTCAATTTCATCAAGTCCGTAGACATTTTGCGGTGTGTTGCCACGCACAGATAGAGAGTTGCTGTCAACTCTGTTTAGAATGGTTCTAACTCTCAATCTAGAATGTTTGATAGACTTATTGTGGTAGACTTCCAGGTGAAAAACTATGTGATAAGAAGCGACCCCTCAAGATGGACAGGATTTGTACAGATTCAGTGTCGAAATGCATGAAATTCACTGAACTAACTGGAAACCATGCTTGCACAGATTACTACGGAGTGCGCAATAGTTTAATAGACTGTTAACCGGTCCTTCTATTGTCCTTCGGAGTTGAAATGTTTTAACAAATGCAACTGTGTTGACCATGAACAACAGACCATGTGGGAATAGACTGTATAACAACTCAAAGTCTCCTTGAGCCTTCAAAAGGGTGAAAGAAAAAGTCCACATTGTGCCCAAATATGTAGTTTTGTATTTCTGGTGGTGCACTGAGTCTGTAAACTAAATGAATTGTAATGGGAGGTTCAGGGTCTGAAATGAAGGGGGAACCCAGGCCTGCAAGCCATTTTTCAGGAATTTTCACAGACATCAACTCTCATCCCCGTTTAATAGACTGGTTGCTGGTCCCTATATTGTCAAACAGAGTTTTAATGTATTAGAAAATTAGACTGGGCAAAACAGACAACAAACTATGAATTTCAACATTGTAGTGTATTCACTTTAGTCACGTCTGCCACTTTAAGAGTTACACATGCGCATTCCAGTTGTGTTATAAGAAGTTGCACGATATGATTAGAATCACAATGGAGTAAGTTCTACAATTGGTGCTCCAGAAGTTTGGACTAATAAATATGTTGAGAAACGTACATCTGCATCCGGCTGAGTTAATTAGGGACAGGACATAACAAACATCATCGACGTATACATTTTATGTAGATAAACCACTCAACATTTTAGTATTGCGTATGTAAAAAAACATGTAACATTCCTTATATTAATAAAATGAGCAAAAACTTGGACTACTCTTGAACCCACAGCGCAAATCAGGCAAGAAGACGGCAAGTGCAGTAGGTTCAGATGGCATCAAATATTCTATTGAACTCCTCGCACAAAATGTAAGTAACATCATTGTAAGTGCCTGTCTGAGGTTATAAGGACTATCCAGCATGTAGGTAACAGTGATTTACTTCACTAGTCAAACATTTCCTGTCACTTGTAAATTGTCTATTCTGTATTTTGTGTTCCATTGTTTTGTATTAATTTATTTGTTTTATGCGATTGATGACAAACAAATAATAAAAACAACTCGGGGGTAGGACTGAGTATACAGTGCTTGTCACATGTATGGGTGAAACACAAGTATTATTTGTTGTCCCTGATGCAAATTTGAATTGCTGTGGTATCCGCTGCTAATATATAGGATTCAAATTGGCCTTGAGCTACCGGGCAAGCTCGGTGGTCTAGTGGTAAGACATCTGCTTTAGAATGGCAAAAGCCATGGGTTTGAATCCCACCAGTGTAATACATGTATGCCTGTAGATATTATGGACCTATTTGCACGAAAACAAAAACTAATATGTACGTGTTAATAATGTGCAGTAGAAAATAGTATGGGTCCAGTAAAAGACTGAGATTTGCACACACAAAAACACCCTAATTTATTCAAATTGAAATGTGCAATAAGATAGTCAGTGTGCAAACAGAGTATTTCATACCTGCATGTGTGGCATCGGAACACAGAATTTTTAAACAAGTTTTTCTTGAAATCTTTTCTCCAGGTTAGACCATGTAACAACAAAGTAAAGAATAGCTCATGTACTGCATGTATACAAGTCCATGGGGTGATGGAGAGCAGATCTTATGTACATAACAAAGCAACAGTTGCTGATGCAGTACAGGTACATTATACAATGATATTGTCTGCTTTGGGGAGGGGGCAGGTATACTGAATAATTGACTTCCTATGAGGTCAATTTTAAAGATCATACAATACAACAATCATAGCTCATGTACTACTTGTATTCAAGTCTGTGGGGTGATGGAGAGCAGATCTTATGTACATAACAAAGCAACAGTAGCTGACGCAATCAGTGCTGGACGCAATACAGGTACATTATTTCAGTAATTCGATAGCAGACCAGTCGATGTTTTGCAATAGTTGGGTGGCCTTGGACCTAAAAATGTAAATCTGTGGATTGTTAAGCAACAAGAGCACCTTTTGCTTGTCTCTGGATAAGTTTTGTAATGCACCAACTCTGAGTGTGCGCTGAGTACAACTTATAAATACATGTATATGAAGGAGTATTTGAATGTATTGTATGTGAATGTTTTCCTAAAACTTAAGGCTGAAAACAGCCTTTGAGAAAGACTATGAAAGGGTCAAAACGTAAGACCATTTTTGTTGGATTTATAGCAGAGGTCATTTGGTTGGTGTGTTGGTAGGCAGTTTGTAACAGCTCATTCTAATTGCTTATTAAACTTTAGGCTGTGAAAGAAGATGTTATTCGTAGCCTACAAGCAAGGTTAGAGCTGTTATCGGATGAGTTGAGACAGAGCAGTTCAGAAGAAGAAGTTAAAGAAGTAGAAACTGGTAAGAAGGAAGTGTTTCTCTTCCCACCATTTCCTTTTGAAAATTCTGGTAATATATTTGTGGAAAATTCTTTTATGAAAGGCGCTTTTTTTTATGTAACAAAAAGCTACAATTCAGTGTCCCAAATTATGTATTTATTGATATTTTCAAACAATGGTGTACTCAAATTGCATCTTCTAATTGTACTAAGATCTTTTGCATATGATATCATCAGTATAAAGTGGCCTGCTGAGTAGCATTAACAATCATGCCTCTCCACTGGTTCCTATCGCAGGTTGCTCTAAGTAGGGTTTTAATGTGCATGTTCAACATTAAAATAACTGTACAAATATAAAGGAGAAAGAAAAAAAAATGCATTAGAACATTTTTCTTTTTAACCACTAAAGAAAGACGTAGGAGGAAAAAACCCCCAAGAACTCCATGAAACGGTTGCCTGTGTACATTTGCAACAGTTTCTCCCAACATTTGGCCTGTTGACATGACCACTGCCAACACGCACAGAAACTCAAATGCCAGTTTATGAGCCAGCCGTTGTGTGTTGCATAAGAGTTTTTCAACACACAGTGAACTAATCAACTTGCAGCTTGCTATCATTTTCTTCCTCAAGATGACACGCCCTAATTGAGTTTAAAAAAGCAAGGCACATCACTGGCTTTTCCAAAATCAACCGTATTATTCCTGCCAACTTTGTTGTAACAGATCCACCTGGCACCATCGCAACACCAAAACGAGTCTTCGCAAAGTTGCCCAATACTCACATCAGCGTGTGCGACTATGCCTTCCGGGACGAGGTTGCTCAAGACTCACTAGACCGGATAAACGAACTACTAAATCTTCAGATCACTGAGGAAGAACTGGAACTGGAGGCAGAGAAAGTCCCAGGTAACAAATTTCACCAAATTCTTTATTCTATAAAGACCTGCATGACACAGGCGGCAACAAGTGATCTTTGCTGAAATTCATAAAAAATGGTATCAACCAATAAGGAATTAAGTTCACAATAAAAGATTTTTTTGGGTTGAACAAAGAAAAATTGACTAGAGCGGGATTTGAACCAACGACCTCCGGTTTAAAGTGCCGGCGCTCTACCAACTGAGCTATCTAGCCCTATGTTGGCGGTCTCCCTATTTTGTCAATATCTTTGTTCGGGGGGTGCCAGTCAGAAGCCATACAACCGCAAACTGCCGTGTAGCCAGGGATCACACCCAAGTATACGATACAACCTGGGAAGCGGCAGCCAGGGGATCACCTTAAGGGGATGCGACTTTTTATATCAGATATCAAATAATAAACCACAAGGGAAACTAACTGGGTAAATGTTTAAATGATTTTGGGTTGAACAAAGAAAAATTGACTAGAGCGGGATTTGAACCAACGACCTCCGGTTTAACGTGCCGGCGCTCTACCAACTGAGCTATCTAGCCCTATGTTGGCGGTCTCCCTATTTTGTCAATATCTTTGTTTGGGTGGTGCCAGTCAGAAGCCATACAACCGCAAACTGCCGTGTAGCCAGGGACCACACCCAAGTATATGATACAACCTGGGAAGCGGCAGCCAGGGGATCACCTTAAGGGGATGCGACTTTTTTATAAAAGATTTTAATTGTAAAACAAAACTAGAGCTTAATTGCATTTGTGCACAAATGCAGAGCTGTTTCGCTAATAATAGTTTCAAATTACTCAAGTGAATATGAAAGTATTTTTGTATTCGAAGCAGTTATGATGTATCAAGCCTGTTTAAAAAAGAATTTTGATTATAGCATGCTCCGTTAGCAATTTATGACTTAAAGGGGCAAAAAATGAAAAAATCATAACAAATCGTGTGATGACGTCATCATGACGTCATTACAAATTGACCAGGAACTTGCCATTATTTAACGACTTGCCAAGTTTCAACGTAATCAGACCTATACTTTTGGAGATATACGACTTCAAAAAGTGCACCTTTAATGTCAAGTCACTTGACCCCTGATGACGTAATCAATCTAAAACTTCACACATATGTTGGCTGCCTAACGTTTATCATGTGTATCAATTTTGAAGCGATTACAAAAAACTTCGCCACACACATCTTCTCAAAGTGCATTTTGAACAGTTTTCCAACTGCCACTAGAGGGCGCTCTTTAATATTATTACGTCATTGGTATTTTTTTTTGAAAGTACATCTTAGCCACACACTAACATCGTTAAAAGCAACTTCATAACTTTTGTCACTTTTGAATTATGAGGGCACTTCCGGTTTCGACCGGAAGTAGAGGTCACGTGAGGTCACGCACACTGAATAAAATGAAGCCCTAACTAATCCCTATTCAATCCTGCAAACAAAATCCTACGGTCTCTTGTGGCTGATTTGATACGCATTTTCAAATATTTAAATTATAAACCTTTAAGATGACGTCACGTGTCAGTTGATGACGTCATCATGACGAATTTGTTTTAGGACCTTCCTTGCCCCAATGCCTTTCATCACTGAAAGTTTCATTGCAATTGCTCTTTAGGAACTATGCAAAAGACCGCTTAGAACGAATTGTGCGTTATTTCAATGACTTCCGGAAGTCTGAAGAATAAAAATAACTAGAGCTCAATTGCATTTGTGAACAAATGCAAAGCTGTTTCGCTAATAATATTTTCAAATTACTCAAGCGAATATGAAAGTTTGTTGTGTGTACATAATCAAGTTAATAAATACAATATTGAATGCCTTGTGAGATCCAATTCATTGTCTATATATCTTGTAAAACTGTACCTTTAATTTAATATAACATGGCGAATGATGACGTCATGATGACGTCAATTATTTTTCGAATCAGTTATGACATATCAAGCGTGTTTAAAAAATAATTTAGATTAAAGCATGTTCCGTTAGTAATTTCTGACTAAAATGGGCAAAACATGAAAAAATCATAACAAATCGTGTGATGACGTCATCATGACGTCATTACAGGTTTAACAAGAACTTGCCATTATCTAACGACTTGCCAAGTTTCAACTTAATCATACCTATACTTTTGGAGATATACGACTTCAAAAAGTGCACCTTTAATGTCACGTCACGTGACCCCTGATGACGTAATCAATCTAAAACTTCACACATACGTTGGCTGCCTGACGTTCATCATGTGTATCAATTTTGAAGCGATTACAACAAACTTCGCAACACACATCTTCTCAAAGTGCATTTTGGACAGTTTTCCAACTGCCGCTACAGGGCGCTCTTGTGTATCGTGACGTCATCGGTATTTTTTTTTAACTGCACACCCTTGCCGGACACTAACATCGTTGAAAGCATTTTCATAACATTTAGCACTTTTGAATTACAAGGCACTTCCGGTTTCCACCGGAAATAGAGGTCATATGAGGTCAAATGATGACGTCATGATGACGGCAATTTTTTTTCGAAGCAGTTATGACGTATCAAGCCTGTTTAAAAAAGAATTTGGATTAAATCATGTTCCGTTAGCAATTTCTGACTTAAAGGGGCAAAAAATGAAAAAATCATAACAAATCGTGTGATGACGTCATCATGACGTCATTACAGGTTTGACAGGAACTTGCCATTATCTAACGACTTGCCAAGTTTCAACGTAATCAGACCTATACTTTTGGAGATATACGACTTCAAATAGTGCACCTTTAATGTCACGTCACGTGACCCCTGATGACGTAATCAATCTAAAACTTCATACGTATGTTGGCTGCCTGACGGTCATCATGTGTATCAATTTTGAAGCGATTACAAAAAACTTCGCCACACACATCTTCTCAAAGTGCATTTTGAACAGTTTTCCAACTGCCGCTAGAGGGCGCTCTTGTGTATCGTTACGTCATCGGTATTTTTTTTTAACTGCACACTATTGCCGGACACTAACATCGTTGAAAGCATTTTCATAACATTTAGCACTTTTGAATTACGAAGGCACTTCCGGTTTCGACCGGAAGTAGAGGTTGCGTGAGGTCACGCACACTGAATAAAATGAAGACCTAATTAATCCCTACCCAATCCCACAAACAGAAACCTACGGTCTCTTGTGGCTGATTTGATATAGATTTTCAAATAGTTAAATTAGAAACCTTTAAGATGACGTCACGTGACAGGTGATGACGTCATCATGACGAATTTGTTTTAGGACCTTCCTTGCACCAATGCCTTTCATCACTGAAAGTTTCATTGCAATTGCTTATCGGGAACTATGAAAAAACTATGAAAAAAGGTGCTTGGAACGAATTGTGCGTTATTTCAATGACTTCCGGAAGTCTGAAACATTAAAATTAAAAAAACAACAAAAACAAAAACTAACACAAAAACAAGAGCTGTTTCGCTGCGCTTCGCTGCGAAACAGCTAAAAACAAAAACTTTAACAAAAACAATAGCTGTTTCGCTGCGCTTGCTGCGAAACAGCTAAAAATAAAAACAAAAACTCTAACAAAAACAATAGCTGTTTCGCTGCGCTTGCTGCGAAACAGCTAAAAATTGACGTCATAATTTGTCAGGTTATATTATCTTAAAGGTACAGTTTTACAAGATATATAGACAATGAATTCGATCTCACAAGGCATTAAATATTGTATTATTAACTTGATTATGTACACACTACAAACTTTCATATTCACTTGAGTAATTTGAAAATATTATTAGCGAAACAGCTCTGCATTTGTTCACAAATGCAATCATGTCTAGTTTTTATTTTGTTTATTAAATAGGCCTAGGCCCTAGGGGCTAGGTAAGATTAATTTCAAACAAGTACAACAACGACTGGTCTATGAATGATTGAAAAACCAGCCAAGAACAAAACCACGAAGCAGCCAACACATTCCGTGCACTGTAAAACAAAAAAAACAAAAAATCTCGCGAAAAGCAGAAGTGCATCCCGTTCCTACATTGTCGTCGCCACACATTATACTAAACAATAGCTTACACTTTAATCTTTCGATTTTTAGGGGTGTTATTTCCTCTTTTTATTTAGCTGGGTCAGGGCGCTGCAAACTAAAAACTATCCCAAATCAATCCCAACAATATCCAAAATGTTTGGTGGTTAAAAAAAAGGCCTAATGGTCTTTCAAACTTAACAAATTTGGTATCATTCGACTTGGGATTTGACCTCATTAACGCAAGCACTGCGGACTAACTGTTTATTATTATTTATTTGACCGAAAATTCAGAAGTGTACAAAAATCACAATTTTTCGTTCAAGTAGCTGTTTAAGGGTAAGGCCAGAAGTCAATATGTCCGTTGTGTGTAACACAAACTGCGCAATGCATAGTGCGCATTGCCTAAACATGAAAGTACACACCTATCTACAAGTAACTTGTTTACTACACAGCAAAAACAATTAACTGATAAGTAAACTACACAGAACCGGTTTACAAAGACCAGAGTTTTGGGTTAATTTCAATAAAACATTTGTGATTCTTGGATTTTTGTTTGTTTTCCAAAGATGATAGTGACATGGAAGCTTCAGAGAAGAGTTCCTTCTCACTGTCAGGAGCTGAAAGTGAAGAAGGTCAAGAGGTCAAACGACGACCTGTGCAATATCTAGGTAAGTGGAAATTGTTTCAAGTAACAGCAGTGCTGTTGTCGAGTCCACACCAGCCGAGTCCGAGTCCCTATTGTCCAAGTCCGACACCGAGTCCTCCCTTCGAGTCTGAGTCCACTGCTGTCCGAGTCCGAGTCCCTGTTGTCCACGTCTAAGTTTTAGTCCTATCCTTTATGTCTGAATCTAAGTTGCATTGCATTTTAGCAGTTAACATTTTGAGTTTGCAATTAAAAGCTTTGTACTAGGTATTTTACTACAGATAATCATTTAATGGTGAATAAAACAAGTATTTATTACAATATTTAAAGTTCAAACAAAGACCCAGTCCACTGAGTCTAGACTGACATCTCATGACAGTGACTCACTTGCAGTTAGAGAGTTCTAAACTTGATCTCCTAGGTTCTGATAAAAGAGCCAGTGGCTTGCAATTCAGCGTTTGGTCATTATGATCTGGTCTTCTTTAGATGATGATCAGAGCATACTTGTTGAAACATCCAGCAGCAATTTGCAAACCACTGGTTCATTTTTCAGAACATTCTACGACTCTACAAGAGTGTTACCAAACCCCAGAGGTGAAATTTTCCCATCTTGTCCGACTGTCAATGATCTGAAAAACAAAGAATTTTGTAGGTCAAGGCCATTTTACATTTGAATAGTGGGTTTTTCTGGCTTTAATTGATTTATCTGGAACTAGGTATAACTTCTTATGTTGATTGAAATGGAAATGAAATTGTAAGTGTTTACAGAATATGCTCATTGTATTTCATGAACATAAGGGTTTCAAGCATCTTGATGAAAGGCTAGCCCTATGAGGTCGCATGATAATCCCTCCACTGCTAAAAATCCTCTCAACAGGGGCACTGCTGGCTGGCACTAATAGTAAGAGAACTTATACAGCAATGGCATGAAGTGCGGGTTATTTTACAACAGCTCCCTGTCCTCCCCAAAATGTGTGCACGGTATCCATAAATGATAACCATTGAACCTGATGACATGTTTACTGTTGTTTGAATAAAAAAAGGCCAACATGTTTTGAAGTTTCAACCACAGCTGCCTACACCCATCCGTACCTCAGTCATAGTCACACAGTGCACATAAACAGTACTGACATTATATAAATAAATAAAACAGTACACACAACTACACACGCAGGTGATTCAACACGACCCCATGCGTGCCGTAGTTACAACTACGGCATAATGGGGATAAATGTAAAAAAAACGAGGTTGAAGCAGACTGGGCCAAGTTCGAACGATGACCATTTGTCCACTAGCGGCTGATATTAACTGGTAGTCATGCTCAAAAATTGTGTTTGGTTACCAGGCAGTATCGGTCTCTGGTAGAAAATGGTCCTTACACACTGTCAGTTGATAGCTATACGAGCAAACGAGTATCGACAAAAACACTTTATTCAACGAATAAAAGGGCACCATTGAAGGTAGTTCAAGTTCTGATTTTTTCCGGTCTCGAGTCACGCCGAGTCCCATGGTTCGAGTCCGAGTCCGAGTCACGGTGCTCCGAGACCAAGTCCGAGACCACAAAAAATTGACTCAAGACCGGTCTCGAGTCCGAGTCCGGCCTTGAGACCTCCAGCACTGAGTAACAGTGAAACGATAACCTCATTGCAGACTTAATACATTATTAGTTTTTGGAAGAGTTGATTCATATCAATTGTCTGGTCTCTAGCAGTCACAGAGGCACAAATGTAAACAAGACATTGGAACCATATTTCATGTTAAATCCTGCTCCACAAATCCTCATTTTCTCAAAAAATACAGCAAATACCAATGACGTAATTTGCCTATAAAAAACACACCATGAAGCCTACCAGCAAAAACGTCATCAGATTAAGTAGTCCATTTTAGTGGAATATAAACATAAAACTGGTTGTTCTGTCAGGGATTTGTTCATATTAATAGTAGTACTTAATGCAGCTGTGGTTCTTGTCAGAACCAACACTTTCTGGAAACGATTTATTTCCCATGGTTGTCAACCAGCTGGTTGACAACCCAATGTCTCCTCTATTGTTCATCCCTTGTTCTGTTCAGTGCACTTTTTGCCTCTCTTTCTTTTCATCTATTTCCATTAGAATGCTCTTGTTACACCAGTGTACCTGTTTATGTGTGTTGTGTTGTCATTTAGCCTTCGAGAAAGACTCTGCTAGGGTCAAAATGTTTGGCCATTAAGTATTTATTTCCCAGTTACTACTTATCACACAATATATGTAATTTCTGAAAGCTGTGGAACAAGACTGTATATTTAGTTGTAATACCGAGTGGATTGTTAAAACAATGGTTGTTGTTGTTGTTGTTGTAGGTGCAGCAATAGGAGCAGCGGGTGCCCTTCTGGCAGCAGGACTTTCATATCTTGTCCTTAAACAAGAATGAACAAATCATAGGACAACATACAGACAGCCAATCAGGGAGCTGCTTCTTTCCATCTCAATAAGTCAGCCAGAATTTGTTGTTTGTAATCAAAGCTGTGATTGGTCCGTAATCTCCAGTAGGAGGAGTAAAGATGGTGCAGTGATTTTCAAAAACACAAATGTCTTTAGGAAATCCTAAACACACAAATTTGCTATCCACACATAAATGTAGCTTGGCAGGTTTTAGTTCAAATCATTTTCTGTATGATTGCATCTGATTTTTATGATTATTTAATTTATTTGCTCAGCAGCTCAATTCCTCTCACAAGGCACGGATTACTTTCCCTGTTCATTGCCTTAGTGGCAGTGGACTAACCCGGTAAAAATATTGTTTTCAGAAATATATGCTTGCTTAGAACTTGTTAACAATGGAAAGTACCTGGTATGCCTGCTGCAACCTAGTGTCCCTAAGTCTCCAATTAAAATCCACATCATGAAATGCATTTGGCAGCTTGAGACTTATTATTTCTCTTCTTGCCTTGTCACTCACTCTTCATTCACTCTTCATTCCCCCTGTTTGATAACAATGGTATTTGATACCAAGATAAAGTGCACCACTAAGAGGCCTTTTTGTTATCAGTAAACATATGGACAATTAGCCTGAACATGTTATGTTACACTTTAAGGCTTTGCTTGTGTTAGTTGAATAAGTCACATCTTTTTACTTTGCATAAATCTTTTCTCAGTCACCTTTAAAAAAAATTGCACCCTTATTTAATACAGTTTTCTTCTATGTTTATAATGGTAATGCTTAGGAATTTGTTTTTAGTGTGAAACCCAAATGTCAAGGTGTATTACAGAAAGTGAGTTTTAGACAGCAACCTTTAAAGATGAATTCCTTTTTAAAGATATTCCACTTTGTGTATTTGGGGAGGGGGTGCAAAGTGGGATATTGAATTATGTAAACAGTACATATGCTGAGGTTTTACTTTGTTTTTCATACCAAATACTTAATTGGAGCTTTAATAAGTAGGCCCTATTGTTCAATCAAATAACTTCTTTTAAAAAGTTTATATTTAAGGTAAGGTCATCAGTTGGTGTTTGTCAACATAATGCTGTATTATAGACAGAATTATTAAAAACAGATACAAAGGTCACCTGTGCAAATTTCCATAAGTCCCCTGCATGCGATCTTTGGAGATAAAAGCTTTTCGACATGCTTTTATTATTGTGGCGGGCACAGACCGTTTTCCAGTCTATGATTATTAACTCGGACCCTTTCCCTTGCTAGCTCAAGTTAAAGTCACTAAGCGGACTTAAGGCTGAGTGGCGAGATTCGTTTGGGAGGAAGTATACCGCCCGATTATAAATGACTGCAAACCTCTCTGTCAGAGCACACACAATTCCCTAAATAATACACAGTTGAACAATAGGTTTATGAACAACAAACATCAGCCATGTGGTTTAATTGTCAACCTCTTCAATGTCAACCACACTCAATGAATAATACAGATATCAAGTGCATCAAATAATGAACTACTGGTTACTTGCTAAAAACACCCACGTTCTACTTAACTTTTACCCGTGAATTTCGTGCCTAAGCAGCACTACAAATCCACTAGTCAACCACTTTAGTAGAGGTCAATGCAATATGCGCTAACAAGCACACCGCAATGTCAACCACGTGTAAAATAGCCCAGCTATATCAACTACACAGTGGGGTTTACTAAAGCACAAAGCACAGTCACCCACACGAGTCCCGCAGCCGCCACGTAGAGAAGAAGTTGACCAGCACACAGCACAGTCTTTCCCACTTCAACTCACGCGCGCCCCCTGAGATATACGGCTCCACACACACAGCCCAATACCCTGAACAACAGTCTTGCCGGTCAACCACACGACGAGCGTTGGCCAACTCAGCGACAGACTGCTACCACAAAAAGATCGACAAGCACTCAGCTTTCGTCAATCCTCTCACACAGAGATATTCTCACGATCAACCAACACACAGCTTTAGTTAATCTGTGAGACCTATAACTCGCTTGCATGTACCTCGCAATCAACCACACGCTAGCGCAGATTGCACAAGCAAATAACACTGGGTAATAATCAGAGCAAAGAACGTACCTGTCTATCCGAGGGATTCTCTCTCTGCGACTGACGACGCATGCATGGTCCAACATGTACCAGCATGCCCCGCAAGCCAACGCATGTGCAGATCGTTGCAAAACCCACGATCAGCTCGCGCATGCTCCTTACTAAATACTTTATAACTTACAACATGCACTGTCCGTTACATAGGCCCGAGCTAAGCTTGGACTGCCCCAGTCCAAACAGCTTAACAATACAAAAATAAAACGACAGTGCATCTATTCACATTTTCATAAAACACTTGGTCAACCACACGGTAACCTACAATGGGGTTGACTTGGAGAGGGTCCATCAACCTTCTCTCCACATCTCATTAAATATTCACAAAAGAAATCCTAGTCAACCTCACACAAACTTTCCATGAGGTTGACTTGGAGAGGGACTTTTCCGTCTCTCCAAACCTCACTACATATGCACAGTATATTCTACTGTGGTTTACTACGACTTTAACCTGAAATACAAAAAATAGAATAGACTTCTTTGGCCTACGGAATACAAAAATACACAATCTTTGGCTGTTTACACTAATGCATAGAATCGTTTGAATACAAAATCAAGGTTTCCTCTAGAATTACACAATATACACACACTGATTCAATGATTACCCGAGATCTTCTTATATAATGATTAAAAGGCACTTGATTTATACATTGGAAAGATTACAATAAAAAAAAAATGTGGCAAGATTCAAATATAAACACTGGCAGCTCTCCTACTTGGCAAATCACAATAAAGTCATTGAAAGTCTTATACAGCAATCAAACATTAATTATGTAATATTACAACAATAAACCCAGCCTGTAACGTTTAGATCAAACAAAGGTTAATGCAAGATGAAAACTTCTCGTCATACGCTCCTTTTTTTATTTTTTTTTCAACCTTATTTACACTATGTCTACCATCTCGTTGTACGTACGGGACATCTCCTCCCTCCGGATTTCCACTCCACCGTGCAGGAACACTCTGACGGTCTGCTCTCGTACAATGGCCCTGACGATACGCTTGACTGGATTGGTCTGTACTCCAACGCTGACCTTCTCTACTGTAGTTGGGAGAACCAACTCCAAGGGTGGCATGGACGATGAGGTAGACCCAGGGGAGACTGCAGCATGGCTCAGAGCGAGCATTCCTCGAGGCTTACCACTCGGCCGGACTCCGAAGGAGTTAGGGGCAACTGGTGACTCAGGCCATGCCGACCGTTGTAGTGGTGAGATGGGAGTAGGTGACAGAGAGATCACCACCTCTTCTTCCTCTTTCTGTTGATTAGCGGGGGTCTTTGCCTGTGTGGTCTCTGCTGGAGGCCTTGAGACGGTTTCCGGCACCCAGCCTGCCCCAACTAACCGGGCGGTGTGGGGTGTCTGTTCCTCCCTCTCTCTCTCTGGACTGATCGTCCTCCCTTCCATCTCAAATCCTGGGTGACAGGACGAATAGTGACGGCTGAGGGTCTCCTTTCTAGAGGCCTGATAGGTGCACCTCCGGCAGTAGCGGAACATGACGGGCCCATGCCTCTCCTGAATGTGGCGCCAAAGCCCCTGTCTTTGCGGGTAGTCATTCTGACATTGTCGGCATCTGAACCGCCTCCGCTTTCCTGGTTTCTTCACCACTGTGCTCCTTCCTGACATGTTTCAATCCAGTGTTTGCTCGCTGTCTACAGAAACAGAAAACACAAAGACAAAACTTGGTTATTTACAACCGTCTCACTACCAAAACCATCACAGCAGAGGTTGGGGAAACTGGTCACGCCCCTTCCCTTATATACAACATCTTACACCCTACGAAGCTTTTATTTACAAGTACCATGCACCATGACAGTGCAACCACTTTGGGGGGAATTTTTATCCTTCCCTCTCAAAGCACCAAATATTTACAAATGATGAGCCCTAACGATACCTCAGGGGCAACTCATGTGTTCGCCTCGGGTTACGCCTAGGTCGCGTCTGCTCTCCAACTACTGGCAGATACACCATGTCCTCACCCAATCCTTCTGCACCAGAGGCAGGGACCAACTCGTTGTTGCTTCGGACACCCTCCATGGGGGAGCTCTCTACCTCCATAACCTTCTCCTGTGGGGGTGTAACCTCTTCAATGAGGGGGTTTCCTGTCACCTCCTCACGAGGGGCAGTCACCTCTCCAGCAAGGGGGCTTTCCGTCACCACCTCACTTACCCTGATGCCAAATCAAGTGTCGTAAACCACTTAGCCCCATTCAAAGCGTCAAAAGTTTCATCGATACGTGGCACAGGATATGCATCTTTGATGGTGACTGCGTTCAACTTTCTGTAATCCACACAGAAACGCTGAGTCCCATCCTTTTTTCGAACCAAAACAACATTTGCAGCCCACGGCTGTCTGAGGGCTCAATAACACCTCTCTTCTCGAGATCCGCCACCTGTCGCTGAATTTCTTGCTGATTGCAGTAGGGATGCCTCCTTGGCCGTTCTTTGACTGGCCTGGCACTTCCCGTCTTAATTTGGTGTTCAACAATATTGGTTTTGCCAATGTCATGTTCTCCCCTTGAGAACACATCCTGATAGTCATGCAAGCACTTCTGAACCTCACTGTGGTACTTAGCCTCAAGGTTGGCCGTACCCCTCTCGTATAAGTCGTGCAAGTGCACAGGGAGCGTATTCACTGCACTCGGTGGAGATGCTAATTCTCCATACCCAGAGTCGGCCTCAACTTCGGAGAGGGTTCCCACAGTGGTCCCCTCACGGGGCCCCTTCTCTCCCCTCCCAGGGTTGAACACCCTCAATGGAATAACTTCCGACTCGCCATCTACCAGGGACCTGGCCAGCACCAAGCCCTTCTGTGCCAACTCACCGCCACCCTCAATAGGTTCAACCATGGCCGGACCTGCCAAAGCAGCCTTCCTTCGAGCAATAATGCCCGGGACAACAGCCTCATGGCCCGATGGAATCACCGTAGTTCTTAAAACTACCACACGCCCAATGAAGGATTCACCAGCCTTGCCAGTGCACTTTATTCGCTCACCATTGAGCCTCCATACCTTCGACTGGAAATCTAGTGTTCCACCAGTGGGCAGTAGAAAGTCCATCCCCAGGATGCCTGGGTATTTCATTTCTGTGAAAACTGCCTTCACCATGTGCGTTGTCCTTCCAACTTGCAATTCCACAGATGCCTTCCCCAGTGTGGGAATACGACTACCATCAACCTGTCTAACAACCACACCATCCGTCTCCAAGACGGGTCTTTGCTCCTTGGGTATTTCGTAATAGATTGAACTACTTATCAATGTATCGGTGGACCCCGTATCGATTAAAAATCGACACTTGGTAGCCCTTACCGACCCTTCCACAAACATACCCATGCGGGGAGTAACCCCAGGTCCGGGCAGAGTAACTTCTCTTTGCCCATACCCATGCTTAAACTTCTCATCTATGTCGTCATTGTCATGTTGGCGTTTGGACCCTCTTGTACATCCTGACTGGGGGTCCTGCAGGAGGCTGATTGGCGTTTCCCGACATCTGAGTCTTCTTTTTCCGGGGCTTCTTGCATTCTCGTGCGAAATGCCCCTCCAGCCCACAATTATAGCACTTCCGGCCACCAGCTGGACCTGATGGGGACTTGTGCACTTGGTCTGTGGGCACGTCCCTTTGTTGAACTGACTCACGGGCCTTCTGACCTGACAAGTTTTTACAAAACTCCGCCAAAGATTTCAAGCTCTGAGCCTGCTCACTAAGATGGGCCTCTAATGAACCAAGCCTCATCTCCACACTAGAGTCCAAAGCCCTTGCTAATTTAGCGGGCCTTCGGTCTACCAATCTTTGCAGTTCAACACTCTCAAAATTAGCAGTCTCCAAGGCCGCTTGGATGGCTTCGTCCAAGTTCTTCGGACGGGCTCTATTTATGCCCTCCCGTATCGAATGACTATCCACTGCATCTACAAAGTGATTTCTAGCTAACCGGTCACGTGCATCTTCCTGAATTTCAGGGTATGCTCGTGCCGTCAACTCATAGATCGCTTGACCCAGTTCCTGCAGTGACTCCTTCGGACCTTGCCGCCTATGTCTCAATTCAACTAGGTAGTTCTCACTCTGCCTACCTGACCCAAAACGTCTCTCCAATAGTTTGACCAGTGCACCATAAGTGTACTTTTGTTCTGATTCGCCCAACATTCGGAGAGCGTTCCCCTGCAAGCCTGCAGTCAGATACTTTGCAGCTTGCCCATCAGTCCAACCATTCACCTCACGACACGATTCAAAATGGCGGTAATACTCCTTCCAGAGAACCTTGCCATTATACCGATCAGGGACTATGTATGGTCGTCGATTTACTCGATCCACACCTCCCTTCTGATCTGTCTCATCACTGACCAACAAACTCCCTCCCGGTGGCTGGGGCTTCACCGGGGGTTCAACCACCCCTACAGCTGAACTGCCGTTACATGCCTTGTGCACTGGGCAGGTCATGCTACTTAACAGTTCGCTGTTGGTCTGCTTGGGTTGAACTGCCTCGTTATCGTCCAGGAACGGGTTGGGTTTTTTCTACCCTGTTCCGCAACACCCTGACCCGAAAGAAACAACGACAAATCATCGATACTCTGTCTGATCGATGACTTAGCTATGGGAGTAACCTCTGGTGCTCGGGAAAACATCCCTGAGCCCCCACGCCTAAGAGGTGTACTTTCCTCAAAGCTAACCTCCTTCCTCACCCTGGGTGCTTCATCATGTACAGAGTTTCGGTTTTCCAACGAGGGAGAGACATACCCAGATGTCTCATCTCTCAACCGAAAGTCCACATCAGAATCTACCTGATGCCTCACATGCCGATCCTCACTTGGCATGTCCCCTTGGGACGACCCCTTCATGGCAGCTTCCAATTTCTTTGCAACAAGTTCTTTTTCCAGTTGCAGGATTTGGTAATCCATGCGGAGTTTCTGTAACTCAGACTCTGTACCCGAAAGGTCCATGGTAACCTTTGACCCCACACTCATACTGCTGTCTCGCTCTCAGCAGTACCCCGTGTGGATGCCAACCAACGAGCACCACGCCTCTGTTGTTGGATCTCACTCCACACACAACAAATGTCCACTGCCAAAATACACAACAACCAATACCAGAGTCAACCCAACAAAAACTGAAATCACCAGACACACGACGAGTGACCACAAGTTTGCTAGAAACTACACCGTTGCCACACTCGGCCACTGACCACTAGGTGACTGCGTCACGTCTAGCACAGCAGTCCGTGTTGCAATTCTCTGTTGTTCCAAACTACGCAAAACTCTGGCACTGTTCGCCTGACTAGTCAAACTGTGAATTCGAATCAGTGTCAAATTCTGCTCCCTCGCAATTCGTCGTAACCGCCTCAACTCCAAGCGAGTCTTGGCAAACTGACAAACCGCAACTAGAGCAACAATTGCAATGATCACCAACAGCACAACAATCCACAATCGCATTGCCAATTATTGAACCTGTGTACTATCTCCTTTCCCCTGGATAGAGGAGGATTAATTTCAACAGAGAGTTTAACTTAATCAATTATAATCATCCCACTTCTGACACCATTTGTGGCGGGCACAGACCGTTTTCCAGTCTATGATTATTAACTCGGACCCTTTCCCTTGCTAGCTCAAGTTAAAGTCACTAAGCGGACTTAAGGCTGAGTGGCGAGATTCGTTTGGGAGGAAGTATACCGCCCGATTATAAATGACTGCAAACCTCTCTGTCAGAGCACACACAATTTCCTAAATAATACACAGTTGAACAATAGGTTTATGAACAACAAACATCAGCCATGTGGTTTAATTGTCAACCTCTTCAATGTCAACCACACTCAATGAATAATACAGATATCAAGTGCATCAAATAATGAACTACTGGTTACTTGCTAAAAACACCCACGTTCTACTTAACTTTTACCCGTGAATTTCGTGCCTAAGCAGCACTACAAATCCACTAGTCAACCACTTTAGTAGAGGTCAATGCAATATGCGCAAACAAGCACACCGCAATGTCAACCACGTGTAAAATAGCCCAGCTATATCAACTACACAGTGGGGTTTACTAAAGCACAAAGCACAGTCACCCACACGAGTCCCGCAGCCGCCACGTAGAGAAGAAGTTGACCAGCACACAGCACAGTCTTTCCCACTTCAACTCACGCGCGCCCCCTGAGATATACGGCTCCACACACACAGCCCAATACCCTGAACAACAGTCTTGCCGGTCAACCACACGACGAGCGTTGGCCAACTCAGCGACGGACTGCTACCACAAAAAGATCGACAAGCACTCAGCTTTCGTCAATCCTCTCACACAGAGATATTCTCACGATCAACCAACACACAGCTTTAGTTAATCTGTGAGACCTATAACTCGCTTGCATGTACCTCGCAATCAACCACACGCTAGCGCAGATTGCACAAGCAAATAACACTGTGTAATAATCAGAGCAAAGAACGTACCTGTCTATCCGAGGGATTCTCTCTCTGCGACTGACGACGCATGCATGGTCCAACATGTACCAGCATGCCCCGCAAGCCAACGCATGTGCAGATCGTTGTAAAACCCACGATCATGCTCCTTACTAAATACTTTATAACTTACAACATGCACTGTCCGTTACATTATAAATAATTTCGCAGGATGCTTACAACCATTACCATCTTCAAAACAAGTAACATTTTGGATAAAATTAAGTAATGTTACCATGGTTTTAAAACAGATATTGTTATTGTTACAAACAAACAGAGATGAGTATTTTAAATATCATGAATAAGCTATTAATAATAAAGTAATATGGAAGAACAAAATTACGGATATTTTAAAATTAAAGTTATTATTTGTGTTTACTTATATGACTCAAGTCGTAAGGTTTTGCATGAAAAACAACATAGACAATTGTTTAGTCAGTTGTGTAAAGTGAAGTTTATAAATTATGGGAGAAGGTTGATGTGCAAACTGCTTTGTGCTCGCAGACGGAATGTGTCAGAGTTGACACTCCATTAAAGTTGCGTGGCCAGATTTTTGCGGGAAGAATTTTTGTCTCTTAACAAATTTTGACAGATGATGCTGTCCCAAAACGAAAAAAATACACAAATGTTCGCATATGCCACGTTCAATACACAAAATACATGTAATATGCAAAATTGTCTGTGCATGGCTAATGGACGTGAAATAATGTCGGGATCCCAACAAAAACTCATTTACTACCAATTCGCGGAATTTTCCGGGCAATACCTTTAAATGAGCGATTATGACTATCTCGAATATATTATAAATCTGTTTGGCAAAAAATCGGCAAATATGTTTACCTAGTATCTTTCGGTCCTGAATACCCATGATAGCTCCATGGAATACCAAAGTACTTCCAGTAAGGTCATTTGGATAAACACGTTGGTTCTACCATGGTTCTACGTGCGGCTTTGCTGACGTTTTCCAGTTTGTTGAGAAATAAAATTCCACAACTTGGTTAATGCATAGAGAAAGGACAGAGCTTTCTCTATGGTTAATTGGTACCAAAGTATTTTATAAACAAAAGCCGAAATGAAAACAAAATACCAACCGACCTGAAAGCAGCAAGTACCGTGGCATAACTTTGGTTCTTGATTTTCTGCATCAGCCTTCACTCACAAACCGAATCGATACTTTCAGAAATGTTTCCTCCAACTGACTTGTCTTCTTTCACCCGCCTTTTCACCAGCAGTACCCACCTTGGCGGTGTGACGTCGAAAATATGACAGCTAACCTGCTTATCTGTATACGTTCCCTGAGATTGCACTAAAGCCATGGTTTAAGGTTTGCAAATTCTTTACAAAAAATAATTAACAGCTGTTTGCTGTTCAAATAACTGGTTTCTGTCCAACTTGAAAGTCCTTTGTAGTCGTGCATTTTTGAGGCTTAATATAAAGCCTTAATCAGCAGACATTTGACAAACTGCCTGCATTAACATTCCAAAGCATAGAATGTATGATGTATCTTACATACTCCTCAAAGTACATGTTCATTACAGTTTTAAAACATTGGATCTCCAGCATCCAGTTGTGCACGTGAGTTACGTCTTTCGCACTCGCCGTCTGCGTAGTTTCGGTCTGCGAATACTTCGGTAATTTTACTTTGTTGAGATACAATTTTTGGGTGGAAATAAATGGTGGGAAATTTGAATCAAAACTGTCGGCAACGAACTGTCCTCAGCTTCTTCTTCGAGTCCCAGACGATGCCGAGACCAAGGCTGACCGAGGTTGGTCTCGAGACCTCCAACACTTTATTTAATGTATACTTTCTATGGTTTTAGAAGCGTCCATTCATACATTCTCCAATCCTCTATTATTCATGATAAAACACAGATGACTAATTTATGATTTTGTCAATAATTTTTTTCAAAAACAATTGCGAAGATTTTTGAGTAAGTTTCTCGCACTCCGAGAATCAAGTATGCTATTTTGACGGGAATGCCACTAATGCCTACTATAAAAACACATCTTTGTACTGTGACATGTTGTTCTGATCATCACCTATCGGGTGTCCATTTCCTTTAAATCTGTTCACGGTCAACATTTATGTTTGTTTAATTTTTCGCTTAAAAATGCTGGTATAATAATAAGGGCCATGTCACACAGGGCAATTTTTACGGGTAACCAACTTCACTGTATGCACGAGGAACACTTTGGTTGCACATGAGTTGCTTTTCTAACGATGTCTTACAATACCCAAGAAAATTATGTGCAACTTCATACGATAATGCCTGTTCCTCTTGGAGATTGCCTGGAACTGGTTGCATGTAAATTGCCTATAAGTCCTATAGCCTCGCAGTCAACCGTGGCGAAATGTTGGCCATTCTTTGATTTCGCATTTACATAAACTAAATTCGCTTCTGTATTAAAGTGTCACTAGAGCGATTTTTGAGAAAGCACAAACTACATCTTGCAGACATTATATCAGACTACTGTTTAATGAGTAAGTGAACTTATTTTGTAATATCGCATCCAAAAAAAGGGTCATTATTGGGGATTTGCAAAACTTGAAAGCATTTGGCCGTCGAGGGCGTTTGATTGGTTATAACATTGATCTCCATTATACTGTCAGTATAATGGAGATCAATGGTTATAACAATCATGACGTCACGCGGGGGATTAGGTTGCTGGTATATATATATGCGTATGTCTCAGAGATTAAGCTACGACTAGATGATACAATTAGTGTCAGTTAGCCATTGTTTGGCCAGATTGTCTAGCTCCTTCAGGGACTACCGACCAAGTGCGTGTGTAAACAATGCAGCGAAGGCCTTCGCGGCCTTAATTAAGGCCTGAAGAAAAGCAGACCCCTAGCAGGTGAAGTGTAAATGAGACTTTAAAATACCAAAATCGGGTGCATTGGAGGTTGCATAAAGAGAAGTAATAAATTCCTAACCTCAGATTCCAAAAACTTCCAGCTGATTCTGCTATTCATGAAGGAATGGGAACATTTTGTAAACTAACGCGATCCAACTTCAGCGTTTTGAAAGTGTTGTAGTTTACCGACGATGACTGTGTTATGGATACTTCGCCCACACACACTGACACAACGCGATCAAGTGAAGGAAAACAGACGAAAAGACAGACAGTGAAAGGGCCAATCGGACGAATATGGAAAGCTAAAACCCACTGGTAAGTGTGTTAAAGTTATTATAAGTGTTTGGGAGAGAAAGACGCCGAAGTTTCTGGCCGCGGGCAGCGCATGGGCGGAAAATCTGTGATGTCCGGATATCGGGCGAAACCGTGCTTGATGTGTACACTGTACATGTACACGTACATATTAACCGGTCATGTGTTCTTCGTCATGTCAATAAACAATGGGATATGCTATCCTATAAAAAATTGAAGTGGCAAGCTTTTCCCTCATTGATCCTTTATTTGCCTACAACTACCACCGTGAATTTTAGACATGGAAAGTTTTAAGAAAAGCAAAAAATAGAAGGGTGCCCAATCCAATCGAAATGTTTGTTTAACAAATGAAATGACATGCATGCTCAAAATAAATTATTATTGGTCATAAATGACAACTGAAATAGTGTGAGTGGATTGATCCCCCTTTCCAAATTAATTCCCCTCTGCCTCCACCCCCCCCAAAAAAAAAATTAGTTTGATTTAATAATAAATAAATAAAATTACAAATACTGATATGGAATATTTTGCATGTTTAGATGCTAATGGAAATCATCAAGACTGGAGAAACAATTGATCTATCAACATCTGGATTATCAACGGCTGGACCTACATCTATGTGGCTGAACCCTCAACATCAACGGCACTATCGGAATATATTAGGAAACATGAAATGTTGTTCTCCTAGTCTTGATCAGAATTTGGGATAACAAAGAGAGTTTCTCGACTAATGGGATTAAACAAAATTGGTTGTGTATAGGAGGCTGAAAAGGACAATCTAAAGGAGTACGTAAATTATGAAACAGATTCTGTGGCTCATTAGCAAATTTTATTGACTCTTTCAATTTATTTTGTTTTCTTTCAAATTAAAAGTTGATCACTACACTTTAGTACACGACTTTGAGTGAAAAATGTACAAAATACAAAACTCCATATTCATTAGATGAGGAACTGTAACAAATTGACTTGACTAGCACTGTGGGCTACTACTGTAAAGTTAAATTTAATTTCAACCTCTGGAAATTTATTTCAAAGCCAGTAGGGATAATGTTACGATATGGACCCAATTTCGTGGCTCTGCTTACCGTAAGCCAAGAATCGCCGCTTGTAGAAGCATGGAATTCCACGCTTACGTCAAGCGTATTTTACAGGTAAGCAGGGAATTTTTGCATGTGCACTTGCGTAGTCCACGTTACTAGGCATTCTACGCTTACACAGCTAGCGCAGAAATTCGTGCTTGCTTAGTAAGCAGAGAATGGCGATTGCAAGTGCAGAGTACGATGGTAAGCAGAGCCATGAAATTGGGCTATGAACAGGATTCACAAGGAATAATTCCTCAATCAAACAAGCACATACAATTTCTTGTGTTTACATTATATGTTGGTAAACTAAAAAGCTAAATATTTTTGAAGAAATACATTATCATGAAAAGTGCAGCCACAGGGTAAAGCAAGACAACATTTAATCCAGTTCAGGTTAGCTGAAGACTGTATGTACCATCTGGGTTTGGGTACAGCTGTCAGATTGTATTCACTACACAGGATGAAAGTGGAACACGGTTGAATCTTCCCAAATATACCCAACCCCATCTTTTGCCTTGACATAAGCCACCTGTCGATATTTCCTGGAGATTAATGAGAAATAAAAATATGGAACAAATCAGTACCAGTTGAGGAAACTCAATACTGTATACACAGTTTCTCGCTATTTATTAAACAATAATTAAAAAAATGGAGGGACAGTTGTAGGTTTCCCTCAATCTGTGTAATTTTTTTCTAATCACAAATGTATTTTGTTCAACCTGGTAATAAAAATTGAGAGTTTTAACAATAACTTTTGTCTTCACACTACTTACCGGGTACCGGTCAACTGTTCCCTGTACACCCCCCCCCCCCCCTTCTCCGATATTGAGCTGTACATTATGCAAAACGGATTCATACCACTCATCTGGCTACAACATCTCTCTGTATCATATAGGTCTATCCCCATCACCTGTCACATTCAGTTTGCTACAAGTTGTTGGATGACGCAGTGTCCACAAGTACACCTTGATTAGGAGGGAGAGGGGGAAGAGAAAAAAAAATAATAATAAATAATTTTGTCTTCCAGTGTAGTGGGCAAGTACAGGGTGTGTGGTATTTTTGTACTTTTTTTTAAATAAGTTCAAATTGTTTAGGTTCCCGTTTTATTCAAAGTTTTTATGTGTGTTTTGGTTGGGGGGGGGGGGGGGGGGGAATGCATGACCCGATATCTGGATGACTCATCCATACATGCACACTTAAGTTGCTTTGAAAGTATTTCTCCCCCCGTACACCACTTATTTATCAAAAATTACTGTTGACCTAACGACGAAGCGTGCATGCTGATAGGAATCCTGGGTAAAGTCAAGGGTGATTCTGCCATTTTGCACAATGCAGGATGGAAATACCAGCCAGAAACTTGCTATCAATCACTTTATAGGACAGGATTATCCTGCCCAAGAAATAGAGAGATTTTATTTTCATTTAGCTTCAATGTTTTTCACTAGATCAAAGCAAAACATATTTGTTGCTCCATCTTTTTTATTTCACAATTTTTAGTATCTTATTTAGTTGGCAAATCAATTACACAGTCTTGCATAAAAATAAATGCACAACTTGACTCGTATCTGTTCTGTCTAGGTCAAACACTAAACACGATTCATGTACATGTACATCAAGTGTATACTCATACATGTGGCACACACACATACTTTATCGAAGCAATTGGGTTTCACCATGGAGGACATGGTTTCACACACGTTAGAACTAGAATAGTTTTTCCAATGGAGTGAAGTCAAAATGTTAACTTCACTAAATTCAACCTGTTAAATTCAGACCAGACTGTAGTGTAAATGTATAATGATTCCCTTATCGTTGATAAACAACTCACCGGTCGGTGTATACGATCGTTGGCCTGTTCGGCGTTGTCTTCCCTGCATTGGCACACCGCGGCCGGGGGCGCGTGAACGACTCGAGCCGGTGGGTTCAGCACCGCGGATTACGTTGTCATCCTGCATGTCTTTGACTTCGTCTTCTGGCGACTGAAATCACTAAACCTACTAGCAGAATTACTGCCACTATTGTTGCTACTGTCATAAGTGACTTAAGCAGTTATGCTATGATCTTCCTAAGATTTATCACTTTTAGCAATGGTGGAATTTGTCGGAGAAAATTCGGAAAGCAGGCTTCAGTGTGCAGTAATAACGAAACAAGAGCTTAACCCCCGTGTGACGTCATGTAGTTGGTCTCAGCAGAAACTCTACGCGGGGGGTTATTTTCGTGATTCGGAGTGGAAGTGCAAAAATAGGGTCTGTAAAAGTGGTTATTTTGGCATGACCGAAAAGGCCAATTCTTTATATTTTTGTTTTATGTGTCATAATGAAGTATCATTCTTCAGTTTTATTTGAAAGGGGAACCGCAGCGAAAACCGCTCTAGTGACACTTTAAACCCACAAGTCGAAGTTAGTTTTTGTGTGCGTTTTTTTTTCATTTTATTTTTTAGGGCCATTGGTAACTCAAGAAGAAAAAACAACAACTACAAATATAACAACATGCAGGTTCAATTTGAAAATTCATTGTTTATAAAATATAAAACAAACCCATTAGAAACCTTCCAGAGATATAAAATATTACCCCATGAAACAGAAGTGTCAAATTTAAGAAAATCGAATTTGAAGAGCCCCATGTAATCGTTATAACTTCGGTTGCAGCAATCAAGCATATTTCTGACAATACAAAACCTTTTTTTTCTCGTTGCTTTCACTGAAATGAGATCACACAATTTTGTTGAAATTTTCTCGAATTTGTTGGGATGGTGCTAGTTGAAAAACCTATCAGGATGGGAATGAATTTACTTACAAAAATAACTGATGTGGTTTCCCCCCTTTAACTAATTAACGGCTCAATGAAGCTAGCCACACTCAAGTGAAAGTGATCGGTTTTATTCATGATGCGTTAGTACATGTAACACTATGTAAAATCTGTCATGCAAGGCCGAACAACTAACATGAACAATGAAAGGTTACACTCTCATACCAGACCAACAAAAGCATGGGTGATCTCGCATGGCCGCGAGTATTTTTTCAATAAAAATATGAATCTGAGAAAGGCCTTAGGCATGAAGCATTTCTCAGGCATCTAAAAATACACAATTATTTGCAACTGGAGTGTTTTTCCTTCAATGATAAAATTGAGCAAATTTTTTCACAGGTTTATTATTTTATGCATATGTTGGGATACACCAGGGAGGATCTTTGACAATTACAACAAAAACAAGCTGTTGTATTTTGTAAAGGTTTTCAGAGACAGTTTTCTTGAATGTGAATTCATGTAAGTGGGAAACATTTCACAGAAAAAATGGTTTTAGTATGAACTTCGCAATCAGTACTTTCTACTAAAATTAAGCAAAGATGTTTTTTAAAAACCTTTATACAAATCCTGTCTAAACCCTTCAAGCCATTCAATAACATTTTGAGATAATGTGACCAGAACCTTGAACTCAGTGAATAATCATGAAAAGTGGGAGGTCTTAGCACCATGGCTAATGATTTTCAGCACAAAATATTGCTTAGCACAGCTTTATGACATTTAAATCAACAATATTGTCATTGGTAAGCTACGAGTACTGGTACCAACTTGAAATACTTAATACTATTATTGGAACTATAGCTCACAGTTTTTGCCAATGTTTCCTTTATTTTGTCAACTTTCATGTTGTCAATATAAAAGCCATACAGTTTTCAGAATGGCTTCTAAACTATAATTTGGGGTTTGTGTACCTTTTAAGGTTTTTTTTAAAATAAAGAATTTAATCAGCTAATTACAGACCTTCAAGAAAGCGGCTTTTTCCCCGAATCTGTTGAAACTACTTTTTATTGTCTTTTTTAAGGAGAGATCCTACTGTTTCTTGCCACATGGCTTTAAATTTGTCATTGACTTTATCCGTATTGTGCCGAATATCAATGCCTATTCCTGTCTTCAACGCAACTTGCTTGTTAACAGTGTACTGTTGATAGTACCTGCAGAATTTGGGCTTAATTTTTGCTTTGGCGAGCACCATCCCCATGTACACGTCGTCCAGCTTTAAAAATGGAACATGCGCTGATGTTTTGAAGACACGGGTTGCTACGTCAGTCGAGAAGACGTAACATCCACCGTTCAGCCAAGGAGGGTAATTTGGATGAGGATACTCCTGTCGTGTGACAAACCACTTTGAGGATTTATCCCGGTGGGGGTGGTAACCCGTTCTCAGGTTTCCTTCGGCGAAGTTAGCTCTTGGTTTCGTCTTGAGACGTTCGACAAGGTTCCGAACGTTCAACATCATGTCGGCGTCTACGCTGACGGCGTAGCTGACTTTCGGGCAGTGGGTCATGACCCATTTCCATCCCATCAGAGTCTTATAAGTCAAATTGTAATATCCTTCGTTGAAATCTTCCTCGATGAAATCATGTGTCTTCCGATCCTCATTCTGGATCATGCTCCTGACCGCAAGATCTGTTGACTGGCCAACCAGGAACATCGTTAGAATGCGCTCGCCCAAGGGCGCACCCCTCTAAATGATCTCCCATAGGAACCAATGCTAAATGATAATTATTCAAAAATACTCAAAAAATCGTGTAAGTCTCTCAGCCTCTTGAAAACCAATCAGACATATTTCCGGACAACTAAACTTCAGAATTCTTTTCAATTTTTGGCAGGTCAGCCGTTTGGAATTTTTGCTAACTACCCCAGAAGAAAAAAACACGATTTTTTTTTTTTTTCCAAAACCGACTTGCTGCCAGTTTTCGTGAAGCACTTCTCCACTTCCCCGGTCAAATAGGGCCAACTTTAACGCCTAAATTTATCAAGTCTCCTCAAAAGTTGAAGCACAGAACCCCCAGGTTGTGATAGATTTTTATATTTACACAATCTATTAATTGCATGACCCCCAAAACGTTATAATTAAAAATAAGTTGTGGGTTTACAAATTATGATAAGTAGCTTGGCGCATTAATTCTGGCTTATTTAGTGTGGTGCACCCTATAAGGGCACTTAATTATTCTTTATGGTTAAAAAATTATGCTTAAATTGTTGAGAATAAGTCACTGACTTGATATCTGGAAAAAAAAAAGTGAAATGTTATTGCGTTCGTCTACAACAAGGTCAAACATGTTGGAGCATTTACATGTACTCTAAGCAATGCGAGAAGAAAAACCTGCACGACACACTGTGTACATTCTAAGGACAAGTCAGAAGTTATATCCAAGTCCTCACTCAAAAAGTTATTAACATGTCTCTTTTTTATCACAGGATCATAAAAACCTTACAAGTTATTTAATTAATCATTAAGAAGGGGTTAATTGGCATGAACAAGCTGTAAAAATGGAAGGGGGCTGGCCGGGGGGGGGGGGGGGGGGCACATTTTGCTTTCCCTTAAATTTTTCTAACCATGCATTCATATTAGTCTAAAATGGGGAGCTTTATAAAATTTAGAAAACACATAGGTCACTTTTTGTACATTTAACTGCCCTTTCAAATTTTATTCTACCTCTGGAACAGGGTAAAAGGGGAAAGGGTGGGCGGGGCGTGGGCGGGGCATGTTGAAAAAGGCCAAACCATTATGATTGTTTCTGGTTGATGGGGACAAGTTATAACTCTATCCAGAAACAGATGGCTATTATCTTAGACAATTCCCCTGGGATGGGGGCCTTTTCACAGGTCCTACTGTCCAATATGGAGCATTGGCAATGGTTTTATCTTGATGAATTTTTGTGAAATTTATCTGAAATTGAAAAAAAAAAAAAAAAATAAAATATATATATATATATTTTGGCATATCGGCCGAAATTTGTGCGTTCAGCGTAGTGTCGGCCCTGATACGCTAGCTTGTGCATCGGGAGAACTCTAAAAGTATTTTTGCTTTAGACCACAACTAATGTGAGATCACTTATGATGGATGCCATTCAATGTTTGTAACAAATCCATTGCCATAAAAATGGGTAGAGCTAGACGCGGCATTTTCAAGATGCAAAAAACTTGGTTCAAGCCGAAAAATAAATTTAATTCACTACAAGACAAAGGCAGTGAAACTCAAAGTATACCTACACCACGGTATGTCAGGCCAACCCATCAGCAGTTGAGTTTAGCCGCCCCAAATACAGAGCGAGGAGATTTCTGCCACATTGCAGCACAGATGGAACAAGACAACCGCAGAAATGTGATGCTCCTTCGCCCAAAAGTTGTAGAAATGGCTCCAGTTGACAAGATCCAGCTCAAGGGAGTGATCCCAATAGCCAACAAATGTGGCCAGCCACTGCCCAAGAGAGGAACTGATCACCAAGGAGGAGGTTATCGTTTTGTAGACATCAACTCAGCTCTAAAGCTGGGTGCACAAGCTGTACTTGATCATCAACAAACACATCCTAAGTGTGATGGTCAACCTAAACTATTGGCTGAGGCAGAAGAGCGTAGAGGTTTAGCCGTCTCAGAGGTAATGTCCTGCAAAAAGTGTGGTTTTAAAACACAAAAGACAAAACTTTACAGTGAGATAGCTAACGAGGGTAGGAAGCGGGGACGACGCACTGCAACCCCAAACATGTCTTTCCAAGTTGGCCTGCAGAACACTGGCATTGCAACCGCAGGTGCGAGGAGGCTCTTGACATCAATGGACACAGCTGTACCATCCACTAGTGGGCTGCAAAAAATTTCGAACAAATGTGGTGAAATTATCAAAAATGAAAATATCAGAGACATGGCAGACAAGAGGAAACTAGTGAAAGACATCCGTGAGCTCCAAGGCTTTGAACGAGAAAGTCCAATTGCAGTTGAAATGGACAGGCAGTATAATAATCCCCTGCGCAACTGTAGGAAAAAAAAACCATTTGTTCCTGCAACACAGACAAGAGACACCGTGTGCGAGAACGCAACTACTTCAAAGTTTGTTATAATGTACCATCAAGAAAACAAGCTTTGTAAAAGTGGTGAAATGTCACCATCATCATTCGGTCAACAATGCACATCCGCTAAGCACGGCGACAAGTGCACAGCTACTCGTCCAGCGCATTTCAATATGGGAGATGAGAGAGAAGGGGGTGTTCGATGTGCGACTAAACTTTTGGAGTGCACGGAACCAGTTCTTGTGGATAGAATAACAACAGACGCTGACGGCTGTCTAGCAAAAGGAATGAATTCTGTCATGAGAAGAAGAACGGGAAAGGAAATGGAAAGTCTGCTGGACCCATCCCACTTGAACCGCTCGCTTTGTGCGGCAGTCAGCCGAGCAAACTTTAGCAGTGACATGTTCCCTGGGAACAGTGCAAGAGACCGAAACAGAGTACAGGACCGATTTGCTGATGACGTGAGTCACAGAGCACAGGCTGAGGCACACCATATTTCCATTAAATGCGGAAATGACACAGCAAGCATGAAAAGACTGGCTGCAAAGGCGATTGATGCAATTCCGAACTGCTACATGGGAGACCATGAGAAATGCAAACAAAATTCTCATGTTTGCAACGGTAAATACAAGTACCCATACCTCTCTCGCTATGTCCGCGGCAGATTTATTTTAACATCTAAAGATGAGGAAATCTTTAAAACAATTTTGGAAAAACGCATAGGAGACGAAGCGATAGAGAGAACCAAGTACAGAACAAGTTCCCAGAAGTCTGAATCCATGAATCATGCCTACGCCATGACAAATCCAAAAGGAACACTAACCTTTTCAAGGAACGGAGCTTCAAGAGATCACAGCGCCATCCATCTGGTGAACAACCAACATGCAAACTCTATTATCAAAAAGTGTGAGGCAACTCATTGCCCCATTACTGCTGGATCACCCGCTGCAAAAGCCCTCGATGCAATGGACAAAAAACAACAATATCACAAAAAACGTGTTATGGGAAAGATCTACAAAAAGCGACGAGCACAGTGTCGAGCTGAACGATATCACACTTACTATGCTAAAAAAAATTTGTATCAACCTGGCCAACTAAATCCAAAGTCACAGGACACTAACTCATCGTATAACTATGAGGGGCCAAAGATTCACAAGGAGCACAATTTTTATTACAGCAGAATGTTCTCAAAATGGAAAAACCGATAGAGTGTAACTCTAATTGAATCACTTGACTTTTCCGGAAACTTGACATTCATAATAATGCAATGTTTACACCTCCCCCACTCTTCTTGTTCAGTTATTAGTTAATACCAACCATGCCATGTAATGTATGATGATGATGTTTACAACATGTTTATTTCTTCCTAATTGAGGAAGCAACCAGCCGCTGTTGACCCATGATTTTCTTGAAAGTGACTTACCATCACAGTCTCATCAAATAGTCATACACGATAGTCGTACCGTCGATCGTAGTTTGTCCCGTCTTACACACTGTATACTGACTGTTAAGTGTGTAGGAATAGGATGCCTAAAAAAAAAGCAAGCCACTCTTTGAAAACGTTGAATTATTCTGTTAACAAGTGACAATGTTATTGCTATCTATATTTTATTATAATTACTGTTTGCGGCCAGAGGAGTGATGTTTTCACGAACAATAAAAAAAAACGGCGATAACTGACGAAAGAAGTCTCAAACAACTCATTTCTGTCACGCCTGCAATTGTAAACAAACGGCAGACATGTTTAAATCCCAACAAAAATGGCTGCAAGGGCGCCACCATGTTGTATATATAGGGCGCACCCCTCTAAATGATCTCCCATAGGAACCAATGCTAAATGATAATTATTCAAAAATACTCAAAAAATCGTGTAAGTCTCTCAGCCTCTTGAAAACCAATCAGACATATTTCCGGACAACTAAACTTCAGAATTCTTTTCAATTTTTGGCAGGTCAGCCGTTTGGAATTTTTGCTAACTACCCCAGAAGAAAAAAACACGATTTTTTTTTTTTTTCCAAAACCGACTTGCTGCCAGTTTTCGTGAAGCACTTCTCCACTTCCCCGGTCAAATAGGGCCAACTTTAACGCCTAAATTTATCAAGTCTCCTCAAAAGTTGAAGCACAGAACCCCCAGGTTGTGATAGATTTTTATATTTACACAATCTATTAATTGCATGACCCCCAAAACGTTATAATTAAAAATAAGTTGTGGGTTTACAAATTATGATAAGTAGCTTGGCGCATTAATTCTGGCTTATTTAGTGTGGTGCACCCCCAAGACCTCCGTGACACCGCCCCAGGTTTGACGGATCTGCTCCCGGTCGAATCTCTCCTCCGGCCTACACTTGACGAGAATTACCAGGAAGATGTTTCCGTTTTTGTCGCTTCGTTTGGCACACGCGTCTTCATTGGCAATTGTAAACTTAAACGGGTGTGGGTTTGCATCTGGTTTTGGATCCGTTTCAACAACTACCTGTACCTTCGTGGATGCATTTCCCGTGACAGGCACGACAGCTTGTGTCAGGTTATTTGCAGTCTTTTCCAGGACACTGACGACAGTGTGAAATGTCTCACCGATAAAAGGCTGTGTGGTACCCGCCGTATGTGTGTTCGTCACAGTCGCCCGGCTCCATGAGGAACTACTTCCACCTGTGGATGTCACATTGATTTCTCTATTGAAAGTAATTAAATTTTCCAGTGTAGGTCTGTTAGTCCTGGAACCATATCTCAAAACACACAGCAGATTCAACCAAAACACACAATAAATTATGACAACAAGGAATAGTGAGCGTATTTTTGAACCTCTTGCCATATAGATAGTTCCCAGTAGACGCCATCTTTACGGGCAAATCGCATTTTGGCTTGCAGAGAGCAGGCGCGTCAAGCGCTCAAATTATTAACGCAGCCGCGTCGTTCACTAACCAATCATGCAATGAGTTTGGTGAAATGTGCGCGTGCTGCACGCCGTTCTCACGCGAAACGCATGACTGTGTGTTCCAAATTGCCCGTAAAGATGGCCGATTTACGTCATACTGCAACCTATCTATAGGCTGTGCAAGTCTCGCGCGTAAGCGAACTTCCGGGACCATCGTGGTCCCAGCCATATGGAGTTTTACGTTGGCAAGATTTTGTTTCGTCTATAATTTTAGTTTAACGTACTTTATGACCATGAAAATTAAATATGTTGTTGGGAATGTAGTACTAAGTGATAAAAAATATCTAAGTAAAATCAATTCAACAATGCAACGAAGAAAACCCAAGAATTAAACTTGACCTCTGCTTCCGGTTACTTGCAAAAAATTAAGAATTTGTGCCCACCTCCGATCACCAAATTTGTTTTGGTCGCGCGATGATAATCACAAGACGCTGTAATTGCCAGACGCTAAGCCTTTACATTGCAGTCTACGGTTGTTGAGGCGTCAGCGTCCTCTTTAAACTGCGTCACACGTTAATTCGTACGCCCGTGCGATCATCGCGCGTCTGCGTTTAAACCTGCTTTAGTGGTTGCACGTATTCAGGCATGGATTTACAAAAGGGTTTCCTAAAAAGTTCAGATCAAATAAGCATCCTTGTCCCAGAGGGTTGTTTTTGTTTCAACAAAAACTAACAAATAAATTGTGTGTTTATTATGAAAGCTAAAACTCATTTTATGCAAATTGTAATGAGTATTTTTGTTGGTCAGATTGTTTCATAGATCTAATTTAAAAACAATGATTTGATTTCAGAAAAAATATGTTCTTCACTTGACGTGTTTTCTCGCTCCGATACGCGCGAGACTTGCACAGCCTATTAGCAGAGACGTGTTAACTGTTCAAACTAGCGATCTGACGGCCAACATGTAGACCTATACTTGCGTATCCGCACCCCCCCCCCCCCCCCTTTTCAGCTAACAAAGCATTATGTAAATTCTTAAACCACAGCAGAAGGCGTTTCGCTTTTTTGATTTTTGTATATAACGAGGGCATGTTAAAGGAATGGTGCACAATCTCAAAGACACGTCTGCTGCTTCGAGCGCATACGGTCTCGTGTGTCATGTGAACGGTAGTCTTGGTGAGGGACTGAGATTTGAATGGATGCGATGTCAAAGGTACATCTGGCAGGATCCCGCTCAAGGATGATATCTGGCGTTATTCACGAGCCTCGAAGTGTGACGTCAGATGTTATTCACGAGCCTCGAAGTGTTACGTCATATTTTCAGGCTAGAGCGGAGGCATGCAACCTTTCGTGAAAACATGGAAAAGGTCAACAAATGCGCGAATACGTGTAGCATTAAAAAATATATAGGCCTATATTATTATTTTTATTATTTTTGATATAAAATAATAAACCACATGGAAACTGATTGGGTTAATTTTTTATTATTTTGGGTTGAACAAGGACAAATTGACCAGCTATCTATCTATAAAATCAAGCTGTACCCGGACGGCCATCATTTCGTGATTGTGATATGCCCGTTTTATGTGTGTGTGCCCGGTCGGCCGGCTGTCCGGTGTGGCAGGAAATTCTGTTCCCAGATACGGCGTACTGTGTACAAGGGCGCACCACACTAAATAAACTCCCATAGGAACCAATGCTAAATGATAAATATTCAAAAATACTCAAAAAATCGTGAAAGTCTCTCAGCCTCTTGAAAACCAATCAAACATATTTTCGGACGACTGAACTTCAGAATTCTTTTCAATTTTTGCCAGGTCAGCCGTTTGGAATTTTTGCTAACTACCCCAGAAGAAAAAAACGCGAAAATTTGTATTTTTCCAAAACCGACTTGCTGCCAGTTTTCGTGAAGCACTTCTCTACTTACCCGGTCAAATAGGGCCAACTTTAACGCCTAAATTTATCAAGTCTCCTCAAAAGTTGAAGCACAGAACCCCCAGGTTGTGATAGATTATTATATTTACACAATCTATTAATTGCATGACCCCCAAAACGTTGTAATTAAAAATAAGTTGTGGGTTTACAAATTATGATAAGTAGCTTGGCGCATTAATTCTGGCTTATTTGGTGTGGTGCGCCCACAAACTTCTTCTGTTGTATGATAGCGCCCTCTTTTGAATCAACCTCCTTCAGTCCATGTTAATTTTCCGTATGGGGGACTGAATATCCGGGGACCGGGGACAGACTTCCCTATATGACACCTGCACTTCAACATTTTTACATTTCTCACACCATGACGAGATTTTGTTTCGTAGTTTTAAACTTGTAGATAACACGCACATTAGAACTATGTTGAGTTAATCATCTCTTGTATATTATTTGGTTTGCGGTAACACCATGCAACGGCGCACCCAGGATTATGTTTTAGGGGGGTTCAAACCAATGTATTGGGTGGGGTCCAGGGGCCGGCCTTACGGCCCCTGGTGGGGTCCAGGGGCGAAGCCCCGGTGGGGGTCCAGGGGGCAAACCCCCTTGAGCTCTGAGCTTTTGTCGTTTTGGGGGTGAAAAATCAAGCCTCTTTTAAAGAGGCTTGATTTTTATGCATACCCCCTTTGTCTTCATAATCCCTGCTTACCCCCTGCCCTCTCAGACTGCTTTCTGCTTTTCTCTCTCCACTCTCTCTATTCATGTATTTCCACTTGACTGCTCTTGTACCTCCTGTATGCTTGTATGTGTGTTGTTTTGTCATTTTGCCTTCGAGAAAGACTCTGCTAGGGTCGAAACGTCACTAACTTAGGGTCGCCACTAACTTATTTTTTACATACTTTTTAAGCACTATGGGCGGTGCTACCTACTTTTCATCACTGGGCGGCAAATTCCATGAATAAGTGGGCGCAAACCCAGATCCTGCAGATAAACCTTTGTTTTGCGAAAGTGGTGTCAAATAATAATAATTTATATCTGATTACTGTTAAAAAATGAAATTACAAGTTTAACCAGTGCATAAATGTGATGTGTAATTTGGAAAGGGTAGGATTGCAGACCTTTTTAATCCCTGAACATAGCCGACTAAAAATGAAAAATGCGGAAAAGAAGCAACGCGTGATGATATTCATTTTGGATCTGGTCGGTATCTGGTACCATGCATATTCATTAAAAACATCGCGGGTAAAAACATTACTATCCGGCGTTTCTCAAATTCAAGTGTAGTACTACAGGCAATCCATAAGGAGGAAAACCATTGAATGCCGGAACGACGTGAGATACATTTTATCATGGACAAATTAGCCTTTGGTTTCAAATGCTATTGTTGCAAATTTAAACAATTACAAGTAAAGTTATCATAAAAGTATGGTGTTCAATATCTGTCCCTCGCACCTCGCGTTATCGAAACTCCCGTATAAAAGAGTAATTTTGGCAGGAAAAAAAATTTGCGAATGGCAAAGGAAGAAAAGAAAATTCTGCCACCGGAAATAAAAACCCCAAACTACACACACATTATTGCGACTTTTCTCCCTCGGCTCTTTTTTCCTCCCCCCCCCCCATTTTTTTTTCTTTTCTTTCCTTCCCCTTCCTCCCCCATTTTTTTTTGGGGGGACCCTCTTGGGGGGGGGGGGCTGAAGCCCCCGGTCCCCCCCCCCTTTGGGTGCGCCGTTGACACCTAGGTATTAAAATCATCTCTTGTTTGAAAATAATGTCAAGAAATACTATTAAAGTATCCTCGTCTGTCTTTACGTGTGACGTTTTACAATTTCACGTTTCACATTAACTTTGCGTTATATTTACTTGGAAATAATTTGTGTTTTTAAGTTTATCACGGCAGAAAGTGTTGATCTCATACAGCATAAAGCAAGGAACATGATGCCAGTCAAGTGCCCATTGACTTCCTGCCAGATACTCTAGTCTTGCCAAATGCTGTGTCAATTCATATAGCCAAATATGTCCCGTAACCTCTGTCAGATACTTTCCATTCCAGCCAACCTGTCAAATACTGTCAGGTCAGTTCTAGGCAAATACTGTCCATTCCTGCCAATTATTGTCATGTTACTTCTTTATCAGACATTTTCACGGAGGCAATTGTCTTTGAAAAAACCAGCACCCCTCTTTTGCAAAAATGTGTTCTTGCTGACTGTGTGTCAAGTTCCATGCTTGCTTCATCAAAGGCACAGTTTCATCACTTACCTGCCAGGCGTGCTATTTTTTACTTTAGTGAACGCAGATCGTTTTCTCATCCGCTCAATCTGACTTGCGTTCATAGACCTAATGAGCATTTTTACATGCAAAAATGAAGTTTTCTATATTAAAAGGTGCGTTCCTTCAGTAGCTGGGGGGTGGGGGCGGGGGGCACTGGAAATTCGGCGGGGCACATGCCCCCCCCCCCCAATGTTCCCTTACCTTGTGCAGATATAAACCACCCTAAAATCCCATAAAGAAGTACACAATGAAGACACAATTTAGGGGGGGGGGGTACACCCCATATCGAGCACCAAATGACCATAGAGGTAAAACGATGATGAAAACAACGGAAAACGCACAGCTGCTTTCGCCCAGCGCTAATGAGCAACAGTCTTGTGATTTGTTGACCCCCTTCTTTTGAAGCTCAGGAATTGCAATGATATGAGCTAGTTTTTCAATGATGATTAAATACAAGAAAGTTTGGTTCTTCAAAGACGCGAGATCTTCTCAGAATATAAGTTTTAAGAAATACTTTCGCACGACGAAATGGATGATTATATGCCAGCTTCGGCGGAGCTGGATGGAAGTAGCGAACTTGCTTTGGAAGCCCTGCCTGCAGATATACGCGTCCGTGCACACTGACTTACCAGCAGAATTGGGGCTGGAAACATCTTCCTATGTACGAACGTCGCTAAAGTTTGTTTTGTTTTTGCTCGTTGAAGCAAGAAGGGTTTGAACTTTTTTAATTAGTGAAAAACACCATGATAATTTATAACCATTGGAGGTTGAAGGAAACAAACCACTATAAAATGAACACTGGCAATATATTGTTAGTGGAAAGTAAAAGCAGAGAACTAGGAATACAGATTGGCAAGACAAATTGCACTACCCCCCCCCCCCACCCCCGAAAAAAACCCAACCAAAGAAAACCACACAAAATAACGAAAAACAAAACTGCTACTGCTTCTGGTATTGTTACTGTGGTTTTAAATGCCAGGTACAATTAATGTTATAAACAGAGATGGTTACATGAAATACCATGAATAAGCTGAAGAAATATTAAAGAAACAATTACAGATATAAAAAAATTAATATTGTCTTTTCACTCTCTATGGCCTTGTATATGATTGAAGTATTGTTACTGTGGTTTTAAATGCCAGGTACAATTAATGTTATAAACAGAGATGGTTACATGAAATACCATGAATAAGATGAAGAAATATTAAAGAAACAATTACAGATTAAAAAAACAATAATATTGTCTTTTCACTGTCTATGGCCTTGTATGTGATTGAAGTATTGTTACTGTGGTTTTAAATGCCAGGTACAATTAATGTTATAAACAGAGATGGTTACATGAAATACCATGAATAAGATGAAGAAATATTAAAGAAACAATTACAGATTTAAAAAACAATAATATTGTCTTTTCACTGTCTATGGCCTTGTATGTGATTGAAGTCGTAAGGTTTTGCATAAAAGGCAACACAGACCATATAAAAAGAAGCACAAATATTTAAACACAAACATACGCCTTTGTTTAGTCAGGTCTGGTCAGTGAAGTTTGTAAATTATGAGAGGAGGTTAATATATAATTATGCAAACTGTGCTGTACTCGCAGACGGAAGTGATGGTGTGTTTTGCAGCTTGGGCAGCATTCAAAATAATATTTGCCACAGAATAAAAAAAATCAGCCGGGAACCATTTACAAACAATAGGCCTAGGTATACATCATTATACGACTCTTTTAGATGGTAACCTACTTTTGTTGGCCAACTTTGTTTGCATGGCATGTGATTCCAATACTGCTTACACACCCCACCACCTCCGATAGGAAGGGGAAAGCAAACGCCATGCCATTTGTTTCCTTCAACAACGTTACATTCAATATTGAAACATTTCAAGAAGACCCTGAGCAGGCAGCCTCGTTCCCAGTGTGGTGTACGATCACTCCGCGCCATGTCCCCCCAGACGAGAGGTATCAATACGGCGCGTCACTATGGTAGCGAGGCTGGTGACGGGGTAACATTTACCACCACCATCTAAAACGTGCATTCACCCTTATTTACTCATGATTATGTAATTCCTGTCTATTCAATACATTATGTCGATAAAAATTAATTCCTTTTTGTTTTACCTAAAGTATCCACTTTAAAATTAATGTATATAATTTTCATTGACCTTGGTTGCTTGTTATGTAGCGACTTCCTATTTTTTTATAATAATTCTTACAGGAAGAGAAACAATAAGAATAAATAATAAGCTCGAATTGCTGCACATTTAAATTTTTACTTTTCTACAAAGTCAGTTATACTCCAACCGTATATCACGTTATATTTACGAAAGACGCCGAAGGCACATTTAGGCCTACAGCACTATGACATGAAATACAGTATGAGGCTAATGCCGGAGGTGGGTTAGGCTTTAAATTGAGGTACTCCACGCCTATTACACGTATAAGCCTCTCTAATAGTCATGCGTTTAATTACTTATTGGTCATTAACAGTGGTCTATGAACTACCGCCGTACCTTTATCAAAGCTCTGTGACGGATAGCGCTTGTCGTCCCTACGCAGTGCCCTGTTCAAAACGGTGTGTCGTTGCTGAGCTGTCTAGTTCAACTGATCCAAGCTCTGGTGTTGTCAGCAGAAGAGTGTGGGCCCGAATCCCACTCATGACACTTGTGCCCTTGAGCAAGGCACTTAACCATAATTGATACGTAAAACGTTGGGAAGGTATTGCATTCTACTCTACCAGCCAGGCTCCTCGTGGATGAATGCCTACATCCTTACGGACTGTGGGGGTAACCCTGTTTCAGCCCCAGGAGTAGGTGGCAATGCGCCTCTAATGACACCTGATTTGGTCGACAGCCCAAAGCAGTTAAATGTAGCCCTCACCTTGAAGTGGCCGTCCGACCTTGTTAGGAGATATCTCACAACTTCCCACACCCCCCGGACCGAAAGCGCACGTTTTCAAAATAACCGAAGCTAGGGCACGTCCTGGATGTGACTTTACAGCTTGTACTCACACTCCCCGGTGTCATTAAGTGTCTCAACAATGAGTACGATCAAGAAAACAGTGTATGTAATCCAGAACAGGACAAATGAGATACGGTCGACATAAACAGCTATCTTCTTCCAATTACGAGGTACACATTTCTGTGGAGACAAAGAAACACCTTCAAAATAATACCACAAGTTAACCATACTGCGGATTAAGCAGTAGAGAGTAAATAAACACTACTGCAGATGTAGATAGTAAATTAGCCATAGCCTACTGCAGAATAAGCTGTTGAGAGTAAATTAACCATAGCCCTACAGCGGAATAAGCTGCAGAGAGTAGATTAACCATACTGAACATGTAGAGAGTAAATTAGCCATAGCCTACTAGTGCAGAATAAGCTGTAGAGAGTAAATTAACCATAGGCCTACAGCGGAATAAGCTGCAGAGAGTACATTAACCATACTGAACATGTAGAGAGTAAATTAGCCATAGCCTACTGCATAATAAGCTGTTAAGAGTAAATTAACCTTAGGCCTACTGCAGAATTAAGCTGTAGAGAGTAAAACAGAACACGACAAGGTCTCCAAGCATCTCCTCGAAAGTTTTATGCGTACTTCTTAACGCGATGAAAGCAAGAGTTTAACTTTCATCCAATATTGTTGCTGACATTAAACTCTTTGTCGGGAAACATGTTTATTCCACTTCCCAAACTGCTTGAATGATGAGGCGTGTACAAGTAAAATTACCAAGGGTAATGGGAGACTTTTTGAGGCACTAGGTGGCAGCATACTTACCAGGTAAATCCAACGTTCTTGGAAGTGTGCGCATGCTCAGAATCACGTTAACAATTTAAATTTACTTTGTACGTCTGCTGACACCTAGTGTCTCAATACAATGCAAATATAAATGGTCCTCAGTGTGAATATACGAAACATGAGAATGATTGCAATGACTGGAAAGACGACTTACTGCTGACTGGAGCATACGCGGAGTTACCTCGTTGTCATCCTGTGACTTATTGCCATTCCTTTTTAACGTTTCTTCTGTGATATTACGGTCTCTCACCTCTGGATCCTCGTTTTTATTACGTAGGATGAGGGTGATTGCTGACTCCATTACAGCAACACCGGTCAGTGCAAAGTTAAACAACTCGTATCGTATCAGAATAGATGGTTTGTCATCTCCCGTCTCAGCCAAATCATCCTTCAGGACCAACTGGAAGATGACGAATCCGAAGAAAACCGAGACCCCGAACGAGAGCTTCTCTCCACATTCCGGGGGCAGCCAGAAGACAAACGATGCCATCAGTGTCATGATCGTGATGGGAGCCATGACCGTGTAAATGTAGTACTTTGAAACGCGGTGCAAGCAAACAGATACACGAACCTGTGAGCTCCGTCGACACTCTACCTCATCACCTGAGGCGCTGGTGTGTTTGATGCACGTGGGTGAGTACGTTTCAGAGACATTCGTCTCCATCAGCTCCCAATTTGCAGTTGAATTGACATACTCTCTCCTATGAACATGTTGTGATGCAGTTAAAGATATGACGTCACTGGGGGTGCCTCTTGTTCCGAGGACAAAATAGCACTCTTGGGTATCAAACGGAAACTTTTCTTGCTTGAGGTAGCATTGTGTGCTATGGATACGGGATGCACTTACAAATAATTCACCTTCACTGGTAATCAACACCTCAGTATCACTTGGGATTAACGTGGTTCCATCAATTCTGAAAGACGATTATAGACAGATATTCTGATATTCAAAAGTAATGCTATGTCCACACATCTTATTTTCCTTGGCTAGGATGCAAGTCAGCAGCCACTTCATTATGACGTCACAACAATGCAACATATATCGCTCAAACATATTCAGTGAGTGTCAGCAACTGAAATATAACTACATTTTTATTTTCAGTACGAGACTCAAGCCAGAAATTTTAACGTTATGAGAAGAATTGTTAGTTTCTTTGCGAAGGCTATTACGTCTGCAACAGAGATGGACTGCGCAACTCCTGTGCTTTTTCAAACGTGTTGAAGTGTTTTACATTGTGTTTCTTCCGCAAGTCAAAGCAATGTGCATTGACTTTACGTGGAAATCCAAGCTTGGTTCTCATTAATGAACACGCCGTAATAAGTGTTAAGCAGAAAATTTCCTTTCAAAGCAAAATCAGTGGGGGAACGGAGCAGTATATGATGGTACTTTGGCTGCATGGTAACATGTTTCTGAAAAGACAGGAAACACAATAACGTGTACCACTTTTCTACCTTCACGTTAGCAGTTTTTCCAATTGTTGTTACTTTTAAAAGTAGGCTACCTGAAACCACCCTAAGTACTATGAATGGAGATGAAGGCGTATACTGAAAATAATTTGAGTTGATTATAACTATATTTTTTAAAGATTAGGCTACTGTCAAAGTTCATCATAAAGACAGGACGGAAAAGGCTGCTAACTTGTCCCGTCCATTTGGACAACAATTTGAGGGTAATTTAAAAACAAAATACATTTAAAATATCAAATGAATATCAAATGAATCAACTTAAATATTTTCAGTATATATATAAAGCCTTCATGTTCGTTCACATGTTGAAACACTTTTGGGTGGTTCCAGGTATACTTTTATTTGTTTTTACAAGCATTAATAAAACTAATACGTGACGGATGCAAAGTGGTATACCTTTAGTTTCCTGTCATAAGCAATATCCTCTTGGGGACGCACATTTTGGTCTAAACTTCTTCATGAATTTTGGCCCTTGCTAAAAAAAACAAGATAACTTACGCATTCAGTATCAAGACGTTTGGATACCACATCATATTGGCTTTTACGACAATGGACTCCATCCCACTGTAATCGCTTGAGTTCCAGCGCAGCCGTTTATCTTCCCATCCCTTAAATAAAAAATAAAAAACAAACAAACAAACAAACAACATTATTTAGAACCTGCAATTTCCACAAACCTGAAAGTAGTTTTAAAATATCAAACACAAACTAAACGCATATACGTTTATGATTGGTAGGCCTAATGCTCGAAACAATGACAATGTCAATGATGAAAGTGAAATCTTACACTGTCAAAAAACCGTAGTGTTAAAATTGACACAATGTGTGTTGTCACATACAGATACCATTAAAGTATAAACATTTCACACAATATAGGGGTGATAAATAACACTAATTTCTGCCAAAACTAATGCATTAGTGTTATGTTATTTTAACACCAAGAGGTTAATTTTGATTCACTATATTCGGTATCTTTATTTGACAACACCCATGGTGTCAATTTCAACACTTGTTTTTTCCAGTGTGCTTTTCGTAACCTTAATACAGACTCAATGTGGGGGGGGGGGGTATTTATTATTAGTAAGTAGTATTTCTGTTCTCTCCACCCGTCACACTACCACTCAGCTGTTAATTACATCACATATTTTATGTCATAGCCTATTGGTTCATTTCATTCCATTAATTTTTGTTTCACCAAACATAAAGACGAAGGACTAAAAACTCGTTTGTTTACAACGACAACAATTACATTTCAGTATTAAGTATCATTAACATTCAACAAATTTCAGGAATTAATATTTACTAAGCCGTTAACAAATATTAGGCATCCATTAAAAATGTCCTCGCTCGCAAAAAGCCCGTATGTAAACACCGATTGGTCTATAGCTCACTAATTCTGTTGACATTTTGATTAAACACACGAACAGCACGAGTAATTTGGATAAAAACCGCTGCTTAAAGGTAACTCATCGGGGTTAAGGGAAGAAATTGAAATTCATTTCTCCTCATGTTTTTAATAAACGAAATAACCTGCCATGAACAGTGGAAACAAAACTGGTTCATGTTTTGTCAGGGAGTTGTTATTATGAATAACAGTGCATCGGTAGAACAAACAATTTTGTGAAATAAATTTGTAATCGAAGGGGAAATTGAAAAAAAGCAATTGAATTTCACCCACTGCATAAACATAAATAGCTAAACCACAGCGACCACCAGCGTATTAGCTTGAAAATGCTTCATGAACGAGTACGTCTAGAGATGCATACCATATTAGATGACGTTACAGCCGTTAAATGTTGACTTTTTGAATCCTGTAAAAGATGAAGAGATAAAGACAGTACAGTATCAATTCACACAGCCGGGCTGGGGGGGGGGGGGGGGGGGGGGACTGAGGAAGATAATAAATGGTATTTAACAATGTCTTTCAGGGAGAGTGGGTTGTTAATCCAATTCTTGTAGATTGCAATAGACACACCATGGAATAAAATGTTCGCTCAAAGCAAGTTTCTACACCATTACTCAGCAAACTATTTTTATGGTAACTATTGTTGCGTTTGGCAGACGAGGGATCAGAACTTCACTCCCCCTTTCCGAGTCTTATAGAAACTTACGAGTCCGAGGATGCCAAACACGACCATTTCCACGGTCACTTCGACTACATCTGTGACATTCTTGACCGGGCGAGTTGCCAAGTCATACCGGGAGGGGTCAAGCATCTCCGCGACCCATCGCTGTTCTTCGTTCCATGGTGTGACAGCCTTGGAGATTGCGGTGAATACTCCAAGAAATAAAAGCACTCGAACTGCATTCTTTAACATTCTAAAGATTTGGGAGTGAAATGGCGAAAAGTCTTCAGCAGTTAGTATTTTATTTATTTATTTTATTTGTAACTCTTTGTACAATACAATATAACGAGCAGAGGCTGTCCACGGAAAGGCAAAAGTCAAAAAAACTGTAATCAAAAAAGATGTGCCCTCCCAGACCCTGCTCATTTTAAAGAATACAAATATTGGAGTACTAAAAGTCAGACAAACACTACCACCCTTCCTCCCTGCTGACACAATAAATTTTTCTGACTGGATATTTGGCTTCTCTTCTGTATCTGTATCTGTACGTTGCAGAAACCAAAATTGGCATAAACGCAACGGGAGAGGGAGGGGGTGTACGTGCTGGTTGTTTAGTGGGAGAGAGGACTGCGGCTAAGGAGGGATTTAAAGGAGTCAACCAGCGGCGTAACTTAGGTAAATTTTTAGCGGGGCACAAGGGGGGCACCATTTTTTCTAGGGGGGGCACTGCTGGCAAATCAACTATAGATTCCTTTGCACTTTTTAAAACTGGATCTTAATCTACGCAATGGCGGGTTCCAAACAGCCCCTCAATTAAACCAAAGCGATGGTCAATTTGCAAAATGATGTTTCTATGCTCCTTTTCAGCGCTTCGTTTGCTATTAATAATGTTTAAAAATATCTTTATGGGAGATGTAAAATACCTTTTAAGAGTTAAAGACATGGTTGTAAAATGAAAACAGTTTAACAAGAATACACAGGAAAGAAATAATAGAAAAATAACAACTTCAAAAACAATGCAACTTGTAACTTACCGACAATGAAAGTTAAAACAACAGAATTTTCCGGTCTATAAAATACATCATAATGAAACAAAGATTTTTTTTTTGTCCCTTTCTTTTTTCTCTCTTCCTTTTCGCACAACTAGAATCATGCAGTTACTGTTTGAATGTGTAGAAATAAATCATAACTGTTAACAAGGGATTGCGAGACCGTGGAGTCTTTTTTTATGGGGATTTATGTATTTGAGGACTGGCACTCGTATTTATTTATTACACACTTGGGGCCATGCACAGTAGGCCTAACCAATGTTAAAAACTTTGATTTTCTTTTCGGAATTGTTTTGACCCATCCCCCCCCCCCCCCCAATTTCGATTTTTACATAATTATTGACAAACTATTTTATATACTCTAAACACACTGAAGAACAAAGTAATGTCTCAAATGAAGCAGATATTTTAGATCAATGCTCTCACAGCTCAAGGAGTTTTCAATGGCTTTTCCTCATGTACTTAATACGACAAATGCAACGGCACCCAGCACGTCGCGTAGCTTCATGTGACACTACCGTAACGTGGCAGACTGTGGCAGAATGGGGCGCGCGCGGGCGATGAGTCATCATACAATTTGCGGACGTGATTTACCGTACTCTGAAGACGTTGGTAAAAATAACAACTGTCCATTGCAAAGGTACAAGTATGTGTAAATAAAACAATAGTTTGAAACATTGAGTTATACGCCACCAGTGCTCCATAAAAGTTTATAAAACTTAACATTTTATATTCTTATTATAGTCTCAAAGGTTCAGATTTCAAATGGGGGGCACCCGGGGGGGGGGGGGACCGACATGGGGGGCACGTGCCCCCCGTGCCCCCCGTGCCCCCCGTGCCTCCCCCCTTAGTTACGCCACTGGAGTCAACTGGAACAGCTTGAACGACGTTTTCTTCAAGGTGGTTAAAGTCAATTATTGTACTGACGAACGAGTACTTAAATTGGTTGGTGTTGCACCGTGGGACTTTGAAGCACTTAGAGTTATTTGCTATTGAACTTTCGATTGAGGTAGTTGTTGATGAATTAAAGAATGTTCTAGGTCGAATGCGCCTGCCTGGTGTTAAGTATTAAACGTTGTGATTGTATAGCTGGTACCAACCCCCCAACCACCTTGAACATGAATGAAAGACGTAACTGTTTCCGTCTGTCCTGGAGATCTGGTAATTGCAGGTTGCTGAGCATTTTGATGACACATCCAGGATGCCGTGATCGATAGTCTCCCGTGATGAAGCGTGCAGGACGATGTTTGATGCGCTCAACAAGGCGATCTATGTTGGCCTTATTATGAGGATCCCACACTACTGCTCCACTCTCCAGGGCTGTTCGTACAAGTGCTAATAAAGTAGGCAGTGCGTTTACAGCGGGTTGGGCAGCCTCTTCTTCAAGCGAAGTAAATTTGATTAAAAGTTCGGAGTTACTTTTTGCACTCGGTCTTGCGCATTCCGGATTAAACTACAGCTACAGGGAAGTAAAATGTTAATTGATACGCACTCTGTTAACCATGCGCCCTATATACCATGCCCGATGTGGGGCAAAGGGTAGGCCTATTCCCCAAATGTTCAATTCAATTCAATTTAACTCAGTATGATGTTTTTATTGCAATTTCTTTGCATATACATGCAGTACACAAAATAATTACAGAAAAACACAAAAATAATATGCTGAATATAAATTATATCCTAACCAATATACTTCCTCTTGTATGGAAGTACCCCCCCCCCAAAAAAAAATCCTTAAACAAATTCTTGAGATTCGATCCGAGCACACAATGAAGACATAATGGGGGTGGAGTGTACACCATGCCCCATATCGAGCGCCAAACGTAGTGCAAAAAACATAAGCCATAACAACCCCTCCGATATCAATGGTCCTATCAGTCTAAAAGGAATCATTGGATTCTGGTCTCTGGAACACTAAATTCATACTTTGCTCTAGCTTGTTTATCATACCACACAACAAACATGTGAACATGTCAACAACAGTAGGTAGGGCCTAGTCTCTATTTCTTAAAAACGCCAAACAGCAGTTTTGGTTTTTTCTCGGGGATTCTGTCCTCTTTCGTAAATCTAAATTAACAGTTGAACTTGAGTGAAAACCTTCTTAAAATGGCAGACAAACGATGCTTGTATTGAGTTTTTATTTTAAGAAGTAAGCTTTCAGTTTAAAACTTCATTCCTTAATTTAATGGATGAAATAGCTAGTTATACATTTGTGTAAGGGCAAAAGCAAAACAACATCCCATTCATCAAGAATCATAGAGTACAGTCTCGATGACGTCGATTGGAAATTTAAATTGTACCTGTGGGCTCAAACTAACTTGAAGAAGCACGACACAGTTTACAAAAAACCTGATGGAGGTTTTATTTTGCATCGCATAACAATGCACAGAGATGACAATTCATCTTAACAGGTGCACAATTTTAATAGATGCACAATTATAAGGCCTATAATAACTTCGAAATAAGCAAAAAGTGGTAAAAGAAAACTTGAACAAGCCATAGAAGGCATTACCAACACATTACTCACTACCAAGCCGCATTACATGTCCCGCTATCACAAAATTTCAAAAACAAACAAAAACACAAAAACACCCAACACCCAACAAATACATTTAAACACCAAAACAAACATAGAAAACACCTACAACGTGCAGACTATTCACTTTAATGACTTGCGCAATTTTTTTACACGCATGGGAAGCCCTCTCGTGACACTCTCGTGCTAGGTGATCTTTCATCATGCGACTTTCGTTATGGATAGCAACTGTAATCAAATTATTTTGCTCTTCAATCAGTGAACAAATGACAGCAGCTTTGAAAGGCCACATCAATTCTCATCAACAAGAGCTGTCTGCTCGACCAAAAGGCAGACCGGAATGAGATAATGGAAGGAGTCCCTTCGTTGTTGTAATACCCAAATTAAGTAATGACTGTTCCGTTTTCGGCATCAGTTTATTGCAAAGGTCTCGTGATCAGTGTTCAGCTGAAGATATAAGCGTTTCTCAAATCAATTCATTATAGGGCATTAAACATTAATCTCGAGACCTCTGCATAAACTGTTTTGTACCAAAACAAAAATATTGAACAAAGATGCATCCATTAAATTTCAATGTCTCACTCTAATTATTTGTTTGTTTTGTTGTTGCTGTTGTTGTTTGTAACTCAATTAAATTGGGTCGGGTTTTCCAATCAATTATCCGTAATTTATTCAACAATTGAATTAGAGGTTCGGATTCATGACCATGACCTTCGGCGATCATGTGCTGGCTGTAAATTAAGCTCAAGGTAAAATTAAGCTTTTACAGTTAAGCGTTTCAACAGTTTAGCGTATACAGTTTAAATTGTTAGAATTAATACTGGTAGTATAGGTTTTCTCGGTCAATTTCGGCAAATGAGCAGCCAATTTAACCACGACGCTATTCTATTTCGCGCGAAATCGAATGCTACTGAAAAGGGTCATTCGATTTCGTTTTATGACTAGTCAAATGTTCTGTTGTGTCATTCGATTTAACAAAATAATCTTTCAATTTAACAATTCAACAAAGCAGCATTCAAATTCGCAGGAACTTTTTGAGGCGTGTGTTTAGTCATTCAAATTCATTTATGGGCAGTCATTTCGGGAATTTGTACAATCTAAAAAACGCTCTGTTAAACTTTTGTTTCCTTTCGAATGTTAAGGGCATAAATAGGGTTAACTTATTGGCACTAGTTTAACACGCATATTTCTAGAAATGGCAGCTCGTGGTCCCTACTCCCCATTCCTGAACAGCGCGGAGATGGCACACTCTGCATTCAAGGCTGCAGTTAAACGCATCCTTGGGTTACCTGAGTGGCAACAACGTGTCGGAGACAGACAGGCTGCCCAACAAGCAGGAATGAACATGCAGCAGTGGAGGTGCAATCTCCTACAAGCAGCCATTCAGAGCGTTGATGCCATCACCCAAGTGAAGTGCATGCAGTGGTACAACCATACCCAAACGTATATGCCAAGATGTCTGGCACGCCAACAGATTGATGGTTGAGGAAGAAACAACATCAACAATGAAACAAAAACAAACAAAAATTAAACATAAAGAAACAACCCATTCAGACACAAAAACAAATTAGGTCTCGGTCAGTTAACCAAAGATCCCCCCCCCCCAAATAAAATAAAAAATAAAATAAAGAAGAAAACAAAGAAGAAGAAAAAAAACCTCAAGGGCCCCATGTAAAGTGTACTAGAAACATAGGCCTAACTAAAGAAAATAAGGTTTGCCTGAATTAAAGTGAATTAAAGTTTATCTGTTTATTTGTATTTCTTAGGTCGTACTTATTTGAATTCTCATTTAGCGAAATTGATTGGCTCTTTACGAAATTGAAAAAAATAAATCAGTAAAAAACTCCAGTCGAACCAGCTTTGCTAAATTGAATGATGATTTAGTGTCACGAAAAAGAATGACGATATGCTAAATTGAACACAGTGCTAAAGGAATTTGAATGCCTCAAAACTAAATTGAATGGCCGAATTCTGAATTTGAAACGCAGTAACAACTGGAGAGGCAAAATAGCTTTAATTCGAACGCACGAAAATGAAATCGGCTGCTCATTTGCTGAATTTGACCGAGAAAACCTATAAAATTACTTGTAGTTTTTCTCACTTGTCTTGTTTTTACAGGCGTGTGTTACTTGTGTATATTATGCTTATAGCCTCATGTGATCAGCTCGTGGATGGGTTGCCTCCAAGTATTTTTTATACAAAATTAATTTAAAAAATGTACAAATGATTAAATAAATTATATTTAAATGTACATGCATTGGTTTAGAAAGAGTACATTCGTTCATTTCAACCCTCTGTGTGGTTTAATTATAACATAACACTATTTGGTTATGATCTGTCAAGTATTTGTGAAGTATAAACTGGAGTTTTAGGGACCTTTTTTGCGCACAGAGCAAAATGTTTCTAAAACCATTTGGTCACGTATCAAGTTAATTTAAAATAGCCGTGTTGGCCTACAGTGGTTTCCCTTTCTGATCACCAACTTTCAAGTGTAGGCCTATGATGAACTTTTTGTTACCTTTAAATCTAATCAAAGTTGCTGACCCGTAAAGACAAAAACGCAAACTATACCAGCTACAGCTGCACACAGTCAACCGTGGCGAAAATTGGACCCTTCTTGATTTTGCTTTAGTCTGACTTTTTTCGTAATCCAGAAATCGTGTTTCACATCAGTGATATGAAACATTATGTAAAACGCTACTTAGGTGGTCGAATTCAGTCGTACTTCAAGCCCCCACAATAAAACTAACGTATAAATGTTGCAATGGTACATGCTCAGTTCGGAAATTCTGAAGTAGTATGAGATGAGGCCAGAATATACATACGTTTATTTAACATCAAGTTCTATGGAATAGACTTTCTATCGCTATTTGAAAGAAACAAATACGGCAGTGATTTTTTTTCCCTTAAAATAAACTGCATGGCTCGTGCTACCCATTTCAATCTAAAATCTCACTTCTCGCCTCGACAGAGAATTCACTGGAAGCTTGAATTCTCAGAGCAATTGCATCTTTTACTAGTCCAAATGAATCACGTGAATACGTAAATTAGTCTAACAAGTAGTGTAGGGCCTTCACGGCATAACATAGAAATCAACAATTTGCACTTACTGAGTTACTCTACAATGTTTGAACTCTGAAGACAAGCTTTTATGGTGTAGGCCGGATGACGTTTGCTGGTGATATGGTGTCAGTGCTTCACAAGCGATAATTTTTATGTTTGGCGACTTGCCTCAAGTCCATGACGGAGCGCTCGCATTCATAATTTAATGGTGTTGTCAGCAGTGCTCGCAAGTATAAATCTTATGAAAGCAACGCTCCAACTGCCATGCAGAATTGTTTATTTTATAAAGGGCGCCCTCTGTAACAACAATTTAACAAAATGCCAAATAAAGTTCGATATTCACTAATCGAAACCTCACCAATAAATAATTGTCTCCGGAAGATTTCTCTTTTATTCCAACGTGGACTCCATTGCACCACAATTTCTTCTTCCTGCATGATATTTTCCCGCATAATTAAATGAAGGACATGATGTTGCCTGTTGCCTGTCAAACTGTTAAAAGACGATACTTGTGGATGGCAAAGTAAGAGCGGGAGCCAATAAATAAATACTATAACCACTTTTTCACTTCAATGAACTAATATGAAAAGGTAAAAAAAATATCAACATTATTTCGTTCCCTCTAAATATTATTTCGTTCGAACGAAATAATTATATTTCGTTCCCTCGCAATAGTGTTTAACTTATTTCGTTCCCACGAATTATTATTTCGAGGGAACGAACTATTATTTCGAAAGAACAAAATAATTATTTCGAGGGAACGAAATAATTTCAGTATTTGTTTTACCTTTTCATTTTTTTTTACCTGTCCCTTTAGGGGCTCAGTACGGGAGTGACTTTTGTTATGCTTAATTTTTCTGGCTTACACCCCACACCCCTCTTTTAGGGGGGGGGCGGACTTTTTTGGGAGGGGGGGGCGTCCGCCCCCCCCCCCCCCCCCCCCCCCCCCCCTGGTTACGGGCCTGCTTAAGTTGAATTTATACTACCTAACACTTGATTTATTTATTTCCAGGCAACATACAGTACATTACAAAGAAATAACAAAATAAACAGGACAAAAGAAAACAAGCCTGTAGATAAGGCCAAAAAAAAAAACCATGTTGAGTTGCCCTCCGCGACCGACCCAAAAATGCTGAAATCTCGGGTCGGGTTCCCCCCCCCCCCCCCCCCCCCCGTTTTTTCTTTTTTGATGAAACTTACACATTATCTGTGTTTAACCAATCTAAAACGAATATATTTATTCCAAATAAGCTGAAACAATTTTGCAAAGCAAAGATTTTAAAGTAAACATGCAAGAGTTCGATATTTTACGTTTTGTGTTTTGTGTGCCGCTACACTCGTAGTCGTACGCAACGTGCCCGGCCATCTACGGTACCTCGGATCGATCCCACGTAATAGCACATGACATGAACTGCCTGCAGACAGAATTCGCTGGCATACAGCCCGAATTCGCTTGAGCCAAGAAGCGGATTCACTGGTGGTACCCAACACTTGTTTTGAGCGCGAGTACCAGATCAAACGGTCATTTTTAGAACTTGTGTTAACTAAATGTGTTCACCTAGCTCTTAGCTTGCCTTGTGTGTTTTGGATGTTCAAACAAATAACTTTTCAATAGGATATTTCAAACAATAATTGTGCAACCATAGAGCAACTTACTCCGAATTATTTTCCGCGATGAGAGTACCGGGTGCCGCCATTTTGGAATGATCCCAATCATGCCAATCAAACTACGACGTCATCGGCCGGCCAGACTGTGGGAGGAGCGTATAAGTAAAGCAACCATTGAAATGTTCGCACCCTCGCTCCGCCCACCAGCCGGCCGATGACATGTATTTTGATTGGCATGATTGGATCATTCCAAAATGGCGGCGCCCGGCACACATCGCGGAAAGTATTTCGGAGTAAGTCGCACAATTATTGTTTGAAATATATTTTTAAAAGATCGTTTGTTTGAACATCAAAAATACGCAAGGCAAGCTAAGAACACATTTAGCTGGTTTAAACCACCGAATGACCCTTAGAGAATGCACTTTAAAATGGTTATAGCTTCAAAAGAAATGGGCGGGATGTGTGACCAAGGATCCAGGAAAAAGTGTATAAAATGTTTGAAAACAAATTATAAAAGATTTGAAGTTAAATGTTTCTTGTCTTTTCATTCTTTATGTACTTCTGCACACTAGTACATCATTGTATATTGATTGGGATTAGTTCCAATGCATTTCAATCTTCAAATGACAGTCAAGGTAAAAAAAAAATTAAACAAAAATAAAATAAAATCCCGACCGACCGACCCCTTCAAATTTTTTTACTGGAGGGCAACTCAACAATTTTTTTTTTTGGCCTAACCAAAAAGCGAAACTTATCACTATACACTATATCAAAAGGCGATCCAGACAATAAAAACCTACAAGGGCATAACAAATGTACAAAAACAAATGCTTCATAATTGTTTGTAAATTACATAAAAAATATCAATTGAGTGAGCCGGACGTTAAAATTAAACCTATATTAATAAATCCAGGGATCCAATGTGAGTGGCTCAATTCATAAACAAAACAGAGAACTTTAGAGAAACTCTTTCTCTGGCATTTTAACAATTTAAGCAACATTTATTCATTGATTACAGGATTCGGATAATAATTGCAACATTTTCAATGTGTACTTTATGTTTTTTTTATTGTGGTGTTTGTTTGTTTGTTTGTATTTGTTTGCTCGTTTGTTTTGGTGTTGGGATGTTTGTTGGTATGTTGGGGTGTTGGTTTGTTTGGGTAATTGAATTGATTGCTTCTTTATTGGGGTGTTGGGATGTTTCTTGGTGGTTTGGAATTTGTTAGGAACACATGTCAATAAAGATAAAATAGAAATAAACATGTTAGGAACACATGTCAATAAAGATAAAATAGAAATAAACATGTTAGGAACACATGTCAATAAAGATAAAATAGAAATAAACATGTTAGGAACACATGTCAATAAAGATAAAATCGAAATAAACATGTTAGGAACACATGTCAATAAAGATAAAATAGACATAAACATGTTAGGAACACATGTCAATAAAGATAAAATAGAAATAAACATGTTAGGAACACATGTCAATAAAGATAAAATAGAAATAAACATGTTAGGAACACATGTCAATAAAGATAAAATAGAAATAAACATGTTAGGAACACATGTCAATAAAGATAAAATAGAAATAAACATGTTAGGAACACATGTCAATAAAGATAAAATAGAAATAAACATGTTAGGAACACATATCAACTAAGATAAAATAGAAATAAACATGTTAGGAACACATGTCAATAAAGATAAAATAGAAATAAACATGTTAGGAACACATGTCAACTAAGATAAAATAGAAATAAACATGTTAGGAACACATGTCAATAAAGATAAAATAGAAATAAACATGTTAGGAACACATGTCAATAAAGATAAAATAGACATAAACATGTTAGGAACACATGTCAATAAAGATAAAATAGAAATAAACATGTTAGGAACACATGTCAATAAAGATAAAATAGAAATAAACATGTTAGGAACACATGTCAATAAAGATAAAATAGAAATAAACATGTTAGGAACACATGTCAATAAAGGTAATGTAGAAAGGAAGTAGCTACATATATCAATAAGATACTATAGAAAGGAACATGGTAGGAACACATGTCAATAATTTAATTTAGAAGGGAACATGTTAGGAACACATGTCAAGTTAATAATAACATTAAAACTAGTCATACATTTTTGTTACATAACAAAAACAAGGTGTTCGGCATGACGTTCAAATCTGGGGTGTTACTCATATCAGCTTGAATACATCAGCTTGGTTTTAAGCTTGACCAAGCATGTAATGCTGTGTATACAAATATGGTAAAACTGCAACTTTAAGGTGACGTCTTGTTACAATTGATGACGTCACCGATAAACACAGCCGTGATTGCCGGTGAAACGCATTTCACGAGCCGATGTCACATCCCTGCTTCTTGGTGTGTGATCAAAACATAATGTTATTTTCTCACATAATTAAAAGTCATACGAATCACTGAAGCAGGTGGCCATCTGAGTGAAACTTCGTCATCAATTCCATAAGGGCGAATATTGACGACGAAAACATGGCACAGGTTGGGCGGAATTCAATTCAGCAGTGTTGCGCCATTGAAATGGTTGTTTAACCAAAAACCTCAAAATTTGATTAAAATAAATTACATTTACTTTTTACCCAATAAATCATTGGGTGACGTCATTATGTTGTCAATACTTCTGTTTCATCTATTTATCAGGTGTAATTTTGTTGCCAAGTTTCATGACCGTGTGAGCCTGACATTTGATTGTTAGCGAGGTTTGCATGGACGGCTGTTTTAGAGACTAAGAAAGCGTAATGCCAAAATCAGCTTGCGTGAACCTTGAACAGAGACTATAGTCTACACGCATGTTTGATGGACTTTGAACATTGTGATCAACGGAGCGCAACAGCCAGCCACGTGGATTAGTTACGGGTTTTCAGTGCAGTTCTATTTTTGTGTGGTTTACATGCGGGCCAGATAGTTCTTGAGATATGATTTTTGAATTTGTCAACGCCCGTTTTGGACCAGAAGTTAAGGTCATAGCGATATTATCTCTGTGTAGCGATTGTTGAGTCTTAAAAGGCCTTTCCGATGATGTATGGATTGTAAAAATGTGGTTCATGAGTTGCAACGGTTTCATATACTAATGATTATTTAACTATATCTAAAGTTTGAAGGTTGTGTGAGCTTGGGAAGTGTGCTTTTGTTAGCGGACAATCGCGGGGATAAGAAGAAAAAGAAGAAGTATTAATAAGTAAAAATAAAACACAAAAAACGGAACAAAAACAAGAGGTGTTCCGGGCGGAGTGCCCGCACACCTAATAAAGACTGAAGCCTTTATCCTGATATCTTTATGCACCGGTTTAATATTTGCAAGCACAGGTATGAGCATCACACTTACTAGGTCTATATCGATGATTGTTTCCAAAGCTGTTAATCCATGAATTCATCACTTATGCAGCCTGTCGTTTATTGACACCCACACATATCATACACACACATGTTTGTGAATCCCGCTAATCGAGGACTTCTCTTTGTTCTCACATTGTTTGGACATCGTTTTTTTTAGCGACGTTCCCATTGGTTTTTTGCACGAAAACGAATTAGTGAGAACGTCCTCGCTTTGTCAAACACCCGGATCCCTTTTGTTAAAAATAATCCTCGGTTTCAACGGATAGACACTCAAGCTCACACACACAAACCCTTACATATGGCAGTTACGGGGTACATCCATTGTTGTTCTATTATTCCCTTTCTGAAGATATCCTCTGTGGGGTACCATTAGGACAAAGAAAACCTTGTGGGGTAGCATTGTTCCATTGTTAAAAGTACCCCATAAGTTGGCATGTGTAAGCCCACCCCCACCCACACCCTTACATAATGGCAGTTACAGGGTGCTTCCAATCATGGAGGTAGGAATTCATACCTCCATGTTTCAATGATGTTCTATTATACTCAAACTCAGAAAAATTGGGAACGGAAACAAACGAGCTGTACGTGTCGTAGTTTCAAACCAGTTTATTATCCTTTCACACCGGATACCAACACTGAGTGGGCAAACCGGTTTTAGCAAAAAGAAAAGTGCAAGGTGATACCCAAGATCATCCATATTAACAGGTGATACCCATGACCACCAGTAAGTAAACAATAACTTATTTCCTTTCCTGGAAAAATACTCTGTGTGGTACCATTAGAACAAAGAAAACCTTGTGGGGTAGCATTGTTCCATATTGTTTTAAGTACCCCGTTAGTCGGCGTGTGTCCTTACGGATCGGGTTTGTGGTGTCCTGCTATAGTATTACGTTCTAGTCCTATTTCTAAGGAATTCTTTTGTGGGGTCCGGGGTGAACAAAAATTTACCTTTGGGGTCCAATGTTCCATTGTCAAAAAGACCTCATAAGGGCACTCCCGTTAGATCACCCTAACTGACTATTTACCATTGACTCACCAGGCTGCAGAATGGTTTAGAAGCTAAGTGCTATTGTATTTTAGATGGGTATCACCATAGAGGAAGGGTACACAATGCACCCGCCCGCTTTCCTATTGTAACGGCCACGATCGACCGGTATGGGGGCGCCAGCACGACTCCCCGTCGGAGCACTGCTGGCTGCCCCTGAAGGCCGATCGTGGAAACCCGCCCGCTAGTGAGGCAGCTCCTGTCGTTCTTCTTTTATGTTGACTCACGTTGAATAAAGACATAAGCAGAAAGGGCTCTCCCTCAGAAGCCAAGAAAGACAGATATTCGGCTACCTTGTGTCATTCCAAGTTGTGTGTACGAAAGCCCCCGGTCAACGCTACACTATGATTGCTTTTGTCTTTAGTCTTATTTTGAAGCAGTAGGCCTAAGTCCCCAATTGAAAAGTTTTTTATTTTTATTTTACAATTTATCACATTAATTCCTATGGAGTGTTTTAAGCCTCTTTGGTAGAGACAATTCAAGATTATAAATATTCGTATCTCTTGCCCCAGTTGAAATTGGATAAATAGGCAAAACATAGCATTATAGTCAGGTAGCTTAGCCTTAGTGTTAAATGTTAAGGTTACCGTTACTCGGCGGATAAAAGCACCAAATTTGGCATGAGGCTCCATTAGGGCCTACTAATTGAGATTAGCCTAGGAGCCCTCCAGAATTTTTAATTTTTTAAAAATGTAAAACACATAATTTCAAAATGGCCGACATTTTTGACAAAATACCACTTTTTAGGAGTTCTGGGAGTCCTAAGAAGCTCATGTTGGTTGCCAAATTTGTGACTTTTAGGTAGTTGGACAATAAACAAGTACCAAAAACATTTTTCAAATATCATAAATACCATCTTTGTTCAACTTCCAATCAAAATTTTCAAAATCCACCCTCTTCGGAGGCGGATCCCGGAACTTTGAAGGGAGTTCAGGCCTGTCAGTTTTTTGTTTCACCTGTTCATATTAACAATCACCATATACCATGTATACCATGTCCACAGAAATAACCCCTGCCAATATAAATTATATATTACCACTTTAGTTAGAATGCTTTATTTCCTTTTCTTTAGGGGATGGGGGTCGAAGCAGGGAGGTTGATCCACCCCCCCCGCCCCCCCCCCCCAATCTGTGTCAGCTCTTCTGGTTGGAAGTCAAGTTTTATCAGCCAACAATGTGAACAACATTTGTGAATCATGTATCTCAATAAACTAATTTTTTAAGCAAATAAACATCAAGGCTTTTTTATTTTGTGGGTCACCAGAGAGTTTTCAAATTTTCTGACATCTCAGACCGCGGAGATTTTCACAGTGTTATCATTTTTTGAAGTATGCGGGATTGTTAAGTGTTGTCTATTAAAAAATATATTAAAATAAGGTTCTACGATGTACATCAGTACTAACAAACTTGGTGAGCAGTCCAGATATGATTTGCTTTGCCGCATTTGCAGTTGGAGCAGTCTCCTTTCCATGAACATCTGACAAGTTCATGGCAAGATCTGAAGATCTCTGGATTTTTTATCCTTGAACTGGTATAGCTCTGGTACTTTGGTCCAGGCAAAGTCCTTTGGAGAATTAAGGAACCACAGGCTGTGTCTGTGTGAAGGACGCCAGATTCCTGCTGCTACACTGCACATCGGACATGCTAGAATAGTGCATCCATGATGATGGGTGGCTAGAGTTCCCTTCTTGTCTCATTGACAAAGCTCAAAGGAGTGGTTTTGTCTTTAAAGGATAACAGTCAGTCTCTTGAGCTTCATGAACGGTTGTCGTCGAGATCCAGCATCTGGAAAGGATGATAGGCCAGATACACAAATATCTTTGTGATGTCATTAGGCGTGCCAGGCTTGCCAAACTGCTTGCCCTTGCCATCACTGAAGGCAGAGGAATTGTTTCACAGCCTGAAAATGAACGGAACATGGGCAGTGCTTGCGATTGTTGCTGCGATGGGCTTGAGTAGATGGCGTTGATGTGGTAAAACCTGTAACTCTTGCCCATGCCAAAGGCCATCCAGATATCAGCCTCAAGTTGAGTCGAAATCAGATTATGGAATGTGTTAGCACTGATGACTACAGCATCTGTGTCCACATTAAGCACATAGATAGTCTTTTCCCCTGTGTTTCAGAGCATGAAGCACTTGAACCACAACCCTGGAGTCCACCACCTTACACAGTTGCAGTTTTGCACGGGATTGTTGGTACCAACGGATGCCACAGATTGCCCGGATGTGACATATAGGCCTACAGCTGTGGCTGGCGGCAAGTTGAATTCTACAATGTTGGTATACAGTCAAAAAGGTAAAAAGTCCCGAGTTGAGTGGGACACGGAGGAAGTCCATCCAATTGCCTGCTAGTTTGGTCTCACTCAACACTTTCCTGGACACATCGTTGCCTCTCTTTTTCATGTAGACTCCTTCTGGGATGTATGTGTCTCACACATCACTCTGGGATGTATGTGTCTCACACATCATCCAACCTTGTGGCATCCTGCAGCTGCTTCTCCAGGTAAGGGATGAATACCCTGTCTACAAACTCATGGAGGGTGCAGACACTGGTAGTGGGCGGGCAGTGCACGATGCCGGCACCATCCATGACTTTGCAGTCATAGGTTGAAGGTGGCTCTGATTGCCCAAGTTGCTCAAGACACTTCAGCAGGTCAAACTTCAAGCTTGGGAATAATGAAGCTTGTCAAACTCTAATTGAAGGGAAGAAGGGAAGGACTGCATTTTATGTGCAAAAACTCTGCCAAGTCACTGTCCTGGATCTGCAGAGATGTAACAGCTGTCCAACGAGTGCCACGTTATTCTGAAGCACTTTGATCTTCTTCCGTTGCTTAGATTTTAGCTTATGTAGGTTTCCTAAATAGTGCTAGAGAATTCCTTTTGATTCGGTCATGGATAGAGTGGCTGTGCACATCAATCACATTCTTGACAAAGTTCTTGTACTGTTTCCTGCCTGTATCATCCAAGGTGCGCAATACGGCTACCACTGATTCATACTCGCTGTTGCGACTGTCAAGAGTTACTAGATCTGAGAAAGCATCAAAGAAGTGTTTGCCCAAGCTGACAACCTGGAAGGACTTCCTTGTTGAGAGACCGACTCATGAGCTTGATCAATGGGATCGCAGAGAATTTGTTTTTAGTTGGCTTGGAAAATACCCAGAGGAACAATTCTCAAACTCATCATTGATGGTAGTTTTGGGCAAGATCTGTCTGATGTGGACAGGCATCCACCTTGAGTTTCAGTTCACATGATCGGAGGCAAAGGACAGCAGTGTGAGTTCCTCCAAGACTTCAACATACCAAGGGAAATTTCTCTCTGAGCAGTGATGACGATGAGGATGAGGGTTGTATAGCTTATGATCAGGACCCAGTAAAGTACTGAAATTAGGACTTCTCCTCTGCCTCTTTGTCCAAGCTGTGGCAGACTCTTCATCGTTTAGCCCTCGCTGAGCATGAAAGACTCCCTCTGGAGATTGTGAGAGGTCATTAGAGTGATTTGGTTAGCTTGCCTAGTTTGAGTTAGCTGTACCGCCTTCAGGTACGAGTCAGCTGGGCCAGGTGCTACCTCTGCCCATCCCGGGCGACTACGCTTTCCCTGGGTTAAACACCTTCAGTGGAACAACTTCCAAATCTGCATTAACCAAAGACCAAGCCAACTCGAGCCCTTTTTGTGTCAAAACACCAGCATCTATGCCAAGGGTTCAAAAATAGCTGGACCGGCTCCGTCAGCATTTCTGCGGGAGATCACACCGAGAACAACTGCCTCATGGCTCGAAGGAATCTCTGTGGTACTCGAAACCACCACACGCGGAATAATCGGCTCACCGGCCAGGCTGGTATAATCCAATACCCAGGATGCCTGGGTATTTCATCTCCATAAAGATTGCTTTCATCAACACTGATAGTTGACTACCATCTACCTGTTTGACTGTTACCCCCCTCTGTCTCCGTAGTAGACTGAACTACTTAATAATGTGTACATTGATCCTGTGTCAATCAAAAACCAACACCTTGTGCTCAGAACACAGCCATTGAAAAACAAATCCAAGCGTGGTACCAGCGCCTGTTTTATGCATGCAGTTACAACTCGTTGCCTCACCTCTGGTTTCAACTTCTTCCTTACTTATTCACCATCGTTGTTATTGCAGTGATGTCTTTCAGTCCTCTCTTATGACCAGCCTGTCCGCATACCCAATGGAGGCTGACCGGCATTTCCTGACACATTGAATGTTGTCTTTCTGGCTACCCAGACCACCGTTAAAACACTTCCTGGCACTTGTCTGACTCTGATGAGGCTTATGCCCATTCCCATTTGACGCGCTCCTCTCTGCACCAGAATACTCAACCTGACTTGCCAAAGACTTAAGAAACTCAGCCAACGTCTGTAATCTCTGAGCTTGTTCACCAAGAATAAACCTCGATTGACCCCCAGCCTTTGCTCAAAACTAGAGTCCGTGGCCCTTACTATAACTTTTGGACTTTCAAAAACCCTCTGCTGCTCGACTCAAAAATATTTTTGCCTCGTCAAAATTTCTGGCATGGGCCCTATATACCCTCCCTTATGGTGTGACGGTCTTGGCCAACATTTCCCTTGCATCTTCTTGAAGTTCTGGGTACGCTCAGGCTCTAAGCTCAAGAATCACTTGTTCCAACTCTTGCAGGGTTTCCTTTGGTCCATGCTGATGTCGCAACTCAACTAAGTAGTTCTCACTTTGCCTCCCTTAATCGAAACGCCGCTCCAAAAGTTTCACAGTACAGTGTAAGTTTCCTTCTGACTTGAGTCACCCAATAATTGGAGAGCGTTCCCTTTCAAGCTCGCGGCAAGATACCTTGGGGCTTGCTCATCACCCCAGCCATTTACTCCCCGACAAGACTAAAAATGGTGGTGGTACTCCATCCAAAGCACCTTCTCCCAATCCACTCGGGCTTCATTCTTTGCTGGACTGTGCAGCTCATGGGGAGTCTACTTCTCCCTTACCAACAGGACCAGTACTCTTTACTGTCCTCAAACAGGCGTGTAAACAAGCTGAACAGTTCACCTTGATCCTGCTTTATGGGGTAACTATCTCACCTTCCTTCACGAATGGTTTGGTATTACGGCTTGAACAGGCAGTTCATTAGTAATGGGGGTCATCTCAGTTTGTTAAAGAGTCCCCAAACTTCCCAACCTCAGAGGTGCACTCTCCCCCAAATTATAGCATTCCTTGACTTGGGGACCACTTCTGGTGCCACCAAGTCGGAATTTGCCAACTCTTTTGGTGAACGAAACACATCAACCATAGTCTTTCTCATCACCCCAAACCTGACATCGGGATCACAATGATGCCTCACATGCCTTTCACCAGCCGGCATGCTTCCCTTTGGCACCCTGGCCACATGGAATTCCAATTTCCTTTAAAGTAACATAAATTGGAATTCCATGTGGAGGCTCTCTCTCTTTGCCCAACAATCCAAGCGTTCATCATAATCCTCACTCTGCCGCAAGCCGAACCCTGTTCTGTTGCGAAACTTTGCACACGCCTCAACTCTAACCAAGCTTTGATCAACAACCAAACAAAAATCAGAAGAATCACTACAATCACCCAAAGAACAATGATAAACAAAATTAACATTGCTCAACTTCGAACCTGTGCACTACGTCCTTTTCCTTAGATACAAGATAATTATTTGACAGAGAGTTTACCTTATTCAATTATGATCATCCCACTTCTAACACAATTTGTGGCTTGATAATCCCTGTTGTTAATTATTGATCCCGAGTCTATTGGTTTCTCATGCTAAAAGTCACTAAGCAACCTAAAGGCCAAGAGACGAGATTCGTTTTGAAGGAAATATACAGCCAATTATAACTCATTATTAAATAAATTAACCTCTTTCACTTTTTTTCAGTGTACACAAATTACTCAATAAACAACTCACAATGACAATTATTTCGTGAAGACATGCATCATCCATGTGGTTTATAAAACCATGTAAACAATGTCTCTACTTTTTAATGCAAGCTCTCAATAATTCATTTTATCATTTTAATGATAAAATGTTTTATACTCAGCACTTACATTCATGCTTGCATTCCTGCTGCATGCCTAAAGGATTATCCAGTTGTGTCTTGGCCAGGTGCATTAGTTGTGTACTTGGTCATGTACACCCATTCTGGGCATGCTCAGTTGTGTGTTTGGGTGTGTTTGTGCAAAAAATGAGCAAGCTGGTTGGTGGCACTATTTATATAGAGTTTGAGGGTCCCTTGATATTGGCAGGCAGCCAATCTCCAGGGGGCGCTATATCCAGAAGATAGACGAGAGATAAAAGTTGAATCTTCTTCAGTTTTTAGACCAATCAGATTGGTGTATTTCTTTTAAGCGGGAATGCAAGGCTGGAATTCAAGTTAGTGGGCATCACTCTTGTCATAGCTTTTGTTTGAGAAACACTTTCAGCCCTCCGCCTCCCCAGGTCTCCACTCCTGTGTGTGAGGATGGCATGTTTTGCAGAAAAATTACAGTAACTTGGTCTATTTCTAACACGAAAATTGTAGCTGTAGTTATAACTTTAAGATCAATCGATTTGGGAAAATTATTTAACACTAGTGCCCTTCGGTTTCGATGGGGCTAGTTTACCTGTCCCCTCGTTCTTTCCAACTTGCGGGAAATTCCAATGTGGTTAACTTTAGTGCATTTGGTATTTTTGTTACAGCTTCACGAATTTTAATTTATAGTGCCCTTCGGTACCGTTGGGGCTATTTTAATGTCTCCTCGTACGTTCCAACTTGGGGAATAATAATTATAGGCTTTCTAAAATTGTGATGTTGTAGGATTACAACTAAAGTTGTTTACAATTGTTAATTTGTAAGGCAAGGTGTGTTACATGTTGTTCATTTGTGGAGGTCAGGTAGGGGACCTGTAACTGGGTCATGTGACCCATTTTGTTCTTGTGTGTTGTGAGACATGGTTATGGACGAGGTGTCCATTGTGTTTTATGTGGTAGGACGAGGTGTCCTTAATAGTGGTTTTATGAGCATGGTTGTTCATAATTAATGTTATATGTGTAAATGAGTTGTGTACCGTAATGTCTTGTTTGTCTGTTTAGCCGGTTTGCCCTGTGTTTGGTATCCGGCTCCTTGCCAGGGCTAATTTTCTCAATAATTGCATTTTTTAATGTGAGGTTACATCGTTGAATAAATGCAGTGTCAAGCTGTGGCGGAAAAGTCAGTTGGTGTATTTTCCCCCCTTTTTATTATTTGTCTGAGTATAACTCAAATGTATGTGGTTTACTCTTTAGTACCCTTTAGTTTGCGCATTTCAACCTTATTCAGGTACTAGTTTAAACCATGCATAAAGCAACTAAGATCCAAATAGCACAATCTTGACAAGCCACGCAGCAACCATGTGTTATACAGGGACAGAAGACTGCACACAGCAAATCGGCCCATCCAGTACACGTGGTCGACTGCTTGATCGAAGGGTGCGTAATGTACCTTACATTTGTTCTTGTCAATATGATCATAAATTGAGTTACCGTTTGGGAAAGACGTGATGAATTAATCTATAAGAACCAGGCACCTGCTTGGGCACTAAACCAATGTGTGAACATTGCTATTTCGGTAAAGGACGGTTTACAAAAGGGCCTGCAAACCGCCCTAATTCCTTTTCCTTAGCTAATTTATCCTTAACCACATTAGGCATCTGAGCTGCTGTGGCTAGGCAAGTGGAATCTCGGCAAACACGAGGACCTTCATAACCCAAGGAAAATCCTTTAGTAAATCCCCTACTCAAAATAACAGCATCTTTTTGGTTGGGATAATTGCATAGCCATTTATTTAGCAATTTAGTTTTGATGGGCGTTAGAAGCACGAAAATTTTGCTGAGCATTTGAAGCTGAATTCCCAATACTTGAGGCCAAAGGGGATTTACCAAAGGCCCTGGAACCCTCAGTTTTGCCAATTTTCTGCATGGGTTTATGAGCCATGCTTACCCTACCTGCCTTATTTCCATTCCTACACAACATAGCCCCATGACCAAAAGCAGAACTCTTGCTGCATTTATGCATGAATCTACATGCCTTGAAATAGCAACCTCGAGGCCCATTGAGGGAACTGAGCTGCTGCCAGGTGCTGTTTCCGCATACTTTAGCAATTCAGGGAAACGTGCAGGGTGTTTCGTCGAATAAATAGCCATGTAATAGTGAAACAATGAGAAACGCTGCACAAGGTTTCACTGCTGACTAATTAAATGATGATTCATTTGCGTAGGTCAAACTGACATGAGTTCAATCTGTATGGACACCACAGTGTATGAGGTTGATGGTAAAGATGCTTTGATAAAACATGAGAATTTTAGTTCGACTTCTTTGGCTAATGATATAGCGCTTCTGAGATTAAAAGGCTATTCTCCTCTCAGCCCAGAAGTAAGGACAATCTGTGTTCCACAAGAAGATATGACAGGTAAGCCCAAAAACCTTTTATCACATGGGCCTCAAACCTCAACACATTTTGTCTACTAATTAGAAACTTATTGGTTATTTGTGTTGCTTTATCAAAAAATTACATTTCCCTGATTTTCAAAATAAAGGCATTTCCATCAAATAAGAGTTAAATAAAATGTAGTTTGGTAATGTAAATGTGCTGTTGCAGTAACGTGTAATTGGTTTTGTATATTTTAAAATCTATATAATTAATAAGATGTTTGTTGTTTTACCCCTTTCGTTAGAGGAATCCCTTTACTCACCTCGTGGTGCACTTCCATATGTGACAGGATGGGGTGTGACAAAACCAGATGAAATATCTCAAAATTGTGACCACAAAACTGACAAAACTCCCTCAAATCGCCTCCAGCGACTTCAAATTCCTTTAGTCACCAATGAAGCATGTACAGCAAGTTTAAAACAAAAAAATGCTTATCTTTGTAGTAACATATTAGATTTCAAAGATGATGTACAATTTTGTGCTGGAGATGGAGGGAACGAGTCGGATGCTTGCCAGGGTGACTCTGGGGGACCAATCATGAGGGAACCTTAAATGAGTGATGGGAGTACAAGATGGGTACAAATTGGTATTGTCAGTTGGGGTGAAGGATGTGCACAGGAAGGGAGATATGGATTTTACACCAGGCTTTCCAGATTTATTGAATGGATCCAACAACATGTTGGAAACTACACTTTAATATAAATAGCTGAACTGAACATACACATTACCTTCTCCCCCATTCACTTCAGTATTACTGCTTGATTATGGCACATTCGGCATGTTAGGGTACTACAACAACATGTGAAACAGGAAAAGTTGACCTTTTGAATGAGACTCCGAGTCTCTACATAACAATACAAACTTCAGGTGTTTGGCGTTAATTGCTGACAAAGACTAGACTTGTTTACGTTTCATTTTATGATCGCATTAACCTTTGAGCCGATAAAGTGTGTGTGTTTAATCATGGAATTTTAACATCCCAGAGGCCAAAACAGCAGTTCTAAATAATTACAAATTATCATCAATTCATATTACATATGTGACCCGCTCTGTGAAAATGAGTCAGATGTTGACAATTTAAAGAATTGAGTTATATACATGGCTGGAAAGAACACACCAGCAGCAGTTATTTGGTATATGTCTAAGCTCTGGGGTGTATCGCGTTGCTGAGTTACTCCCGTTTGAAATTAGCCAAGGTATCATTTTTGTTGAAAATGAATTACAAGTAAATTGATGTTTAAAACTACAATTTTCGCGCTACATATTAGCAAAAGGACACAAATTAGACTAAAGTATGATGTTTTCATAGCTTTATTGACTAAAAATGAGTGTTCTGAAAGTTTACCATGCAAAAATAGATCTTAAAAAAGTAATAAAAAAAATTAAAAAAATTAACAAAAATTGATATTTTCCCCATTGAAACGTCCATTACATAATAATGCATTAGGCGACATCTGACTCATTTTCACAGAGCGGGTCACATATTGTTGCAAAGATGTAAATGTATGGTGGTGTTTTATGGAAATAAAATTAATAGATTTGAAACTTGTGGCTTATGAGGATCGGGTTTTGTTAGTTACATTTTGTTTTAGTAGCTTCGTCACTGGCAACCATGTCCAATGCTCTTTCAAACACTTTATTGGTTGACGAAGAGGGCGTTGTAGGCGTGGTTTGGTCTCAATGGACAAGTTAGAATCTCTACAAAAAGCAGATGCCATTGAAATCCCATGCTCTGCTTGCCCCAAAACCTACATCAATGGAATGGGTGGTGCTTACTTGAACACAAAAAAGAATCAGACAAAAGTGAAAATCGCCCCAACACAAGTCTGCCATTACAGACCACATTGAAGCCACCAACCACACAATAAAATGGGACAATGCCAAGGTTATTGACAAAGAACCTGACAAAACCACTTAGGGAGGCTATTTTGATGCAGGGTGGAGAACACTCTCAACAAAGACGATGGGGCATACAAGCTCCAGAACATTTCCGACCAACTAGTCCAAACCAAGAAAGGGGATAAAATGCAGTTGAGTATTGAACATGGTTGCCAGTCTGAAGAAGCTGCTACCTTAGGAGTGAAACAAAACTAAATTAATATGTAAGTAACATCTACATTTCTTTGGATTCAAACAAAATAACCTCATATATAATCCATTACTATCAACAATCCAGATGAACTTATTTAATGAGATTTGAAATTAATTATGGAAGGTGTCTACATTAGGAGTTTGGGAAAACATATCTTGTTATCACATCATACTCTGCAAATGAAAATTTAATAAAACAGTTTTGTCCAGTTATATACAGGGGAAAGGGGACTCTTTTTGTAAGCTTTTTACATTTTATGTTCATGTACCTTTTCCAATGATATGTGACTTATTTCTTAACTTGTTTGTGAAGCAGGTCGTCTTTTCGAGACTTCTCATGTTCCATACTTTGAGTGTCATCCACAACATTCTGAAAATGAACAATTTGATCAATAATATAAAAAAGACTGTTTAAATGCACAACTGCTAATTAAAAAAACAAAGTATTTTTATTGTAGGGTGAATACATTAATCCGTAAGCAGATTATCTCTACTAACTCCAATCAAACAGCTTCAAACATATCCAGGCTTACGTCAGACAGATTTTACTTTGAACATTTTGACGACAACTATTCAAAAAATTGCTTATCTTTAGAATAAAATCATGTATTTTTAGTAGTTGGAAAGAGATTTGATTAGGTCTAATGCTTTGGATGGAATCCAGTTGTTAAGTATTACATGATCACTGATCTCTAAGCAATCCTATAATAACTATAAATACTAAACATAAATTAGCTTTAAAGGAAAATGGTGAGGAATATCACCTGACATCTTTGCTAGTTTGTGTGATTTGTATCGTAAACTTGTGATGAAACAATCAGAAAACGGTGTCAGGACCCATTCTTCACTGCGTTGTAAGGACGATATTGGTTGCTGGCCACTTAACAGCCACCAAAAAGATCACCATGCAGTAAAGACAGGGTCCTCACACTCTTATTGCCATTAATTAATACCTTCAATACACACAAAAAGGTAACAATCGTAACGATCATCAGAATATGTTATTTTTCTTTTGTCTATATTTAGAATAAAATTACATTCATGTTCAAGGGTCATTCTTTAGGCTATCCAATTTTTGGAGGATTTCTGGTTAAGGTACTTGATGTTTAACTATAGGGATAACACCAAGCTTTTCAACTTATAAAACTATATACTGTATTTCACTACTAAGTTTTGCAATGTTTAATTAAAACTTATTAAGGTTGCTTTTAATGTCTCTTGCATACAATAATTTTCAGTTTGTAATAAACACGCGCAGGACAAGCTCCGCAAATTTGTTTTGTTAAAGTATATGATTGTATGTGTTAACAAAATACAAGATACTAACTTGGGGAAAAAAGAAGTAAAGGTACAATGTATGTCTGAAACTGATCATTAGTCTTGGCACTCATTTGCCTCAGGTAGTTTGTTGTGTCTATATTTACCATTCAAAAACAACTTCATAGCTATACCATATATAATGCTGTATTTTGCTGTTAACATCTCAATGGTTCCAATTGTGCCAGTGTAGACATGTATAAGTGCGCTATGATCTTGATGGAATAGCGCCTTATAAATTTTAATTGTTATGGTATGATGGTATGTTATGTTATGTTATAAGTAATTGCTACTTACACGTATTGACAATTGTCATGATTGTTGGAGTTGAAACTTTGAATGCATGATAAGGTAGATGTACATGTTAGATTGTAAAATACAAATGAGTGAAATTTATGTTAATGTAAAAGTACAAGATTATTCCTTCAGAAAAGACCTCCAATTCTCAGTGTTAAAACTCAGAAAACACTATTAGTAAGCTACTAGCATCCTGGTCCTCGTTCTCTGTTTGTATCAATCATAAACACGGTATTCACACTAAGATTTTTTACTTTCTCCACCAGTCGTATAAGTACATGTACATGTTAGTAAACTTGACATGGCTTTTTAATCCATGCACAGACAATACAATTACATCACACACATTCACCCACTGTGCATCATAAGCCCGTTTCACACGAGCGCTCAAATTGATAGTCGTTTGCTACGAAATCACATCAGTGTAATAAAATCGCAAATTTGTAAAATGAATCAGTGTGTTAAAATTGCCACGGACCCACGTTATAAACAACCGGGATCAAGACCTCCTCCAAAAATCACATCCATGTTTAGAACCGCCAAGATCGGTCGTGTGAAACGACGCACGGCATGATTACCAAGGTCCCAACGATCACAACGATCACGCAGGCGCACCGGGTGGAATGTGATTACAGACTTGAAATGTAAATTTGCAATGGGTTTTTGTTTATTTAGGCTTTTTATTAACAATAATTATTACACTGAAGTCAAACAAATTTGCTGGTTTTAGTTTTGGTCAAATTTGCCAAAGCATACTTTACCAGTCACAGTTGAGCCACAGGGAATTTAAGGCATGTTAGTAACATACACGTATAACGTTGTCAGCTTGAAAAATAAATAACAAGCCAAGTCTAATAATCCAAAAAGCTTATGGTAATTATACATGCATACGTTTACATGTACATGTGGGAGCTTTTAATTTATTTAACCATTTTTCTTTAATGCTACTTGTATATTAGATTTTCTTATATCACAAGTTTATCTACATGTATATCACGTAGGATGGAATACCACAGCACTTAGCTGATCAGAATAAAATATATTCACCAACCTTTCTGAAGTGTTCAGTTATTATTTTTGCCAAGGCATTTTAATATTACTTTCACTTTGACAGAAAAAAAAAAGCTCAAGCTGATACTATGAACACATTTTGCCACAGGAAAAAACATATGTAACTTCTCAGGTTTTTAATTTGCAATCAACACATAAATATTGAGGGCGTATATTGTTTGATGTCAATTTTCTTTTTAAAAGCGAAACTAGATCTGGTAACAAAAACTCAGTGACATTTCAGATTTTTTTCCAGAATTCCAGAATGCCAGAATGTTATTAGTTACTGATTCATTGTATGAAAGATGTCGATAGGTGGCATATTTGCAACAACAGAAAAGTGAAACTTCTGATGCCACAGTCATAGGGATACCAAGAAAATATGACACCTGACACATGCCTGACTACTATACTGGATACATAAAAATGAAGCATTTACAATTTTTTTCCAACTCAAATTCAGCCGACCCAACTGAAGTTTGCCTGCATACCTTTTTAAAAAACTAACAAAAATAAACACACAGGTGAAACTTGTACCTTTCGCTTCTTGACTGACTTGCTCTGTTTAAAATGTGCATTTTTCACATCTTCTTGTGATTTGTCTTCTTCTAATTCATCATTGTCTGACTCCATCTTGAAATCTGCAGCTGTAACGTTAACAAAATATTTGTAAATTTTCAATTACAACTTTCATTTGATGTTTCAATACATAATGTTCATCCTAAAGTGTCATTCAATAAGTATGTTTTTGTTATACTATACAAACACAGAAATGAGCATTTACAGAAGCATTTTATTTTATCAATAAGAGGTAATTACTCCCTTATTGCAAGACATTTGCTGGTAACAAATTTGTAACCTGCCCATTAGGCTGTAATCTGAATACTTCATTCTTTTGTCGGAAATTCCTGCTCCAGAAATTTTCTAACAACAGTTCTACCTAGCCTACATAAATTACCAAAGATTGTTATTCTGAAAAGTTCTCTAAATTTTCTCCAGCAGTTTATTTTTTTTCAATTTAACTCGGAAGAACAAACTAACACCCGGTTCAGACAGGCGCTCTAGAGTCACGCCGAACCAAATTATTGATTTAGTACATGAAAAGTTTGACGTCTGAAACAGTTAAGAGCGACTGGACGCGCTAGAAGTCAAAAGATCGACTGTTGCAGTCGTTTGGAACGACTATGGAGCGCCTTGGTTTCAGACGTCGATCTTGTCATGAGCCGAACCTATTGTAAATGTTTTGTTAAGTTCGCCTGTCTGAAACCAAAATTTAATTGGGTTGACCCAGAGTCGTTCCTAATCTATTTGGTTCGGCGCGACTCTAGAGCGCCTGTCTGAAACGGGTGTTATTTGATATACCTAAATCAATTTTTTTTTACATTTGCAAATGAATAATTTGTGTCATATGATATGAATTGTCCAATCCTACACCATGATGAACATGTAGGTTGCGAGTTGTGAAACACAAACATTTTCCTGTTTAACTATGTGTGGGACAACATGCTTCCGAGAAACAGTAATTTAGTTTACTTTTGTTGTCCCTGACCCGCTTAGTATTGTTTGGTCCTTTTGTTGAGTAGTTTTCTTGTGTCGTGTCCTTCCCCAGATTAACTTATTAAACTTGCATGCTCCCTTCAAAGACTCATTTTTCATTAGTCTCTCTATTTGCCCTCATGTCATCACCATTTTCTGTATATGATGTGAGGCTGGGCCTTTTTTTGTTCTTTTCTATTTGGTTTTTTTGCTATGTCGTTTCTGTTTTGGTTTTATTGGTCCTTTTATTGCCTTGTATTGTATTTTTTGTTCTTGTATTGTTGCGGTCGATGAGTAATATTAGTAATAATAAACACAACAAACATAGAGAACACTTCTTCCAAGAAGAGTTTATGATGCAAATGGTTGTCAAACAAAAACTTGCAGAACTATAACTTCTAGTTCTATGAAAGAGAGTTTATTTGCTTATGTAAATGATGGTGAGCTGAAACATTTATACTTTTTGTTTTTCTCACAACGGCCAGGGCTGATTTGGATAGCAAGTATTGGTTGTATTTGGGAATCAATTCCTGGCGTTGCATTCAATGACAATAAGCGGTTACAGACATCAATCATTTTCCACTCCCGAGGTTAAACCCGGGGATTAGCAAAACATTCTTAGTAGGCAAACATTCTATGCCAAACTTGTACACTACTTTTCTGCAAAAGCAGGTTCTCTTGTTTTTGCCAACGGTAAGTTCGTCTATAAAATTTGCCTCAACAGTAATATTTTTTTGTTGATACATGTAAACCTACGGAGCCCCTAAAGGGACAGGTCAAAAAAAAAATGAAAAGGTAAACAAAATACTGAAACTATTTCGTTCCCTCGAAATATTTTTTTGTTACCTCAAAATGATTTCGTTCCCTCGAAATACTATTTCGTCCCCTCGAAATATTATTTCGTTCCCCGAAATAATCTTTTGTTACCTCAAAATATTATTTCGTTCCCCCGAAAAAACTTATTTCGTTCCCTCAAAATGTTATTTCATTACCTCGAAATAACATTTCGATAGAACGAATAAATTTCGAGGGAACGAAATAATATTTTGAGGTAACAAAATGATTTAGAGGTAACGAAATAACATTTCGAGGGAACGAAATAATATTTTGTGGTAACGAAATAGTATTTCGAGGGAACAAAATAATTTAGATTTTACTTTTACCTTTTCATATTTTTTGTTACCTGTCCCTTTAGGGGCTCCATATAAACCTGTTACATTTTGTAAAGAAAATGTGTTTGTTGTCATAAGTTTTGGAATCTCAAGGTGTATTCCTTTTGACACTGTAAACTGTTTTTACACCTAGCAAATTGAATGATCTTCAAACTGAATTGTTGTGTAATGCTTCCGTTTAGATTATAAATCTGTTTTGAGGGGACATCATATTGTTGCCCTATTGCTGTGTGTCATCCTAATGCAGTACAAATATTAATTATAGTGTCAGCTATAAGCATACAGTACTTTAAAGATAGACAAAACACAACATTGCTCTGCGCACCTGCCTTTTTCGAAGGTTGTCACAAATATTGTGCTGTGTGCACAAACAAAAATGCTTTTTGCACAAAAACTACAGAATTTCTTTAAGAGAACTTTTGACAGAATGTTTGTGGTACATTTAATCTCACATACAATTGTAGATGCATAAACAAGTAGTCCCAGTGTTGCTGGAGCAAAACTCATTTTCAAACCCAGTGCAGTCTATTGACCCCCCTTGCACCAACAACACACTCAGCTGCTCAGCTGTCCCCATAGTCAATGGTAAGCATGTAAACACCATGCTGCCTATATGTGCACTACACTGTGTAACACACAAAGACATTAACTCCAAATATTGGGCAACTAAAATTACTGTGATCCATCACTGATGATGATTGATTGCTATGTCTAGTCCTGACCGCCATTTTTCAACTACCCAGTTAACTGCATTGCCACAACTACTAAAAATGTAGTCGCAATTATTTGCCTCATGTACTGAATGTATCATTCAAGATGATGAAACACAGTCCTTCAAAACAAAATACTGCTCCATTCTCCCATTGTTCGGACTTATTATTTTTTTGCTACGTTGGTTTTGTACACAAAAGCGAAGGATGTCCTCGCTCTGTCAAACACCCGGATCCCTTTTGTTAAAGTCCTCGGTTTCAAGGGGTAGACACGCTCACACAAAACTTGAATTCCCACACCTAAAATGAAAAGTTACTTCCACAAAATCAGCAACAGCCAAGCTCATCCATATTCATTAGTTATGTTATAAGTGGCTTGTGCTTGGTCCGGAATTGTTCATGTACATAAGCACAAAGCACAAGGGGGTTGGTGTTCGTCAATGTGCTACATTGTACAACAGCCTTACCTGTACATGCGCCGTAGTAGGGGTAAAACATTGAAAGAATTTTAGGTTATTTAATTTAGTTGAGGTCGTGAGGACTACATTTCTAAAGGATTATATGAGTTTTTAATCTTCAATAAAACTGAAAAAATTTGGCAGCATGAGCAAAACTACCCATTGATTAACGGAATAATCCTGTACAATGACTGAATGAAGCTTGGCATGCTCAAGTCACTGGCGCCATGTCATTCATATTTTCTATATCTATTTTCTATCTAGGCACAAGGTACATGTACATGTAGGGGTGGGTGCCATTTTGGTGAGCAAATGTTTTGTTATAAAATTGATACAAACTATAGCGATTGTTATTGTCTGCTCTGTTATATTGTTGCATTAAAAGAGTTGCTTACTGCAATGGCGCCCATAAGAGTGGATACTTCACATTTCAGCATCAATTATATCATCTTGCACCTGCAGCAACAAATATCTATTTGAAGTGCGACTAGTGGGGTAGCTAATTTTAGTAGTCGCCCAAGCCTAATGTCAACCAAATACACACATGAGCAGGATTCAAAGACTAACACTTAATGGTGTACAATTGAAATCTTTGAACATCTTTTTACCAACAAAACCAGAAACTTTAGATTAAACCTTCAAATTAAACCCGATTTCTTTAGCAGCATTCTCTGATTTTCCTGCAATTATTGACCAGTGGAATTAATATATTGAAATAAGATAAAAATGAGACATACCTGGTAAGAGGTCAGACATACTATCATCAGTATCTCCATCAGATGCCTCAGAGTCTGTATTATTTCTTCTGGCTTCATTCTGAAAATCCCATTCCATTCTATCTTTACGAGGTATTTTACCACAAGGTTTGAAAGGTATTCCAAGACTCTTGCATTCATTGTCTGTAAAAGTCACATTTCAAGAAAGTCTCATGATACATACCGATATAAGTACTTCCAAATTACAAAACTGGCTTTCATAAGCGCATACAGTGCACATGTCACATGTAGCTCTAACAATCCCCATAAAAGTTACCAACAGATCAAACCCCAGCAAGTTTTCAAAGTCTTTGAAACAAGAACTATTTTATGGCTACAATATCAAGTCTGGAATTACACAAAGGCCACCTCTGTTGCCCTGAGTCTAGGCATTGGTGCCCCTTCAAAAGTTTCCTATAGACTTTAAGACTTCCCAATGGCAGTACTCCTTGCAAAATGAAAATGGCCTTGCCCTCTCAAACATGAAACTCCTGGCCCTTGTTAATATCTGATGTTGAAAGCTGACAGTCTGTTTACAGTCTTGATAAGTTAAACAACACTCCTTGAATAAGTTTTTTTCAATGTTGGGGGTTGTGGTGAAAATCCTGTTATAAATTAGAATGCCCTGCTACATGTATATTCTATTTATCTAAAAATGTAGTTGAAAAACAGAGGTTTGTCTTCAGCCTCACTACCATGGGCAGGGCGTCGTATCGATACCTCTCGCCAAGTAACCCCTGGTTGGAATGTGCTGAAAAACGATGCTGATTGGCTATCTAAAGTGTCCACGCGTGTTGAAAACCTTCGAGCGCTTGAAGGACGCTTAGTACGCCCGTGTGAAAATACAAGTATTTTGACGCGATTTGATTTCAAATGAATCTTGTTTTTACACGGTCACTCTAAACTGCATACAGTTAGACATGTCCCAAGATCAAAGAAGAATGAGAGGGCACCAGTTGCTCTCTGACTTGATGCCGGTGGTTTGCAGGCTACCATACTTGAGTGCGCGCAGAATGGATGGACTACAGGCCTAATTAAAATGTACCAGATTCTAGCACATAATGAACCAATTCCAGGGGTTATGAGCGAGCAAGGCATGCTGGGGGAAAAATGGCGCAGCGAGATCTATTACCCCTGGAAACGAGGTTGGTTTGTCTTTACCTTGAATTGGCCAAACCTTGGCAGTAAAGCTGTATCCAAATTGGCGGCAACTGCTGCTAAAGGTGTTGCTAAGGAAGTACTATACTTCAAGGCATAATGATGCGTAAATCTAGCCGTAGCCATACATGTAGCTGTAGCGGTCATTTTGGACACGACCAATAATCGGCCAAGGCTGGCTGGAATCTTGGACTTACCTCCCATGCCGAATAGATTGTGTCAGCCTATTGGTCTCTCCTAATCCCCGTTTGTCCAACAAAAGGACAAGGGTCTGGAATTTGGGTTTCCTCAATAATACTGGGAAAAGGGTAAAAGCATGAATTCACTACCATTTGTCCCTCTTTGTACAGGGCAAACAAAGAGTAACCTACATTAGTAAGTGCAGCACTGTACTATACAGACTACACAATGGAATGTCTCAGCATGTTAACACATCACCCGCTATGGACATTTTAAAATCGAGTTCATCTTGCTTCAATTGGTAATTGGTATAGGTCCATTAAAGTTTCCCATAAGACACATCTTTCGGCATTAACTGGTTACAGGCATGCAACTCTTCAGCCGAAAAAAAAGCGGAAAATTTATACCGATCAACGATGTCTTACCTAGTGGACGCCATCGTTATTTTTTCGAGCAAACACCTATTGATTGCGTGGTTCACTTGCACTCTTACAGCATCTGGTTTCCGTCGCATCCCCTTACACAAATAGCAATAAAAACACTACGGAGCCAGACTGTGCAAAAAATAGTGTAGAAGACCTGTATGCTGTACGAGGAGAACTTGTGTCTGTGTCTGGACTGTGTAATGCTTTTGTATTTGTAAATGTAGGGATCCCAAGTGCGCCCTCAGTGTTTATTTTGTTAAAAGTTTACTTTGGGGTCGCGACCTGTAGCCCCAGTCTCTTTTTCATTTGGTAGCTTTTGCACGAGAGAGCACATTATTTTATCTCGGTATTTCTCTCCATTTTGTGGGGAGCATGGCTCTGGCCATGCTCCACATGCTATTCATTTGGGAGGGATAGTTTCGTAGAACTCTCTGTGAGTATTATAATATCTTTAGTATCTTTTGATTATAGAAAGATCGTCTTTTATGAAGCTTTTTCAATCACAGTGTGTATTGTAAACTTGTAGTGTGTGTGTAGCCAGCCTCGTGTTGCGCTGACCTTTTGACCTTTAGTGTAACGGTGTGCATTTGTAATGTAATGTATGCTATTTTGTAGTCTATGTGCTGTATTGCATTGGATAATTAAAATCAGTACAGGAGATCATTATTATAATTAACACGTCATCTATAGAAATTGTTGCTTGCTTATATTATTGTCTTTTGGTGGATCCTCGTCCTTTTTAATTAGAGGACCGGCCTCCTTCCCGTGTCTCTACAAATGGCGTCGTAGACAGGATTGAGAATTCGCCATTTGTTTACATTTTTTTCGCATTTGTTCTGTCTACGCCGTACCTCTACAAATGGCGTCGGAGACAGGATAGAGTTTTCGCCATTCGCTATTTTTATGACGTGTTATTTGCCCTGGATTATAACTCCGGACTTTAGATTTTTCTCCTGTGAGAACTGATGTAATCGTTTTCGCGAAATCGTCGCGATCTATGGATAGGATGGTCACCATAAAGCCTTTTTGCTTTCCCTGCATCGACTGAGGACTTCATCGACGGATTTATATTTTTATTTACATTGTATGTTGTGCAACTGATATTGTAAAGTTCTATTTATAGAATTGTATGTAATATTTGATATTTTCATCCAAGCTTTGATTGCAGATCTGTTTTACATTTTAAAGGCAGTTGTGTCTCATGTGGATCTTTTTGTAAAGATTCTTTTTAGAAACAGATAATTTTAGAGCCAGGTAGGCCCGTGCTTTGGATAAAGTGTCTTAAGTCAAATATATATTTTTGTTGTTGCACACATATTAATGTATTTAACTTGAGGTTTTCAGCTAACCACATTTTTCTAGTACATTTTACACCAGTAAATGTATAATACTTTATGACTTCCTGTGTATTTCAATTATCTTGGCATATTATTGTGTAACTTCTAAGTCTTTGTAAGACTGTATGTCAGTTGGAAATTTTTGAATAGCAATTGTACTTTTTGTCTACAGTGTGGTTAGACAAATTTTGGACTTGTATTTTTATTGTCTGTCTGTGTGCAGACTGTTTCGTAGGTCAATGATTTAGGCCTCATTGTATTTTAACAAGTTAGTCATATTTTGTACGTGCATTGCTAGTAATTTTATTCCAACCATGTCTTTGCCAGATTCTATTTTGAAGTCGAATAGTGAGTTAGCTAGAACGTTAGTCAGTGCCGTCACAGCTTTTGCTTGTGAAAATGATGAAGATGCATGTCCTAATAATACTAATGTGGTCGATAGCATCAAGGCTGCATTAGATGCCAGATTGTTTACTATTTTCAAGTGTTTTGAAGATTTAAATGCAGACAGTATCAGTATTAATAAGTTGCAGTCACCTGACCCTATTACTTTTTCACATTCAGTTGAGGTGGTAGATACAATTTTTGAAGAGGCTGAGCCACTAGTTTTTGATCAAATTTCAGTTGGAACTGCTGCTGTTTATAATGTAGAGGTGGCAGGAGATGTTTTTATTTCTCCTTCTGTGAGTGTTTGTTGTGATAGCCACCATGCAGTTTCCAAGGGCCTCAGTGTATTTAGTAGCCACTCGTTTGGTTTGCCAAATGGCAAAGCCAAAGAAAAAGTAGGGAAGTCTCCCTTGTATTTAGGGATTGTAATTTATTTTCATTTGTATATACCTGTCTTGGCAGTAGCGGTGACCATCGGTAGACCCACAGTATATTTTATCTTGGGTCTGTGGCCAAATGCCATTACTTAAATTTTGTATTAGCAGAGGAATCCTGCATACTTGTAGTGTCAGCTCAAGCTGCCTCTGATCAACCTAAATATATAACATGGTGTTTCTCTTCATGTCTGGATGTTTTCCGCACCATTATTATATACATGTAGTCCTTTGCATTGTATAAATTTCAAGTTTCCTTTTTGTATTTTTCTACCTTTTGGATACTTTGAAACCTGCTTCTTTCATAATTTATGGAGGAGATTTATCTGTTGTATTGTATTATACAGCTATTGATATAAACATGCCATTGAAGATTTGGTAATGTATGTGCATGTATGTGTATTGACTTTTGGATCTACATAATTTCATGATTGTGCAGATGCTTTTATTCAGGTTTATATCCTGATTTGTCAAAGTTTGGTTCATGGAGATAGTTGTCATGTATTTATATTTATCTTTCACAATCTTTGTGATATGGGAATTTTATGATGTCTAATTGCATTTCTAACTTTGTTCCCTAAGAACGTTTTGCGACGGGATTATACATGTAGGTTCCTAATTTTAGTGTGGTTGCTAAGTGAAATATTTTTGTCAGCAGTTTTATAGTTTGGTGTAATCCAACTTTTTATGCTCGCCGATTAATGGGATATTTTTATATACCCTTCTGTTGTGAGATCTTTTGTCTGACGTTTTCACCATGTTTACTGCCATTTATAGGACCACTTTTTAAGAAATGCTTTTGTCATATTAAACATTATTCTCATGTCATTGTTGACACCCTAGTACATAGTGATGGGTCTTTGCTCCCTCAATTGTAGATGTTATTATAGTTGGTAGAATTGAAATAATTTTGTCACTTAGCCTGATATGGTTTAGTGTGCATTTTGAAGTTGGCTGTGTTGTCCAACTCTGTTGTTGTTCTCACAGTGTGGGTGAGACTATTTATAATCTACCATGCTTTTCTACCTTGTGGATGCATACATTTTAGTGATTGATAATATATTTGCCTTTTTGCTTTCCAAGCAAATGCAATTAAAGTTACAGCAATTGTTATATTATATTCTCCATTGTAATCTTTGTGAGCTTTGAATGGAACCAAACTGTTTTGCCTGTCTGTTCAGATCCAATTGTTCATTTCATATGTATTGTAGTAAACAAATTGAAAACGATTTGTCTGTAGTGAGATCCAAGATTAATGTCATTTGGATTTAATGACAGGGTTTTGCTTTTTTGAATGATTATACACCAAGTTATGTGTAAACTATTTTAGAGTTTTGGACATGATTTTAGGATAGCCATTTTGTTGTGCAGTGTATGTTCATGGTTGCTCTATAAATAGAGACAAGCTATTCCCACCATGTGATCTTGTATTATGTCTGTTCAACCCATGGTTGACCTCAATGTATTACATTGTAGCAACTTTGCTATTTTGAGATTGGGTTCAAGAATTTGCTGTTTAAACTGTGTGTTTACATTTGAAATTTACTAGACAGGTTTGGTATTGGGATATGCACCTATGTACTGTTACCCTTTACTTGTTTTTGGAGCTGACATGGAATACGTTTTTCGATGAGGATGTTTTATCCATGCATGTGTGTCAGTTTGTATTTAGAAAACCTGGTATTAGTGAACATTCAGTGGATATTATATGCAGTGTATTTTTCTGCTGTGTGTACTGGATTCTGAATCCATCTTGAATAATGTTATAGGATGGATCTTGTGTAGGCCTATCAATTTATGAGATTGTATTAACTATTTGTCGTTTTCATAAATCCTTTCAAGGTCGCACTTGTATTTGTTTTGAGGTTAGCTTGTATCACAACACACTGTGTGTAGTGACTACCTGACATTGATCCCTGTGATCTACCTCAATTATTGTAAATTAAAAGTTGTTTTTGGACCACTCGGGTCGCGTGGTCATAAAGTAGGGAACCTGTAGGGATCCCAAGTGCGCCCTCAGTGTTTATTTTGTTAAAAGTTTACTTTGGGGTCGCGACCTGTAGCCCCAGTCTCTTTTTCATTTGGTAGCTTTTGCACGAGAGAGCACATTATTTTATCTCGGTATTTCTCTCCATTTTGTGGGGAGCATGGCTCTGGCCATGCTCCACATGCTATTCATTTGGGAGGGATAGTTTCGTAGAACTCTCTGTGAGTATTATAATATCTTTAGTATCTTTTGATTATAGAAAGATCGTCTTTTATGAAGCTTTTTCAATCACAGTGTGTATTGTAAACTTGTAGTGTGTGTGTAGCCAGCCTCGTGTTGCGCTGACCTTTTGACCTTTAGTGTAACGGTGTGCATTTGTAATGTAATGTATGCTATTTTGTAGTCTATGTGCTGTATTGCATTGGATAATTAAAATCAGTACAGGAGATCATTATTATAATTAACACGTCATCTATAGAAATTGTTGCTTGCTTATATTATTGTCTTTTGGTGGATCCTCGTCCTTTTTAATTAGAGGACCGGCCTCCTTCCCGTGTCTCTACATAAACTTCCGCAGAGCCAGACTTTAAGAATCCTGAACCTTTATTTCTTTTCAATAAGCAATGTTTCCTTCAGCAGGATTTTCTTTTCTTTTCATGCAGCGTGATTTTGTTTTTACGCGGATTTTATTCGTAACGGCGGTATTCTATTTTATAAAAAGCGGAAATCCGCCGATCTGCGGAAGAGTTGCATGCCTGTGGTTAACATACAAGTGCTGTACATTCTGCAGAGACCTGAGGCCTGCATTTTTTGTTACATAAATCTCCTTTGAATGCTGAAACAAGGGTGCAAGGAATTTTTAAAGTCCAACCTGAGCTAACCTGTGTGGCAACATCTTTTTAGAAATTAACGTCTTTGAAATAAAAAAGGGAATCAGTACTTTTCAAAAGACCTATGCAACAACAGAGTTCCAAGGAGAAAGTTTCCTTTGTTGTCACTTTCCACCCCTCATTTCCTCCAATTTGTAAAATAACCAGTGCTAACCATCATATTCTTCACACATCAGACTGACTTCAACGTGCTGTACAGGATGAACAAATAGTTGTCAAAGACGCCCACCTAGTCTCAGGGATCTCATTGTCTGGAGGGAAGTCCACCCCCCCCCCCCCCCAATGCATCGTCTGTAGACATCGCATCAGATACTCTCCTTCACCAGCCATACCAGTGGTACCACCCATAAGACAAAGGATCATGTCACCTGCACCACCACCAATCTTATTAGCATCGTGCAAAGTTTGTGGTGTTTAATGTATAGATGAAACAAGAAGTCCACTCAAGAGGTGTTTCTAATGCCACAGATCCACAGTCAACACCCAAATTCTGGATATAAGACATCACTTCAATCTTCCTAATCACACATTTCTGACATGTTTTACAGGGCATTGAGGCACTAGGAAACCACAGAGATTGTTAATATGAGTAACTGTGGATAAGTCCCCTCCAAACCAATTAACCCCATGGTCCGAGTATATACAAGAAGGAAATGACTCTAACTTTTTGTCACTGTCTCCTTTTTACCACAGATATCCCCCCTTTCTAGTCTGCCTCATTTACTAATTAATTACTTTTTCACCCTCCCCCCATCATTGATTTTGTCTTTCGTGTTCCCCACCTCTTGTTGCCAAACCAGTCCCTTCACCAGTCTTCTCTGGCATCTCTTTTCACTTGACTGCTTGTGTTACCTGGTTACAGCAGTATACCTGTTTTATGTGTGTTGTGTTGTCATTTAGCCTTTGAGAAAGACTCTGCTAGGGTCGAAACATCAGGCCACTAACTATTTTTTGAAATAAAAAGAGTTCACATGAAATGATTTAGATTTTTACTCACACTTTGCTAAAGCCCTTGTGTATTTCTTGCCTTTGATGTGTCTTTCTACATCAACTGGTAGTCTGCTGATGTGACGAAGAGTTAGAGTGCAGAATAACTGGTGTCTACATATCAAAAACAAATAACAGATTTGCACAGGTCAAATTTAATTCAAATAACATGGCACTCTAAATTATAATGAAAGACTCAATTGCAAATACAAAAACAAAATTGGAAAATGAACATGGTGAATTGTTTAAGAATCACAAGCTCAAAGAGATTTATTTGTCTGGTTGTGTTATGTCGCTGCTTGAAATGTGGCAAGGTGTGCTTACAGCCGTCATTCTTTTCTTTACAGGGTGAGAACTAAATGTCTGTGCTAGATCATTCGTCTTTTTATGCGAAACGTTCCCAAACTGACTAATGGTGGAAGTTTATTTACCTCTAAGAAAAGTTTTGGAACGTCCTCTTTTGGTTGGGTCGTTCATGCCAGTTTAAGTATAACGCCCACAGAAATTCAATTGTGTAGCATGCACAGGCGTGCATCTACCTTGGAACACTTTCTTCCCCCAATAGAAAGAGACAAGACAAGGGGTACTAGAATTCATCCTCGAAATCTCCCTTTTCTGGAGGTTAGGTCTTGTACAAACAAGGATTATGAGAGATTGATGGGCTGCCACCATTTTAAATTAATGTATTCCACATATGGGAGGCAGGTCAAAGATTCCAGCATACTATTGCCGATTTTTGGCCATGGCTTACGCCTATGGCTTGACCTAATCATGGTGGTACAAGGGCTGATCTACATGTATATTTACATTTACACTGGTATAGGCTTTTATAATTAGAAATTTCAGGCTATTTAATATTAAAAAATCAAATTTTTCTGAGGGCCAAAAAACAAAACAGATATCAGTGTCAAGTAGGAAGATCATGCCTGAATGAGAAAACAATAGTGGCAGCATGTCCATTCTTGCATGCCACATTTGTACAAAAACAGGACCAAGGTCTGGAATAGCGGGTTCCACAATAACCCCAAGAAAAGAATGGACAAACACGAAGCGTGATTGCCAGTACCTTGTGTCCTTCTTTGTACGGATGAAACGAAGCGTAGCAGGTATGACAGTAGGCGTATGTCTAGGCACGCTACATAATGGAATGTCTGGGTGGATATTTCAGTTATACATCCGGCTGCCAGCAAAAAGTTGTTTCGGATGTAAGAAACTGTCCACAGTAAGCCAGTTCAGAAATATCTGGCAGATGTACACGTTATGTACACGTGGTTATTTATATTTAGTTCAAAGATAGCACAAGTAAAGCACAAGGAACATTCATTCTTTTCTATGGTGAGGCCCAACTGATGTAGTTTCAAATAAAAATTTAAAAACTCAACAAAACATCACACACAGAAAATAAAAGCCTGACAGAAGAGAGCATAACATTGACGGAAAAACTAAGCAAATATTGTCTGTTATTAATTTATTTGTGGCACAACACTACCGTAATTTCTCTTAAATATTTGCAGCCTCTCATACCTAAAATCTATTAAAAAAAAAAAAATTTCAAGCTTCCATAATTTTTGTTGTTGCTAAAAACACGCAGTTTCGAACGTCATTTTTGAAGGAAAAAATTACGTTCGAGAAAAAAAATGACAGAATTTGCATGACGTTCGAGAAAATTGACGGAATTTATTGCAAATGACGTTCGGGACTTTATTACCTTCGCGCAATCCACATCAAGCGTACTTGAACATAAGTTGATTTAGTTTCCAAAACTAGCGTTCGGAAGGAAGTATTTCCGTTGTTAATCATCTCAGATACATTTTGGTTTTTCATCTGGAGCTGTCCGATGGATTCTCGAACGTCAGTAAGTATGAGCATGATTTAATTGACGGATTTATTTTGCACAAGTATGAACAGAAAACAAAACATGTGTGAGTCGAACTTACCCCCTCTGTTGACTTAACTGGCCTAACTGCAATTGAGGACAATAGAGGGGGTAAGTCAAGTCAAGGGTTAATTTACAGGCCGATCGGTAAGTTCTCGAACGTCACTTAAAAAAATTGACGGACGCTGAAAAAATGTCGGCGCTGCAAATTTGAAAAAGGGATTGACCAGTTAAATCGTAGTAGTCATTGTTTCAAAATAATAATTATTTAAACGTGTTCTCATCATATTTGTTTCGAATTTATTGAATGTTTGAAACTTTGGTTAATTGACATGTTTTTTATTGTTGAAATTTGTGACGGAAAAAAATGACGTTCGGGAATTCGCGAATTTTATTTATTTATTTATTTTTTCAATTGTCGGATTTTTTAGGTGTTCGGAGCGGAGCGTAGCTCCGAACACCTCTTCTTATTGTTCGTTTTTTTTATTTTTTACTTCGTCTTCTTCTTCTGGCCGTCGATTGTCCGGCAACAAAAGCACACTTCCCAAGCTCATATAAACTTGAAATTTCTACCATAGTTAGATAACCATTAGGAGACAAAACCGTTTCATTTACGTCATGATGACGTAATCAGGTGTCAAGTTACAAGGTTTTTAAAATTAAAAATGAAAAATCCATATCAAATCAAGATGAAGAGATCGTTAGTTACTTTTTGCGGGATTATATAGAGGTAATATGGGTCTTCATTTTTTATTGTGTGCGTGACCTGACTTGACCCCTACTTCCGGTCGAAACAGGAAGAAACAGGAAGAAACAGGAAGTGCCTTGTAATTTAAAAGTGGCACACTTTTTGAAGTTTTGTTTAACGGTGTTATAGTCGAGCAAGAGTCTGGTTTAAAAAAATAAGACAAGTGACGTCATAAAAGTCAAGAGCGCCCTCTAGCGGCAGGTTGAAAACTGTTAAAAATACACTTTTACTAGATGTCTGTGGCGAAGTTTATGATAATCGTTTCTAAATTGGTATACATAATGACCTTCATGCAGACAACATATGTGTGAATTTTTAGATTGATGACGTCATCATGTGTCACGTGGTATCGCCTTAAAGGTTTACTTTTTGAAGCCGTGTATCTACAAAACCACAAGTTTGACTGAGTTGAAACTTGGCATGTTGAAAGACAGTGATAGTGACAACGTAAATCTAAAGAAACAACATGTTGACGTCATTCCTTTTTTTTATACAAATATTTGAAATATTGACCAATTATTACGTGTATTTATTGACCCGCTGTTAAACCACGGGATACACACACACACACACACTACGTGATCAAAACGGTGAGCAAATCAACCGCAAGGTTGAAAGTCCATCAAACAAGCTTGTGGTCTAGTCTCTGTTCAAGGTTCGCGCAACCTGCTTTTGACAATACGCTTTGTTAGTCTCTAAAACAGCCGTCCATGCAAACCTCGTTAACAAACAAATGCTATGCTTTTGATCGTGTGCTTTTTAACCAAAAGTTGAACATTTCATGAATTCATATCTCGTCGTCTTCTTTTCCCTCAAGATTGTCCAATAAAAAAAGACACTTCCTAAGCTCGCATAAACTTTAATCTTCACACATAGTTAGATATGCATAGGTAGATGACACCGCTGCAGTGATATCATCATGACTTCATCGGATGTCAAATTACAAGGTTTTTAAATATTAATTTTGTAATGTTTGAAATTCCATATCAAATCACGGACATGAGACCGTAGGTTGCTTTTTGCGGGTTTATACCAAATTAATTTAGGTCTTATTTTTGTATTGTGTGTGTGACTTTACGTTACCTCTACTTCCGGTCGAAACAGGAAGTGCCTTGTTATACTTCAGTTTTTGACCGATTAATATTGTTCTCTCCCGTGCAAATAAGACTGAGAAAAGAAGGGAAATACTCAGGTCCAATTTTGTCGATAAATAACGACTTTTTAATTGTTGCATTCGTATACACAGGAAGACAGCTTTATTTATTATTTTGAATAACATCTTTAGGATTGTAATCAAGTGGATAATCATTCAAAAATAATGGGTTTTGATTCCAAAGCGACTACATGGAAACTAGCATGCAGATCGATGCCCGCGCCCGTCAAACACTTGATTCTTATGTTCTATCATTCTAAACATGTAAGCATTGTTGTGAAAAAAATCGTACACGATTATTTCATAATTGTTATGTGATCATTATAAAAACAAGTAAAGGGAACCAGCCGATCATATCAAGAAACATTATACTTCCATCCAATGGCCGTCCAAACACCAATTAAGTAAATAAACTCGCAATTCAAAAGTCAACTCTAGCGGGCGCTACAGACATTTTGGGATTAGTGGATTAATGTAAACTCGGGACATAGTTAGGTCACTGTGCTGCTTCAGTTCTATGCGTGATATGAGTAGGTACTTCAGTATGTAATACATGAAGTCCAAATTGCACGGAAAAAGTTATAACTTTATTGGGTTTAAACAATGGAAGGAAGAAACTCTTGTGAAAGTAGTTGTGGAATAATTTGTTTCTAAATAGACTCATTCACTAACTTTTGATAAAAACTTATCGTACAAATTTCTAACAGAGTCATGTTTACCAATGTTTTCAATTAAATTTGAGCCACTGCTAGTTCTTACAAGATTTATAAGTACAGAACGACTTTGGTAATCAAGCTGAAACTTTGCATGTATCCAAGTTGGGATATGTTACATCCAAAACGTCACCTTAAAGGTGCAGGTTCAAGATCTATATATACTGAGTAGTATGCTTGGTCAAGCTGAAATGTAGCTTACATGTATTCAAACTGGGATGTGTTACTACCAAATTGAACGTCATTCCGAACACCTTCTTTTTGTTATACAACAAAAAGTTAAGTCTAGTTTTTTCTCTTGCTGTTAAAGTATTTGGCATCAGCCCCCACAACCTGAGCATGCAAAAGAAAATATGTACCTCAGCAAATATAAAAATGTGATCATTTAAATACCTCTACATCTATAGTGGTAGTTGAAGTCCGTCAAAAATGCTGACGTTCGAGACTCCAAACCTTTTACCTCGATTTAGTTGAAATACATCGGTTGTCAATATTGTGTATGATAACATGTCAGGTACCTCCTAGTTAATTACACTATATAAAAATAAAAATTAGCTTTCACTTATGAAAATATAAGGGTCCAATTTTCAGGCTTGCAAATGGTGCATATTTTGAATAATATGCCATATTTACATGTATGAACATTTCAACCAGCCTTTAGCAAGTCTTCTTTGAGGGTACTGTTAGTTAAAAACACATAAATTATTTGCTGCTGTTTGTACAATGTTTATTTTTGACTAAAACAAAAAAGAACAATTTATTTAAGTTAAAATTGATAAAAGTATTTAGCATTTTGTATATTTTCCCTTTTATTTATTTAATTTCAAACCTTATTACTTATTGCTGTAAGGTTTAGTTATTTGTTTATTTACATTTTTAAACTTATGTTACTTGCAACTTGGACTCAAAGCTTCATGACTAAGGACTCACTCTCTGATTCAACCAAAATGAATGGAGACTTGGACCAAGGCTTGACACTGAGGACTCACTCGGACACAAGGATAAATGACTGAAATGCAAGACTGGTAATTCTTGATGGTTCTTGTTGGCCTGGTGCACAGTGTTACAGGCGTAGGAATTCATTCAATGTACATGTCAGTCATGAAATAGTATTTAAAATGTCAAGCCTTGAAATCTTACCCATGGCCCTTTTTTTTGCTTGGTACAATGTGTGGCTTGAACTGCTCTAAGTCACAGCCACTGAATTCTTGTAGCCGCTGATATTTCCTGCCGTTAGTGTAGCTTCCCATAGCAGCTATCTTGCAGGGCATCTCATGACCAGTAAGACTGCACTGAACCTTTTAGAAAATCAGTTTGGATGTAAATCAGTTTGGATGGTTAACAAACTTCAAAGAAAGTAATTTTGTAATCTGTCAAGAGTTGTGGTGTCTTAAGACAATTATCCAAGTAAATAGTAGCTAAACTTTGTATACAGGTGTACATTTTTGTTGGGAAGACATTTTTTGTGAAAGCTACAAGCTTGCTTGAAGTACACATGAATACCACTTGCCTCACAGTAATTTCATCAGACAAGTTAACTGTCATCAGACTGCAATACAAATAGGGCTACTGTATTTGAAAAATTAACCGCAAAACAAATTCATCCTCTAATGCAAAGAACAACAATGTGTGATTACAATGTACCGGTACATGTACATGATAGTCATTTATCATCAGTTCAATATTTACCCACAACATACATGTAACTGTACATCATAATACCAAGATATCAGTGTGGCATAGATGTTTATCTGCTTGTATGAGGCTGTACATAAAAATCCTTGGGAGGATTGAAGAAAGACAGCGCAGTGATTGCAGTCTAATTGTGGTATGTAACCCTCGATCTATCCAGACAGTCATACCCATGTATGTGTAGACCGGAGGGTAGCCCTGGGGGCCTTTCACTTTCGTATTATACTACAGTGACGTCCTGGGTATGAGGGTCCATTTCTGGGGCGGAAAATTGTCAAATCTTCGTAACTCAAATCTTACCTTCACGAAGCCACTAATTTCACCGAATTCACATTCCATGGCGGCAAACATTTTTCTGCAGTGGGTTTTGGACGTCATACATTCCTCATAAGTCCGTCATTTTTGTGAAATAATGCAGCTCCCAACGTTAAATAATTAATTTTATCGCATACGCGATAAAATGCTTTATGCACCGCAATACACAAACACTGCTGGCGCACTCCTTTTATTTTGTTAGTGTTGTTCATACGCTCTGTTTATCCAGGGTTGCTTTTTGTTAATTTGGTCCCAGGTCTTGGTAAAGCAATAGGCTTGGTCTGCCGACTTTCATTTGGCAGGCTGCCAAATTAAGTTTGCGGGCTCTTTTTGGATTGGCCAGTCTCTTTTCTATTGATTGGCGAGTAAAGTTTTGTCCAATCAGAACTGGTCTTTGTGTTGGAAAATTTGGAGGACATGTGCCAGATTTGTGGTATGAATCACTTTTGTTGCAGCTAGCTATTGAACGGGATCATTCAACCCGCCTCCACCCCTGTACACCACCTTTTTCAAAGTAAATTCTAGATTTTTAAGGCGGTGCTTGACACCTGTGTAGCATTGGAATGTGCTTGGCAAATTTTGTGGGATCAGGACTGCCAATGCCTCTTTTTGGATTATTTTCCGTTTAAATTAAAGCCGAATTTGTAAGCATAGTTTGGGCGCCCATCAGTTCAGGTGGGACTACTCCGACCGTGGGTACAAACGGTGGAATCGCACTGTGCATTGACGGCTCCAATTGTAATGCAATTTTTACAAACTTTCAATCATTCATTTATTTACAGTGTAATAGGCCTTAGCAAGCTGCCACGTATAGGCCTACTTGACTTTTTGGCAAGTCGCCATTTATTTACTGTGTAATAGGCCTTGGCAAGCTGCCAAGTATAGGCCTACTTGACTTTTTACTGGCCTTGGCAAGCTGCCATGGTATGTACATGTATACTGACTTGACTTTTACAGGTCTTGGCAAGCTGCCATGGTATGTAGGCCAACTTGACTTTGACAGGCCTTGGTAAGCTGCCAAGTATAGGTCAACTTGATTTTTCACTGGACTTGGCAAGCTGCCATGGTATAGGCCAACTTGACTTTTTATATGAGTGTGAGCAAGCGTGCTCATACGGAGGTAAAACCTGCCCTATGTTTGTTTGGAAAAATGTTCAAGGGCAAACCTGTCCTTCATGGTTTGCATCGTTCCCGTTCGGGCGTAGCTGAATTTCGGTTTGAATAAAAGCAGTTTGAGCTGCAGCAAAAATGTCAATTAAAGGGACAGTTTGCCTTGGATTGGCCAAGTTGGGCTATGAAAAGCGTTTGAAACCATTTGTTATTAAATGCATAGTTTAAAAGTAGAATCATTATATTCTACTTTTAAAACATCATTCTAACCATATGCATTTCATAACAAACGGTTTCAAACGCTTTTCATAGCCCAAACTCGCCCAATCCAAGGCAACTGTTCCTTTAAGTTTCATCGTATCTTTCTTGTGTTGGTCGGAGTATATTCCCCGTTCTGTTCGTCTTCTCACAGTTGTCTGTCATGCATGACGCGCATATCGTGCGTTGCGTTTGCATGTTAAGTGCAGTCAAGATACTGTGATCAAAAAGTGCGATACAAATTTGGCGCATTTTGCAGTATGCGTAATCAGCACATCATCACCATGGTGACATCCGTGCGCGCGCAGCGCACAGGCGTTGCTCAGTGGCTACAATTTGTTCGTTTCCATTGTTCGGCATTTTGAGTTGCTTGATGAAGCTAGTTTAATCCAATACCAACCATCCTCAGGTCATCAGAGAGTTGCTGTTGGTATGTTCGCATAAGTGCTCCACCTCTACGATAGGGTTCTGTAGGTTGGGTGTTCTGGTCCAGAAGTATTTAGAGAGGAATGTCACGCCTAGTTGCGTGCCCAATCAGTTGTAAACGCTGCTTGTGTAGTGTTGTTGATGCTGGTGTGACATTGCTTCTGTGATAAAGTTCAGTATTGGTGATGCGTTTCGGGTATCTGATGTTGAGTGCATATTGAAGCAAAGCTCGATGGGACGCGTCAATGATTCTCTCAAGCGTTTCTGGCCCCGCTATAGAAGAGCACAGACTCGATGCATGAGATGAACAGTTTGACCTTCAGGTGATCGCTTGCAGAACAGGTCCATACTATGTCGAGTTTTTCGGCACGCCACCCAAGCCAGATTTCGTCTGCATTGAAAAGCGGATCGACTGTTGCTGACATTACATCCCAGGTAGCAGAACTCTGTGCATGTGGGCAGCGGATTACCTGATAGTGTACGGATCGGTGTGGTTGGATCAACGCCGACGCACATAACCTTAGTTTTCTGTGGGTTTATACGCAGACCCACTTGTGCTAAAGCTCGTTCAAACCGGTGAAACTGGCGCTGTGCGGCATCGATTGTGTCACTCATCAGTACATTGTCATCAGCGAAGGCGAGTCCAGGTAACTTAACCGCCAGATTACGTGTACCCATCAGCATCTTCGCATAATGAAGTGCGGAGAACATGGTCGAGCACGATGATAAACAGGTACGGCACCAAAGTGTCACCTTGCAATACGCCAGATGTTGTTCCGAATCGATTAGTGTAACCTGATGATGTTCGCACGTATGCTTCAGTGTTAGTGTACAGAGACATAATGGCATTGATTATTTGCCTAGGTACTCCGTAGAATTGGAGGATCACGGGGAGGCATGCTCTGTCTACATAGTCGAATGCTTTGCTATAGTCAGAGAATATGGCAATAAGGCTCTTCTTGCATGCTCTGCATGTATCGATACAGAGTTTGACGCACAAGATTTGCTCTGTGGTGGTGTTGCGGTAGGGTCGGAAACCAGCTTGCAGGTTCCAAAGTAGATATTTCATTCGATCCCGTAGACGCCCAAGCAAAACTTGATTGAACAACTTGGCGTTGACTGACATTAACGACAGACCACGTAGGTTTGTTGAGCAAAGTTGATTTGCTCTTCTACGATGATGGATGTAATGAACTCTGGAAGTGGTGGTTTGCCATCCAGAATGGAATTTATGACTGGAAGTATTAAACTGGCTATTGGCAGCAGCCTGGCAGCAGCCTGGCAACATCAGATAATATATTATCAGGACCACTTGCTTTACTACTAGGTATGGTTTTGCAAGCCTTGAGTAATTGGGCCGACATCAATGGCAGGTGCATGGACAAACTGTTGTATGGTAGTGGGTTCCAGAATAGCAGGTGGGTGGGGGGCGTTGAGCAGGGCACGGAAGTGGTCGTGGACTTTGGAAAGTCGATCTTCAATAGAGTCAGCTGCTATACGTGCTGGTGGTCTAGCCTTCTTGCATGTCAGATGTGCAATGCCTTTCCAAACAGCTTTGCCTCTCCCAGCTTCGTGGTGCTTCTTGATTTCGTCGGCCACTTCACTGATTATTTCTTCTCGTCTGCGTTTGTATGTGTTGTCAATGGTAGCTTCCAGCTCCAATTGGTAATCAGCACCCGCGCAGACAAACGCGAACACACGAAAACGCTTGCATGTTTTTTAAAAAATTAACTGTGTTAAAGTTTGCAGAATTTTTTAACATTGAGAGCTGCATTATTTCATGAAAATGACGGATTAATGAGGAATATATGACATTCAAAACCCACCGCAGAAAAATGTATGCCTCCATGGAATGTGAATCCGGTGAAATTAGTGGCTTCTTGCAGGTAAGATTTGAGTTGTGAAGCATTGAAATTTTTCCGCCCCAGAAACAGGCCCTAATATCTAGGACTCTGTATCTGTGTACAGCACAGAGGAAGAGTCCTATATAGGGCTAGATGGGAGGGTAACCATGAACCATAGGATAAAATTCCACAAATCAACTTTTTTTTTATTTTCTTAAATGTACCCACACACTTGATTATTACTTATTAGTTTTTAAAAGTGCATCAATTGTGATTTATACAAAAATTTAGTATCTTTATAAACTTTTGGGTGGCATTATTGACAGGAAATTTCATTGTCAACATGAGGTGGTTAGAATACTTGTTCTCCATGATTTATTATAAATATGTGTGGATCTGCAAATTATTTTCAGGAATATTGTCACCCATGGAAACATTTGTGAACCCATCAACAGTTAAGGACATGAAATTTCAGCTTCGTAAATTAGGTAAAAATATGAACAAACATAAGTTGACATGAAATTGTTGTGCATTGTAGACTAAGCTTTATATAGTATACCCAGGATGTCAGTCCACTGCAATGCAGATTCGAGTCCAACAAAGTGCATGCATTATACTGTGTGTTGCTAAGCTTTGCTCTATTACATTATTTGGGTTAACCTGTTTGTTTCCATACCCAGGAGTGTGTTACTGTCCGTGGGTGTCACCTTTTCCACACTAACAATAAGTGTAGTAGGCCTAATACATTGTAGTAATACTAGTGTTGGGAACAATCTTTGAAAATGGAAAATTAAGAAAAATGCGTGTGTGCCATTTGTTAGACGGAGTAAACTTTGTTTCCTTGAATGACTTTAAAATTTGCGCAGGAATGCTCAGGCCCAAAATTTGAACACTACGCAATCTTTGTCATTCAACAATAATTCTCACCACTTGTTGTGAAATATGCTGTACAGTGTATGAGTAAAATTTATCTCCAGAGGTTGACAGTAAGTTTGAAGTTGCGTTCTGCTGGACCGTAACTTTTGTCTGAAGCGATACTTTTTTTCAAAAACTTGTAAAATTGTAAAAACAGGGTTGGTCACAAACAGCAAGTTCAGAATTTCTTGTGACAAGTATGCTGGGATAAAATTCAAGATGGCACTGGCAGATTCCTGTGTTGATAAATAAACCGCACTGATTGGCATGGGCCAACACTTTTGTTGAAACTTTGTGTTAAAATAAAGCAAAAATCCTTTTCCATTTCTCTCGCCTGCTGGTCAAGCTCGTTGTTAAAGCTGATAATGGGCAAGATAAATAGCTTTGCAATACTCCATAAAAAGCTATGTGGTATCAGCATTCATGCAAACAGTGTAGTTCATGTCAATTGCGCCGCAGTAGTTTTCTGTGACAAGTATACCGCGCAATTTTTATTTGTTTGGGCAGACTTGTTCAAAAATTGCATATATGTGCACCATTGTTTTTTCAAAGATTGTGCCCGACACTAGAAGTAGTACTATTTAGCATCAACTTGACGATTTCAGGACCATTCAACTCAAGCCAGCTCCACACAAAGTTGATTTAACAAGTTAAATAGGCTTTCAAATGCGTATTTTTTGCCAGATTATGTGTGAAAACAACCCTTTTACAAGCCTTGTAACAACCCTTTTCACAAAATGGCTGGTCCGACTATTCGTGTTGTCATTCGTTGACTTCGTTGACATGGTTGAGTGTGCTTTGAAAGGAAAACAACCGTGAGTAGTGCATAGGAAATTTCATCTTTTGAAGATGTTTTTGCAAGTAACTCAGCAAAAAGGCCTCAAAAGCATTGTGAATGTACCCACAGTGTGTTGGGAAAGTTTTAGGTGTGTAGTACAAAGGAAATTGAAGTTAAAGGCCAGAAAATGTTGATCTATCAAATTGACCATTTTAAAAACCTACCCCTATAAAAAGCTCACGGGGAGCCTTAGTTTCTACATGTTCTACAAGTACATGGTCTAGTAATACTAATAGTATGTGTCATCTTGAGCCACAATGCAAGCCAAGACAAATTTGAGAGGATCAAAAAACACTTTCAGGGTTCTCCACAGGGTCAAATTTTGTCCGGGCGCACGCTGGCGGCGCCGGCCGCCGGGTGATTTTTTCACGCAAGCAATGCTTATAATGTGCAAGCGCAATGAATCATCAAATCTATGTGACACTGGGTCTACAAACAATGGGCCAAGAAAAAAACAGTTTTCTGTTAAACCAGGCCTAGAAATCCTCTGCGAATCCGCGAATCGATTCGCGGCATGATTCGCGCCCGGCGTTAACGCCGCGAATCCGAGTAGATTCGCGTGAAATTACCAGCATTCAGAAGGGGAAAATCACTTTTTCAGCTTTATATTGGGTCAACAAGAATATGTTTTTACTTTTCCATAAAAAAACCATTAACAATTTTCCGTTAATACGCAAAGTTAAGTTTTTTCACCCCTCATTTCTTTCTGTTTTATTTACAAACTTAAAAGGTATCATTCACGATCAACCACTCACGTCTGTCGTCGAGTCGATCGATACCGCCGAGTCGTCGTCCTAATTAAACACCGGCACACTCCATTACGTGTGTTGCCGTCATAAGGGGTAATTTTCGCGGTCCAATAAATGTTTCGGTTGAATTTTGGCCATCCTATAACACAGGCCAATGACCGAAACAGTTATTCGTTCCAGCCGCGAAAACGTACCCCTGGTCAATCTGTTTTAATCTGTCTGCGGATTGGTTGATAGCGCGAAAGGTCCCGTTTTTGAGCCAATAGTCTTCCTGGATAGTAAGCTCACGGCATCAATCTGCTTTATACACGTGGTTACCATGTACCGAGATAGTCGATTTCCCAGGATTATCACAATATTTCTTTTCTTTTCGTTTCCTTTTCTGGACTCCAGTTTATTCTATAAAAATCTGGAAACATTGAATAACGATAATGTATAACCAAATAGTGAACTTTTATGACCAATTGGAAAAGAAATCCAGCAATGATGGAGTGGGCATGTCGGAGCCTCCGAGCGTAAAAGACCACGAGGCAAGCACTACAAAATGCTACTATGCACTTTACCTACCTGAACCCACCACACAAAACTATATGCATCGTGTATCGTGTATAATGGTGCCACACTGCGCCACGATGTTCGTGAGGGGACGGCTGTTACCTGTCCCGCGAAAAACAAAAGCCCCACACAAACCTGCTATTGGCAGCGCAACTGCACGATGCACTGCCAGCGATAGCTCTATGGTCCGTGTGTATGATTTACGTAGATTGAAATGACGGCTGTTATGTGTGCCGCGGGGGCGCCGTGAAAAACAGTGCGGTGATTAATAACGATCGTTTCATTGTGGAAATTACTGATTGACACTAAATTTAGGACCGAACAGTGGCTGCGATTTTTTGTCGGGGCACTGACAATTTTGCACGGGCGCAGATTTTTTTGTCCGGGCGCTACATTTTTTGTCCGGGCGCATTTTGTATTTTGAAAATTTTGTCCGGGCGCAGCGCCCGGACAAAACCGCGTGTGGAGAACCCTGACTTTAGAAGCCCAACTATATTGGGGTTAAATCTTTATCAATCACTATCAGTATCAGGCAATCCCAGTTATAGTTATTAGTTGGGCCGTCCCAACTGAACAGCAACAGTGACTACTCGAGTTGGGACCAGTCCCAACTGTCAACTATTGAACTACTTCAACTACACTACAGGCAGTTGGGACAATTCTAGACCCAGTAACTGGGGCACTGTAATTGTTTTGACATCTTAACCGAAGATGTAAAACAAATGTTTAAAAATGGAGTACAGTGCCCCAGTCTGCCAGTTACTGGGTCTAGGACGATTCTAAAAAAAACAAAGTTGGGCCAGAACATTGACGCTAAAAAGATATGAAGATCCGAAGACACCACAACTACGATAATTAGTGACAATATAGCCCACCTTTTGGGCTGTTATGGCTCTCTTTTAACATCGGTCTTATCATAGTCGCCATTACAGCCCACCATCTATACATTGCTCACACTTTTAAAACTTAGCGTTTTAGACATATGGTGGGCTGTAATGAAGACTTCTGGGTGTAATAAAAAGGACTTTTGACCACATGGATGAGGAGACTTTCAGGGCACTATTCAAGACATGGTTCGTCCACATCTGGAATATGCCAACAGCGTTTGGTGCCCCTACTTGAAGAGAGACATAAACAAATTAGAAAAAGTGCAACGGAGAGCGACCAAGATTGTTCCATCGTTAAGGGATTTGCCTTATGGAACAAGGCTCCTTGATCTACCAATGCTTACTTACAGAAGACTGCGGAGTGACCCCATACAAGTATTCAAAGTGATGCATGGATTCCAGGATTTTCAACCAGACAAGCTATTTGACATGTCAAGAAATGTAGAGGGACTGAGGAGCCATAAGGTGACGTCGCGCGCTATTTTATGTCACTCACCCAATGAACATGCAACTTCAGCGTCACGGGTAAGTTGCATCTACATCTACATCTACATCTACGCTGGTTGTACTCAGCAAAGTCCACTTCTGGATGTAAAAGCTGCATATTCATTAGATGGGCAAGTCTCAAGCTACAGAACCGCGAATGTCACCTCATACATATTTATGACTTGGCAGACCAGCCGGGTGCCCTGACTTTCTCAAGATCAACAGTAGTGAATCATAAGTAAGATGGCGGCCCCCAAGGCACGACGAACTTCAATGTAATTTTTGTACACAATTTTTTTTTGCCATTTTCAAATCATCACATCTGGACAAAAGCATCATTTGGTAAGCCCTGCAATATAATATCATAAAAATTCTAGTTGCGATAATCGTAACCCTCCTCTCCCGACGGGCTGAGAGGAGGGTTACGATTATCGCAACTAAAAAATTCCTCAGATGTAGCAAACAAAGTGAAGTAGGTTAGAGTAGTATGGGATGTTTATAAAGTGGGAGAAATTTGCGATCAAAGAGGTACGACTTGCTCGTACTTTTAAAACTTCGCGTTTTAGACATGTATGGATGGTGGGCTGTATAGACGATGTGACCTCTGACGTCATTTGAAAATCATAACATGATGCGCGCGCATGTCGCCGGGCAAAACCTTTGTGTACTTGACAGCCAGCTAGAAAGTACACGCAATATTACCATGACTACGCGTCTTTTTGCCCGGCGGAACATGACTTGGACAACAGACTTGTCAACAGAGGGCGGTTTGAATGTAAACAGAGGTCACATCGTCTATAGTATGGTGAGTGTTATAAGACCGATGTTAAAAGAGAGCCATAACAAGGTGGGCTAAACCACCACCACATCATTCATTTCATGTCCATCGACCATGGACATGGTTTTGGTAATGGTAGATTAGACCCAGTAACTGGGGCGCTGTACTCATTTTTTGAAATTTTGTCTTTTGTCTTTCGTACTAGCGCCCCAGGAAATACATACGTCGCGATTCTGCATTCCCTAATATAATATGGCATCATTTTGAATAGGGAAGCCACAAAAAATGCCTCAGAACGACAAAAATACCCAACAAAATTGCTTTAAAAACGCCTACTGGCTTCTTCGTTTCTTGATATGTCTAAGGTGCAACATCAGGTATTTAAATAAATGTACTCACGATTTTGTTTTGTGCTGCAATTTTACGTTTTTGTCGAGTAGATCGGTGAAAACTCACCGTCAACACGCACGGTACCATACCATTACGCTAAAGGGGCAATAATATTACACAATACACCAATAGAGGGCGGCCGTTACGTGTGAATCTGGCACCTGCACACCCATGAATGGTATAGTCCAACCTCCGCGAGAAGGCAAGATGGTGGCCCACGGCTATGCTGCTTATTAGAGATAATTTTTTTCGCGTGAAATAAACCCAATTTTCATTAAAAAAATGTAACCTCAAACCTATGTATTCTCTTTTTTAGCCCATACTTTACAGTTCTATGCCTCTTTTGTCGATTTAAAATGTATATTGGAGGTGTTGACGACGTGTATTTCCTGGGGCGCTAGTACGAAAGATAAAATAAAAGACAAAATTTCAAAAAATGAGTAGGCCTACAGCGCCCCAGTTACTGGGTCTAATGGTAGATTAAAAATAAATCCATCGGTGTAAATTAGTTACCTTCCCAGTCCCGATATAGCTCAATGAAGGGTGCATCCTGAGAAACGTTTGTACGTCTTTTGAAAGTGTTGTTAAATGCTGTAAATCCCTCTGGCCATGTGTTTCAAAATTTGTTCTGCTGGGCGCCGCCATTTTGAATCATAGTGAGTAGACGGACAAGATCTAGCGATAGAGGGCGCTAATTTAATACTCGCTGGTGGTTTCACCCCTCTAAATAGACTCCCATAGCAAACAATGATAAATGCTAAATATTCAAAAATTCTCAAAAAATAGTTAAAAGTCTCTCAGCCTCTTGAAAACCAATCAAATATATTTTCAGACCACTAAACTTCAGATTTCTTTTCAATTTTTGGCAGGTCAGCCGTTTGGAATTTTTGCTAATTACCCCAGAAAAAAACACCCCCGAAAATGTGTTTTTTCCCAAACCGACTTGCCGCCAGTTTTCATGAGGCACTCCTCCAATTCCCAAGCTAAATAGGACCAACTTTAAAGCCCAAATTTATCAAATCTCCTCAAAACTTGAAACCCAGAACCCCCAGGTTGTGATAAGTTCTTATAATTACACACTCTATTAGTTGCATGACCCCCAAAACGTTATAATTAAAAATAAGTTGTGGGTTTACAAATTATGATAAGTAGCTTGGCGCATGAATTTTTGGTCGATTTAGAGTAGTGCACCCTGGTGTGTGTGGTCGCCAGCATGCACACGTACAGTCTAGAAATAGCAGACCCATCACCCACTCAGACACAAAACTATGGTGTTCCATATGTGCCACTCCTTTCCGTCGCCTTTTCAATTTTTTCCGTCGCCTTTTCAATTTTTTCCGTTGCCTTTTCAATTTTGGTCCGTCGCCTTTTCAATTTTGGTCCGTCGCCTTTTCAATTTTGGTCCGTCGCCTTTTCAATTTTGGTCCGTCGCCTTTTCAATTTTGGTCCGTCGCCTTTTCAATTTTGGTCCGTCGCCTTTTCAATTTTGGTCCGTCGCCTTTTCAATTTTGGTCCGTCGCCTTTTCAATTTTGGTCCGTCGCCTTTTCAATTTTGGTCCGTCGCCTTTTCAATTTTGGTCCGTCGCCTTTTCAATTTTGGTCCGTCGCCTTTTCAATTTTGGTCCGTCGCCTTTTCAATTTTGGTCCGTCGCCTTTTCAATTTTGGTCCGTCGCCTTTTCAATTTTGGTCCGTCGCCTTTTCAATTTTGGTCCGTCGCCTTTTCAATTTTGGTCCGTCGCCTTTTCAATTTTTTCATCGTGGGTCCACGTGACTACCAGGTGATTATCACCAAAATGTATACGTTGCTTCATCCACAGTCGAGACCAGATAGCTATGGGGCGCCGTTTGTCAATTAATTGTTTAGCGTATTTTTGACGTGTTTTTACCATGGTTTGTAATAATTAGATGTAAACCATAGAAAGTGCTGTCAATTTATTTTGTGGTTTACATACAATCAAAGCTTATAAATTATGGTTTATAAACCATGAAAATTGAATCATCATAAAACATGGTTTATAAACCATGGTTTATAAACCATGAACATTGAATCATCATGTCGGAACCTGTTATAAATTGCATTATAACTACTTTAAGGTTGTCCGACGAAGTTTATTTTTAATATAATTTCTACTTCTTTAGCATTCGCGAAAAGGGCAAGATGCTCTAATTCCCCTTAGTTTACTAGTCCAGAAAGTGTTATAACACCTCCATGGGAGAAGGGTAGAATTTGCTGTTCCCACGATATTCTGCTGACCACAGCATATTTGGCACATCCGGAACTACCCCAGGGACATTACGTAAAGCCTGCCTGCATTCGCACCATTTTGCAAGTTATGTCTTAGTGTTAGATTTTGCCACGTTCGCCACCAACCTTCCAAATTTGGTCGTCTTTGCTGACCACGTAATTATTTAAAAATGTTAGTCCACTAGTCTTTTTGTGATTGGTTGAAGCTCATTAGGACATCATTGTTTTAAGACTTTGACCAATCAAATAGTTTAATTCTGTCCGAGTGCGTGACCAGCCGGGTTTTTAAACCCATGTTTCGCTCCTGGCTCCTCAGAAGCGAGAACGGCCTGAGATGCTAAGTCAGAAAAAGTGTCCCGCTATACACTTTGTCTTGACTTGATTGGAACGCGACGACTTTTCCCTAAAAGTGGTTCCTAAACTATTGCATCCCTTTTTCACGTGCTCTGTTGATGTACTAGCCCCCCAGGTCCGCTTTGGTAGATATGACCCGGTTCATCTCTCCACCTTGCCCCGCGCCCAGTGGGCAAAATACGTTGAATTAACGTTGAAGCAACGTCATATGTCGACGTTGGAGTAACGTTGAATGATGATGTATTTGCAAATTGAATTAACGTTGAGTACTGACGTAGATACAACGTTAAACTCACTACGTTGTTTCAATGTCGGCATGTATACGTTGTTTTCATGTCAAAGTTCTACGTTGGTCCAACGTTTGGGCCAACGTACAGTTAATCTAAAACAATGTCTTCGAGTTGAACTTTCTTGTTATGTAGTTAATGCCCATTAGTAATTAGTATGCTTATAAGGTATATGCTTATAAGGTATATACATGTAAGATATGATACCAATAACTAAATACATTCTACACTATAACTACAACTTATACAGGCCTATACATCCTTCTCCACTGCATGTCTTGTATTTATATAGTCCAGGATCTACAGAATTTCCAGTCATGGTTATAACACCTTTTTAAAATAAAACTATTTAATTTTTAATTCACATCTTGGAATGACACATGTTTCTTTGTACTTTTGATGTACATATTTTCTTACAAACGAATTACAAAAAAAAGTACAAAAACTTGCCTGGGAAATTCCTAAATTCAACCAAAATTGTTTTGATATTGTCAGAAAAAGTCATACACTTCTAAGTCCCGCCCACAAATTTGCATAAGTTTCAACGTTGTCCCAACGTTGTCTCAACGTTGGCTCAATTTTAGCATCTTTTCAAAAGGCGCTCATACCCAAAAGGAATGTATAGCTTTTTGCTTGCCAAATGTTAATGCAACATAGGAATGATATAAAATTAGGTTTGAGATGTCGCATCAATTACCTGAACTTAGTATAAAAACAACATTTCCATACACAAATAATTATCCCCCAAAATGTTAAATTTTAACTTCTTGTCAACATGTTGTGCACGAAAACCTAGTAGAAATGTTAAGCTTTTTACTTGCCAAATATTAATGCAACACAGGAATTGTACAAATTTGAGTTTGAGATGTCGCATTATCTACCTGATTTGAACTCGGTGTAAAAAATGTTTTTCCATACAAAAAAACTAGAAACAATTAGGCCTACCCACAAATTGTTAATTTTTAACAAATAGCAACAAAAATGTGAATATTTTAATGGTTGGGGCGACCTCAAGTGCAGTCGTGAACTAAAAGCCTAGAGGAAGCCAACTTTGATCGCATTTTTAGGGCTGGCTTTAGGCCTATATCGACCCCATTGTAGAATAGGTGACCTTTTTCAACATTTGACCGTCCTTGCATTTCTGTACTGCTCTGTGGTACTAATGGAAATATTACATTATTATTTGGACCACGAATAATGCCTTTTATTTTGCGGTGATTTTAATCAATGTTATCTGGGCTATTTCTTGGAATCCTCGCCCCTCATGTGTCTATGTTTCTTGTGATCTTCTTGGTAATTTTCTTGATGGAAAATGGTTAAAACGAGGCAATAGATGGCTGGTAATAATAATATTAGTATGTTACTGACTGATAGTCTGACCGGACACAAATTATTTTGTTCAATATTTTACCATAGAGGAAGGATTTTATAAATGTAAGTGTTCACCATAATTAAGTATGCTAAATTCAATGTAAGAGTGTTTGGTTTAGCTCAAATCTAGATAAAAAAAGCAACTGCAACTTTTATCCAACATTGCACATAGGCCAAAAACGTTACATTGAAAAAACGTTACCAGAATGACGTTGGGTCAACATTGATTTTAGGTTGTTATTATCGCGACGCAAAAACTACCTTTATCCAACATTGCACATAGGCCAAAAACGTTACATTGAAAAAACGTTACCAGAATGACGTTGGGTCAACATTGATTTTAGGTTGTTATTATCGCGACGCAAAAACTACCTTTATCCAACATTGCACATAGGCCAAAAACGTTACATTGAAACAACGTTACCAGAAAGACGTTGGATCAACATTGATTTTAGGTTGTTATTATCGCGACGCAATAACAACCTTTATCCAACATTGCATCAACGTTAATTAGTATACGTTGAAACTACGTTGCCAAATTGACGTTGGATCAACATTGCTTTTTGGTTGTTATAATCGCGACGTTATTTCAACACTTTTCCAACGTTTACACAACGTCAAACTACAACTTAAAACAAACATCGCAAATGTGACGTTGAAATAACGTTGTTTTATGGTATTTCGACGTTGTGACGCCATATCAACCCAAATTCAACGTTGAAATAACGTTGTGTGCCCACTGGGCGGCTTCTCAACCCCTTTCATCGCCTTCTCCTGGACCTTGAGGTTGTCATCTTGGAGCCCATCTGAGTGACGTGCACCTTCCATCCCCAGCCGTAGAAGTGCAGATAAACCCAGCTAAGATCTTTACCAATATCCATGTATTTTCACAGATGTATTTTTTTATATTTTATCAAGTGTTAAATCGTATTCCATTTGATGATAATAATTTCTAACTGAAGCTATTGTATTTTAACCTACACTTGTATTTATCAAATTCTTTATATTTCAATTGCTTGTTTATCATTTACATACTGTTGTTGGCATTGATTCGTATGAACAAATAATAATACGGTGATTCCAGTTAGAGAATCAAACCACATTATATAGCTGTCCGTTGCGTTTATTACCGAGCAAGTTTCCCTTACACAACATCGAACCGTTCGCAGGCTCGTATTTAAATAGAGGTAAAACCTGTGACAATCATAAAACATGGTTTATAAACCATGAAAATTTAAGCGCCTTCAAAACATGGTTTATAAACCATACAAATTTAAGCATCAAAACATGGTCTACAAATCATGGTTTATAAACCATGATTTGTGAACACACGTTTTTTATGGTTTATAAACCATGAATCATGATTTGTAAACCATGTTTACATGTTTTGTGCTTAATTTTTCATGGTTTATAAACCATGTTTTATGATGATTCAATTTTCATGGTTTATAAACCATAATTTATAAGCTTTGATTGTATGTAAACCACAAAATAAATTGACAGCACTTTCTATGGTTTACATCTAATTATTACAAACCATGGTAAAAACACGTCAAAAATACGCTAAACAATTAATTGACAAACGGCGCCCCATAGCTATCTGGTCTCGACTGTGGATGAAGCAACGTATACATTTTGGCAACAGCGGTATGCCCCCCAAAGGTCGAATTTCCTTTGGAGTCATGTGATAATCACCTGGTAGTCACGTGGACCCACGATGGAAAAATTGAAAAGGCGACGGACAAAAATTGAAAAGGCGACGGACCAAAATTGAAAAGGCGACGGACAAAAATTGAAAAGGCGACGGACCAAAATTGAAAAGGCGACGGACCAAAATTGAAAAGGCGACGGACCAAAATTGAAAAGGCGACGGACCAAAATTGAAAAGGCGACGGACCAAAATTGAAAAGGCGACGGACCAAAATTGAAAAGGCGACGGACCAAAATTGAAAAGGCGACGGACCAAAATTGAAAAGGCGACGGACCAAAATTGAAAAGGCGACGGACCAAAATTGAAAAGGCGACGGACCAAAATTGAAAAGGCGACGGACCAAAATTGAAAAGGCGACGGACCAAAATTGAAAAGGCGACGGACCAAAATTGAAAAGGCGACGGACCAAAATTGAAAAGGCGACGGAAAAAATTGAAAAGGCGACGGAAAAAATTGAAAAGGCGACGGAAAAAATTGAAAAGGCGACGGAAAAAATTGAAAAGGCGACGGAAAGGAGTGGCACATATGGAACACCATACAAAACAACAACATAAAGATCGACAAGCGTAAAGCATATGGAAACGTTGCGGCCAAAAATACGCGCAGTGTTTGTAAACATGCGCGCTCCATATACTTTTCCCCCATTTTTCAGCTTCACAAACCCGAATATCTTTCGTTCTTTGTAATAAATCTTCACAGTTCAAACACATTTAATTAGGAAAATAATTCCTTTTCATTTGTATGGTAATTTAAACGAATTTAATTGTGACTTTAGACCGGACTAGACTGGGGTGATTTAAAAAGAGACCAGATGCACTTTTAACGCTGCGTGTCCCACCGCACCTAATGTGTTGCTTGCTTTATTCAGAAAAGTGAAACAGCGCCAACATCCGCCGGTCGATTTTTTCAGTTCAAACAGTATTCGCACCAGAATCAATACATTTTCAAGTGATGTTAAGTGTTTGCTGATTGGATGAGATTCAGTTCCGGACTTTTAATCACCAATAAGAACTAAGCTTTAATAAATACATAGCGTGGTTGTGTGTGTACGTGCGCGCGTGCGCGCCCACACACAAGGACTGACCTACCCAATGGACGAGAATCGTGGAGGCAGTGTTTACAAGGTAAATTTGTGCATAAGTCTTGAGAGTTTTACCTACAAGTTTATGTTACTATTACAACGATTAAATACAGGTTATTTTGGTAGTAAAATCGGTAAAGTTGCATTTACAAACGACTGTTAAAAAGCAAAGGTAAAAAGTTTGTAATGCAGTCGATGAAACTTTTTTTTAAGTACGTGCAATAGCGATCGATAACGTCGATCCCATTTTACGCGTGGGTATGTTGCAAACGAGTACAGTAACTCAACACAGTACAGTAGTGTCACACACAGTAGTGTTTCCACACAGTAGTGTGTAAACAAAAAATGACAAGAACGATGATTACAAATACACTTAAAGTTATTCTTGTTCCGAGTCGTAGCTCTTGTCCAATGTCACGTCCCTTCTAAACTAAAGTTTAGATACAAATTTATGTTGACAAGGCCAAGGGCAAGGCAAGGTGTGTAATTTAAAGCTAAACATATTGTTTTTAACTTTTTTCGCGTTTTGTATTAATTGCTCATGTTCAACTTGGATAGTTCCTAATCTTAGTACTAAATCAAATTTGTATGTGAACACAGAACTTTCTAAAACAATTAAGAGCATATAAAGTCAAACTACGACATTTATATTACAACTCTCTTTTACCCCAATCGTCACTCCCCTCACGCCCCGTTTTTTTTTTATGAAGACAAACTCTCCCCTCATTGCTGCTTGCTGCGTGCGTGGTCACCCCCGGGTAATAATAGTAGTGTCCATTTACTGCTCCAGAGTCCGCGCGCGCCCGCGCTTTATGCACAGTGCGGGGTGGCCAAAAACAGCTGAAACGTTTCCATATGAGATCGACAAACGCCCATCCACGAGCGGTTGACCTAAATCTTTGTCAGGTAGGTCTTTAGCCCTGTGCCGTCCCAACTTGACAATAGTCCAACGTGTTCAAGTTGTGGGATGGGCGTCCCAACTGTAGTTGGGATCGCCCAAGGCCGGCATAGTCATAGAAATTAGAAGTAGAACCCTACAGGTATCGTAGGACGTCCTGTATCGTAGGACGTCCTGTATCGTAGGACGCCCTGTATTCAGGGCGTCCCTGAAATCGAGGCAAACCTTTGACCTCTCTGCGCGCGATGTAAACGAGGCATATAACCAACACGACCACTGATCTCTATATACTGACTGGATAGCGCTTCGACGCATACGCTGTGGGACAGTGCATTTACCAAACTATTTCTTGCAAACCCCCTTTCTGCAAAAATAGTTTCGTCCATATGTAGTCTGTCTCTGGCACACTGGAGGTCGCCCTTTTACTGTTTTCTTTTTCTATTATTAGCGTGAGTATTTACCAGCACGTCGTCAACTTATCATACAACAGGGTGCGGGTCATCATTTTGTCCATGGGTATTTTTGAAAGACATCAAGATGTCTTTGAGATGTCTTTACAACAGCACTTGTCCCAATATTTCTTTCACCCGTCATTACAGTGCATGCATCCCATCGTGACTCAAGGGGGGGGGGGGGGGGCTGGCAGGAAAAGTAAAGTTTTAGTATCTAAAAACCCTTGAAATTTCATTAAAATGTTACAATCTAACCTTCAGTAGTAGAAAGCCCACATGACAGATTAGGGTTAAATTAAATTTTTATTATCTAAAAACTAACTATCTGTCCCATCTTACCCCAGTATTTAAACAAAAAACGTGGCAAATGTTCAAAATTATGGTTTACGGGACGGGGGAATTCCATGTCAACTCAACACTCACACATGGATTGGAAGTTGGAACAAATTTGGTGTTGACTTACAAAAAAATATAACTTTTCGGAGCTTGTGGTTTAGTCTTTGATATATAAAGAAAAATCTCAAAACTTATAAAAGTATACATGGAGAACCTAAAAACAAAATGTTCATTGTTTTAAAGGTCTTTAAATGGTCTCCATTTCATAAAATTAAACCAAAGTCAAAGCATGAAGCACAAAGAAAACCTTTATGCTTAAAATTTTACATTTTTAAATGGTTTTGATATACAAAGCAACATTGTAATTATTGTGATGGATTCTTTAAAAGTTTCTTGTGTTTTTCTTTTCCTGATGTCTATGAGAAAACGCATTGTCAGTGAATGCTCCTACAGAATTTGTAATAACAAAAATAAAACAATAAAACTATACTTTAAAAGAATGCAAACAAATAAATCAGTCAGTGAGTGAAAAGTTCAGTTCAGTTCAGTTTATTTTTTCAGAGTATCTGTATCATATAGACAATCAGAATGGGAAATTAAAAGATGTAGATAATTTAGACATGACATGGCACCAACAGAAAAGTCAATGCAAGACCAGAAGACTTTGCATAACAAAAACAAAACAAAACTTGACAAGGACAAAAGGAGACAAGGACAAGGCAAGAACAAAGCAAAACACAAGTTGACAATAATAAAATCATGTAATAAAACTATCTCATCATGGAAAAACATCCACCTTCAAAGGGACAACACATTCTGCAAAATTACTTCAGGGATGATATTATACAGTAATTCTTTACAGTACCTCACTTTTAACAACCTGACAAATCTCAATGCAACACATGAAATCAAGTCTTATAAAATAATGTCCCTTTGATACAATTATCATACTTAGTGGAGGTGTAACCCCCCAAAAATGGATCACTTGAATAAAGTAAATCAAACTTAACACTGGGGAAACAAATAAGAAACCACTAAAAACAACAGTGCCAAAGTAAGTCATAGATTAAAATCAAAATGGCTTTAAAACCTGTGTAAATGAAACACAAAGAAATACAATTAATCAAAACATAGTATTAAAAAATCGAATCCAAACATGTTCATAACAAAAGATATTTCCAAATCAGATTTCCAAAAATACAACTTTAGGAATGAAAATCCAAAGAAAGTAATGAGTATTAGGCCTATGATTGTCAAAATAAATAAAAATACAAAGTTTAAGCTTACCGAGTATGAATTTATTGAGGCAGGCAAGACTTAAAGGGTCTGTATACCTTTGGTAATGAATCTGAAAATTAATGGCAATAAAAACTTACTTGGTAAGAAGTACAGCAGCTTTGGGTAGTATAATGAATTTTGTGAAACTTTTAACTTCGAAATACTACGGTTATGGAAAAATATGTCACTTTTTATTACCCAACATTTGAATCTGATAAGCGTAATTGCCATAACACCTGTGTGGAAAATATTCGCTCCGGAATTTTGGTAATATCTCAAAAATGCGACCACCCTTTGAAGTGAAATTTTCACAGGTAAATTTTATTGTATAATACCTACATTTATAGGATTAACACGATCAGTAGGCTCCAATTACCAAACGTATACAGCACCTTTAAAACATGAAGAACCCCGACATACAATTTAAGAAATAGGTGATGGTGGAATAACACATAAATGTGGAGTATTTTCATTACGCTGCCAGGCTGCTATCTGAAGTAAACTATGTACAGGGGTGACTAACCACACAATACAAGGAGCAAGAGGGTTGTTTAGTACAAAATATTCTGAAGAATTTAACTTCTACCAGGGTGCTATAAGAGCTTAAGGTGGAAATATAAACAGTGGAAGAAGGGTAATTAACTCCATCATAAACAGTGGGTCTTTCTACACCTGTCACAGAGGATTTAAATTTTTTTGAATCATGACAATTTCAATTGTTACTAATGTAAAATTTACCAAGAAATAAACCATGAGGGAAACTGAATTGGCAAATTTAATTCCCTTTAGGGGTAAGCCTCTGATAGTGAGGATGATCCCGACTACTCTTTTGCATAAAGGTGAGGTGACTTTAAAAAAATTCTGCATTTGAGTTTGTCACGTAACAACTATTTCACTGAAACTAAATGGTGCATGTAACTTTTTGAAGGTGCATGTAAACTTTTTGATCTGCATGCACTGGTGCATGTAGTTTTTTTTTTCTAATTCGAAGCCTGGGGGTAATTTAAAAAAATTACTCACATGGGGTTCTAACATTTGACCTCTGGATTAATTATCATGATGTTGACACTATACCAGCTTTGAGTCTCGTTGTCTGACCTGTTCTATCAAAGCATGACTCTTCAAAATGATCAGAGCAGATAATTCTTTTCTTTGATGGGCTCCAATTGTCCCGCTTCATGCTGATCCCCCATTTCTTTAAGATACTAGGTTGACTGATTGAAAAGCTGAAACAAATGGAAAGAAACAGTTTAAACATGTTTTTCTTTATTTTTTTCTATTTTTGTTCAATTAACAATATAAGAACAAGAGTAAATATTTAGAATCAGCTGTAAGTTATGATAGTCTACATTAGTCTAGCACCATATGTCACTGTAAAATGGCTAATGAAAAAGCATCATCTCCAACCTGCATGTTGTATGCCATGATTATTACCAAAGGAAATGCACACAATCATATACTAAAAACAACTATCAGTTCAGTTAAGTATGGGTTCTAAAAGCTACAAAGGGATAGAGAAGAAATGGACAAGCTTGCAGTGATTTACCTAACCCCACTTATGTGGCAAACTTGGAGTCGTCGGCCTCAAAAGTGGGGCTATGATTTACCGTAAACTAAAATTCTCAGTTGGTTGGTCATCTGCTGTGATCTGTGATGCCAAATGTAGCTAGAACAAAACCCCAACCTTTCTCTCTAAAGAAATACTAACTTTGCAACATTTTCTGATATAGTTTATGGATATATCAAACCAAACAAAGGGGGGAATGTGTAGTCAAGTGAATGTGCACACAAATCCATGGATGTTTGTCATTTTGCCAACGATATGACCAACCAATGCCAAATGTGTGCAACTACAAAGTGCAAGCCCAAGTCAAGACAGTGTTGGTTGTTAATTCAGATAAAAATAGTTTATAGATACTTACGGATACTTACAGAACCTCGGGCTCTGAAGTTGTGCCCCCCTTGAATTTGAAGTACGTGTCACACCAGTTTTTATTCATAAAATCATATAATTCATAATGATTATCATTAGACATTATGAATCATATTTTTCTTTTGACTTTAATTAATAATTGTCACAAATGTTTGTAAATATCGTTTCATAAACAACCTTCTTCATACCTGGAAATTGTGCGGTGTTTATTTATGAAAAACGAAAATGCAATTCAGGGCCAGGCGACATTCTCGCCGTAAAAAGTACAAAGACATGACTACAAGTACAATCATGTATGTACATGTACCAATCAATGTATGTACACAATACACACGTTTTATATCCTTCAACGTGTGAAAGATACACTACAAACACTGCTTACAAGTACAAACAAATTACATCGTTTTAAAACCTGTTTATTCCACTTAATTTCCAAATGAAAAAATTAAACCATAAATGCTTACACATAAAATGTATTTCCACATCCTCGCTGGCATTGTTGAGGTCAAGAACGATGATCAAAAGGAGACAAGAAGACAGGACAGTCTACTCATTTTTATTCATCAGCCGTTTGTTGACAATAGTTACCGGATCGGACCGACCGATGATGTGAGTAGTAAGATGGCGGCCCGATCGATGCGGCGCCTTCATCGCACGAACCCGAAGCGCTATCCAGTCAGTATATAGAGATCAGTGAACACGACGTATGAAGCTAAACCACGGTGGTTGTGATTAAAATACGCATGCGCAAATTTTGATTAGTCTTCTGCAGTCGTAATGTTGTGTTTATTTTTGAGCCAATACTATTTACTGTATTAAACTAAACTAAAGTTCAACCCCGTCATATTTTGTCACGTAAATGCTTTGGGTAAGTATTAAGCGGCTTAGTAAACTGTCCACTGACACTTTTTTTACGGTTGGATCATGCATGGAGGTTTTCTTACCCTGTGTTCGCATTATTTCCCAAATAAACAGTGTGATTTGAATATTCAGCAAGTGGGTTGACATTATCATGAATATGCAATTTGGCGGAAATTCAACCCAGTGTTTTGCATCTCAATTTTTTCACACGGGAGGGCGCTAAACAGCTCTAAAAGTTGCTAAACTCCATAGCTAGCAACCAATGCTAGTGCTAAATATTCAAAAATAGTCAAAAAATATTTAAAGTATCTAGGCCTCTTGAAAACCAATCAAATATATTTTCGAACAACTAATTAAACTTCAGATTTCTTTTCAATTTTTGGCAGGTCATCAGCTTTTTGGAATTTTTGCTAATCACCCCGGCCCCAGAAAAAAGCCAAATGTGTTTTTTTCCTAAACCGCTGCAAGTTTACATGAGCACTTTTCCACTTCCCAAGCCAAATAGGACGAACTTTAAAGCCTAAATTTATCACGTCTCCTAAAAAGTTGAAGCAAAGAGCCCCCAGGTTGTGATAAATCGTTATAGGCCCCTAATTACACAATATATTAATATATTAATTGCATGACCCCCCCCCCCCAAAAAAAAAAACCCCAAAAAACCCGTTATTATTCCAAAGAATTTGAGGGCCTAGAAATTATGATAGCCAGTTTTTCGCATGACTTTTGGCCTATTTAGTGGTGTACCCTGAAAAATGGGGCTTCGTCTCTCGACACCACCAGTGGCTATTGTAAAAATATATTACATCAAAGATAATTGAGCTAGAACAGAACACGAACAAACATAAACAATAATATAAAGTTCATGTTTTGCTCTTTTGCCTTTTTTGTTCCTTGTTTTGTTTCATGTTTTATGCTTTTTAGTTATTTTTTATAATTGTTCAAATTTTTCCACCCCCTGCAGTTTTGCTCTTAGATAGAGTTACTTGCCTGTTTACAATGTCATTTCATTTGTGTCCCCTCATCGGAATTTTTTGTATTGCTCTTAAACCATTTTGATGTATAGACTTGCTTTTTTTTACGTATATCATTTTTGGTGTGTTTTTCTGTGTTTGTCTCTGCTTGTTTGCCTTTTTAAATTGTTTTGTGATTTGTATTATCTTCTGTGCTTTTTATATGCCCCCTCTTGCCTTAATGTATTTTTAGGGTTTTAGGAGACATACGCCTTTTGGCGACAGTAATTTTTTTAACTTTTATGCTCTCCTGGGCACCCCACTGTTTTACTTTGTTTTCTTAAATATTTTTAATGTATGTATGTGCTTGTAAATGTGATTGCCCGAATAAATATTATTATTATTATTATTATAAATTCCCCCTTTTATTTTTTGAAAACGTTTTTCTTTTCAGAAGAAAGCAAGAATAACAAGCACAAATACTGTCAACAGAAACAAGACGTGCTAATTAATATTTGGTCCGTTCCGGCCACGCGCTTCTAATTATGTTCTTTTTTGATCTAAAAAAATGTGTTTTGTTTGGGCGCGAGGAAGTTCAAAATATGCCAATACTTTTTAAACCAAACATACTTTTTAACACTGACAATTACGAAGGGGCTTTGAAAAGAGAGGAAAATGCGCAATTATTAAGGGATACAATGTCATAATAATGACCAAACATTTATCGGTAATAGAATTATTACAAACCGGTATATCTCATTTACAAATAACTGCTATGATAGATAGGCCTAATAAGTCATAATGACTTGTGCTATAGTTCAAATTAAATATAAGTCATTATTATGACTGGTACTGAAATAATTATAAGATGTAGGCTTTTGGTCATAATTATTATTACTTTGAATTAAAGTTTCTTTCTCTCTCAATGTCCATTTAGCGCATCCGTCGAAAACAATAGACAAACAAAGCAAAACAAAACAGAAAACACAGTTATCGCTCAATGCACTAAATAATTATTTGATTAAACAATGTTTGTACAGTTTGTAAAGTGATGTTATGTCAAGCAATAACTCAATTGCGACTTTATAAGCAGGACTACTTCGGTGTAATCATCTTTGACGATTATGTCTCGTATCTCAAATGAACGATAGTTAACTTGACTGAAGGGAAATAGATAGGGCTTACCCATTTTTATACATAAATCAATTCAACTTTAAATCACCACACTGGATAATATTTTTTAAGCATTTTCAAGTTGATGCGCTTTATGGTTGGAAGAGTCTTATAATTTTAGGTGATATACAAATTTGATTTTTTAAATAAATAAATAAAAAATGGCACAGCATGATTTAAACTTTACTTTTACTGGCTAATTTAAATCCATTTAAGTAAAGTTTATATCAACATTGGTTTGAATGTTTGTGACTATTGAAAACTTTTTAAAAGTTGTCAGTGAAGCAATTTCTTTGAAATCACACAACTATTTACCGTCACTTTGACATTCTTACCGATCCATGGCTTTAATGATCACGACAGTATGGAAGGCATCTTGTATATTTGTTGAATATCAAGTCGTCTCCAAATGCAGGAAAGCGTAAAAGTTATAGGCCTATCACGGTTGGAGGGGATTTTAGGCTTTCCTCCCTGATTTGTCACTACAGAAGTTGCATTTTCCAATGCAAAAGGAACCCAAATCTAATAATAAACACAAATACATGCGCATAAAATAATACGCGCGGCAGCATGTTCTCCAATAATTTTGATCAAGGTTTTTATCACAACCACGGAGGAAGGAAAATACATGTATTTCCTTCCTCCATGTCACAACTGAGACGTGATTATGACAAAATGTCCATGGCAAAATTTATTCAAAATTATAAAACCCAAGTTGGGAGTTTTGCATCGTACTCTTCCCGGTCTCACGAAGAATACATTATCGAGAACAGATGCCCAACACTTATTTACAACAAATCCCGTCCCGACGCACGGTTGATTCTATAACTATTTTGAAATTGGAAAAAATGTGTTTAACTTAAATACCAAAAGGTGTACTTTATTTAAAAGGCATAACATGCACAAATCTTTGATAATTCAAACAAAAAACAAAAAGTTTCCTTTTTCGTATTAATCAATTTTAAAAAAAAGTGCGCTATAGGCTTTTATGCGGAGTTCCCTTCCCCATCCAAATATCAATTGACTTAATTAGTGCTAGGCCTATATCAAACAAACAAAAGTACACTGAATATGGAGATCAATTAGGTGACAATTTGCATCGGAAAATGCCATTAAAAACTTTGATGTAACAAGTTATATCCCTCCCTCCACCGTTGACAATAACCTTTGCCCAAGAAACTTAACTCTAGAATGTAAATATGAAATGAAGATAAACACAAAAAGCAGTTGAAAATAAATCAGAGGAAGCTATTACTGCATTTGGTGCGTCTATCTGCACAATCTTTATTTCTTTAATGATAGGAAAGTACGGTCTTATTCCATTGTTGTTTCAAAAAAACATTGTTAATTTGCAGTTGGAAATACGTTGTACAAAAGTTTTAAATGATGCAAAGAAACAATCACTCTTCAGAATTGTGGTTGCAGCCAATTTAATTACTATTTCTGTAATGTGGAAATTTGATTACGAGGATTATAAAACCATCTTTATTTATGATATATCTTTGATGGTGAGTTGTTTTATTTGGTTAAAAGTATAGTTTAAAAAAATGAAAGTGGTACCAATCTCCCTAGACGCAATATTTCCACCAAAGGTTATTTCAAAGATTCAAAATACTTCCATCATAAAAGTATGGAACTTTAATCTAAACATGAGAAGAAAATGTATGCATTTGTACAATTCGTTTTGACAATGATACATAGCAGTACAGCATTGTCCATGTTCAACTTGTACAATATAGAATAAATTGCACATTGAATTTAGGAAGGTTCATGTAAATGATACTACAAAAACTGCTTTAAAAACAACCAAGCTTCTTTAATTATTCCTTTTTCCCACAAATAGAAACGATAATGCCACCCACAAATGTCTTGAGCCATTAATAAAAGCTGAACTTTGATGCGTTGGAGGGACGAAATCATCTGCTCTGCAACTTGGCTACTTGTGGCCTTGTATCTTGAACACCCATCTGTTTGTATCCAATGGAATAGGCTGATGAAAGAATACAAAACGGAAATACATACTTAGTTGAAATTAATAAAATTTTAGATATGAGATGAGTGGCTGTGGCAAAATATTATTTTGTTTTAGGGCAGGGTAACACAAGTATGTCAGAAGACTACACATTCATTTCCCATGTATTTATTTTACATAAAGACAAAACAACTGTTATTTTTGGTATGCCAAAGCGTTCCTTCAGCTTTAAGTGTCTGTAAACTTGCCTCAAAGTTTATAGTTGTAATTTTCTTTTTAAACTGTTTTATGATAAAACCTACTTGTTCATGAATGTATGTCTTCGGGTTTTTAATTGAATTTGTATTGAAAATTGAATTTAGGCAAGTACTTACCATGGGGAAACAAATCTGAAAATACTCCAGGCGTCAGTCATTCTCATATCCTGTTAAGCATCCTTCCTGCAACTGGTCATTGTGCTCTTTTAGCTGTCCATTGTACAAATTTCCCTCTGAAAAAGTTGACAGCTCAAAATGGGTCACATCATCATCAAGCCCTTCCTCAGATTCAACCAGGTCAGCTACTTATAAGGACACTGTGAACAAAATCAATAGAAGAACAGTCAATACAACAAGAACAACTACAATAGGGGTTTCATAGTTTGCTTCATCTAGGATCAGACCTGAAATTTTTAGCTCTTAATGTGTTAAGATAAGACAGGTGAATGAGCAACACTCTTCATTTTCTACACAATAATCTCATAAAAGTATTGCACTGGCTCCCTGTTCTAAAAGTATTGTTTGTAACATTCTTCTTCCAGTCTTCCATTGTGAAGACCAACCCCCAAAATATAACAAATAACCAGTGTCTCTATAGCTTTGCTGAAAATTAATTCCTGTGGTCTGTTCTGGGCAGATTTTCTGTATTCTGTTGCATCTTTTCCCAGTAGTTTCTGTCACTCCAATACGCTAGCTTTGATTGTGTTGTTTTCTATTAAACTCTGAGAAGGACTCTGAGAAGCCTCGGTTGCAGTTTGCTTAGCATCATTTGTGTATGGTTGTTACACTACACAACACATGAAGCCCAGTGTACGGTTGTGTAGTTTCCCATTGAGTTGTGTACGGTTGTGTAGTTTCCCATTGAGTTGTGTACGGTTGTGTATAGTTTCCCATTGACTTGTGTACGGTTGTGTAGTTTCCCATTGAGTTGTGTACGGTTGTGTAGTTTCCCATTGAGTTGTGTACGGTTGTGTATAATTTCCCATTGAGTTGTGTACGGTTGTGTATAATTTCCCATTGAGTTGTGTACGGTTGTGTAGTTTCCCATTGAGTTGTGTACGGTTGTGTAGTTTCCCATTGAGTTGTGTACGGTTGTGTAGTTTCCCATGAGTTGTGTACGGTTGTGTATAGTTTCCCATTGAGTTGTGTACGGTTGTGTATAGTTTCCCATTGAGTTGTGTACGGTTGTGTATAATTTCCCATTGAGTTGTGTACGGTTGTGTAGTTTCCCATTGAGTTGTGTACGGTTGTGTATAGTTTCCCATTGAGTTGTGTACGGTTGTGTATAGTTTCCCATTGAGTTGTGTACGGTTGTGTATAGTTTCCCATTGAGTTGTGTACGGTTGTGTAGTTTCCCATTGAGTTGTGTACGGTTGTGTAGTTTCCCATTGAGTTGTACGGTTGTGTAGTTTCCCATTGAGTTGTGTACGGTTGTGTATAGTTTCCCATTGAGTTGTGTACGGTTGTGTATAGTTTCACATTGAGTTGTGTACGGTTGTGTAGTTTCCCATTGAGTTGTGTACGGTTGTGTAGTTTCCCATTGAGTTGTGTACGGTTGTGTAGTTTCCCATTGAGTTGTGTACGGTTGTGTAGTTTCCCATTGAGTTGTGTACGGTTGTGTATAGTTTCCCATAAGTTGTGTACGGTTGTGTATAGTTTCCCATTGAGTTGTGTACGGTTGTGTAGTTTCCCATTGAGTTGTACGGTTCGGTTGTGTAGTTTCCCATTGAGTTGTGTACGGTTGTGTAGTTTCCCATTGAGTTGTGTACGGTTGTGTAGTTTCCCATTGAGTTGTGTACGGTTGTGTATAATTTCCCATTGAGTTGTGTACGGTTGTGTATAGTAAAACAGTATCCATTTTAACTAATTGATCTCAAGTTATTCAGTACCAAACTTGGAAACTTACTAACGTACCTCGATAATTTGCTGACTGAGCTGAGTGAAACTAAACTGATGCCAATCTTGGTGATGTTTGTAGCAATCGTCTCTCTCTACCTCTAGACACCTCCCTGGCCGCCGGCGTTCACATGTGGTGGTGGTTGTGGGGTCGTCCGAATTATTTATTATGGACATTAATATTCATGATTCTCACCATGACTCAACTCTGTAGAGAAAACGCCACGGGGTTGTGGGGGTCGTCGGAATAAATTAGTATAGTTCATTAATATTCATGATTCTCATCTTGACAGAAGAGAAAACGACACGGACAAGAGACTAACCGAGCACTGGTTCCAACAGCACATACACTGTTCATAAATCAAATGAGAAACAGGGAACCAGCGACAGTTACCATAGAACGTGCATGGTTGTAGTTCGTGGTTTAGCTTCATACGTCTGTTCTGTTATATATCTCATGTAAACAGTCCCTAGATACAATTTTTGTGGTTTGACTTGCCAAGCAAGAGTCTCCTCTCATTTGACCAAAACTTAGAAACATGAAAGGCTCCACTGGTTAGTTGCACTTGTAAATGCAAAAAGTTGTGGTATTTTAGGCATTTCTACAAGGTACAAAAATATGTCATAGGCCCTACTGCCATAAAAAAAAATTTCCCCACCGAAAAAGTTTCATCAAACACTTTTTCAATTCACAATTCACGATGATCAAATCATGTGACTGAACATTCTGCTGAGCATTCTGGGGGAAAAATACAGAGGTTTAAAGACGCCATGTGCCTTAAATATCATTTTCTGTAATAGTCTGGAGAATTTTTTTTGTAACACTCATATCATTATTTTTATTAATATTAAAATTTTAACATCGGCTTTGTGATTCGATTATCACTGTTTATTTATATGCTTTAGTATAAATGTTAAGAAACATAAAAAGACACAAAACTAAATAAAAATAAGATTTGAAAGCCAAGAATTATTTACATTTTTTTATTTATATATATATATATATATTTTTTTGGCAAATTACCATGGTAATTTTTAAAATTTAATAAAAAATATGTTGAATATGCTGACAAGTTGTTCAGTAGGTTAAAATGGTCTGTTTTGCATTTTTTCAACGTTTTCTTTATCTAAGTGTGTTGTTTACATATCTATTGCCTGAGTAAATTAATCAGATTTGTTTGCATAATTAATTAGTTTTTATAACTTGGTTAATCTACTAATTAACAGACAAATGACGGGATATTGGTAGTATTGTCTTTCCCTTTCTAACCAAACCGCTATCCCATGTTGATTGCCATCTCCTATGCGGCATGGTGTGATGCGTTAGCTATTTCATTGAATCGCTGAAAACAATGTTGATAGCTTTTGAAATTTCAAAGAAAGTAATGTGTAAATCTTCTACGTGCCAGAAAGTAAGGTCAAACTAGTATCATCTCTGTGTAAAAGTTTGAGAAGGCACAAGATCCTACAACCTGGTGTAAAAATTTCGATTTAAGTACGAGAAGTTCTTTAGATATAAATTATTGAAATTTCAACTTCCGTTTTGGACCGGAAGTCAAGGTAAAATTGGGTCACTCTTTGTGAATTGTTTGTTGGGTTTTCCAAGACCTGTCCGATGATGTATAGAATGTACAAATCCATTCAGCAGTTTTCGAGTTACGATTTTTTGAAATATTAAACTTTGATTTACTGTATTTCGACACCTGATGACGTCATCATGACGTCACTCCAGCGGTGTCTTCTACAAGTAACGATCTAACTATATGTGAAGTTTGAAGCTTGTGTGAGCTTCGGAAGTGTGCGTTTTTTTGCGGACAATCACGGGGGATAAGCAGAAGAAGTATTAAACTAGACTTAACTTTTTGTTGTATAACAAAAAGAAGGTGTTCGGAATGACGTTCAATTTGGTCGTAACACATCCCAGTCTGAATACATGTAAGCTACATTTCAGCTTGACCAAGCATACTACTCAGTATATAGATCTTGAACCTGCACCTTTAAGGTGACGTCATGTCACACTCGATGACGTCATCGTGGTGTGAACAAATTTTGTGGATGTAACATATCCCAACTTGGATACATGCAAAGTTTCAGCTTGATTACCAAAGTCGTTCTGTATTTATAAATCTTGTAAGAACTAGCAGTGGCTCAAATGTAATTGAAAAATTATTTGGTAAACATGACTCTGTTAGAAATTTGTACGATAAGTTTTTATCAAAAGTTAGTGAATGAGTCTATTTAGAAACAAATTATTCCACAACTACTTTCACAAGAGTTTCTCCCTTCCATTGTTTGAACCCAATAAAGTGACCCTTTTCCCGTGCAATTTGGACTTCATGTATTACATACTGAAGTACCTACTCATATCACGCATAGAACAGAAGCACCACAATGACCTAACAATGTCCCGAGTTTACATTAATCCACTAATCCCAAAATGTCTGTAGCGCCCGCTAGAGTTGACTTTTGAATTGCGAGTTTATTTACTTAATTGGTTTTTGGACGGCCATTGGCTGGAAGTATAATGTTTCTTGATAATTATGATCGGCTGGTTCCATTTTACTTGTTTTTATAATGATCACATATGAAATAACCGTGTACGATTTTTTTTCACAACAATGCTTACAAGTTTAGAATGATAGAACATAATAATCAAGTGTTTGACGGGCGCGGGCATCGATCTGCATGCTAGTTTCCATGGTAGTCGCTTTGGAATCAAAACCCAATATTTTTGAATGATTATCCACTTGATTACAATCCTAAAGATGTTATTCAATATAATAAATAAAGCTGCCACACTTCCTGTGTATACGAATGCAACAATTAAAAAGTCGTTATTACCGAAAAAATTGGACCTGAGTATTTTCCCTTCTTTTCTCAGTCTTATTTGCACGGGAGAGAACAATATTAATCGGTCAAAAACTAAAGTATAACAAGGCACTTCCTGTTTCCACCGGAAGTAGAGGTAACGTAATGTCACGCACATAATACAAAAATAAGACCTAACTTGGTATAATCCCGCAATAAGCAACCTACGGTCTCATGTCCGTGATTTGATATAGAAATTCAAACATTAAAAAATTAATATTTAAAAACCTTGTAATTTGACATCGATGAAGTCATGATGATATCACTGCAGCGGTGTCATCTACCTATGAATATCTAACTATGTGTGAAGTTTAAAGTTTATGCGAGCTTAGGAAGTGTCCTTTTTTATTGGACAATCTTGGGGGAAAAGAAGACGACGAGATATGAATTTATGAAATGTTCAACTTTAAAAACCACACGATCAAAAGCCTAGCATTTGTTTGTTAACGAGGTTTGCATGGACGGCTGTTTTAGAGACTAACAAAGCGTATTGTCAAAAGCAGGTTGTGCGAACCTTGAACAGAGACTAGACCACAAGCTTGTTTGATGGACTTTGAACCTTGCGGTTGATTTGCTCACCGTATACACACATGTGTGTTCGCGTAGTAGTGTGTGTGTATCCCGTGGTTTTACAGCGGGTCAATAAATACCGGTAATAATTGGTCACAATTTCAAATAATTGTTTAAAAAAAAGGAATGACGTCATCATGTTGTTTTTTTAAATTTACGTAGTCAATGTCACTGTCTATCAACGTGCCAAATTTCAACTCAGTCGAACTTATGGTTTTGTAGATACACAGCTTCAAAAAGTAAACCTTTAAGGCAATAACACGTGACACATGATGATGTCATCAATCTAAAACTTCACACATATGTTGTCTGCATGAAGGTCATTATGTATACCAATTTTGAAACGATTATCATAAACTTCGCCACAGACATCTAGTAAAAGTGTATTTTTAATTGTTTTCAACCTGCCGCTAGAGGGCGCTCTTGACTTTGATGACGTCACTTGTCTTATTTTTTTAAACCAGACTCTTGCTCGACTATAACACCGTTTAAAAAAAATTCAAAAAGTGTGCCACTTTTAAATTACAAGGCACTTCCGGTTTCTTCCTGTTTCGACCGGAAGTAGAGGTCATGTGAGGTCACGCACACAACAAAAAATAAAGACCTATATGACCTAAGTATGATCCCGCATAAAACAACCGCCGGCCTCTTAAGTGTGATTTGTTACAGAATTTCAAAGATTAAATTATTTTTTTCTAAAAACCTTGTAATTTGACACCTGATGACGTCATCATGACGTAACTGAAACGGTTTCATCTCCTAATGGTTATCTAACTACATGTAAAGTTTCAAGTTTATACGAGCTTGGGAAGTGTGCTTTTGTTAGCGGACAATCGACGCTGAGAAGAATCTGAAGAAGTAACTAGACTTAACTTTTTGTTGTATAACAAAAAGAAGGTGTTCGGAATGACGTTCAATTTGGTAGTAACACATCCCAGTTTGAATACATGTAAGCTACATTTCAGCTTGACCAAGCATACTACTCAGTATATAGATCTTGAACCTGCACCTTTAAGGTGACGTCATGTCACACTCGATGACGTCATCGTGGTGTGAACAAATTTTTTGGATGTAACATATCCCAACTTGGATACATGCAAAGTTTCAGCTTGATTACCAAAGTCGTTCTGTACTTATAAATCTTGTAAGAACTAGCAGTGGCTCAAATTTAATTGAAAAAATTGGTAAACATGACTCTGTTAGAAATTTTTTACGATAAGTTTTTATCAAAAGTTAGTGAATGAGTCTATTTAGAAACAAATTATTCCACAACTACTTTCACAAGAGTTTCTTCCTTCCATTGTTTAAACCCAATAAAGTTATAACTTTTTCCGTGCAATTTGGACTTTATGTATTTACATACTGAAGTACCTACTCATATCACGCATAGAACTGAAGCAGCACAATGACCTAATTATGTCCCGAGTTTACATTAATCCACTAATCCCAAAATGTCTGTAGCGCCCGCTAGAGTTGACTTTTGAATTGCGAGTTTATTTACTTAATTGGTGTTTGGACGGCCATTGGATGGAAGTATAGCTATGCTCCGCTCCGAACACCTAAAAAAACCGAACAATAACAAGAGGTGTTCGGAGCTATGCTCCGCTCCGAACACCTAAAAAAAAATGTACAAAAACAAGAGGTGTTCCGGGCGGATTGCCCGAACACTTTAAAAAAAACGTACAAAAACAAGAGGTGTTCTGGGCGGATTGCCCGAACACCTAACTAGAAATGTAGTGTTTGTAGGATTACAAACACTAGGTGTTCGGGTTTTCAATGAAAGTTAGTGGTAGGGCTTATGACCGTATGGTGCCATGAAAAATTTGTTTTTATATCCCATTCAGTGAGAAGGCCTGGCGGAAGAAGGTTGGTCTTTCTAATACTTTGCAAACTAGGGTTTGTGAATAGTTTTTTGACTTGAAATTGAAGATTGAACCAGAAGGCGAGTTTGGCAAGTTTAATGATTTTTGTTTTGACCCTCGAACACGGCACCTTAATTGGACAAGCTTAAGTCCGGTACGTTGTCAGCACATGCTGAAAAGTTGTTCAGTAGGTTAAAATGGTCTGTTTTGCACTTTGTTGAACGTTTTCTTTATCTAAGTGTGTTGTTTACATATCTATTGCCTGAGTAAACTAATCAGATTTGTTTGCATAATTAATTAGTTTTTATAACTTGGTTAATCTACCAATTGACAGACAAATGACGGGATATTGGCAGTATTGTCTTTCCCTTTCTAACCAAACCACTATCCCATGTTGATTGCCATCTCCTATGCGGCTTGGTATGATGCGTTAGCTATATCATTGAATCGCTTAAAACAATGTTGATAGCTTTTGAAATTTCAAAGAAAGTAATGTGTAAATCTTCTACGTTTATACGTTAGTTAGCCTACTATATACAGGAAATAAAGGCTACTCGAAATTTAAAATTTTCTAAATAATAAACTTTTGTTTAGCCAGATTTGAAAACCGATGACATCATTATGAAGTTAGAATTGTTTTATCGAGACATAGGTATTTAAATATGTGCCAAGTGAAAAACAAAGGTGAACTTACCAAAATAATTCAGCAAATGAGTACATTATTTAGATTATTTGAAAGGGCCAAGGGTCCCATTGTCATTTCATAGTCATACAGAGGAACATTCTCCCCACTTCCCCTTCATCTTGGCTACAGATCTTGAAACGAGCCTTTGAATGACTCACAAGTACAACTATTAAATAAGTATTATGTTTTCCATTCAATGAAGTTTATTTATTTTTCGATGGATATGCATTGAAACTCCAGAATGTGTACTAGATACACATGTATAATTTTGTTGTTGTAAATAGTCACTAACTGAACTGATAGTTTAAAAGACTATCACTAACAATTCAAAAATAAATTTTATCAAACTACGCCTGCTTGCTACCTTTTTGGTGGTGCCGATAACTGAAGCAACATCGATCATTTGTTATGATAAGGGCATAAGAAGCTTCAGTTTACACGATGTGCAATTTATGTTGAATTTATTTTGCTGTTCACATTGTATTTCTTTGAAGTATTCAATAGGATTTAAAAGTAAAATCTTGTAAAAACCGGTGTTGATTAGAGTCAAATTTATGTTGATCTTTTTCCGATCACATTTTCTCAGTTATCCAAATTTATTAAAATCACCCAAATAGTTCAGCAAAATACACTCGTTTTAGTATATATTCACCACCAAGCCAACAAAAGGCTAACCTATTTAATGCACTGAGCTATTCACTGGACTACCGTCGAACGACGTACACTTCTGAGTCTGTTGCATTATAAAAGAGCACAGTTAACAAACGACCATTAACTCGGTATAGCGCCACCATGACATAAACAATCCGTTTCACGTTATGTGAACCAGCTATACAATGTCTTCGTTGCGCGGAATGTGTGCTAGTGTATACACAGTTTACATGCGGGACCTTATGAACAGGGAAGCGGAAGCGGAAGCAGCCAGCCGCGTGTTGTACTGGAACGCAACAGACGGCTACCGTGCCACTGGGGTTAGATACGGTTTTACGTGTGTCAGTAGAAGATCTTTTCACATGCTTTTAATGCGGGTCAATATACAGGCCTACGTTACCTTTAACACCCGATTTCGACCAGAAAGTAAGGTCAAACTAGTATCATCTCTGTGCAAAAGTTTGAGAAGGCACAAGGTCCTACAACCTGGTGTAAAAATTTCGATTTAAGTACAAGAAGTTCTTTAGATATAAATTATTGAAATTTTTGAAATTTTCAACTTCCGTTTTGAACCGGAGGTCAAGGTAAACTGGGGTCACTCTTTGTGAATTGTTTGTTGGGTTTTCCAAGACCTGTCCGATGATGTATAGAATGTACAAATCCATTTAGTATTTGTTGAGTTATGATTTTTTGAAATATTAAACTTTAATTTACTGTAATTCGACACCTGATGACGTCATCATGACGTCACTCCAGCGGTGTCTTCTACAAGTAACAATCTAACTATATGTGAAGTTTGAAGGTTGTGTGAGCTTCGGAAGTGTGCGTTTGTTTGCGGACAATCGCGGGGGATAAGCAGAAGAAGTATTTTTTTTTAAACGTACAAAAACAAGAGGTGTTCCAGGCGGATTGCCCGAACACCTAAAAAAACGGAACAAAAACAAGAGGTGTTCCGGGCGGAGTGCCCGAACACCTAATAAAGGAATGTAAGAATAAGAAGGCAGTTTGGAGAAGATACTTGAACGGAGTAGAGCTCTTAATAAAACCTTAATTGTTTAGAGACATCATCACTTGCGTCCACTTGTCATTTATTGGTGGTCATCTCCCGATTATCTATACATTACTACTCCGCACGTACGTGAGAAAGAAAGGACCCAGGCTTAAGACACTACATTTGGGTGTGTGCTGGTCTTGACAATGCTGCTTTCTACACTCCATTTTAGTTTCCTTTGATCATGAGTGCACAAGAACTCCGTGCGCACAATGAAATGTGCGATTGAATTTTCCTTTTTAAAGGTCAAAACATATAGTGTTTAAGCTACCAATTCCTTTTACTAGGTATATAACAAAAAGGGAAATGAATTGCATAAATTGTATAAGGGAATTGCATAAATGTAGGCCTAAATTGTTTTTATGCTGGTGCATCAAAAATAACAACAGGAGGACCATATCAATGTTTAAATTCTAGGCATTCATTTAAAAAAAGTTCACATGAAATCAAATTCAACTTGTTTCATTTGTAGGCCTATTAGTATAATTAATTTTGTAAATAAGTTGTAACGTTGAGATTGATGAAACAAGTGATGAAACTGTCAAACAAGTGACAAATCGTTTGAAATATTGATATCCTTATGATTTGTCTATATCTATAAAATGATAAATCTCAAGCTTCACTGCCTTCAGCACATGATACAAATGTCAAAAGGGGAAAACAGCTTTTTAAAATTATACTTTCCCCAAAAGGCATATTATTGGGCCTAATTGGCAAAAAGAATTCATTTCTAAATGCCCGAAATAGGCATATTCGTCAAAAGTGTTGTCACCAAAATTTGGTACATTATATTAAATCGGAAAGGACGATTTGTGGATGCAATATCAATAGGCCTACATTAATTTTAGGCCAAAATGCTGGTTAAAATAAGTGAACTTCCAATTCAAAACAGGAAGCTCTAAAATAAAATAAAAATCATATTTCTTGAACCACATGTAAGAAAGTCATAAGCTTTGTTCCGTCTTGTAGCTTATGACACATTAAATGTTTTTTCAAAACCTGACCCAACTTTGATCTTTCAAAGTTAGAACCATTCACATTTCCTGAATCACATGTCAAAAAGTTGTAATCAATGTGCCCTCTTGTAGCCCTTGACACATTTGACATTTTTTCAAGACATGACCCCAAATTGACATTTCCTTCTGTTCTAAATAGGAATACATTGAATTTAAAATCATATCTCCTGAACCCCATGTCATAAATTCAGAGTATTTGTGCTATCTTGTACCTTACTGCACATGTAAAGTTAATTTAAGAAACTGACCCACTTTCACCTTCATTTCCAGTAGTAAGAGGAAGCTCTAAAAATACAAAATCATATCTCCTGAACCACATGTCATAATGACACATGTTTGACATGCTTTTCAAAAACATCCCCAACTTTGACCTTTCCTTACAGTCCATATAGCAAGTTCAGAGAGTTCACTACCAAATTTAGCATTTTTACGAGCACTTAATAACTCGTCGGCCACCCAACGGGAAAAGTTTCATCAAATTTTTCAGGTTGGTCACTTTTTCTTTTTTATAGAAAAAAAGGGGGATTTTTTTAAACACATGTTTGTATCCTAAACATGAATGCAGGCATGCACAATGGCCTAATGTAAACAACACATAAGTCTACACAAATTCAAATTTGTTGCACAGTTTATGTTTTAAAAGCAGGTTTTGTTGGTTACATGTACATACATGTGTATTTCTTTCTGGTTAAATACATTTTAAATCACGACAGTCACTCACAAATGTCACAAACATGCATCAATGCCAGTTGCCAGACTATGATGCAAGGTACTTGTTGTTCTAAATGCTAGTCATTAATTGCAATCATATTTACTCAGTGTTGTATGCAGTCATTCATGGTAAACACACATGACACAATGCACTGAGATTTCCTTTGTGTACAGTGTAGCATACATTGTAGCAAAATGCTACACAATTGTTACTGCTCCAAAAACATTATTTGCTACTGAGTAATTTACTTTCATTGGTTTTAGTTAGTTTGCACAAATTATGTGTGTTTAAATTCATAATTTGGGGTTGAACAAAGAAAAATTTATTACAGCAGGATTTGAATGTGCGACCTATGGTTTAATAACATGCCGGTACTCTACCAACTGAACTATCTAGCCCAATGCATGTTAGCTGCGCAGTCTCTTTAATTTGTCAATTGATATCTTTGTTAGGGGTGCCAGTCAGAAGCCATACAACCATTAGCTGCGCTTTAGCCAGGAATCACACCCAAGTTTATGATACAACCTGGGAAGCAGCAGGAGAGGGATCACCAGTTGGTTTCACTTTTGGTTTATTACTTAATATTCAAAATACATTCAGGCTAAATGTTTTGATATACATGTAGATGCAAAATTGCTGGATTATTTTCCACCCCATAAATTAGTGCTGATCGTATTCATTTCAAAAACTGCTACCAATGGAGTATTTACATAATTTTATTTGTTTTTTTAAATGATCTGTAACATGGCGGATATCCGCTGTTGGATATCAAATTAACAAAGTAAAAATATTAGAAAATTAAAATAAATCTCTAAAAGGTCTACAATTCTGATCCCTTAATAATATTAGAAAAAAATGTTGAGTCATCATGCTGCATTAAATGTTAATAGGCAGGACGATGACTCAACACTTTTCTTTGAATAAAGATTTTAAAACACCAAATCAATTGGCTTTAAATCATACATGTACACAATATGTAGATAAGTAATTTAAGTGTTTACACTCCAACAAACTACACTTAGCAAGAGAAACAGGCAACAAAGGGTAAATAAAAAGCATGATAGGAATAGATAGGAATGTTCAAAAGCAATTTACAAATCATCAATGGGAAACTTTAACCTACATTGTACATACACGTTACACCAAATTTTGGTCTGAGCGGTTGTTCTTTGGCCTTGTGGCTTTTCATCATTGAGGTAGTAATTGGAGGTACACATACATGTATAGGATATTTCTCTGCAATGTACAAATATGCTTTCTGAAGTACATGTATTTTGTTTGAAATTTAAATTAAAATCTTCAACATGACAGTTTTTTATGCCCCGCAGTGGCGAAGCTTGAAGGGGCATACTGTTTCTGACATGTCCTTCCGTGTGTGGTTGTGTGGGTGTGTGCTCTCAGCACCCCACAAACTGGATCCGAAAGTGAGTGTGTGCGTGCGTGGTGTTATGGTGTTATGTGGGTTGGGTGGGTTGTGTGTGTGTGTGTGGGTGTGTGTGTGCGTGCGTGCAAATTATAACTCAAAAAGTGTTGTGTGTGTGTGCATGCCTGCAAATTATAACTCAAGAAGGACTCAAATACCAACTCAAAACTTGGCGTGTGGATTGGTCCTGGGATCTCCCCCCCCCCCCCCCCCCCCCCCACCCCCCTCTCCGGATCCCCAAGAAGCCTATTGCTTTTGGACCCTTGGCCAAATGTTAAGGTTGTTATGGCTAAAACAAAGGAAATGAAAACAAAGGAAATGTTGTCTGAGCAATAACTTGATTGGACTTGTCATTTCAACTCCAAACTTAGTGTGTGGATTGGTCACAAGAATCCTCAGAGGCCTAATTGTCAAGGTCATTATGGCTAAACCAAAGGCATTTTGTTTGTGTGATAACTCTAGAAGGACTTGGCATATTATTAGAAATGATGTCCCAGTGATATTTTCAGAAAGACTGTGCATATAAACTCTTAATTGGTGTGTGGATTGGTCTCAGGATCTAGAAGCCTATTGTTTTTGGACCACCTACATGTAGGTCAAATGTCAAGAAACAGAATAGCTTGCGGGGCATTTGTGTTTACCAAACACTACTTTTCTTGTTTATTTTATGTTTTTTGTACTTATTTATAATTCACCATATCAGGAATGACAGTTGAATGACATCTACAATGTTTGCTGGGACATTGAGTAGACTACAGCTGCTTCACAACGCACTGTTGACATCAAAGACTATGCATACAAAGTCAGCAATACCAATTCTTTGGAAACCTTGGTTCAGGGCAACTACAAAGACAAGTATCTTGAAAGTAAACACACCAAGGTTTGACCAGCTTAGGTTGGTCACCTCTGCAAGTAGGAATTATGACAAACATGACAGCACAAAGCAGTCATTAGATACATCTAAAGAGGCAGCAACCAGCATTACTTTACCTCAGTTGGATGTTCCTAATTATGATAAGGAGTTGATGTTCAAGGGACTGGAGACTGATTTTCCTTGTTTGTCTCAATTGTAAGTATAATAAATTACTTTTATTGTTATTTATTTATTGAATATAAGTTTAACAAACCAGCAAGTATCACTCTCCTATGAGGAAAGAAGGTTCACAGCTTTACATTTTTTAGTATTTGTAGCCGGTTAATGCAAGAGGTTATAATAAGTAATTATGTGATTGATACATTTAACATTTTATGTAGGGTGCATACATGCACAAATGTGCGTAGACTCATACATTATATTTCACTAGTCTTTTGATGAGGGACTATCCGCTATTTGTGAATAATCGAGATGGGAAAAGGAACAGTTTTAAAAGAAAATACAGAAACAAAACTTTGGTTAAGCTTCTAGGCCTCAAACTTCAACATTTTTAGGGCAAGGCCACTTTGGCCTTGGAGCAAGCAAAATTTTGGAGGGCACCAAGGCCAGTAGATTGGGCACCAAGGCCAAAAATGCAATTTTAAAAAAGGCACGAAGGCCATTGATAAACTATTAGTTGTAAATAAAAATAACACCATAATGTATTACGGTAGTTACCCTGAAAGTTTTTTACACAAAATAAAAAAATATATAAATTCAAAAATTTGCCAGAGGTTCCCCTATGGGTGGTTAACCCGATGAAACAATTTGCATGGATAAAATATTGATAAATCACATCTTATTCATAAACAAGCCGTAAAACTGTAATAAGCCACCAGATGTCAACACACTTTCCAGGTTTAAAAGAACACAACACCCACTCCTAAGAGTAAGAGTCACAAAACCTAGTCACAAAACCACAAAGACACCACACAGGCAGCTTGTCTTTTGAGTGAAGCAAGAGTATTACAAACTAAAACAATTGTATTAACAAAGTGTAGAGGATTGACCTAGCCCTATATACATGTAGGACTCTTCCTTAGTGCTGTACACAGATACAGAGTCCTAAATAGTTGGGCACGTTTCTGGGGCGGAAAAATTTCAAAGCTTTATAACTCAAATCTTACCTGCAAGAAGCAACTAATTTCACCGGATTCTCATTCCATGGCAGCGTACATTTTTTTGCGGTGGGTTTTGGACGTCATATATTCCTCATTAATCCATCATTTTCATGAAATAATGCAGCTCTCAACGTAAAAAAATTCTGCAAACTTTTAATAAAGAAAAACCAAGGCGCCGGCGTTTGCATGTGTTCGCGTATGTTTGCGTGGGCGCAGATTACGCATACCGCAAAATGCACCAAATTTATCTCGCACTTTTTGTCACAGCACAGCGTTAACATGCAAACACAACACACGGCATGCGCGTCATGCACCCTGCGTCTTACACGCAAATAAGCGCGTACACACCGCAGACACTGTGAGGATATGTGCGTCATGCACCCTGCGTCTTACACGCGATTATGCGCGTACGCACGGCAGACACTGTGATAAGACGAACAAAACGGGTGGTTTTTTAATGTTGGGAGCTGCATTATTTCACGAAAATTACGGATTAATGAGGAATATATGACGTCCAAAACCCACCGCCAAAAAATGTGTGCCGCCATGGAATGTGAATCTTGTGAAATTAGTAGCTTCTTGCAGGTTAAAGATTTGACTTATGAAGCTTTGAAATTTTTCCGCCCCGCAAATGGTACCTGGTATCCAGGACGTCACTGTAGTGTATTACGAAAGTGAAAGGCCGCCAGGGCAAAGGATTAACCCAAAACACCACGAACGCGGCTTGTCTTTTGAGTGAAGCAAGAGTATTACAAACTAAAACAATTGTATAACAAACTGTAGAGTAATTGGGTCTCAATAGGAGTGTCAATCATTCTCCAAGGTGAGGCCTGGATAGTGTCTGGGGCTAACATTAAATAAAGAAAAGGATCTCCAACTGTCGGCTTCGTTTGTGTAGAAAATTTTGTTTTTTTGTAATCATTGACAACTGGGTAAAAAAAGTTTTTTTAATCTGCTTAATCTGCTTCAGAGAGTTCACAAAGCCTTTATCATGTAAAGTCACACTCTTCACAGTTCTCGTTTTCAAATTCTGGCTTCTGCTGCTCAATCAGTGGCCTGTAATTAGTTGTGGTTTAGAGTTCACCCTTGATTACACTCCTGCGCAGCCATCTTGTGTGCATTCACTGATTGGCCATCTACAATCATAAATAAAAACAGTCCAAAAACTTCTGATAATTTTTTTGTGACTGTTCAGGGCTAAATAATAATACACTCTGTTTTGTTGAACTGGACTTCAAATTATCATCAACATCTCTTTCAAAAAATTAATATTAAATTGTCATGAAGTTCTCGTTAAAAATGCAATACTAAATTGTCATGATCATACAATCAAATACTAGCAATTTTCCTGAGCAACTTTGAAAATTCAACAAATGGCTTCTACTTACAGCTTTTCTCCACACAGTAGCTCTTTTGCTCTCCACTCTGCTTGGTTTAAATTATCACCACAAAAATGGTATTGCACACAGCAAGATAATTTCACATTGCCACACAGGCAAAACACACAGATTTCTCAGGCTATACTGGCCCTATTGAGCCTTCCTTGTCGGCACACGTTGCTAACACAAATTTCAGCAGCCGACAGAATAAATTTGCATAAGATACAGTCTTGCTATCTAGAATTCATCACACTCTGACTGAGAAAAGCTATGGCCCCTATTGTACTAAGTTACATTCCATAAATCTCTGCACAAGGTAGACATGTGTCCTGGCTTTCTATCATGTGACTCAACTGAAAGAAAAACCCCAAAAACTATGTTTCCCACATTGCTAACCAGTATTCCAAACTACTTCTACTGATGGAAGTTAAGCTATTTACAGTAAATTACAATAAAGTCAAATAAATCATGACAGTAACATCGGATGCCAACTACCTGTAACATATGTACCATCACTCATTCAGGGTCTAGGTTTGGTATATAGTTCAGGCACATTATTGTGCTGAGCAGAAAAAGGTCACCAAATACCTTTATAGTGTAGTAACTACTGACTAGTGACTGCCTCTATGAGGACTCCTAACAAAGCAATAATGAAGCTCAGGTCTACTTCTTGTACCTTTGGGTCTTTAATTGATCTTGGTCCTAGTCTTGGACGCTAAGCCTTAAAAGTCTAAATCTCAGACATCCACTCAGATCTTGACAACACTGAAGCTAACTTAAGTTATGGTTTGAATTGCTTTACAGACCCTCAGCAGGCCCAGAGCCAGAGTACCACAAAATCAGCTCAGGATTTGAAGAATTTCAATTCAATAAACCATTTCATCTCAAGTATAACAGTGGCATCCTGCCTCAACTTAGCATTGCATATGAAACTTGGGGCCAACTCAACCCAGAGAGAAGTAATGTAGTCGTCATTAACAGTGGAATGTCTGCTAGCTCCCACGTCAAGAGCCATAAGGTCAGTGGAAAGGTTAAATAATACCAATTGACTCTCATGTATCCCTCAACATGACAAACAACTTGCATTTTATTTAGTTTGTGACTTACATGTAGATGTACATGTATAGCATATTGATTTTGGGTTGAACAAAGAAAAATTGACTAGAGCGGGATTTGAACCAACGACCTCCGGTTTAACGTGCCGGCGCTCTACCAACTGAGCTATCTAGCCCTATGTTGGCGGTCTCCCTATTTTGTCAATATCTTTGTTCGGGGGGTGCCAGTCAGAAGCCATACAACCGCAAACTGCCGTGTAGCCAGGGATCACACCCAAGTATACGATACAACCTGGGAAGCGGCAGCCAGGGGATCACCTTAAGGGGATGCGACTTTTTATATCAGATATCAAATAATAAACCACAAGGGAAACTGACTGGGTAAATGTTTAAATGATTTTGGGTTGAACAAAGAAAAATTGACTAGAGCGGGACTTGAACCAACGACCTCCGGTTTAACGTGCCGGCGCTCTACCAACTGAGCTATCTAGCCCTATGTTGGCGGTCTCCCTATTTTGTCAATATCTTTGTTCGGGGGGTGCCAGTCAGAAGCCATACAACCGCAAACTGCCGTGTAGCCAGGGATCACACCCAAGTATACGATACAACCTGGGAAGCGGCAGCCAGGGGATCACCTTAAGGGGATGCGACTTTTTATATCAGATATCAAATAATAAACCACAAGGGAAACTGACTGGGTAAATGTTTAAATGATTTTGGGTTGAACAAAGAAAAATTGACTAGAGCGGGATTTGAACCAACGACCTCCGGTTGTATGGCTTCTGACTGGCACCCCCCGAACAAAGATATTGACAAAATAGGGAGACCGCCAACATAGGGCTAGATAGCTCAGTTGGTAGAGCGCCGGCACGTTAAACCGGAGGTCGTTGGTTGGTTCAAATCCCGCTCTAGTCAATTTTTCTTTGTTCAACCCAAAATCATTTAAACATTTACCCAGTCAGTTTCCCTTGTGGTTTATTATTTGATATCTGATATAAAAAGTCGCATCCCCTTAAGGTGATCCCCTGGCTGCCGCTTCCCAGGTTGTATCGTATACTTGGGTGTGATCCCTGGCTACACGGCAGTTTGCGGTTGTATGGCTTCTGACTGGCACCCCCCGAACAACGATATTGACAAAATAGGGAGACCGCCAACATAGGGCTAGATAGCTCAGTTGGTAGAGCGCCGGCACGTTAAACCGGAGGTCGTTGGTTCAAATCCCGCTCTAGTCAATTTTTCTTTGTTCAACCCAAAATCATTTAAACATTTACCCAGTCAGTTTCCCTTGTGGTTTATTATTTGTATAGCATATTGATACAACCAGTGTAGTAATAATGTGCAAAATAGGACAAAGATTAATGAGTCAAGAGATTTTGTGGGTTGATGAAGGGACACATGTTCCACTACCATGACTGTGGACATGAGTCATTTGACTGAGATGATCATTGGTAAAAATAGGAATCAAAGTACAGTGATGGTTCATTCATATTTCATACATGTATATGTACAGTATGTTTGTATGACTAATTAGGAAATCAACAAATACTTCAGTTTCAACTTGGTTTTAATCATGTATTACATCAGTTGGGAAGTTTGATGAACATTAATTTTAAAAGTTGTAAAATGCTGATCCACACGTACATGTACAGTCCTGTCTCAAATTCAAGGGTTGATTTTAGGTTGATATTATGGGGACAACTTTGAAGACAAGAGTTTTCAGGGTTCAGAAGGAGTTTTAAGAAGGACACAGCCGGCTGACCCAAAGTAATGATATATAATGATGTTTCACAAGGGGAAGGGAGCTGTAAAATATTTGAGTACATTCATATTTTTTTTTTTCAAGGAACCAATCTGGCAGCAATCAATGGTTGATAACAATGATGGCAGCTTCCATCTGATTTCCATAATGATGCATAGGAAATGCAAGGATTTTTTATGACATGATGTAGATTTAGGAAAGCTTTACAACAGCTCATAGCAGATTTGGTTGGAATGGGTCAGAAGTTGTTAGAAAAAATGCAATTTAGCTGAAGGCATAGTTTGTAGATCATTTTTGCAATCTGCATGATGGGGTTGTATATAAAATAGAGTCAATTGTAACCAAGACTAAAACTTTGTTAATTAGGCTGGAGTTGGCAAGGTTAGGAGAATACATGGTATAAGGTGGTAAAACAACTTCCCAACTTACTCAAATAATAAAGTTGCTACTGTATAGGATGGAATGTCGATGAGGACCACTCGTTTTTAACTTACATTTTTCTATTGAATCATGGTAATCCGATTTAACTTGACATGAGTGGAAGATTTTGCAGAACTGCAGAACAGAGAATGAGACTATAACCTTAACCATGTTCTAAACTCAGACAGTTGGAGGTGGAGTATGGTCGAGAATCCAGAATGCTGTTCTCCAATGTTCACAACACAGCATGAAGTCTATCTGTGACAAGAACCACGTGTCCAGAGTTTCTTATCATAAAAAGTTGTATTACGCTTTTTATATGTGTGATGTGTCCCTTCGTGAAAATAATTGTTTTAATGATGGTTTCGCTTTTATCACGTACCTCAAACTTTTGCTTCATTGCATGTATTGAGTACATGTGTGTACAATATTAACACAAAGAGTCTCATGAAATCTACTCTGGAGCAGTAAATAAACAGCAAGTTCTCACAGAATACATCTACACAACAAAGTGGTGTTAATTGCTGCAAATTGGTCATTAACACAAATATTGTTTTCTTGTAGGAAAACCCAACCCCTGGATGGTGGGAGAAGTTTGTGGGTCCAGGCTGTGCCATCGATACAGATAAATTCTTTGTTATCTGCTCAAATGTTTTGGGCGGTTGCTATGGGACAACGTAGGTATTTTTTTTAAATCAATGTTTTATATCTGAGAAGTGGTTTATTCAGTTGTTTTTAATCATTCATGATTGTGTACAATGTGTTGTCATTCCTGGTACATATCCATTTATAAGTATGGGACATGCCCCACATTGAACAATTGCTTTGTACATGTACTTGCAATAAAGGTTTTTGTATTTGGTGTCACTACCTGACTGCATTAGTGAACTTTGGAAAGCCACGGTCCATTTACACAACATCTTGATCTGATTCTCCTTCATTTGTCCTGCAATCAATAGAGTTGTTCTGCCAGTTCACTATTTACATACATGTACATACAGTATTGCATTGTTGGTGCAGCTACATGTATTATGTATTATGAAGCTGTGTTCATCCAGTGTAGGATTGTAGGTCTCATGTATGTTCTTGTCCATGTGTTCTTGTTCCTGGCTATGATTTTCATGTCTGTTCTCGTTTCCCTTGATTGCCATTGCTTTAACTGTTTGTTGTGTACACATCTGTTGTCTTTTCTCAAATGAGAAACGTGCCTAGCCCACATTTAGCATTTTGCTGTCTCTTAATCATGTCAATACTGGTTTCATGTGTAGTTTGATGCACCTAATACTGTCTCTTATTGAGATGTCCATGGGTCCCCTCTATGTCATTGTCGGTAGTACACACTGATCAAATACCTTTGTCTGGAGAGCAATCAGTAATTTCTTATATTTGTAAACAGCCCCCAATGCATTGTGAATGCTCTAAGAATGATGTGATTGTCCTTCATTTGTCCTGCAATCAATAGAGTTGTTCTGCCAGTTCACTATTTACATACATGTACATATTGCACCAACAGGTGCAGCTACATGTATTATGTAATGTGTACACGTTCGAATCAATTTCTTCAATTAACAAATTTGGGGTTTTATGTTTTATAAAACCTGTGTTACAACATTGTACAAGTGCCTTCTGTGTTTGTGTGAGATCGGCTTGTGTGTTACTTTACACTCTTGAAAGCATCATCATAAATTGCATTATAATTAAAGCCGAGCCATTGCCATTGAATTGGTCCATTGCATTAACACTTATCTGTGCTCACTAGCCGAGATTAATTGTTCTGATTTCTGGAATTGTTTTACGAATATCGTTGTCACAATTACACCATGACTTAAACAAAATAAAAACAAAAAAGTTCTCATAACATTTTGTGGGAATTCTTTTGTGGCTTGTTCACCGTGAATTGATCAAATCTTGGCTGTTAGCTACAGCATGCCAGAATCTCAGATTTACCTCCCCTGGTGAACACAATGGTGGTTGCCCAAGGATCTCTCTTAATGCTGGTTTATCTAACAAAAGGACGAAGGTCTGGAATTGGCCCTCTTTTAAGTTATTATGGGGCAAACAAAGCATGGTGGGTGCATGCACTGTGCACGCAATACTGTGGAATGTTCTTGAAAGCATGTTTACTTGTCTACGGGAAGCATCCATGGAAATTTGTTTAATAGGTTGTGTTTCCTTAAAAGTTTTGCTGGTATTCTTCTGTTGTTAATTTGTTAAATATATACTTTATCTTATGTGAAAGATAAACAGCTAGGAGACCAGTCTAAATGTATGTGCATCTTTAATGACATATTCAGGGAAGACCAGTGATTTACGTACCATACTACATAAGAGCTTTAATCGTAGTGATTCTTGTTTGAACATTGATGGTTTTATTAAACTGTTCTTACAAGTAGTAGACTTTGAGAAAGCATACATGAAACAAATCTTACCTAACAAAGGTAATAATTGATTTGCTTTTCTCAAATATGTTTTTAACAGACCTAACAATGTTATTTGATCCAGGAGTAAAAAAATGTTAAAGTTGCTTTCCTTTTAGTGATGTACCCATAAATGTGTTAAAGCTTTAGTACCCACAAAAAGTAATGTTTCCTTGAAAAGCAAACCATTAAAGTCATGAATGTTCTTCATCAGAGGGCCATCTTCAACCAATCCAGTAACGGGTCAGCCATATGGGACACATTTTCCACTTGTTACTGTAGAGGACATGGTCCGGGCTTTCTTCCTTCTTTTAGATCATCTTCAAATACACAAGGTCAGTGTAGAATGCATTGCAGTGATACATTTTTACCATTCATACCCATTCTTAAAGTAACATTGACAAATGCAAGGATTGATAGCCATGCTATTACATGTATTGTTACTGCACAGCCTCAGTTGTGTGAAGGGACAAACATTTCTGATGAATATTTCTTGGACAAATACTGTGTGACATCATTCAAACTGAAGACAATTGTCCTGAAGACGATCTGAGCTCACTGATCGAAAAGTTGAGTCTTTGAGACTTAATTACGTGGTGTCTCCGCAAAGCTCGCTTGATCATTCAAACTGAAGAGTACATAATCATTGCTAAACAAATCATGAGATTCAGGAAAAATCTTGCCATTCTTAAAATGGGTCAATGTAGAGGGTTGTTATAAATTTGATGCAGTAAAAAGTTATTAATTTGTTTAGGTTTATGCGTCAGTTGGCTCATCTTTGGGTGGAATGTTGTCACTAATGGCGCCTGCATTATATCCAGATCGTGTAGGCAGGTAAGATTACTGTATTCATTCACTGTTACCATTCAAATACAATATACAAATTCATCTTGTCGATTTGCTTGAATTTGATGGGTTATGGTATGTACAAACATCTTGTCATCATTAAAGCTGTGTTCATCCAGTGTAGGATTGTAGGTCTCATGTATGTTCTTGTCCATGTGTTCTTGTTCCTGGCTATGATTTTCATGTCTGTTCTCGTTTCCCTTGATTGCCATTGCTTTAACTGTTTGTTGTGTACACATCTGTTGTCTTTTCTCAAATGAGAAACGTGCCTAGCCCACATTTAGCATTTTGCTGTCTCTTAATCATGTCAATACTGGTTTCATGTGTAGTTTGATGCACCTAATACTGTCTCTTATTGAGATGTCCATGGGTCCCCTCTATGTCATTGTCGGTAGTACACACTGATCAAATACCTTTGTCTGGAGAGCAATCAGTAATTTCTTATATTTGTAAACAGCCCCCAATGCATTGTGAATGCTCTAAGAATGATGTGATTGTGTTTTATTGGTAAGCATTGATACATGTAACTTTGCAGTTTGAGGAGCACTCGATGCTAATACTCGATGCTAATACTCGATGCTAATACTCGATGCTAATACTCGATGCTAATACTCGATGCTAATACTCGATGCTAATACTCGATGCTAATACTCGATGCTAATACTCGATGCTAATACTCGATGCTAATACTCGATGCTAATACTCGATGCTAATGCTCGATGCTAATGCTCGATGCTAATGCTCGATGCTAATGCTCGATGCTAATGCTCGATGCTAATGCTCGATGCTAATGCTCGATGCTAATGCTCGATGCTAATGCTCGATGCTAATGCTCGATGCTAATGCTCGATGCTAATGCTCGATGCTAATGCTCGATGCTAATGCTCGATGCTAATGCTCGATGCTAATGCTCGATGCTAATGCTCGATGCTAATGCTCGATGCTAATGCTCGATGCTAATGCTCGATGCTAATGCTCGATGCTAATGCTCGATGCTCGATGCTCGATGCTCGATGCTCGATGCTAATGCTCGATGCTGATGCTCGATGCTCGATGCTAATGCTCGATGCTAATGCTCGATGCTAATGCTCGATGCTAATGCTCGATGCTAATGCTCGATGCTAATGCTCGATGCTAATGCTCGATGCTAATGCTCGATGCTAATGCTCGATGCTAATACTCGATGCTAATGCTTCCATGAAGTAGCCTAAACCTCACCTGTTGAACCATTTTCACCTCTTACAAAGTTTATAATCTTTATTACTGGTATGCCTTTTTTAATCAATTAATTTTGGTAAATTGTTTTCTGTAAGAGAAAATTTATGCCTTGGATATATGAAGTACTTTATCGATATTAATTATTGTATTATAAATCAATTTTTAAGGTCACGTTAGCAGTTGACATGGTTGAGCAATTTCTAACATAGCAGTCAGGTTACAGCTCCATAACATGATGTATATTGCACATACATGTATACCATTCTCTTAACACTGTATAATATTTGTTTAAAAACAGAGCTATTTGTATCTCATCTTGTGCTCAAACTCATCCATCAACAATAGCCATGCGATATCTACAACGTCGAGCTATCATGACTGATCCCAACTGGGCAAGAGGGCACTACTACGGCCAGTCATTCCCTAGAATGGGAATGAAACTTGCAAGGTATTATACCACCACTCACCTCCCAACTGTGCATTACATGTCTATTATAAGGCATGTGATTTCAGGTTTATGGTGTTTGGGGTTTTGGGTTGGTTTTTTAAAATTTATATTTACAATAATGGTTCCTATATAGCGCACATATCCTTGTAGCTAGATCAAGGCGCTTTACAACATTATTATCACTGTTCATCAGGCATATCGCTCGTATATCCAAGCCACACTTTGATGATTTAACCATCAGCACTTGAGTCCGATGCAGTAGAACGCTCAGCCACGAGACGCCACATTCAACTCCCTGCACCTTCAAATTTCGATGAAAAAGGCTAAATTACCATAACTGAGATGAAAGACTTGACCCTTGTAATGACTAAACCTTCAGCTATCTAATTTAAATGATGAAGAGGGTCTAAAATATAACATCTTGCAGTTATGTTTTTTTTTTTTTTTTTTAACCATATCAACAGGGAACTATTAATATTATCAAATTTTGAGGATTTTTAATTTTCATATAACCTCACCCCTGACTACTATGGCCAGTCTTTCCCAGTATGGGTACAAAGCTTACAAGGGTTTATACTGACACTCGCATCCCAACTGGGTATTGGGGCTGATGAGAGCACGTATTGTCAATCATTCCCTAGAATGGGGTTATACATGTACCTTGGGCTTGTATGAGCCTCACTATGAGGAGACAACTTTGAAGCTGGTCAAGATCTTCAGCTAGATACAAGAGGTCAATGTAATGATAAAGTATACGTACATGTACTTTCAAGCAAATGTTTGCAAATACAAACCAAAACAAAACAAACTTTCAACCATTATTTAAATTTCAATTACCATAGAGTTTGTGGATTTTGTGGTATTGTTCATCTTGTAATCACTATAAGACTGAGCATACTTTCGTAGACATTCATTGGTTTGTTTCTGTAAAGGTTTTAACTAAGTGTTCATTTTGTCCCCTTGTATAAGTCTGATAAATAAAGACTGTTTTTTATCACTGGATATAGAGAGTTGGGAACAATCACATATCGCAGTGGACCAGAGTGGTTGGAACGCTTCGGACGGGCAAAGATCAGCAATGAGCAGGCATCACTTTGCCCTTACTTTGAGATTGAGAGTTATCTGGAGTACAAAGGCGAGCAATTAAGTGTCAAATATGATCCCAACTCACTATTATACATCTCTAAGGTAAGAAAGTCTCTCAGTGCTTTTGACTATTTATGATTACCATTGTATACATTGTGGTGATGCGTTAGAGTGTGTGTTGCAATACCAGGATTACTGCACTTTTTGTGTACAGTGTTTCATAGGTTAGGAGGCACACTTTGAATACAGGACTAGAACAGAATTTTTATGAGCTTACAGTTTGTTAAAGATCAACTTTAAGCAACGGTTTGTGGAAATATTACAGTATTGATGAAGAAGAGGTTTTTCTGTCAAGCATTTCTGATGGATTTGATATCAGCTCAAGTGACCAGGGGAGTTCTTGAGCAAAGGGACATGCCAACCGTGCCAACATATGCAGAGCTGAGCCACTCTGTTCGAACAGCTGGCAGCACAAGCAAATGCAAACCGTGTAGTTCGTGTCAATTTTGTGCTTCAGCCGCGCAATTTGTGTTTAGTTCAGAAGTTGCAACGTGCAGATAAAAAAATTGGCCTGTGCCAATTTTTTTAACAGCCCTTTTCAAAGATTGCGCCCAACATGTTTACAGTGATCAAATATGATGCCTTTTTGAAACCCCTTGTTTTTTTAAGGACTGACTTTGTGTCACCAGTGAATTATTTATTTTGAATAGTAGCTTTATATGTATCACAGTTGGTATGAGTAGATCATGGAAACCATAAAATAGTCAAATGCCAGTGAGGCTACTAGGAGCCCAAAAAAGGGAAAATTTGAAGAAGAAAAAAATCCCAACAGAAATATTTTGAATTATTGAGAGCATGAATCGATTTCGCACTGGCAATAATTTATTCCGAGTGCACATCCAATTTATTTGGAGCAGTCGAAATAATTTTGAGAGCACGAATCTAATTCGCAATAAATTTTTTGCTTTTGCAATGGCGATCATTTATTCAGAGCGTACAATCTAAATTATTTGAAGTGTTCAAAATAATTTTGAGAGCCTGAATTGATTTCCCAATAATTTGTGCTTTCGCACTGGCAATAAATTATTCCGAGCACACAAAATGATAGAGAACTAATTTTTGGCGCACAAAACGATTTTGCAATAATTGATTTCCACTTCTCGCAATAATATATTTCAAGCATAATTATTTCAAAAGCAATTTTGGATCAAAACATTTTGGTGAGCAACAAAGTGATTTTGAGTGCTAAATAGAATTATTTCTGTTTTCAGTAACTGCTTACATACATGTACCATTATGTCCCTTTTTGGTGCTCCGTATAGTAACAAAGTACCCTTGATCTATGAACAACTTAACAAGAATTTAAGATTTTATAATTTAAACAAATTGGTATAAACCATTCAAGGACCATTTTGATAACTTGAGATCCTTTCGAGTGCTGTTAACAAACATCGCCGGATTCCTCGGAAAATGAAAGAAAAGTAACCCAGGACTCTTTTTGCTGATTCTGGAATCCACTCGGCATGATACAAACTTATACAAAGTTGTTGAAACAGGCAATGATCCAAAGAAACCAATCAGTAAATGCATAGAGACGAATAGAAACAATCTTCACCAGTCCGCAGTGTGACGTATTGGTTCTGAAAATACAAGGGTGCCGCCAACGATGATAAAAAACACTTAGTTCAAACAAAATTCACAAGGGGGTCTAGTTTTTCTGATCAAATTTCAGCAAAATTCAAACTTATGACCAAATAATAACTAAACACACAATAAACATATATAAAGTTGATCTTTGAGGATTATTGAATAAAGCTGTTCAGCCCCCCCCCTCCCAAATAACTGGCACTACTCAAAATAATGTGGATATCACAACATTGGCTTTTGCTCACAAACTGTGCTTACCAGCTAGATGAATTTAACCCTGCATACTATTGTTTACAAATATTGACTACTTTGAGTGCTATGATTAAAACTACTGTATGACTCCCGAGGAGATCCCAGAAGCATGCAGTCTACTTTCCCTCAACTTTGCAAGTGGGGAAAAATAGTGGTCTGGGGATCACCTCAGGATCAAGACATGGACAAAACAACAAAAATAAATAAATAAAAAATATATTTTGTTTGTTTGATAAACAGAACACTGGGCTTTTCCAACTTTTATTTAAATTCAGCTCAAAAATCAGATTTTAGACATGATGTTGACCTAAATTTTCACCTTCATGTATTTAACACATCTCTGTCTATGGACATACCAAGATTCAACTCAATCAGACTTGTACTTTCGTAGATGTATGAATTCGAAATATGCACCTTTAATGTGATGTCATGTGACACCTGATGAGGTCATGATGACATCACTCTTGCGTCGATGCATTTATGACCTACCAAGCCTGTTGCAAAAACAATTGTGATTGAAACATGTTTCATTCGCAAGAGATATAAGCTGGATAAAAATTAAAAAATTCATTATAAACCAAAACTTCCCCTTTAAAAAAAATGTAAAGACCCATTTTGGGGGGATAATGTTGGGCCCCCCCTTTTGGGGGGATTGATTTCAATGGTTTGGCTTAAGACATCTTCTCAAGTATTCATTGTTTTGCAGGCGATGGTGTTCTTTATCGTGCAATTAAAAACCAAACTGACTTGGATCTTCTTCAAAAAAGCATCGACACACTCTCATTACATGGGAAAATGATTTGCAAATGTCATTTAATGCATCTAAATGTTTTGCCATGCATGTCACGCACAAGGAGATTTTTGTTGATTCTAATGCATGATGAGCATCACCAAAGTTGGAAGAGGTTAATCACCATCCCTACCTTGGAGGGGAACTCAGTAGCGATCTCAGATGATGGACACACTTAAACCAGATTACCTTAAAAGCTAACACTAACAGGATGCTCAGCTTACTAAAGAGAAACATCTATTTGACCAGTAACACCACATTGATTGAACCTAAGCCTGCATGAAGTACTGCTCAGCCATGTGGGAACCACAGCATACTATAGACAAAAAGAATCTCCAGAGAATTTAATATCGCTATTACAGTTGTGAATCAATTATCACCAAACTTCTAAGCTAGTTGGAGAGGGAGACCAAACTCGGACTGGTAACACTTTACAAAGAGACACATGACATTATACCAAATAACAAAGACTAACTTACCACTCAATATTTATCTAGCCAGGTTTCAACACTTCAATCTGGACCCTTTGCTTTGAAAGTCATCACTCATCACTACAAGCAAAGATGGTTATCATTCAATTTACCCAAAGACTATACCTGCATGGAATCCTGCATTGAATCAACTTCATCCTGACATCCATTCAAGAAGGCCTTAGATACCCTAAACATGGAAAATCTTACTTCAAAGGCCCACACAAATACTTCAATGCTGCACATCTGACCTTGACCACAGACGGCGACAACCTTATACGTCATTGTACAGATACAGATACAGTTTGAAAATTGATGGGCAACTTGTGATGTAAAAACACAAAAACCCCATTAGAAACATTTTTAAGATTCTAAATATTGGATGTAAATTATGGAAATTGCCTTTTAAACGGAGGAATTGGATAAATACATGTACGATGTACATAGCAAATGTTTATTAAGTGAGAGTATTACATGTAATTATCTTCATGCGTGATCAATCAATACATTGCATGGCAACGCAACGTGCTTCATAAAACCCCTAATCATGCTCTTTTTATATTACAGGCCCTGGATTTTTTTGATATGGGTGAAGGATTTTCATCGCTGTTGGAGGGTGTTAGTCGAGTGAAGTGTCCAACAATGGTTATTGGTGTACAGACTGATATCCTCATACCTGTTACTCAACAGAGACAGATAGCAAGCTTACTCAGAGAGTCAGGTAAGTGTTTTTTATGCAAGCCCACTCCATGAACTAGGTCAGTGTTGGTACTCAACAAAGGCAGTCTAATGCAAGCTTACTCATGACGATATGGCATTTTTCTTTTTGGAGGGTAAAAAAAAAAGATTTCCGGTTATAAACGGATAAATGACATCCCTGCAGTTTATAAGACCACTGCTACTTGTGGCAAAAGGGTTTTTTCGCATTTGTGTCCTCCTAAATAGGGTACCAGTCATATAAAGAGCATTTTGTTATAGAGCATAATTTATTTTCATTGTACCTCTTTGCTAAAAAAATTGATATCGTGATCTTATACACATTTGCATTATTATAGCATGGGCAAGATTTACTGACTAGACTGAGTCAATATCAGTTTAACTGGATGTTCATGGATGTAATTGATTTGCTACATGTACATATAGGTAATAACAATGTGACGTACTACGAGCTGGACGCCATCTATGGTCATGATACATTCCTCCTAGATTTGAACAATGTTGGAGCCGCTATTAAGGTACATTGTATAAAGTCTGAACATAAGAGCGACCATTTTGCTTTGTTGACTCTTTGAGTGAAGGAATTTTGTTTGATAGGTTTAAAATCCACTAGAATTGCAGTGTTTGTATAATTACAAACACTAGGTGTTCAGATTGTGTGAATAGCAGGTAAATTTTATAAATTAATAACAAAAAATATTTTTTTAAAGCTTCATAAAATTACTTTTTTGTTGATCTTCTAGTTTGGACAGGAAGCCAGGTCAAATCATGTCACCAACTATTATAAAGAACTTTCTTACATTCACAACAATGCAAAGAATACAATTACAATAGATGTTCTCAAGGACTTTGAATTTCTGGTCAAATGAGTAGAACAGCCAGCCACAGTGCTTTTGCATTAGTTTAAATGCAGGTCAATACATCTATGGGCTTTAACGACTGATTTCGACCTGAAGTTAATATCAAATTGGTATCATCCCTGTGCAAAAGTTTGAGAAGGCTCAAGGACCTTCAACCCGATTGTAAAATGTTGACTAAACTACGAGTAGTTGTTGAGATTTGAAATTTTCAAACCGTGCAGTGCAAGCTCCATACCTGATCACCACCTTGCAGTGAAATCTAGGTGCTCACACTGATTCTGTAATAAGGTTAATAAACATTTGAAACCTTGAGTCTGCGCATTTCATGTTTATAACTTGTATTTGGAATCACACAATTGTTTTTTTATGCAAATTTTAATAAGTTTGTAATGTATTCATTGTAGGGACAGTTGGAGACAGAGCTTAAGTAACATGGCATCCCCGTGGAATGACATCAAGCAATCACAACCATGACAAGCAAGTATGGGGAAAACTGTCTTGCTTTTTTTTTTTTCATTTAGTAAAGCTACAAAAAATTGTTTTATCATTCAGATGAAACTTGCTGCATGATTGACACATTTGGATCTAGGAAAGCTGGTGATTAGCAATTTAAGTTTCTATATATAAATTGAATAATTATTTATATTTCCTAGGTAAGTTTTATTACAGTTTATTTTTTTGGAGTGGCAACTTCATAACATACATCTTTTCTTAAATATTTAGCTAAATGTGTGCAGTGTACTATATGTTGCTTTCTTAAAGTAGCAGGAGCCACTACATACATTAATTTTAAGATACTAAATAATAAATTTTGTTTGGAGTGAGGGAAATCAAATTTTCTAAGTTTGATTTTTTTTTTTTCGAGGGTAGTACGCAAAAAAACAAGTTATGCACTAGAAAAATAGAACACTTCTATGTAAAGGATCACAATTTAAAATTTTTTGAATATTTTTGTTATTCTGTATAAATTACGCCATATGTAAATGAGATCAGATCCCTTCTGGTCAGTAAAATGCCAGGAGTGTCTTTAATACAATGAGTCTTAATTATCAGTTGAGTTGTTACACAAACAAGCATTACATGAAAAACATAGTGCTTTTGCAACCCATGTTGCCAATATTTTTTCTGTATTCCTTGTGATAATCAACTTATCTTCAAATAGCACAATATGAGGTATTAGAACAGCATAATACACAGGGTGTGATATGGACATTCCAAGAAGATAATATATCTTGTATACAAACATTGGAGAATTTCTCTATTTTTCTTTATGTAATCACTAACATTATATTTTTGTATCAGCTATAATAATGTAAATATAATCATCAATCAAAACCTTTTAATTGTATAACTTTTTCATTAGATTTATCTGGACTGAAAACACTTTGATGAATTATGTACATTGTAAGTCAAAAAAAAAACTACTACTGTACTTGGTTGAAGTTGCACATTTACAAATTATGGTTCACTCTTTCTAAAAAAATATTTTTTTTTTTTGCATGAGGAACTTCAAAAAGATGACCATTGATATGTTTTCCTGTTCATTTGTACGTAAGATTTAAACACACAACATACCTATATTTTCACCCAATTTCTTTGTTCAATTAAGTTGCAGAAATGCCCTTTAAGATTCTGGTTTTGGTAATCGATACACACCGGCACAATACACCAACAACTGCTCTTTCACTTTACGATCTAAAAACTGTCGCAGCTTGTGTTCATTGAATTCAGAAGCTGATGGTCCTTGCATTGCAAACATCTTGAGCATTGAGTAAATACGATCCAGACTTAATGACTCAAGATTTGTTAGCATGCCAACGATGTAAGACCAAAATACCTGTAGGGAGAAACAAAAACATTACCTAGCAACACAAACTTTGATGTGACATATACTGGTCATTTGGATTAAATATTCTAGAGTCAAATCCAAAACAAACATTTCTTCTAGGATGACGTACATTGTATAATTGAATAAACAAACCTGTAGTTCCTCTTCTTGTTGGTCTTGGGCTGATGCCATAGCAGATTCCGTCTCTTCATCACTATCTAACATATAGTTATCATGCTGGGTACAACGACCACCTCTCTGCTCCTCAATCAAGACAAATGTATCACTACTTTCCTCACGCAATACACCCTGGCTCTGCCAAAATGCCATCTTTCGTCGTAGTGCTGTTACTGGTACCTGCATTACTGCACTCAGATCCTCCACTGCCCACTTGGCTGCCAAAACAATGAATACCAATACTTGATAGACTGACCACAATAATAAGGAGAATCTAATAACAACATGAACAGAAACTTTTTCACAAAAGAAATGTAGCCTGAGAGGAAAGTCCCTTTTGTATAAAAAATACGGTGACATATTGGATATGAGTATGCTTACTAGGACACTTTACAAAGAATATTACATACAAAATAGAAAACAAGCAAATTTGGGTCGAAAAACAGGCAACAACACCACCTCTGAGTAAGTAGAACAGACAAGGCACAGCAACCTGAACAGCACCGTCCCCAACCTTTTTGAAATCTACATGTAGGAATGTAGGAATGCAAAGCTGGTCAAGTGTGGAGGGGATGCCTGTTTACTGCAGGGAAATTATGTTAAAGAGCTTTGGAGTAAAAACTTTATACTTGGATCTTACATGTTCAAAGTTTCTGACTTTACCTTCACTACATTTCTTGACTGGATACATTTTCAGGTGCTGTGGTTTTGACATCAAAATGTCACTTATACCGGTATTAGCTTTGACAAAGTCTTTGTTCACTAATGTAGCAATAGAGGAAGCTATTCTTATACATTGTAGCTGAAGACCCCACACTAAAAGAACAGCCAAACTTATTTTCAGAATAGGTGTGATGACTTCTACAAACAGGTAAAGGGGATGCCCATCGGTTCTCTTTTGTTACCAATACTGGCAAAACATTTCATGGGAGACTATTCAAACATAACTCTACAGTCTGCAGAACACAACTATTGGCACGAAACTTTCATCATCAGTGCTGTTCAAGTTCAAATAAATAATGTCTCCAGCACCCACCAAGTTCACTAAGGAAACATTATAATCCTTATAACTCCCATTCCTTGACATGAGACTCACCAGGCTAACTGACATCACATTGGGACACTCGGTCTACCTCAATGTGATCTTTCACACACACACAGGACAAAGCAAGGATTTGCCTTAAATAACAGTAAAACACTATTAACTAGCTATAGCAATGACTGCACTTACACACATGCAACTTTTAAGCTGATCAGCCGATTTCTTCCTCTTCTTTGCCTTTTTAAGTGCCCTTGAAAACTGAAATATGCTGTACAAAGTTATGGGTGCTGGAAAAATTTGTTTTGGGGGGTTTTTTTTGCAAGAAAAAATTGCATGTTGTCATAAGCCCAGCGGCCTAGTATTATATTTCGAAAAACTACACCTACATGTACGATAAACAGCTTTCAGGCATGAGAATCTTCCGGAGTCTCCGATTTCAGTGTGAATTTGATATAAAATTCGGGGGGTAGGGTGTGGGTGTATACATGTAAATTTCACTAATACAATCAGAAACTGTTAGTTAATTTTACCTTTACAGTGATTTTTACACCGTTCGAATATAAATTGCGTGCCGGACCAATATGCGGTGATTTGTTTCTTCCATGCGTATTGTATGCAGCTAGATCTATTGATATGTGTAGACTTTCCTCATTCGCGGTACGGTTTGACCGTAATACATGTACATGTATTTTTACTGTTACAAAGGAACATGTGTGGAGACATTGAAAAGTCTACTGACAACAGCGCACGGTGTTTTGTGTGGATGCCCGCGAATCGTTAGACTTTTTTACCAGTCGTCATCACGCACGTTCATAGGCAAAAGCGCCAGTTCTTCGATTTGTTTAATGTGTTTTACGGCTGGAGATATTTTTACGCATTGAACTATGACCTGGAAGAAACTGCAATGAGTGTGCGTCATACACGTGTGAGGAGAATCGTCGACGTCTCACATTATTTTTCCAAAATGCTGCGGTTTGTAAACTGTCAGGATAATCTTGGAGATACTAAAAGGTGTTTGAAGAACAATGTCCAAAACGGTGCAACACTTAACCCAATGATTCACAAAAACAGGTAAAGACCCCAAAAATCTAAATTTCCGAACATTACTGCTCCGTTCATATTTTCGTGGATTATTTCGGAAGATCATTTTTTTGCTTTTTTAGACAACATAGGTCTTTTTTAAATTGTTAAATCATCTATGGTCCCATATAACGCCCGAGGGGTTCACCGGGTGCGGCGCTAGCTGACGCCCGAGTAAAGTTGCCCAATTTCCGGACATGCATTTTTAGCGTTAGATTTTTCCGGATTTTTTTTCATCGCCTATTCTCATGCCTGAGCTTTTGATCAAAGCTATGCCAAGAAGCTTGTTTGGGTTTTCGTAATATTAACAAGCAAATTTTTCGTTTGAAGTTTGCTTGAAAGAAATACTGCAACTGTAAGCTAACAAAAAAGAGGGGGAAAGAATTTCCTCCCTTCCTTCTAGATTGTTTTCCCCCACCTACTGGACAGGATGGCCTGATTGCCCATAATTATTGCCAGATTATAAAAAGTCAGGTGAAAAAAGTCATCCTTAAAAAAAAACCTTTAAAAATATCCATTATGGCTTTGGGAGAAATTAGTTTTTAAAATAAGACCATGCAAAACAATGCTTGATTTAAATTATATTATGTCATGCTAAATTTACGTGCACACTGTTGCAAGCATCTTCAAAATGTTACGGCAAATGTTTTTACTGGGTGATTTGATAGAGCTCATATGCTGGAATTTTGAAAGTTTGAGCAGGTCATCAAGACTTCAATGCAGACGCTTTAATCAGTTGTTTAATATTAAAACACCAAAGCTTATGTGATCACAATTATTTAAATTACCTTTGTTCTGGAAGTGCATGATGATAGTTGCATGAATAGGTGAAACAGATAAGTTGAGTTTACGATCTTTCAGCTCAAGCTCCAAATTGACCAGACCTAAATTTGTCTTCCAGTTTAGTGTCCGCATACCTTTTAAAACCTAGCAACAAAAGAGTAAATTAAATTGTTTACACTAATTTTTTTCTTGTAACCTTTTTATGGAAAGACTAAATGGCACCCAAGGTAAACAGACTACAACGAAGGAAATAACAGAGTGGAAAAATCTTAGAAAATCAACCACGACTCAATTTGGTAATAATGATGTATCTTGGATAATTTATGCAACTTTTTATTATTACTATTTCATTTTATCACAGCATGCAAAAGAAATATCACATTTTCCTTTGTGATGGTAACTCCTCGAGTTGGGCAACATCCCATAGCCTTGGATCTCAAGGATGTTTCTAAGGATGTTTCATCTAGATCAAATAGAGTAGTGATCTCTTACAGAAGGCGTTGTTTTGGGGACCCCAAAACAACGCCTTCTGTAAGAGATCTACTCTATTTGATCTAGATGTTTCCCCAGTACCAATGGTACCAAGTGCTGCAACGACCACTGGGACTACTCTCACCTGCCAAATCTTACAAAGTTCCCTGGCCAGGTCTTGGTACTTCTGGATCTTTTCCATCTCCTCCAAAGCTACCCTTATATCATCACCCAGCACAGCTGTCAAATCATTAAAATTATTTTAATTTTGATTACTATTTACATCTAAAATGTAACTATTTACCTGATATGACTTGGTATACTCCTCCATAGCCGCCTCTATTTCCTCGGGTATTTTGAGTTTTTCTTCTTTTAAGTTGGGCCAGAATTGTGCAGACAGGATCATGGCACTAAACTCCAAATCCTACATGATAAACATTTTCAAAACATTTCACTATTTATGTAACACCTAGTCCAGATGTTATAAAATAACTTCATTCATTTCTGCGAGCTGATATTCAACAACACTTAATATGAAACCATAATTTACAAGAACAAGTGTTCTGATAATTTAACAAGAACATATCTTTGTTAGTTTAAAATGCACGCTACTCCTTTTGGTCACAATCTTCATTTCAAACGTTAACTATAAATTGTATCGTTCAGTCCCCAGGTTTGTTTTTTCTTGTCTTATATACTTATCACCTTTTAGTGTGTTTTCTTGTAATTGTATATTATCCCTAAAACCAATTTTAATGTTTTTAATATTTCAATGTTTTACTGTATGCGAGCATTTGAATTACCCTTTTTGGGATATAATAAAGATTAATTGAATTGAATTGAATTGATGATGTAATTCCACCTTGAATCAAGCACCCTTTGTACAGTTTGACTGAAGAAATACAAACCCAAGTAAATGCATTGAGTGACTCGTTTACTAATCCTAAAAATATTTCATTATACCCCGATACAGAAATGACACAAATGGTTGAATTTGTGCTCATTCTTAATATGAATTGCCCTTCTGGCAATCAGCTGTGAAACTTGACTCTGGTATTGTGAAATATTACAGCCTGTGTAAAACTAATTATTATGACTTTAATTAACTAACATGATTAAAAAAATTGATTGGTTGTCTTACTTTGTTTGTGTTTTCTTCTGTTGTATCTTCTTCAGTCTTAAGTGTTCTGATATGACTGTTGCAGCGTCTTGAATCTGCAACATCTTTTAACATAACTTCACAATGGTGCAGTTGAGACTCCCCAAAGCAAAGTTTCAATAGTTCTAGATAGCGCAGTTCACGTGCTGTGTCATAGTTAAACCCTGTCAGGATACGATCAGCAAGTAGGCCTCGGTATTCATTTACAAACAGTTCCCGACTCCCATAGATGTTGACTAGCATACTGATGATATCTGAAGACCTTCGACTCTTTGATGTACGAGCTGAATATCAAAAAGCCACACAGTTTGTATCATACATTTATCGAGAATGTCACAACAAATATAGCATTGTGTTGAGTGGGTTCCTCATACATCTCTTAGCCTCAATCTTTAAAATCATTATAAAGGAATAGAGTAATAAATATACTAGGGAATCTACAACAAAACGAATCAGGCCCCAACAGGATCCCTGCCAGACTCCTTCAAGGAACAGTCCCCCCTCATGCTAGAAGAGAGCCCTTGTGGTACCAAAATTTAAGAATGTTGTTTGTTCTGCAACCTCCAACCACAGACCTATCTCCCTTACTGCAATTTTATGGAGAATGTGCGCGCACATCATCCACTGGAGGGCTCGAATTCGAGGTAAAATTCCACAAAATTTACCGGACCAGAATATATTTTACAAAACCAGAATCGAAATGAGAGAGAACTTTCGACAAAGTTTAACATGTAAACTGTTTTCATTTGAACAATTACTGCGAGAGAAGACTTATGAGTTTGTCTTATGGGTCAAGTATCCTTCGATGCTCGCTCAACACAGAATTGAAAGGTTTTACCAGACTCACACTCAAAGTCAACATTTGAGCATCCTTTCTTTAAATTAAGATTTTGTGCACAATGAGGTATTATAATTCAATTGAACACAACACAACCGGACTTAATCAGTCCTCAGTTTACTGGTCCGATGCTAAAATCACTGGCCTGGGCCCTGAACACAATTGTAAAATTTGAGACCTAAACAGAACACAACATCCTCACAAATGCCCAGCATGGATTCAGGAAGCGGAAATCCTGCGAGTCACAGCTGATTGTCACCATCAACGATCTAGTGAAGGGCCTGGATGACAAATCCCAGATTGACCTAATTCAACTAGATTTCCATAAGGCCTACGATAAGGTGTCCCATTGTCATCTGCTCAGTAAGGCTAAATTTGTTTTTTTTTATTTCCAGAAACTCAATGAGCGGGTGAGCAAGGAAATTGTTTTTAAATCCCTGCATTAAATGGTAAATAAGTAACCAAAAAGGTTCTTTTAAGAGCAGAAAACAAATTATTTAATAGACCACTATGCGAAACATTCACTGTAAATACTGCAAATTGATTGGTCAAACAAATTGAAGCGATTTCATACATTGCTTTTAAAAAACAGTGTGCTACAGTCCAAACGTGCATACATTATACAGACTGCCACTCAATTGATGGATGAGTGGATTACTCTACCTGGGTCAGCATCTATTGGGTCTGGTTGCCATTCATATTGGCTTTCATCCTCCTGTTCACTGCAGTAACTTTCATCCATGGTGACTGGTTCAGCTTTTATCAACTCCTCAGCAAGTTCCTTGTTACTGTCATCTGTTAGACTTGATACAATGCAACGGACGGTGTCTTCACGTGTCCTAGTATGTAATTATGCACAAATACACTAGATGTAAACACAGTTACCCCTTTTTACCAAATGTTTTATGAAAGATATTTAATTTGGGGTGGACAAAGTCTCCCTTGTAGTTTATTACTTGACATTAAAACAAAAATAATAATTGGGTTGAACAAAGACAAATTGACTAGAGTGGGATTTGAACCAACGACCTCCAGATTAACGTGCCGCGCTCTACCACCTGAGCTATCTAGCCCTATGTTGACAGTCTCCCTATTTTGTCAATACCTTTGTTCGGGGGGGGGGGGGGGTGGGTGCCAGTCAGAAGCCATTCAACCGTTATAACTGTCTTGTAATGAGGGATCACACTCAAGTATATGATACAACCTGGGAAGCGGCAGCCACGGGATTTTAATTTTTCTTTGTTCAATTTAAAATTGACCTTGTCAGTTTCCCTTGTGGTTAACTATTTGGTTTTAAAAAACTGTTGCAACTTTCTTTACACAACAACAAATATGACCCCAGGAAATGTAATACTTTTAGAAAATTATCCTTTATCTGACATAAGTTAATTATTGCTACAATAAATCTCTTTAATAAAAACTGTGGAAATTTTTGATGCACCATTTCTTTCGAAAAGAAAGTCCAGGAGAGCCAGGATTGCAGGAAACAAGTAAACAAAACAAAAACACCCAAAGTAATATGTACAATGCTCAGAGATGAAAAATTACGTAAACCAAGATTTGAAGGTGATGTGATGGATGTATGTGATCTCTGAATCGTAACCCTTAAAGTCTTTTTTGAAATGCCAGATCCTCAGAAGTTTGGTTTAAATACACCCTCAGTCAACAGTCTTTAAATTAAACTTAAAGTTTTTATTTAAACCACAACTCTAAATGGGTTAATTTTATTTTGCTTTTTAAGTGAGCCACAAAAAACCCTGAAAACAATACATGTCAGTATTTCAAACATGTCAATGGATTTCTCCATTGACTGCCAACTTACCTGAGATACTTCCTGACAGGTTGACATACAAGCTCTAATATAATACCAGATGGATCAAGAACTCGCAATGCTCGTATAGAAGAGATATACTGGGTCAGAATATCATCAGTATTCACTCCTACAATCAAAATGGGAAGTCAATTCTTATTTACACATTGTATCTCTTTAATGAGCCTTGATACCGATACATGTATCAAGAAGCAACAATTACATGTACAAACTTTTGCATACATTGTTTCAATTTTAACACTCTAGATATTATATTGTGGAGCATTTTTGCATGAATTCATCAAGAGAGGATATGTAAACAAAGAACCTTTGATGTAGCTTTTGCATCTCAATCAGTCAATGCAGGAGTATGCTAAAAATATTTGTCTTAAAGTTTGTTTTAGTTTTTTTTATCCCCTTTTAAAATCAAACATACAGCTGGTAGGCTTACATGTATGATTCAAATATCTTTCACAATATATTTAATATTGACACAAAATGACTTGTTTTGTTAACATTCACTTTGAGCCCCAAATAGATACCAACTTTTATCCAATGATGATACTGTGAGTTTTGTTGACATCTAAATATGAGTAAATCACGATATCAATGGAGTATCCAGATGTATCGCAGGGAACGATTTTGACCAGCAATTTTGCATAGCAATATATTTAGACTGAACATGTTTTGTGCACACTGAATGGCACAATTGAGTAACAAATGACTATTTTTGAGCAGCAACTGATACACTTTGTGTAGCATTTTGCTCTGCTATACAAGGGAAATCGTTCACTGTATCGCACTAAAATGTCTCTCAATAGTTTTAAGTCTTATCAAGATAATCTGGCAAAGACAAAAAGCTGTATCAGAGTATTAAAAAGTCAACCAATTGATTTAACCAACATGGTTCTATCCAAAAGGGAACTAACATCAAAGCTGCAGTAAGGCGACCTATCACAGAATGAGACAGAAAGGACAAAATGACAGCATGTTTCATCAGCTATATCAAAACAACTTTATTTTTTTTTTGCATGGGGCTGGGGCGGCTGACGTGGCCAGGGTTCAGACTAGAAGCTTGTATTTTTATTAGCTCTTCAGTCAATCACTCTGAAACTAGACAGTACGAGTGTTTTTGTATTGTCGTCTTGATGTCCGGAGTAGAAAAAGTGAAAGCTGTCTCACCATAATATGGTCTTTTGTCTTGTTTTTAGCTATTACTACTTAAACATTCATTGGGCAAATTGCAAAACACTTACACAGACAATGACGCTATACAACCCAGCAGTCTTGCTAGCCCATATTAACTCACAAATGTTCCAGTTCCCATTGTATTATCTCAATACTTCATTCCCAGTATGCCATACTTGATCAATTGGGTATGACCAAACAGTGGGAGCCTGTGGGAACAAAGTTGCCTCACAGGCTAAGAAACTTGAACTGGAAAAGTGAGCGTAACAAAAAAAGAATCTTATTGGCCGTTGGGCTGTAAGTTATAAAAGTCAATGGGATGTTCACCTGACAAATTGCCTTTCTCGGACAAAAACTCAAGCATGGCATTGGTTTTGACAATCCATGTGGGTTTGGTTGAGGTAGTAATTAGGCGAGTTTATCTTACCTTTAGAATCCATTGTATTATTATTTTAAAAATTGTTATTGGGCTCATGTGGTGGCATTTTGGGAGTTTAATACCATATTTTCCTGCGTGCAAGGTGCTTGCACAGTATCACAAAATCACCTAAACACGACTCAAGTGTCAACTTTTTAAGATGCACCATAGTCGTTCACACAGAGGTTCACCAGGTGACACGGTACACCCACTGTCGGTACATGGCCACACAGGGGTCATTGTGTTGCATTTGATTCAAAATGTATAACGGAGTTCACTCGTATTCAAGAAACCGTGACCACATGTGGGTGTTGATCTTTTCATTTTTCAATCACTTCTGTGTGTTTAAATTAGTTTTATTTCATTTTTGCTTTTACATTTTTTTTAAAGAAAACACTCCTGTTTGGGTTTTTGTTTTTCTTCACACAATGCACACACATAGCTTGTGGACATACACACGGTCCCATCATTTCCAATAGAATGCTAGTCTTTATTATCTCGCTAATGCAAGAACCCACAAATCTTACATGTAAAGGGCACTTTCACAACAACCTTCTGTTGGCAAAAATATGCAATAACATGCCAACGCTTGTAAGCGACTCGATAACTAAAGACTACGTATCTGCCCATTCTCTATAAAATAAGATTTCCCTGAAACCTTAAGACCCTTAATTGCCACTGGTGTGCGTGCTAAAGCCAGTGATGTTCACATATCTTTGAAAGTCAGATAAGCCGTGTGTTATATGCAGGAAAATGTGCTATATACCTGTGGTTATCGGGTCTAAAGCAAAGACTGTTGATTATACCACAGATTAATAACCGTAAAATCAACAATTACAAGACAAAGTGTTTTGCTAAAAGTGTGAATGAAAAATTATCATTACTACCCAGGCTTGACAAAAACAATGACTTGATTCAATACAAAAACAAAAACAACAAAAACAGAACAAAACAAAATCAAATTATTTTTTTATTTCTTCTATTAAAAATATACCTGGGTGTAACAGCCGAGTCTCTAAGGATGTGCGCAGGGATTTCACAAGGTGTCTTCTGAGATCAGTTTTCTCCAAACACTTCTTAAGATCTTCCAAAGCTGCTAAGGAGTCAGGAAACTCAACAATGATGTTAAATAGTTCTTGAATGCGTAGATTAGCGTAGGTTTGATAGAGAAGATATTGCAGTCGATCCCTCCATAGCTGCATTGTCTGAGAGGTACTGGAACGCTGTGAATCTTCCCCAGAAAATACAACATTTAACCATCTGACAACCTTGGATGACAGCCACTGTAATCATAAAAATATGAAAATATTGAGAGTGTTTAAGGTGGCTTCTGGACAGTGTTCTTCAGTTAATACATTGATGTAGGATTAGGAAAAACCAAGTGCACTCTCAGTGTTTAAGTGCCTTCAGGATGAAATTCTTATTCTTTTTAAACACTTAAATTTGCATGTGACCTTTGTGCTACTTGAGCTGGTACAACTTTTATAGGTGTCCACCCACAGAAGTAGTTCGTAGTTTACCACTGAAGTTTAATAATTGGTGCTGGATAGGCCTAATTCATATATAATATTCTCAATACATCACAAATGATTCATTATAAAGTGCACTGTATACTGTTTGACTGTTGCCAGGATGAGTACTTTTTGTAAACTGGCATCAGCGCATTAATTTTGTTAAAGGTAACTAGGCTGGCCAAGACCTTTTCCTTTTTCCCCGTTGGTTTTGAACAAAAAGAGCACTCAACTTTTTTCAGTAAATTCTCTCAATTTTGTACACACGGCAATGCTCCTAACATGTGGGGAGGGGGGGGGGGTAGCCTTAAATATAGACACTCTCGTTTACATGTAGAAATGCCTCAGAAAACAACACATTTTAGTAAGAATTTAGTACTTCAAATTTGAGCTTTCAAACATTAGATGTACGCTAAAATAGTTTTATGGACTAGGTTTACATACTATGTACATGCATTACGTACCTTACACTGTACATGGGTTCATTATGTACTTACCTGCTCTAATATTACAATAAAGGTCGTCTCAAATTCTCCCCTGCATTTGTTGTCCACATGACACTTGATCTTAGCATGAATCAGTGATGTTACCACCTCTGCGCATACACGCTCTAACAGACCTAAATAATGTCTAGAAAGATATTAAAACAACTTAAGACATCAGAGGATACCAAAATGTACCCTTGTTTTTTACTTTACTTTCTTCAATTCAAAGAAAGGTGAAATGAATATAAGTTCAATTTGACCTCACAGTGTTAAGATTTTACTCTGCATTGGTACATCGTTCCCACTTGGAAAGCTTTCATTGTCTTTAGACATGCCAGAAAACAAAAAACTGAGTATTCAATTTGTTGAATATTGCATCAAAAAGGCTGTTATTGCAGCATATTACTTAAATTTCAATCACAATCTCTTCAAATTTGTAACAATTTTGTGTACACTTTTCACAGATAAGTTTGACAAACTTACAATTTTGAATTGATTTGATGAAACTGTTGCAGTACTTGCTGACAGCAACACATTTCCTTATGACAGGCAATACATGCACATTGATCATTGTTGTCAACATGCTGATGATGATGTGTCTCTCCCTCATCAGTTTCTTCATCACTACCATTATCTTGGCTAGTCACTATTTTTGTCTCATTTACATGTAGTCCTCTCTTTTGGCTGTTAAAAGCTTTAAATGCTTGACTATAAAAATCATGGACGATGCTTTGGAAGCACTTGGGAGTTTCGCTAAACAACATAGCTTTCAGCAGAGTCTGCACTCTAGCTTCCATTTGTAATTGTGGGTCTGCTGGTCTGCTCAAGTCTTGAAGTATCTTTGTACTATTCATAAATGGTTCCATATTGAGAAACAGCTCAGAGACAGCAAATACAAGGGGGTTATCCATGGTTTGTTGCGATGTACATACATGAGTGCAGTTTGAGGAGAAATGAGACCAGAATTGAGGGATAATAAGGTTCTGTAAAGTCTGCTGAAGTGTTTGCAGGAACCACTCATCAAGAAGACATGCCATGCCATGTTCAATAACAATACCCATGGAATGCTTGATGTCACCCATACATGTAGCTAATGATGAAGTCTGAGGTAAACAAAGGAAAAGAAAGGTTTTGTAAATTTTCAATAAATAGCAAAGCATAATAAACTCAGTGTATCAGCATTATAAGTGTGCATTTAATCTTATTTATTACATGTGCTATACTAGTATTATTATTATTTTATACCTACTCTGTAATGTTAAAAACACTCGTAAAGTGTAACTTTTTTTATTGCCGTTCCCAAACCACCAAATGCTTCTTTCAAATTTTAAATGTGAAAGATCCTACCGTAATTTTTGAACCATAAGCCGCGGCTTATGGTATGAACTGATTTTGAAGGCCTTTAACATGTTCCCTAAGCTTCAGCAGCCAATTACAGTATGTTACTGTTGTGTTGGACTCCCTGGGTACAAGTTACAATATTGTCAACAAAGAAGGTATAATAATACTAATAGGACATTTAGTTAAAACATCGCATTAATTTGTTTTGTTTTTTTAATTAAAAGAGGACGCTGTCCGAGGCTGCTGCCGCTTTTATAGATTGCTCCAGAAAAGTCAAGAAAAGTTAATATTTTCTTCCTTTTTAACTTCTCCAATTGAAATGATCTTTCTGTGAGAGGATACATTTTAAAACTGACTACCATTATTCTTCAGTTTGATGACTGAAGTGAACACCTGAAAGCTGGATTTTGCTGAGATAATTTTGGGTATATCTCTAAAGTTCTATAACTGTCTCCTACATTTCTGTTTGATCAATACCCGCTGGACCCAGGACCCCCACTGCATTAATCATGAAAGTAACATCAATGGTTTTAACAAAGAAAGACGTCAACTTGAATGGGTGTGTTGTGGGTGATTCACTAAATCACCATCATACGATTCCTTGCAGTAGGCCTACTGAGCTGATTGCACTTTGAAAATCTCAGAAGTATCCCTCTTCTAGGATACCCACAGATATTTACCAATCCATCAAAGATCTTTGACTTTTTCGCCTTAGAAGTCGACAAAGTGGACAACATTTACATGTACAATGAAAACACTAACTCAGTAACTGTGATTTGTTTAGTAATATCTGATTTATGGCTCCGACTTTCACCGTATTTTGAAAAAAAGGCCAGTGATAATGATTAACTGAATTCGGCAGCGGTGTTTGCAGGGCTTTGAAAACATCTGATAAAACACTCAGTAAATGTGCTCTCTGATCATGCTGATCTTGGCCTTCATACCGTATCCCTGTATGTCGCTAGTTAGTAGGGGCGTTCTGATATTGGCCTAAAGTTATACATTGCACCATCTACCAGCATGATACTGATAGCCCCACTTATGTGGCCAAGGCTAGCTGAATCCTAGCCTTGGCCACATAAGTGGGGCTACCTCCATGATTGCCTACAGCCCAGGTACAATGTGCTCTGCACCTACTCCTAGAAGTAGAACTATGAGGTTCGATCCGCTATCGTCTCCACGAACGTGGAGACGATAGCGGATCGAACCTCATACTACTTACTAGTTCTTGGAGTACTCTGCACCAACATTTTTCAAATGTTCCCCACCCAAACCCAAACCCCAAACTAGTACTAGTAGTAGTACTAGTAGGTAGCACTGGTTACACGCCTATGTTCCGACACCCCTATGTTCCGACACCCCTATGTTCCGACAACTCAGCCTATATTCCGACATCCCTATATTCCGACACCCCTATTTTCCGACACCCCTATATTCCGACACCCCTATGTTCCGACAACTCAACCTATGTTCCGACACCCCTATGTTCCGACATCCCTATGTTCCAACACCCCTTTGTTCCGACACCCCTATGTTCCGACACAATATTTTCGCACATTATTACTCTGATCATGGAGGAAGGAAGCAATAATCAGAATACAATTTGTATTACAGGTTTCCCTGCCAATTTCAGCAAAACTTTATTCAATTTCATTAACACGCGTTCAATTCACGCATATCCCCCTTATCCACTGAAACTCAGTGGTTTCTTTTTAGCTATTTTAGTGCATTCAATTTTGTTTTCGTGCATACATGATTTCATTTTTTTCATTCAGTCATTTTACTTTACTACACATTGACCATTCATAAGTTGAATTTGTACTAACTTTTTTTTAAGTGATGGAATCAAACTAAGATCATCGAATCACACATGAATGGGTTGCTTGTGTGCGTCTTCTTACATGTATTTGTTTAGGCAGATGTATGTCATTTTTTGTACGATCATATTATTATTAAACATGACTGAGTTATGTCTCCCTGAGTAAGCTGGCAATAGCTCCTTTATCGGCACGTATTCTTTGTTAGCTGCGTTTCCGTGTGATGATTACATTTCATTTAAATCCTGTGTTTTGTCTTAATTGCAATAATTATTCCTTTTGCTTTGTTTACCCAAAGTTAAAGCCTGTACCCGACAGCACGAAAAGGATATTGCAGAGGAACATATAAAAACAGAAGAATAAGAGTCTCCCCTTCATTGTCACAATGGTAGATAAATATTAGTGTTAAATTGGTTAATTTTGAAAGTAAATTAGTTCTTGCCTAAAATTACGTATGCAGTCTGTCCTGGAACCATCTCATCCTTGTGTATATATTATTATTGGCAGTTGAAATTAATATTAAAAATGAAGGTAAAGTATATAATCTGTACACAACCTATGTTTCATTTAACCAATAATATATCAATTACTTTCCTGGATGAGGTCAAGACCCTGAGGATTGTGCTTGAGCCTTTCTTATCCCTCAAAATAGTTTATTTGATCAGGTAAAATTGAATGGTATAGGGCCCTTAAAAATGTCATTTTGGAGTGCAGACTTGATAGCCCTGACCGCATTCCAAAGAAATGGTCCTTAAATTAAACTCATTTCTGAAGTCATCAAAATGTATAGAAACTTTCCGCTATCATCCAAAAGATTATAAAGATAATTGACTCCAGAAATATTTCTAGCAGTCCCTGTATGTACCAGGTTGAATTTAAACCAGCATGTAAAAACACCCCTCCAAACAAAAATTATATAAATCATTTTTATGGTGATAAACAATTACTGAGATCCTCCTTTGAAATTGACCATTCCAGAAATACGGTTAAAACTAGTAGTACCTTGTTTCTGTACATTATTCTGGTGTTTGTCGTTCAAAAATGTACGTACTATACTTTGGTAAGTTGTTTACAATACCTAAACAATTATGGTTTACTTATATTCATTATTTGAGTTCTCTGTTCTATTCACAAGAGTTTTGTTCTCACAACATAATTAAATTCTCTGAAATCCAACTGCTTATAATACAGATCATAAATTGGAATGTGTAGGTCTGGAACTGACAAGTATTGTATACCCACTCTCTTTTAAATATTTAAACTACTGCATAAAGTTAGCCCACATGCGAGTTCAATATTCAAAACAAACGTGACTTGATATAAGTTTCATTTTGAATGAAATGTTTCCAACGAAAAAAGTAATCATTGCTTTCTCGATAGATGAGTTCCATAATAACAAACCTTAATACAATTCAACTAGTCCATATATACTAAATATCACCCCGACCAGGCCCGTGACCGGTAAAAATAAACAAAAGAAGACGAAAATGTCAGCCCCACAAAAACAGAAGTGTTAAACAAATATATATGTTAAAGTGCGCCAAAAAATAAGCGCAAATATGGACCAAATGGCTTGAATTAAGCCTTCATATTCAAAAAAATCATGTTCAACCCCTGCGTCGCTAACGCGCCGACATGTAATTTCTTTCACAATGCCCCCCCCCCGAAATTTTTTTATTATACAAATTTAAATAATAACTAAATAAGTCCTATCCCCCCGATTAATCAGCCCTCCTTCTTTTTAAACCAAAGTTGCTATAGAAGAATAACACTTTTCAGATAAATTTTCTGAGGAACGGCATAAGATAGGCTACAGGTGGATTAAATTGCGGGCGGATGTGGTTTCTTTAAGTCGCACCGTTTTTTTGAAAAATGGCTAACACAAAATGTTGGTGTAGGTTGTCGGAACATAGGGGTGTCGGAACACAGGGGTGATTTAGTTGTCGGAACATAGGGGTGTCGGAACATAGGGGTGTCGGAACATAGAGGTGTCGGAAGATAGGGGTGTCGGAACATAGGGATGTCGGAACATAGGGATGTCGGAATATAGGTTGAATTGTCGGAACATAGGGGTGTCGGAACATAGGGATGTCGGAATATAGAGCAGTCACCGGTAGCACTACATGTATGTAGCTAGCAGAAGCACCATGTCAATGGGACGGAGCTATAGCTCCATTCCAATTCCATGCTATCCGCATAGCACGTCGTCATGGTCGTAGCATGCACTGCAGGAGTACAAATGTTGGGCGCAATCTTTGAAGATGGCCTTTTTTTTAAATCGCGCAAGCCAATTTTTTAATTTGCGTGCGCGCAATTTTTGAACTGAAGTTTGCCCAGACAAGTGAAAATTGCGCGGCTGGGACACGACATTGACACGAACTACACGGTTTGCATAAACAATTTCCTGCCGGACAAGCGCATCCGCTGACGCGGTGAATCATCGCATGAGATGACACTTAACAGGATATGACAAGCAAGCTGACGATGTCACTGCAAAAATGGAGGAAGCCTTTTTACTTATCAGTTTCGACAACAAGCCTTCAAGGCTTCAGTTCAGACTCCCCATATCCATTTGAGCAGAGAATAAAAGTTCAAGAGTCAATAAATAATTTCCCCTTTACTGTAAAAAGCTGTGAGACTTTTAAGTATATTTTGTGTAATCTTGAATATTAAGCATTTTGCACTGTGAGCTATGGCCCATGGGAGTTTATTAGCGGGGTGGAAGCACGGACTCAGCAACACACAACCATCGCCATCTTGAACTGTATCCCAGCATCCTTTGTCAAAAGAAATTATGAACTTATAGTTCGTGAGCATTCCTGTTTTTACACCATTCTCCAAGTTTTTGAACAAAAGAATCGCTTCAGACTATACGTGAAAATCCAGCATCTTGCAACTACGAACTATATCCTCCCATGTCCGGTTTTCGATGTAGGTATGCCTTTTTCTTTGAATTGAAAAAAAATTAAAATATTCCATAATCAACTGATGCCCTAATTACCTTCCTTTGTTTATAAGAAATATGCAAACATATATTAAAACGTGATGGACATTGAAACTTTCACACCACGCACCGATCTTCGATGACTTCAATAGCGTCCCATTTGTTTTGAGTTTGACCTGTTTTCGATGCAAACAAGAAAGTATGGTGTCCGGGTGAAGCCATACGTGGAAGAAACATCTGCAGTGACTACAAGTGTTCTGTGAGACTTAGTGTATGACTCTATAGCCAGCAGTTTTCTTCATTTTATTCAACATATTTTTTATTTAGTTTTAAAAATAACCATGGTATTTTTCAAAAACTTAAAAAAAATGTAAATAATTCTTGGCTTTCAAATCTTATTTTTATTTAGTTTTGTGTCTTTTTATGTTTCTTAACATTTATAATAAAGCATATAAATAAACAGTGATAATCGAATCACAAAGCTGATGTTTAAATTTTAATATTAATAACAAAAATGATAGAGTGTTACCAAAAAAAATTATCCAGACTATTAGAAAATGATATAAGGCACGTGGCTTCTTTAAGCCTCTGTATTTTTTTCCCCAGAATGCTCAGCAGAATGTTCAGTCACATGATTTGATCATCGTGAATTGTGAATTGAAAAAGTGTTTGATGAAACTTTTTCGGTGGGAATTTTTTTTGTTATGGCCCCGACAGTATGACATATTTTTGTACCTTGCAGAAATGCCTAAAATACCACAACTTTTTGCATTTACAAGTGCAACTAACCAGTGGAGCCTTACATGTTTCTAAGTTTTGGTCAAATGAGAGGAGACTCTTTGCTTGGCAAGTCAAACCACAAAAATTGTATCTACTCTAGGGACTGTTTACATCGCGCGCAGAGAGGTAAAAGATTTGCCTCGATTTCAGGGACGCCCTGAGGTATTGAGGTAAAATTTCTTCTTACAGCTTAATATTTCACGACAAGAGTGGTGAAGATAACGGTTGAACGACAAAGATCGCGCGGTGTTCAAAGTTTGCGCCAGAGCTACCCTGCGCAAATTTTAAAATCATGCAAGGAAACAAAGATTGCGCCGTAAAAAAATGGCGCACCGCGCGATTTAAAAAAAAGGCCATCTTCAAAGATTGCGCCCAACACAAACGTAACTTGGAGCAGATCAAGTACAAACACAGTTTGCTTCTGTAGTGTAAAGGGATGTCACATCGCACGATAAAGTGTCCAGTATGTTTTTGACATGCTTTATATTACTTACCTTCTTAAACTGTGCGCACAAACTGCCTGTGACAGTCTGCCAAGCCACGTTAACTACGTCAAATTCATGCGCCATTTTCAAGAAAGCTTTAAAAAATTTGTGCTGGCGCGAAATGAGGAATATATATAGTATAGTAGCCTTTGGTTCCAAGTCTAGTCTGTGATAGTGGTTTTTAGTGTACTGATGCCTGAAATAGCGCCCTCTTGTGGATTTACCTCTTGATTGTGTTGGGGCGCGCGCGTGGCTGATCCTCGGAGAAAAACGCGATCTGAGACATAAAATATCACTCAGCAGGTCTCTCATAATAGTCAACCCATGGAGGAAGGAAATACAATTCTTCCTCCATGGTCAACCGGTACTGGCTGTTTTCCCCACAACTCGTCGAAATGTGTTCGTTTTTCAGAAAAATAGGCAATCACTCATCACATGATGCCACACCTCTTCTTTGAGGACGACAAAAGTTATCGTTTTGTATGTGTAGGCCATATTCAACCGGCTGCGCTGATCTGAGGTAATCAGTGAACTACTAATCGGGCCATACAATGTGCACCCCGATTTTTAGAGATAATTTATACAAAATATATTGTCGATAATTTAATTTGTACAAAATATATTGTCTCCAAGGGACTCAACTTCTGCCCCATACCCACTCCCCCCACAGTGAATCAGGTTGAGCTCACTCACTGACTACTACCGCAGAATTCGCCTCCGTGAATTCTTCCTTGACTCACCACCTATGGATCCTGAGCCATTTTACTGCAAGAGTACTTGGGTACCACCTAAGAACCGTGTGCCATCTCTTGAGACTTTATACAAGTTGTTGTTCACAAATAAGTTATCCCAGCCTGATCATTCCACCCACAGGACTCATGACAACCTTCCCGGAGAAGAACGTGAGGCCCTTAAGACTCTACGAGAAAGAGGACAGCCAGCTGACAAGGGCTCTGCCGTTGTTGCCATGGGTCGCAGCGGCGTAACTAAGGTAAATTTTTAGGGGGGGGGGCACAAGGGGGGGCACCATTTTTTCTAGGGGGCACTGCTGGCAAATCAACTATAGATTCCTGTGCACCTTTTAAAAACTGGATCTTAATCTACGCAATGGCGGGTTCCAAACAGCCCCTCAATTAAACTAGACTTGTGGACAAGTCGTTAAATGTCTGTCGCGGTGATAGCGGAACGGCTTTCTCGCAATATCCCGCGAGAGGGCTGCTCTGTGCGAGATTACTGCTCTCAAGACTGGTCGAAGAGTCAGCAGCCAGCAACTTCGCGCGAGAGCAGTGATCTCGCGAGAGCATTCTTTATTAGGCTACAACACCACACGCGACTCGACTCACCGCGACCATCATTAACGACTTGTCAACAAGTCTACAATTAAACCAAAGGGATGGTCAATTTGCAAAATGATGTTTGATGCCCCTTTTCAGCGCTTCGTCTACTATAATAATGTTAAAAAATATGTTTATGGGAGATGTAAAATACTTTTTAAGAGTTAAAGACATGGTTGTAAAATGAAAAACAGTTTAACAAGAATACACAGGAAAGAAATAATAGAAAAATAACAACTTCAAAAACAAAGCCACTTGTAACTTACCGACAATGAAAGTTTAAAAAAACTTAATTTTCCGGTCTATAAAATACATCATAATGAACAAAGATTATTATTATTTAATTTTTCTTTCTTTTTTCTCTCTTCTTTTTCGCACATCTAGAACCATGCAGTTAGGGGCCTACTGTTTGAATGTGTAGAAATAAATCATAGGGCCTAACTGATAACAAGGATTGCGAGTCTTTTTTATGGGGATTTATGTATTCGAGGACTGGCACTGGTATTTATTTATTACACACTTGGGGCCGGCCATGCACAGTAGGCATAACCAATGTTAAAAACTTTGATCTTTTTTTGAAATTGTTTTGACCCATCCGCCCCCCCCCCCCAATTTCAATTTTTACATAATTATTGACAAACTATTTAATAGGCCTATACTCTATACACTGAAGAACAAAGAAATGTCTCAAATGAAGCAGATATTTTAGATCAATGCTCTCACAGCAGCAGCTCAAGAGTTTTCAATGGCTTTTCCTCATGTACTTACGATAAATGCAACGGCACCCAGCACGCCGTGTAGCTTCATGTGACACTACCGTACCGTATTTAACGTGGCAGACTGTGGCAGAATGGGGCGCGCGCGGGCGATTAGTCATACTACAATTTGCGGACGTGATTTACCTTACTCTGAAGACGTTGGTAAAAATAACAACTGTCCATTGCAAAAAAAATACATGGTCATGAGTCCTTGGTGTTTCTAACATTAAAACAAAATACATGGTCATGAGTCCTTGGTGTTTCTAACTTGTAATGTTCATTTCAATACTGATTGGGCAATAGATTACGGAGTGACACAATGGTCGAGTATGATTTATCTGTCACTAGTCATGTCAATATTTAGCAGGTTTATTAACTGATATCTTTCATTTGGCCTGAACGGCTTTTCCAAATTGACGGTTTCATCTTTGAATTGTTAACATGTGTGAGATTTCTAGAAGTGACAGAGTTATGGATCACACCATAGAGAGTAACGTTACACGAAGTGACACATTACAAGAAACAAATCACTTTGAGAAAACTTGAAAACGGTGTATAACATTAATAATGTGCCATACATTTCCATCGGTATACTTGCTCTGATAGCTCCCTCGGAAGCTCGGAACTTAGGGGTTATTTTCGATTCATCAATGACACTTCAACCACACAACAACATCATACGTCTGTCATCATTTCACAAGTACATGGACAAGAGTGCCACTGAAAAAGTCATTAGTTTTGAACTGTACCATGATGCACAGTCTCTTGCAGCGCCACCAGGAGGCACAATATATAGGACGAGCTACGCGACGGACGACGCGACGGGCGACGCGACGGCACGACGCGACGGACGACGGGCGACGCGACGGTACGACGCGACGAACGACGGACGACGCGACGGACGACGGACGACGCGACGGACGACGCGACGGGCGACGGGCGACGCGACGGACGACGCGACGGCACGACGCGACGGACGACGGATGTCCAAGTCACCATGCAAATCAATTGAAAAACAGGCGACGCGACGGGCGACGGCACGACGCGACGGGCGACGGCACGACGCGACGGACGACGGAATAGGCGACGCGACGGCACGACGCGACGCACATCTGTCGCCTTTAGAACACCATATCCACCACATCTTGCTCTATGCTTCCACCACCTACATGTATGTTAATGGTAACTATAACAATCACGACCTATACGAATGATGTAACTCCTCCTACACCTAGTTCAATAAGTAACTGCATAACCACGAGCCTATGGAATGCACCGTCCATTCGTAACAAAACTGATATTTTGTGTGAAATGATCATTGAACATGACACTGATGTCATGATTCTTACACTGAAACCTGGCTGAGAGATGATGATCAGGTAGTAGTGATTGGAGACACCTGGTTTTTCCGTATTGCGTGTATTGAGTGTACCCCGTCGGTCCGTTAACCGTGGCGGTGGGCGTATTTTTTTTTCCCCAGAAAAGATGAGGTCACTTAGCATAAATGGGCGTGTTTTACCTACTTTCGCAGGTTTCCCTAACCCTAACCCTAACCCTAACCCTAACCCTAACCCTAACACTAACCCTAACCCTAACCCTAACCCTAACCCTAACCGATCGCGCATCAGCACACGCCGCCATTGCTAAAAAGTTACAACAAGAGGAGAAAACTTTTTCGAGGCACGATAAGAATAAGAGATTGTGCAAAGTGCGCAAGCGCGAAGACTGATTTTGGTAGAAAACACGCCTATTTATGCTAAGTGACCTCATCTCTCCTGGGAAAAAAATTACGCTGGCGGTGGTATCGGGACTATTTCCAGAAATCAGTTGGATCTAGAGCTTAGGAAAAATGGCCTACCTGAGACTACCACTGCATTTGTCACCGACACTGATTGTCAAAACAACATTAACTTTGTCATTGTCTATACAAACCACCATCCTACTCTGTTAATGAAATTCTTCGTGAAATTCATTAGTTTCTTTGTGCTCTTGACCATTTCCCGGGAAGGACATTGGTCCTTGGTGACTTCAATCTTCACTACGACCTTCCATCTAAGCCTGAGGGAAAAAGTTTCTCTACTATCAATAAAATCATCGATCCACTGAACTATCGTCAGGTCCAAGGCCCAATACCAACTCAGCGGTCATACACTAGTCTTGGCCCAAGACGTCAGTGATCGATAGTGGATATAGTGTACTGCGCTCGGTTACAAATCGTTATAGCGCGCTCTCTTATGGCTTGAGTAACCAACTTGACTTGCTCTCATAATGAGAGCTAATCAAATTGGTTAATTCAAGGGCCAATACTATAGCCATACACTTGACTTGATTCTTGTCAAACACCAATGATCAACCTCAGTCACCTCAGATCGCCTTGTTGTAAACTGAATTCTGAACCTTAACAGACCAGCTGATTAGAAAACAACTTAACAGACCAGCTGATCAGAAAACAACTTAACATACAGCTGATCAGAAAACAACTTACTATTTGCACAATTTCAAATCCATTGATTCTGTCGCTTTTGAACTTGACCTCACTACCAAAATGGAGAATGTTCTTCTTGGTGACTGTGATGACATCAACTATCTTGTCAGTTCTTATAACCGTAGCTGTCGAGAAGCTCTCCCGTTCCACTCGTCAAAAGCCTCTGTGGTACAGTAAGTCGCCGCACCCGGCGCCGCAGCGAACGGAAATGGAGGAAGACCACAAATAATCATCGGTTCGATTACTGCCATACTGAAAATGTTCACTGTTTGCTTTCCGAGAAATATGAGTATTTAAGAACCAGTAGCTATTGTTAACCATGGAGGTAGGTTCCTACCTCCATGGTTTAACCCACCCCTAGAGAGCCAGAGCATCCTCTAAAAGGAAAGAGGGATTCATTTAAAAGCTGCTGCAGCCCATTTTCGATTTTCTTCCAGAGAGGCTTTACAGTTTTATTGGGCTCCACCATCCCCCCTCCCCCAAAAGTAAAAAATGCTGACTGTCACCTCACGACAAAATATTCAAATTTCAGAACCACTAGGGCCCCCTACTCTTTTTAATTTAACAGGGGAAGACAACTTGGGTTAGGGTAGCATCTATGGCTGCTTTTCCAATTGATGGAAAATAATCTACTCCTGACAGCAATGGTTAAGCTTTTCCATATCACATTCAAGACAAAGATAATAATGGGAGTATTTCTTTTCCCAGAATATCTCGGCTATGGGAGTTGCGAATTTCTTATTGGTCACATTCTACGTAAAGTGCTTCATATTCACTTTAAAACCCAACATGAATGTTGACAAAACTTGGAGAGTTTTGTTTTTATCTTATGATGGGTAAGGACTTAATGACATACTCCAATAGGTATATTAACCATGCATTGTTACCACTGATTTTCTTGATCTGTTTAGCGGTCATGAAGTTGATGAACGTGAATTTCACCAGCTGGGATCCAATTCATGGGCTTCCCTCTGAATTTGACTGCAAAGTTGTTCAAATTCTAGGCTATGCTGCGCGTCGCGACTCTCGTAGCTTACCTCTGCAGCCTCAGCCCTTGAAAACTCCATCTACAATAAAATAATGTTACACAATAGCCTATTAGAAAGACGCAAGATTATTCAGATCGATATAGCAGAGCAAATTGGCATACAGTTACTACAAAATACAGACAGATTTGGTCCAAGTTTATCAAATTCAAACAATGCACAAATTGTTCATTTCAATTATAGTCTATTTCGACATTTCAACTGCAAGGAATTATACACTACTTTTCACATCAACCATATTCAACGTCCTGCACCCCACTGGTGTTCCTCTTTTACTTTTCCCTTTCAAAAATTGAACTAACTTGTTTATTAACAGACTCATGATCAATGAGAAACAAAGCTGGGTAGAGAATCTGTGAAAAGAGCAATGGTTTCACAATATAAATTTTACCTTTCGTTGTGAATTTTCCCATGGCCCAAAATTTCAAAATTATACTTCTCCGAGTTTTCCTGTCCAGTTTTGCTCCACATTGAGCTGGCGTGGAGTTAGAGAACACAATAAGACTAGTAGTGTCTGTTTTCCAACAAACATCAATGGGGTGGTCCACTCTTGTTCTGTTTCCCCTTGCCACATAGCCTCCGTCTAATATTTTGTATTAGTCCAAAGTTACAGGCCTGACTTTTTCCCCCTCCAGAATATTACATGTATAGGAACACATGAATCACCATTATCAAGAAATAGAGTCCTACTTACTGAGAGAGGGTGACTGTATTGAAAGGGGAGTCCCGTTTCTGTAAAGAAACTCCGGTAACTATAATGGGACTTTGTTTGATTTTAGCCGCTAAAATTTCCACACCAAGTATCAAAGGCGAAAGTGGACATCTCTGTCGCACTCCTCTATCGGAGATTGAGATCCCGATTGATTAATGCAGCTCATGGAATTTACGCACAGTACAAATCCGAATTCTGGAAGATTTGTCAAATTTCCATGTACTCTGAAAACTTCATAAATTATTCTCTGTCAATACAGTCAACGAAATAGAACGAGTAAATACTTTGGTACTGTAATTGAGGAATAAAACACTCTGGAGTTTTTGGCAAGCTAGCCACGCAACGGATGTTTTCTTCAAAAAGCTGAAACATGAGCGCTTCCGTACGAAGCACTCCGAAGGTCTCACTTTGCCAACAACTGATAAAATCTGTTTTTAACATGCAAACATCCACCGATCCAACACATCCCTATGTTTTTAATAGATAGTAATACAATAAAAATAACAACTGTATTATAGCGCCTAACACCTTCAGAAGAAAGTCTCTAATAAGCGCTCAGAACAAAAGGAAATTTACATATGCGATGAATATTATTTATGTTTTGAGAAGAGTCTTGAAATGTGAGACGGTGGTGGCTTGTTTGATGGGAAGAGGGAGATTGTTCCATAGATGAGGTCCAGCAAACTGAAAAGTACATTCACCATGTTTTGGTGGCAACAGTTGGAATAACAAGGGTGTCTTTGTTTGCTGAACGGAGGCTTCTTGCAGACATGCGTGTATGCGGTGAGCAAATCTTTCAAGTAAATTGGACCACTTCCATGACGACATTGAAATGTTAGGAGGAGAATCTTAATAAAGATAATGGGAGCATGAATAGGAAGCCAATGGAGTAATAGCATAGCCGGGGTAATTGGTTAATGGGAAATGAGACGAGCCGCTGAGTTTGAATGATTTTGAGTTTTCGGAGCTGTGAGTCAGGCAATCTGTATAGTGACGCTATTGCAGTAATCAAGGAGACAAATTACAAAAGCATGGATGAGCTTTTCTGTTGTTGTTTTATTGATGAACTGGCGAATTTTTCCGATCTTATGCAGAGCAAATGATACAGAGCGGCATTTGGTATTGACAAACTTATCCATGGTATATTTGTCAAATGTGACACCAAGGTTTCTTGCTTTGTCCACTGAATGAACTGGTATGCCATCAACTTGAATTGATTGTAGGGGGATTCTGTTGCGAAAACGAGATGTGAATGTGAGGGATTTCTGTTGTATTCTCTACATGACCACTGCTTGATGTCTATTGCAATAATGTACCCTAAGAATTGTTTCCGGAAGCTGTGGATGTTTAAAGGAAATGTAGACTTGTGTGTCATCAGCGTAAAACATGCATGCTATTGTTACATGTACCATGTGAATGAATGATCTCTTCCAGAGGCGAGGGACGGTGTACAGGGTGAACACTAAGGGTCCCAATACAGATCCTTGTGGAACTACCTGGGTGAACCGAAGATCGTTGCCATTAATCAGAACTGCTTGACGACGATTTGTTAGATAAGTCCTATGCCATTCTAATGCTTGATCCCAAACTCCATTCATGTGTTTAACACATCATCTGCACGTGTAGGGGTACTATAATTTGTATGCTCAGGGGAAGATTTCCCTTTATTGTCAAACTTAAGTAGATTTTTACTTGAGTGAAATTATTGCTTTTAACTGTTATTAATTTTGTATTTGTATATGTCAATGGAAACTAAATTTTATTTTTTTCTGTGATGCAAACAATAACATTTTTAATTCCCTCTTGTTAATTTGTTTTTTTGAGGGGGGATGAGGGGTGTGTCCAATTTTACACCCCACCCCTCAAATCTGCACATGCAAAGGGATATAGCGCAAGACAGCCTTTATCAAGGCTAAGGTAATTATATTGGACTTGCTTAATTGTGGCGCCTATACAATCATGATAGTATAGGATATTATGGCACTCTCTCAGCAAGAGTCCAAAAAGTATAAGTCAACAACATTCTCTCAGACTCAATAGTTTGTAATACTGGTTCACCCCAGGGTTGTGTCATTTCACCTATCTTGTTTATTATTTATACAAATGGATGTACATCCAATCTCAGTTCAGTGAAAATATTCAAATATGTCGATGACACCTTGATTCTTGGACTCATAAACAACCAGCAGGAGGGGAAATATAGGCGAGCAATACATAACTTTAGTGAGTGGTGTAATGATAACTATCTTAAACTAAATCCCCCAAAAACAAAAGAGATTGTGTTTGATTTCAGGCATATCAAGAGAGGTGACCCTTCAGCTAATAGTATTAACCTCATTGGACAGGATATTGCCATTGTGCAAAATTACAAATACTTGGGCACAATAATTGACAGTCAGTTGAATTGGAGTAACCATTGCTCAGCGCTCCTCACAAAGGGTAATCGGTTAATGTATTTTTTGCGTAAATTAAATTATTTTCATGTAGACAAGAACATTATGATTCTATTTTACTTATCTGTTATTGAAAGTGCTATTACTCATGACTGCGTGGTTTGGTACAATGGAGCAAGAAAACAAGATACAGATAAAAAGAAAAGGGTTGTGAAACAAGCATCAAAAATCCTAGGGATAGACATAGACTTGGATGGAACTTGCAAAGAAAGGGTTCTGTATCTATAGCAGAGACGGTCAAAAGTAACATCGACCATCCACTCAACAAATCTTTCATAAGATTTATAATGAGTGGTAGGAGATGGCAGTCACTTTGATGTAAAACAAACAGATACCTCAACTCCTTCATACCATACGCTGTCTGTCTCCTCAATAATCAGCCCAGACATTAATTACTTTAATTACTTTCTGCTAAGATTTTGTTAAATTGATCTACTTTATATTCACTATATATTTATATTTTGTGTGTGTGTAATTATTTTATGTATTGCATGTATGTAAGGAAATTTTCCTCCATGGTAGGACCAATAAACTGAATTGAATATTGTGTCCACCGTGACGAAACCAATATCTTGTGATATTAGGTAAATTGAGTTGGAACTGCAGTAACATAAACAACAATCATTCAGTTAAATCACTTGTCTTCTTTTAGGAGGATGAAATCCGCCTGTTAATGCAAGTACATGTACCTTTCAGGATGGAAGTAATAGTGCTCTCCCATTATCATGGACTTCTCAAGAGAAGCAAGATTTCTCCAGTAAAACACATAGATCCCTTTTGCTGTTTTACAGGAGAAAACTTGCTGTTTCCTTGAGTAGCCACGTTTGACGACCTAGTAAATTGAGGACTTCTATTTGTTCTCCCAATGTTTGGACTTGTTAGCGATGTCTCCATTTGGCTTTGCCAAACATTTCAAACTAGAACGTCCTCGGTCTGTCACATCACATAATCCCCTTTGTTATTGGTAGCTGTCTTAAAAGACCAAGATCTGCACTTGTGTGACCGGCAACGTACATGACATAACAAACTCTTATGAAATTTTTAGTTCAATCAGTCATTGGAGCCATGAGAAAAAAAAGGGGGGGGGGGGGAAAGGATTGATTTTTGAACATCGAGTTTTGGTCCAACGACATCAAATCTAATTTAATTACCTGTTTTTCAAAAGCTGAAACATTTCAGACACAAATTTATTAAGTGTAGTTTACCTTTACGACCATCTTTATACCATTTAAGTTATGTGCAAATTTGTGAGTATTTATTTTTTCAACCTTCAAATGTTGTACAGTGTACACACCCTTTAAAGTCTTTGTTGTCAACAGACAGGCTCCCCCGCCAAAATGTCAACACTTTTGCACAATGACTTCTTATATACATAAGGCATGGGGATGCTTCTATTTTTTATTACCTCACAAATTTGAAATAGACCTAAATGTACATCATAGACCTAAATGTACATCTTGTACCCCATTCCCATGCTACCAATCCTTACTTTCACAGGAAAATAGTGGAGTATTGAAATACTTGCATATGTACATGTATACTTTTTATCAAAATGATTGAAAATTGTACCTGTTTTGGTAGGAATTGGGGTAAATCAGTCCTTTAAGACAATCATGAAGCTAGCCAAAAATGTTAATTAAAAAGGAAGTTGGCCATTATTGAAGCTTTCATTATTGAAGCCTCATCTAGCAAACTATGTGATATGTAGTGTTCTCCATGTTTGCAGTAACATTGTCCAAACATTTATACTTCAACATTTTCCCTAGGGATTTTTTGGTTTACATTCTTCCTTTCCTATTGTTATCTCTTTAAACAAACAATTAAATTTAAAGTATCTTATTTATCAAATTAATGTTCAAAATATAGAAGGGAATGACTAAATATCTTCAATGATTGATTTCTTACTTAAGGGGAAACTAGTCAGGAAAACCTTACTAATCCTAACATAATGTTCAGCAACCAAAGTACTACTTCCTTGGTTACAAGGGCAAGCTTGGCCCAAGAGCCAATGAGGGTCTGAGAAAGTTATTGGTGCTTGCTTGAGATGTTCAACCTTAGTATTAAAGGAAATAATGTTATGGCAAATGAAGTTTTAAATTGATGATTTTTATATAAATGTAGCATCTATGTAAGGAAGTGACTAAGTTATATGTTTGTTCATTAAAAGGCCCAACAACTATCTGAATAAAGGAAAAAAATCAAAATAAACTTGTCAAACTGAAAGCTTATTTTCCTTCACCTTTTTGGAGAAAAGGGAATTGTTTGTCATAGTTGTACATGCTCATATGCATTGTTACAATTCTTTGTGCATTTTTACTTCAACACGTAAACAAACACCTTAGGATAATGCATAAAACCTTTTAGATGCAAATTCTTCTAAAAGTATGGGTAGTTTCGAGGGTACTTCTTGGAGCTTCGTTTCCTTCAGTTTGCCTCAGCCTTGAACAGTGAAATTAAAAATATTAAATTTAAAATAAAACTTTATAAATAGAATTGAACAAAAACAGGAACTACCAGAAATTCATGGGGTATAGTAGTATCTGTGTAGTACAAGTAACAATTTCTGGCTATAGCAAAATATGTTTATCCATGGGCATACATGTATATATTATTTATCCATTATTTTGCCACTGCATACAGCTGAAAATCCTGGAGGATGCACAGTTAGATGGCTTTCCTATCAGTCAGCACTCTTACAATAGTTCCCAGACCACCAACAGCATATGCCTATATATAAAACACACAACATCAATTAGTTATGAATTGTTACTGTACAAAGCCAGATAGACCATACTAAGGAACTGTGCCACTAATGATTGGATAATTGTGCATTATCTTTTTAAATGATGTAATGCACATTGAATGCAGGCTCAGAGCTCCCCGGCATACATTGTCTAGTAAAAACTGCTGTGGGCTAGTAAACACCACTTCTCAACTTGCTCTGTGGGCTACTCAAAACTGTCGAACCTACTCGCTTAACTCGTAGGGTGTCATGGCCGAGTGGTTAAGAGCATCAGATTCAAGTTCTGGTGGTTTAGTCATCGGGGTGTGGGTTCGAGTCCCGGTCATGACGCTTGTGTCCTTGAGCAAGACACTTTGCTATAATTGCTTCTCTTCACCCAGGGGTATAAATGGGTACCTGCAAGGGTAGAGGTTGATATTGTGTTTGAAAAAGCCTTCGGAGCGCCATCACGGCAGCCCGGGCTGTATACTCCCCAGGGAGCTGAGAAAGATTAAAGGAATGTTATTGGCCCAATGACCAGGGTACTAATGTAAAGCGCATTGAGACCGTTATTGTGAAATGCGCTATATAAGAACTAGTTATTAAAATGCTCATATTTTTCCTTTTCTGATGTTAATAATACATTATAAATGTTTTGTGCGTGAATGTAACTTTTGACCGATGTGATTGCTGCCATAAGGAAAATACACTGATAACAATACATGCTAAAAATGTGAGTTACTAAAACTGCCTAGAGTCAAGTAAAATGCACAGTTTACTAGCCCAATGGGCTACTTTACAAAAGGTTTAAATACAAAGGTGCTTTAACAACATTTCTTATTTGAACCGTAAAATTAATATGTATACTAAAAACCAGTTATACATGAAAAAGGAGTTCATTTGATCCTCTGGTTTTTAGTTTACTTTTTGCCTGCCCTGAAAACATAAACTACACTTGCTGCACACTTGCACTGTTGTGACTTGTGAGTATCTTCACACTTTATCCAAAACCTGAATCTGTCCTTGACAATAAATTAAGTTGACATGGCATTCATATTTTCATACTTAACTGGTAAAAATGTGCACCTTCAAACCCCCCCCCTCCAAAAAACCCATCAAAAAACCAAAAACTAAACAAAACCCCCCCCTCAAAAAAACAAACCCAAAACAAAACAAACCCCAAAGCAAACAAACACCCAATAAACAAACCTAACCCACCTAGAAAAAAAACTAACGAACAAACAAAACAATTGTTTTGTTTTTGTCTAGGTGGGTTATGCTTGTTTATTGGGATGTTTGTTTGGTTGTTTTTTTGAGGGTTTTTTTTTGGGGGGAAAGGGGTGTTTCAAACAAACACCCCTTCCCCCAAAAAACAAAACTCCAAAAAAACAACCAAACAAACAACACCCACAAACATAACCCACCTAGACAGACAGACAAACAAACGAACAAACAAACAAAAAACCCAACAACCAAACAAACAAACAAACAAACAACCAACCCAACAAACACTCCTTTCCCCCAAAAAACCCAAACAAACAAGCAAACCAACAACATACACCCCAATAACAAAACATAACCCAACTAGACAAAACAAAACTTTAAAAAACCAAAAAACCCAAAACCACCCATCCCCCCCCCCAAATAAACTCATATTAAACAACCAAACAAACACCCCTATAAACAAACATAGCCCACCTAGAAAAAAACCACAGAAACATAAGCTAGGGTTGAGACTTCACAACTATTTTGAAACTTACAAATGGTTAATTACCTTTTCATGCCATGTCAGTAAAATGGCACTGCTGTTTTCTGTTGGACATGAGAATCCCTTGTAGATGTACTTCATGAGAATGTCAATGGTATCATTGTCCAGGCTGTTCACTACTTTCTCCACATCAGTGGTTTTAAAAGCTGTGAGCACCCTCATAACAAGTTGAAAGGCTTTATCCTGCAAAAAAAATCATTCCCTAATTTAGGTGTCCTGGCAATTTAGTTCTGAATGGTTTTGTTTTCTTTTCTCATTGTGATAAACCGGAAAATGAGCAATAACATTTTGTTACTCACACTTTTGTATTTTTTGTATTTCATGTTATTAATTAACATCATAACAGTAATACTTTTAAGACGTTTGTATTCATATTTTTAAATGTAAGTTAAAATTAAATGAAATAATGTGGGGTTGAAGAAAATTAAAATTTACTTAAGCACTTTAACAAGCTGGTGCTCTACCAACTAGCTATTTGACCCTAATGTTCATTGGCTGTCTCCCTATGTTGTCATTATCTTTCTTTGGGGTGCCAGTCTCAAGCCATTCATTCAACTTGTAACTGCTGTATAGCTAGGGATCAAACCCAAGTTTACCATACAACCTGGGGGGAAGCCGCAGCAGAGGGATCGCCATAACCACTTCACACATGCGTTTGCAAAATATTTGTGTGCCCAACCATGGTATTATTTTTCAGAACTTTTGGAGCTTCTAGGAGTCATTAATTTCCTTTGAAAATACATCATTACCACATTGAAACCATGACTTGACAAAGGAAAGACAACAAAGGTTCTCATAATAAACACCAGGATTTGATGTTGCCATGTGAGAAAATGAAGAAGGCACCCATCAAGATTCACAGAACCTTGGTCGTGACCTAAGGCCAACAATCTACCATGCCATTGAAAGCTCAGACTTACCTCCCATTGGGCCTAACGGGCCAAAAATAATGATGCCACATTTGTACAACAATAAGACAAAAGTCCTATCGGAAAGAGATTTGACAAGGCATGATTTCCAGAACCTGTTGTTGCTCATGATACATGTACATGTAGGTGCCTGCCTGTGCACACTACACAATGGAAAGTCCAGGTGAATAAAAGAAAACCGTCTGGCTATCAGCAACAAATTGAGGAATATCCGAGCCTCCAAAAACATCTATCGTAAGTCTGTCCAAAAACAAGTTGTTCAGTCAGTGCTCTAATACGCATGAAAGGTGGTTGCGAAAAACTATATGCATGACTCAGAAACGTCTAAATCCATCTCATGGTCTGCCACGTACATTGAGACCGACTGGTAAACCCTCAAGCCACTGCACAAGTTTGTTTTACTCAAGTCAGCTGATACACGTGGCAGAATCTTTGGGAAATTCTATGGTATTATTCTTTAAAAAAAAATTAAAATATAAGAAAAATGAAAGAAGAAACAAAAACATCAAAAACACGCAAAGTTTTGCTCAAAAAATTGTCAGAATACAGTTAGGCCTATAATTGAAAAAGGGTTGTAAATGTAATTTTTGTATTTAGTAGAATCAATCTGGATTTTACCATGGAGCAATTTTTACATAAAGGGAAAAACTGGGCCCACATCCTGTTTCAGATGGGTTTTGTTTAGTTGTTATTTAATACTGTCCCAGAGAAACCCTCATAAACATTTAATTTTAATACAAATTCATTAGCTGGCTTGAATACTGATGCGACCTGTAACCCATAGGGTGAATAATGCAGTGTTAGACCAATACGATCCAGCAATGTGGTGGTTGACTTATTAGCTGAGCAGGTAAAACAACAGGTAGCAGTGTTTGAGGAATGCTTGAAATGCTTGAATTGGGGCTTACAGGGCTGTGGGTTGTTTCATCAGGTCAGTTTTGAATTAGAAAAAGAAGTGAGGTGAAAGTTGAGTGCAAGATGGAAAAATGATTGTGATGATGTAAATAAGATGCACATTTTTGTTGCACATGTTAGTATCATCAAATTGCTAGTTCAGACGAAGGACTGAGTGCATTTTTGATCCAGCAATGCTAAGATCATTGTCTTTGATGACTTCTATATTACATTTTACCTCATACATTTTACATGATAAATAGGAGGTTTGAAATATCCTGGTATTACTTTCAATTTTTCTTAATGAATCACACAAAATCATAACAAAAATCTGGCTGTAATTTGTAAACAATTAATTGTCAAATGAATGTGCTTGTACCTGGTATACTATGCAATTGTCTATATTAGTTACTGGTGCCATTGTCGACTCATCAACTGAGAAAAACAAATGTAGGGGAGTTGAATGTTTTTGCCCCTTTAAAGGTCTCAATAATGTTAGAAAGAGACACAAGTTGTGATTTCAAACATCCACAGATGAAATTATAACCTCATAAAACCAAAAATCTCAAAATTGACAATAATGTTGATTTGCCATTATGAGAAAAACGTGACAATATATTAAAAGAAGTGAAGTTGTTACAAATTTTTTTTTTAGGCGCATGGAAGTTCACACACAGACACTAAGTTTGATCCAAGAGCAGGTCTGAGGATACTGTGCATGTAAACACTCACATTATTTTTCCATTTGAACAGAACGATCAAAAGTTCTAAATGGTACACATACATCTTGAACCATACTCTAGTGCAATGCATTAGTGTCCTTGATAGATAGCTGATTGTTTTTGATGAAATATCCTTGTTTGTTTGTTTTGGGTTTTTAAAGAAAAACCTCAGATTTTCAGATACAAGAGTACATGGAGTATGCATTTTGTACATGTAGGAAAAGAGTGGTAATAAGGTTTTAAAAGAAGACATAGAAATAGACTCGAGTGAACATGACACTTACCTTAACACCTTGATTCTTGGAGCCTATTGGAGGATTTCTTAACACAGCTTTCAATGCCTCTTCATAGTTCTTTGTGCTGCCACCATATAGTTAAGAGTATAACACTGAAACAAACTGAAAGTGATCCTGTCTCTAGTATTATGAAATCATGCTACATTGCAGTAACAATGTACCCCACAATATGGCCATCATTTTCAAAAAATCTTGACAAACACAACTGCCTCAGAGTCAGGCCAACCTCATTCCCTTCAATCAGAAGTGCACTATAAATTATCAAAATTGATACTTAAACTAATGGGAACAAGGTTGCCCGCTTAAAAGCTTATAAATTTAATGCTACCAGTACCAGCACTCTTTCATGGATGTTAAAGCATTTTCATGTAAAACTTTTTTGTCCGATTTTGTGTGTGGGGCCATTCATACGCCACTATGCCAAGTACGTAAGGGGTACTCACTGGGACCCTACAGTCACCACCTGTTGACCAAATGTTCAAAGAGTGATCGTCCGATGTAGAGCTCCAGTATACTTAGTCAGACTACTTACAAATACATGTACTCTACTACTAGTTTAAACCAGCCTTGTCCAAACCTGGCTAGGTTGCACATTAGTGAGAATTTCATTTAGCGAAAGTACAATGATCTCACATCACATTAAAGCATTCTTCACTTACACAGCTAGTGAAAAATTAGCGAAGAATATTGACATTAAAGGCAAAGTACATGTATACCTTGGCTTTTGAAAGCGTTTGATTGTTTTAATCCTACATAATATAAAAACGAACCTGTGAAAATTTCATTTCAAAAGGTGGTAGCGTTTTTGAGATATCGCCGAAAATCCGGAGCGAATATGTCCATGCAGGAAGAATAATCCCTAATAGGAATACACAACCTGAGAAGAGTTTCTGACTGAAACATTTCTCAGATTCAAATTTTGGGGCATAAAAAGTGATATATTTTTACATAACCACAAAACTTTGAAGTGAAATGTTTCTCAAAATGCATTTGTCGAAAAGCTGCTGTAGGCTTCTAACCAAAAAGTTTTATTGTAATTTTTGTTAAGAGTGATTACCAAACGTATACATACATGTACCCTTTAAGCATAAAATTGGGCCCAGTTACATGAGTTAGATGGGGGTAAATTTCGTTGTGATAATCCTAACCCTTGATCCTCCTGATAGTCAAACCGGAAGGCAACGACGAGCCACAAGTTACAATTTAGCATTTTCCACTATTTTTTTGAACAATGCCAATTTTAATACATGGTTCTTTATAATCATTTATTTGTAGGCCAAAGGCCGAGTTACATGCAAAAACATCTTCAAAACATTTACCACGCAATACTCACAGTTGTTTTGCTGTCAAAGCACTCAATGCTTAACGAACACGAATGGTCGGACCAACCATTCTGTGAAAAGGGGTGTACAAGGCTTCCGGCGCACACCGCACTGTCTTTATTTGTGCGCTACGCGTGAACGGCGCCTGTGTGCCGCGATGAAGAGGCAAGGTATTTTGTAACACCCCTTTTCACAAAAAGGCCTCACATGCATTGTGAATGTATATTTAGTGTGTTGGGAAAGTTTTAGTTGTGTAGTACAAAGGAAACTAAAGTTATTGCTCGCTAAAGACCAGAAAATGTTGATCTATCAATGACCATTTTGAAAAAGTATAGCGTTACGGAGGCCCAAAATGTTAGACCCCTATCAGTATAAGGCTCATGGAGGAGCCATATAGTTTCAGTGAACGATTTCCCTTGTATAGTAGAGCAAATTGCTACACACAATGCATGAGTTGCTTCTCAACAATCAGGAGTTGCTACTCAATATTAGCATTCAGTGTGCACAAAACAAGTTCAGTCTAAATATTTTGCTATGCAAAATTGCTGGATGAAATCGTTCCCTGAGTTTCTAGAAGTAGACATGACCAAGATGATTAGTGCAGCTAGACTAGAGTAACTTTCCTATTTTTTTAACGATAGAATTAGAACTTAGATTTAAGAGAAACAGTAGAAATGGATGTCAGTCACTTCGTACCTTTGCCACTTCGTACCCGGGACACTTTGTACCTTCGAGTCACTTCGTACCTTGGCAAAGTTGGTCACTTCGTACCATCAGCTGAGTCACTTCGTACCGTCAGCCGAGTCACTTCGTACCTTCGGCCCCGTCTACTGTTGAAATGTCAGTAAAATCTTATCTTTTTATAACTGCTCGTGTTTTTGTCTAGATAAATTGTATAATTTTTTTTTATTAACTGTCCGGTTCGACAAGTTTTTTAAATTTTATTAATAAAAGCTTATTTGACAATATTTCTTTATTAAGTTATATTTTCTTCTTATCAATGTTCTTTTTTTATTTTAGATAAATTGTATAATTTTTTTTATTAACTGTTCTGTTCGGCTAAAGTATGTGTTTTTTTAAAATTAATTAAAGCTTTATTTAATTCAAGCTTATTTAACAATATATTTCTTTATTAAGTTCGTAGTCTTTTACTCTTTGTACATGACAAATCATCGATTAGACCTCTTTTTGATTATGTGGGGCTATGAGAAGAGCCGTTTGGTTTTTAACTCGAGCGACTTGAACTACATGCAATAATTCGTAAGTTGGCACTCAATTCCTATCGAGTCTAGTCGCAACTGGTCATTAATGAGTCTTTGGCAGCATGACCCTCTCGAAAAGAGCTTAAAACCATAATCAGTTTGAGGTACAAAGTGTCTTGTTTGTATTAAGAAGGTATGAAGTGTCCAGGGTACGAAGTAAGTGTCCAGGGTACGAAGTGTCCAAATTTACTTCGTACCTTGTAAAAGGTACAAAGTGTCCCAAGTACGCAGTGAAGGTACGAAGTGACCTGACACTGTAGAAAAAGAATGACAATCAATCATCATGACAATGGTCCAAATGTGACAATGAATCAGTGCGGGGGGGGGGGGGGGTGGTGGACAAGACAAGACACAATTGTATGAAAAGAGGATTTAAGTTTTTCACAATTAAAACAACCACAAACATTTATTACAAATTATACTTTTTAAAAGTGTTAACTGTTATTTAATTTGTTTAAATCAAGGATATTTGCTCAGAAAGTTCTGCACTTCAGCTTCATCCGGTCCCTTCACTTCCTCGTCTGTTTGGTCATCTTGAAAGTTGTTTTCGTCAAATTGGTCGACGTCAACATTTCGGAACTGAGTTTTCCCGGTGTTTTTAGACATGCTTTATGTTCGTTGTTAAACAAACTTGTAGGATTTCAGCAGACTCTGACCCAGTTTTTCCGCAATGACCTGACAAGTGAGTTACTATTTTAGTAATGCCAACTGAACTGGATGGCGTGTGGACGGCTGGGTATGTATTAGTCTTGGCCCAAGACGTCAGTGATCGATAATGGATAGTGTACTGCGCTCCGTTACAACTCGTTACAGCGCGTGTATGTAACGGAGCGCAGTACACTATCCATTATCGATCACTGACGTCTTGGGCCAAGACTAGGTATGTATCAGCTCGAGCTACTTCCTCCTTAGGAAATGTTTTCTTTTAAAGTAGGTGGGTTGCGGATGTTGATACTTGCCTTTTCTCATGCAATGACTAATAACCACCACAAACGTCTGATTCCTTCCCATACTTGTTATAAAGTATGCCATGTGGAATTGTAAACCAGACTAATTCGTAAATAGTTAGACGCCACTGGGGTATCTTTGTGAAAATAGGCTCTTTACTGCGGGATTCTGTGGAGAAGGCGTTTGGAAACCTGTCGAGGTCAGGCAGTCCTTTTCAGACAACACCACAATTCAAGATGGTTAGTATTGTAATACAAGGGGTTAATAATCTCTTTCCATCCTCAAATGTTGACTACCAGCGTGGATCTAATATTAAATTTTGAATTCCAAGATAATTGGACATCACAAAAAAGTTGAAATCATTTGAACGATTTTAGTGTGTGAATTTTATTTTAAACCTTTTTCGATAATACCGGGAGGATAGATTATTTATAAATTATATGTTGTTGTACGGTCGGCTTAGCCCTTTAGTGTTTAGTGGCTACCACTGCTAGTGTAGTGCGACTGAACGATTGAAGTAGTGGACTGTATTTTTATTATCCGTAGTGGTACGTCTTCGTTCGTACTAAATCACTGGCACTGATGACATCCCTTGCTCATTTGCTGGGTAACTCGGATAACCAAACCAGGATACAGGTGTAGCCCCATACAAAAAAGGCCATCCATAGTTAGTATAGTGTCAATAGTCCAATACTCTGTCTGGACTTCCTCCGATCCTTGGCCCTACGCCTCCAGGAGGTGGGATAATTTTTCGAATATAAACTCACGTTTTTATGCCGAGATTTTTTCCCCAGTTGTCACTCATTGTGATTGTGGCCGATTTGTGGACAGCACATTAAAACGCTATACACTCACACTGGCATGGTAGCCCCATTAAATAGTGCCAATACTGAACTCTGGACTTTCTCTGATCCTTGGCCCTACGCCCATGTGATGTACCTCCAGGAGGTGAGATAATTTTTCGAATAGAAACTCACTTTTTTATGCCGAGATTTTTTCCCCAGTTGTCACTCATTGTGGTAGGCAGATTCATGAAATTTGAAACAAACTATTTATAAATTATAGTTTTATTTTGATTTTATCTGCAAGGGCTTCAAATTTGCAATAAATTAATGGGTCTCCCAGCTGTATAGGGTTATCGAAACAAAAGTTATTGCGCATTTTGTAGTTTTCAAAAGCCATTGTTTTAGATACGCAATTACAATGCAAAATTTTGTGACCATATTGGCATCATACTTGATGCATGCATTATAGTGTGTACAATTAACGTTAGATAGGAAATTGTGAGTGACTTCTTGCCTCCATTTTTATATTAGATTGTTGAGTTCAGCATTGTTACTTGAGAAAGCACGTTAATGGCCGCCGCATTTCAAAATGGCTACCATCTTCAAAATGCCCGCCAGATTTTACAATGGCCGCCAGATTTCAAAATGGCCGCCAGATTTCAAAATGGCCGCCAAATTTCAAAATGGCCGCCCGCCAATTTTTAAAAGGGCCCACAAAAATGAATTAGACATGAAAATAAGATAAAATCATGGGTTTGTAAGAAACGGTCGACAAAAATTAAGAATAAGATGGCCACCACAAAGCCAATTTATTTTTAAGGAAAACATTTCCCAAATACACAAGTTTTTGTACGTGTTGTATGAAGTGTACATGTTATTTACATGTGATTTATAGCACATGTAATAACGGGGCCCATTTATATTTTTTCGGCTCAATATTCACAATGAAAGTTAACTTTATTTAACTATTTAAACAATGTAGATTTTATTTTTTGATATCCCAGTTCTTACTTATTACCCCTTATAAGAGAAATCTCCCTTTAAAAACAAGAAAAAAACTTATAAAAACTTATAAAAACTTACCGGTTTTTGTCGCATCAGGAGAAAAACTTCGCGACTGTACACTGTATCGAGTTTGGTACCATACGAATCCTCAACTTTTATTCATCAAAATAACGTCTGGTACCCTGTCTACAACCGCTTCATACTAAACAAATGCATGCAAGCACTCCGCAAACTGAAACCATGGACACTGCGCTGTGGCTACGATCGACTCAGGCGTGCGTGATTGGGTCACAAGTCCGTGTGTAAAAATACGTATCGCGAAGTGCGCCCTCTATCGGATGACTTGTGAACCTGCCTAATTGTGGCCGATTTGTGGACAGCACATTAAAACGCAAATGTGCGTGCTCGTTTTGGTGTAATTATGAAGAAAATCCGAGGCGTTACTGACACGATTTGACTGCCTGGCATCCATGATGTTTGCTAATGCGCATGCAGGCGGCGTTCACACATTGCGCAAATATGAAGACAGCGCGGTGTGCGCAGAGCCTAAAGATAGCGCAGTGTGCGCTGGAAGCTAGGCGGAAGGCTGCGTTTAAACGTGCTGTCCACAAATCGGCTACAATGAGTGACAACTGGGGAAAAAATCTCGGCATAAAAACGTGAGTTTCTATTCGAAAAATTATCTCACCTCCTGGAGGTACATGGGCGTAGAGCCAAGGATCGGAGGAAGTCCAGAGTATAGGCACTATTAATGGGGCTATACAGCATGATGACAGTAGCCCCAATTTAGGTACTTACCAATTTTTTTCAAGTTCGATTAAAACATTTTAAACTGTCTATCTTGTAAATTAGTTTTTAATGTTGTAACTTGCACTTCTGACAGACAAAGATAAAGGCACATGAGCTTCGAGGCAAAAAGAAGGAAGAGTTGGAAGATCAGCTTAAGCAGCTTAAGCAAGAACTGTCTCAGCTGAGAGTTGCCAAGGTCACCGGTGGACAGGCTTCAAAGCTCTGCAAAATGTAAGATCTCATTGGGGGAGGGGGGAAGTAGTCGCTTGTGATTTTAAGTAATATGTCATTGCATCAGTCCTTCCTAGATAAATAATTTGAAATGTCAAGTAATAAAACGGGAACGGGGTAAATTTTTTATATATGGTTGCTCTACCAACTAAGCTATGTAGCCCTAATGTTAGCTGTGAGCTACAGCCATTTATCGGCCATGGCATGTTGCAATGTGTTTTACTGAATACAATTGAAGGGAATGATTTTGTCACAAATTACTGCAGAGCATACGTGCTATGCATTTTTAATTTTTTGGCAAAGAAAACTCATACTTTTGCATAGACCCAGTAACTGGGGCGCTGTACTCGTGTATTTTGACATCGGTCGTATCTAGCGCCCCAGGTAACGTCCGTCGATATATCGATATTACTCAAAAAACCGATACTATTTTGACATCGATATCGCCGATGTCACTTTTTTAATCATATCGAAATATCGACAATTTCGATATATTGAAAATGTTGATGAATAAAAAATGCCGATGTTCCTAAATGATATCGAAAACAACGAAAGAGTGTCAGATTATCCCATAGAAATAGAACCCAGAGAACGCTGAGCTCGACCGCCTTCTGTGTCGTCTGTGTATGGCAAAATGATCATCACGTGACACGCGTGTATGGCAAAATGGCAACGCACATAGACCGTTTATACGTGTTTTCATTGGTCAATGCTCATGACGTCTACTGTATGGCAAAATATTATCACTGGCTTATCACTGACCAGCCTCGCTACCATGGGCAGCGCGCCGTAACACCCGGCGTACGTCTCTAGCCATACACGCGTTTAAAAAAATGGCGTATACGCGTCCATAAAAATGGTCTCACAACGAAATCGCACGCACAATGACACACTCAGCGTTCTCCGGGTTCTATTTCTATGGATTATCCAGAAAACCTCCGGGTTTTAGTATTAGAAAAGCCGCCGTCTTTATTTGCACCTTACAACATTTGAGTAGCCATATTAAATAAAATAGTTTGGCGACCAAGTCCGCTTGCTCCTCTGTGTTTCACACGCGGCCCGCCGCTATAGTTCAGTCGCTTGCGCGGTAAAATCTCAAAAGAAACCGGTCTTGCCGCCCAGCCTATCAGTTGTTTGGGACGTAACCCTCCATTGATCTGATTGGTTAACATTAAATGTTGCGAGATGGTTGTTCTCTTGCTGGTATCTCCCGATGTTTTTGATTGTTTAAAATGTTGGGGCGATGCGCTTGTGTGAGAGTAAGCCGAATGGTTGAATTTGCAAGACGCTGCGATGTACCTCATTCCTAGTTCTGTTATGAATATGCAATTATCAACGGCCAATCACAGCGTGCGGAATGTTGGTTAGCTTGTCCTTTGGACCCCGGTTTGCACTGCATTATGCATGGTATAGGCCTACCGGTGGGCGACCGATTGTTGTGGGGCCCAGGCCGATGAACGTGCAGTGGATACTCGGCAGTCAGCACCATGTGCGTCGTGTTTTAACGTTTGTATACTGAAATGAACGATCGCAATTCTGATTACGGCCACATTAAATCTAGCAAATATCCAGACTTGTCAAACTATTTTTAAAACTTTATAATAAACTTGTGGACTTTGGGATTTTACCACCATACCCTCATTATTGTGAATTTTGTCTTATCTTCGTTGTAAAACCATGGAGGTAGGAATACCAAAAGCAAGCGGGGCGGGCGGGCGCAATTTGATACTTTTCAGATTAACAAGAAGTGCGGAGGATCAATCCAAAACTGCAACCCCATAAACTGTCGGACTTCAGTATTTAAGTTGCTGTTTTTAGGCTTCATCTTACGCACGGGAAATACTCGATATTTAATTTCCGATATATCGGTTATTGAAAAAAACTGACATCGACGGATGTTAGCCCCAGGTTATACCTACGTCGCGACGCAGCATTCCCTGATATGGCATCATTTTGAATAGGGAAGCCACAAAAAATACCCAACAAAATAGCTTTAAAACAGGCCTTCATTTTAATAAATCTGAGGAGAGCTGTAAATTGCTCTCCTTAAATCAAGAAAGTGAATTAAGGAGAGTGATTTGAATTTACTGCCCATATGCATGAGAATAGGCGATGACAAAATATTGGGAAAAATCTAACGCTAAAAATTTTGTCCGGATTTTGGGCAAGGCCCGAATTTGTGGTGTCCGGAATTTGGGCAAGTTGACTCGTGCGTCAGCGCCGCACTCTGTGAACCCCTCGGGCGTTATTGGGACCATAGATGGGACCGGGGACGAGTATATAGGAGGAAAATACTTTTACAAAAGATGAAATCAGACGTATAGTGTCTAAAAAAACAAAAAAATACAATCATAATGATCTTCCGAAATAATCCACGAAAATATGAACGGAGCAGTCATGACATTTTCAATGGTTTTTGTTAAAAGAAATTTTGATGTTTGGGGTCTTTACCTGTGTTAGTGAATCATTGGGTTAAGTGTTGCCTTTTGGACATTGAAAATTGTTCTTGAAACACATCCTCGAAGATCGCAAACCAAATCATTTTTGAAAAATAATGTAAGACGTCAACTCAAACGACGTCGACGAATCCCCCCACACGTGTGTGACGCACACTCATTGCATGAATTATCTCGAAGTTTCTTCCAGGTCATAGTTCAATGCGTAAAAATATCTCGAGCCATAAAACACATTAAACGAATCGAAGAACTGGCGCTTTTGCCTATGAACGTGGGTAGTGACGACTGTTGAAAAAAGTCTAACGATTCGCGGGCATCCACACAACACACCGTGCGTTGTTGTCAGTAGACTTTTCAATGTCTCCACACATGTTCCTTTGCTGCAGCAGTAAACATACATGTACATGTACTACGGTCAAACTGTACCGCGAATGAAGTGGGGAATGAGAGAAGTCTACACATATCAATAGATCTAGCTGCATACAATACACGGCGCACATGGAAGAAATAAATCACCGCATGGTGGTCCGGCCGCCGCCGGGCCGCAATTTATTTACGAACGGTGAAATAAAGGTAAAATTAACGGGGGGGGGGGGGAAAAGAAAAAGCGTGCACTCTTTAGATGTTGCCACTGCCAACTCCGAGATTCAAGCGGCTTATTTTAATCAACAACTAGGGTTTTGAAAAAACATACTCTTGTTAAATTTGTAAGGAGCGCTTTTTTTGCTCTCCTTGGAAAACATTAAGGAGCGCGGAGGAGCGCGATCGCGCTCCTTTAAAATTATGGTCTGTTTAAAAACGCCTACTGGCTTCTTGATATGTCTAAGATGCAACATTAGGTATTTAAATGTACTCACGATTTTGTTTTGTGCTGTAATTTTACGTTTTTGTCCTGTAATTTTACGTTTTTGTCAAGTAGATCGGTGAAAATGGCGGGCAGAGTCTAATCTTGCCCGACAGAGCCGTATATTGGGCTCTGACTCTGGGCCGGCCACTGCCGTGCGCCCCCTCGAGGTCCTCACAGTTTCATCGTCGCGATGCATTCTGGGTAGTCAGGGTAGTAGATTTAATCAACGACTGTTTGCAGCGAGTGCACACAAGTGTGGGCAATGTATTCCTCGACGGGGCGTGTTGTGATGGGAAAGAATGGTTTTTTGTGTGCACTCGCTGCAAACAGTCGTTGATTAAATCTACTACCCAGAATGCATTTGTATTTTTGTCGTTCTGAGGCATTTTTTGTAGCTTCCCTGTTCAAAATGATGCCATATCAGGGAATGCTGCGTCGCGACGTAGGTATAACCTGGGGCGCTAGATACAACCGATGATGTCAAAATTTCAAAAAAAGGAGTACAGCGCCCCAGTTACTGGGTCTAACTTTTGCATTGCAATACATAAATAGGGGGCCCTATGTAAATATTGAAAAATAGGTAATTTTGTGAAACAGGTTTATTAAATGTGGTTTCCAGGCTGAATTTAGGGACATGGCTATGTTGAGAATGTCGGCAGTGGCGTAACTAAGGGGAGGGGGAACATACTCCTAGAACTATGAGGTTCAATCTGCTATCGTCAATATTACCCTCAATATGGCTGCCGCTGAAATTTTGAAAACCTCCTGGTAATGCTGCGCACTACGCTGGTAACGATTATCAACGGTTCACGTACAGAATATTGGTTATTGTGGACCAGCATTGCGCCTATGATTGTATACGTGAACCGTTGGTTTTGTGACCAGTGTAACGCGCAGCATTACCAGGAGGAAAATTTCAGCGGCGGCCATATTGTTACCGGAAGGCGAGGATTCTGAAAAACGGTGAGAATTTATCATTTTTTGCAACTTTTTTTTGGCGGAGTGGATTTTCTGGACCCGCGCAAATAGAGCCTAATGAGCCGTGAACGGCAAAAAGTTTTGAATAGGATTTTGTACATGTCACTCTATGAGGGTAATGGAGACGATAGCGGAACGAACCTCATAGTTCTAGGAGTAAGGGGAACACATGTCCCCCCTTGATGTTTCTGAAGCTTGTTGCCATTGCCTAAAAAGTACAACATGGGTGAAGGAAAAATATTGATTTCAAACGACCTGCATAGTCCCCACTGGGCAACTACAACTTGCTGCTTGCTGGGATTAGGCTGGCCATTAAAAAAATCCTTCTATTTCTTTCTATTTCCAATAAGCACTCGCATCCCTGGATAATTAAATCTAAAGGTCATTTGCCAGCAGTGCACCCCCCCCCCCCCCCCAGTTTATCTTTGTTAAAACCCCAACTATTTGATATATACCCAGTCAGTTTCCCTTGTGGTTTATCACTAGTAAAAAAGCTGACGGACTTCTTAAATGACAAGTTAGCTGGTCCTGCTGGCCAGTCACTATGGGCAAACACTGCAATTTGTTGGTAATCCCGTAATTTTAATACAATGGTTTATTCATGTACTTGATCATGCTTCCCAACCAAGAATATGTATCGGCACAGAGAAAGAGTCCTACTAGGACCAGCATGTTTTTGGTGTATAAAGTGTAAACATATCGGCCTTATTAGGGCCACGCCACATTGCCTTCAAATCTTTCAACATTTTGCTGTTTGGAATTTGTTCTTATCCTTTTTAAAACTTGTTCATGCACAATAAAACAGTGTGTCAGTGTTCTCCACACAATTTTTTTTTATGTCCGATGACATCATATCGACTGGTGCCATTTTGATTACTTTCATGCCACCCTCCCCCCCAAAAAGTCCGTGGAGAACACTGGTGTGTTGTAATAATTAAATTTTGATTAAAAAAACATAAATCTGACTCTTGAAATAAAACAAGCAGAGCACCATTTTTGGGACTTAAAATAATGGACTGTTCTATCATGAAATTACACAAAAAACACACGTGAACAATTTTATTATACTTTTAAATCATTTTTCAAACTATATTTATTTTAAATTAATTGCTTTTTATAGCCTAAAATGCCCAATCTGAAGGCAGTTTGCCCCTTATTTTCCGATTTATTAATTTAATTGAAATTTAATAGATGTTCAATTTTTTGCATCGGGGATTAAGAACATAATTTGGTTTTTGCCCTTATGCCGATGTATGTTAAGTACTGTATACTCAGTACTTACCCGAGTTCTGCGGGGAAAAAATTCAAAGGCAATTCACTTGGATGGGAATCGAACCCACGACCTTTGCATTGCTAGAGCAGATGGCTTACTGGTAGACCACCGAGCTAGCCTGAATCCCACCCAAGTGAAAATTGCCTGTGGGTTTTTTGCACAGAACTTGGGTAAGTACTGAGTATACATTGCTTAACACACATCGGCGTAAGGGCAAAAACCAATTATATTTATTTAAATTATTCAAAGAGGTCAATGTTGCCAACAGCGATAGCTATTTGCGAGTTCTTGTAGCTTTATTTTGATTAGATGAAAGTTTACATTCAGAAGGACAAATGGTAACAAACTGGTTTGTATCTTTGAACTCTTTGCCCAGGCATAGTAGTCTTGAGACAAAGGGATTTAAAGTAGTTAGGAAAAGGATAATTATTTAACAACCCATTGTGTCTTTTATCCACAGCCGAGTGGTTCGCAAAGGCATTGCTCGTGTCCTGACAGTCATCCATGAAACCCAGAAGGAAAATCTT